>JAMXBC010000002.1:51630285-52271535 GCA_024138005.1 Lumnitzera racemosa
ATTCAACCTTTTTAATCGGTAGGCCCCGTTGACTACAACTTATCGGACCCTCATAAGGTCCTCCCAATTAGTGTTGAGTTTCCCTTGACTATCTTGCATGCTAATTGCCTCCAACTTCCTGCAAACTAAGTCTTCAAGTTGAAACACCTTGTACTTCACTTTCTAATTGTGGTACTTTGTCGCCTTTGGTTGATAGGTAGCAACTCTTGCATCGCAATGTCTCTAATTTCTTCAATAATATGATGTTAAATTTTTATTGGATAAAAATGCACAAGTGCTATTTGGTGAAGAAAGACAACATCGAATACCATACATTTTACAACATCTCTTATAGTTTGTTTACCTAGTAGAAACCAAACAATTATTTCCTTACAACAATCTATTACCTAATTTACTTGTAAAATGAGTGGAGAATGTTGATTCCCATAAGTTTTTCTATTTCCACTCCACTGAGAATAGTTGTTACTTAAGAAGAGGTAAAGTTTTATATTCCTTCTATAGATGGAATAAAAATTTCAAATGATCTAACCATTGTATCCTTATTAATAATGTAATTAATGATCAAATAGAGACACATTAGTATTTTTAGTTGTATTTCCAACTTAACATTGCAATTAATGAGATAAATTAGCCATATGAATAAACATTTTTTACAATAAAAAATTATACGAAGTAAACACTAGAATATAAGTGTCTAGCTTATTCTTGATAATAGTCATTTTGAAGCATAATTTTTCTATTCCTTTATATTCCATTTTAGAAAGTGAATAGGCCGTTATTGGAGGATATTATAGCCCCTAGATAGAATAACGTGATTGAATGTGGATGTTATTTATTCTATTTCTAAAATTATCAGCAAGTGCATCAACTCCTATACATATAACAATCCTATTTTCTTTTCTTTTCTTTTTTTTTTTGTTAATCATAAAAAAAATTGTACAACGAGCATTTTTCATTACGCATGGCTATTTTTTTCCCCTAACAATTGGGTATTGAAAATAGGCATATGGAGTGCATGTACTGGGAGTAAAATTAAAAACATTTAGATTAGTGAAATGAAAAGAGGAATAATTTTTGGGCCTGCTTTTCATTCTACATAGTTACTGCTTATTTCTAATATCTAACTAATGTTTTTAGGAAAGGAATAATTGCATGAGCATAAAGTGGTACGCAAGGTGAAAAAAAAAAAAAAAACGTATGTTTATATTTTGTTATTTTAAATTATTGCTTTCTTTCTTTCTTCAAAAATAGCTCCGATGGGATTTTCAAGAGTTGCCTCCTACGTGTTATAAGTGTAAGGGATGGAGTAAAGAATTAGCGGGGGAAGGAAAGCTGACGGATAGTGAGAATTTTAAGAAATTTTTATTTATTTGGGAAGGGAAGGAAAGTTGAAGGGGTAGATTTAAAAAGGAAAGTTTTCCTTGAAATCCATATATTCATTTTTCCTCTTAAATGAAATGATTTATAAATGAAAGTTTTAGAAATTCTTATTATAGCCTTATTTTTTAAAGTTTTATCACCTTTTTAGAAACAAAATAGTAATTATATAGCTTAAAATATTTTTAAATATTATCTTAATAATCTTTCCTCTTATATTCATTCACTATTTTTTTTTACCTCTCGATATATATATATATTTCTTTTCTTTTAATATTTTCTTCTTACTTTTCTTCCTTCTTAATTCGTTCCCTTGGAAAAACTTGATGCTTCTTTCAGGGAGGTGCATGGAGACAGCAGAGTGAATTAGCCATTAGAGACGACACAGATCCTTTCTTTATCACGGTGGCAACTGGCTTTTAGTAGAAGATTTTGTTTTCGTCCGTTTAGTTACGTGGTTGATTGTTTTCGACATTGTCAAAAACACGTGCAAGTGGGTAATCACCTTTGGTGAAGCTGATTTTATCATTTCCAATACAATAGTAATGAATCGTGCCCGGATATTGTGGACAAGTGGTCCCTATAAACAAATATAATCTTAATATTATACGAATGAATGAAATATATATAAGTATTTATAAAATTTTGATATATGAATATATAATTAATATTTTTTTATAAAATATATTATTTTATTTTTAAGTGTTTAAATATTATTAATACTTTTATACTATTTATCGGTCTATAAGCATATTGGTATTATTAAATTTTTTTTCCTTAAGGTCATTGATCAAGACTAGACGAGTTTCTATATTCCTTTTTTTTTTTTCCCTATTCTTTTACTTTGTTTTTCTTATTTATGATTTTTCTTATGTATTATTGTATCGTTGAATTAAATATATATAACAATATTTATTTTATCAAATTAATTGTTATGAACCAATTAAAAGTCAATACATAACAATTACAAACATAAAATTTAATGGAAATGATGGAAGCCAACTTTTGTAAAGTTTAAAAACCTTGAGAATTCAAATAGGGAAAAAAGAAATAAATGGTAAACTATCCATTTTTCTTTCCGAATCATACCATCATAAACCAAAGATGATAATAGGTTTGTGCCCATTATTTTGGGAAAAAGAAAATAGATAGATAACAAGTCCCTTAATTAAAAGTGAGATATATAAAAATATAGTTTGCATATCTAAATTTTTTATAAATTACATCATTAATGGAGAGTTTTTTATGTATCTTTTTCTTTTTAATTTAATTTTGAGTACTTTTTGATTATTTGATTATTTTTTATTCAAAAATATAAAGGTTAAAGTACATGCGAAAGGTGGTGCCATTATAGTGTCAGCAAAAGTTTTTAATTCAGGAAGGGGAAAATAAAAAGGTTAAAGTACATGCGAAAGGTGGTGCCATTATGGGGTCAGCAAAAGTTTTTAATTCAGGAAGGGGAAAAGGCAAATCATCAGGCCCGGGCGAGGCGACTGGAGCTTTATCCCAGCTGATGGGCTTTGAGCCGTGACTGAGATGTAGAAGAAGACAAATGACGTCATAACATCTCCTGTCGGTGACGTATATTTTGCTGTCCTTTAGAGGCCACGCGTTCCAATCATTGATCAACAGTCACTGTGACTGCTTTGCTGTCTTTTAATTTTCTCGACCTCACGCGCCACGCGAGTGCACTAGAGCTTAAACCAGCTTCAGTGACAGCGGGTGCATATATAAAGGTGACGAAGTATTATTGTCTACATCGGGCAACGTACAAGAGATTATTGCCAATAAAGAAAATATCTTAGGGTAATCCAATGTTATAAAAAGGTACTGCATATTGTAATTTCCAGGGGCATTTACTGACAAATTCAAACTATCATTATTTTTTTTAAGATTGATTATTCAAAAGTTCCCCATTTTTTTTTCTTATTTTTCTTCTATTAACAAGTTTTCAATAGCATTTATTATTTTTTTCCTTTTTATGAATTATACGTATATCTATTATTTCATTATAATTAATTTTAAAAAATCATTTTCAAATTTGTTTTTTAAAAAATAATATTTATTAACTTTATTAATATATTGCAAAACAAAAAAGAAGGACGAATAAAAGTTGTAGTAAATGTTTTCTATCCAAAATAACATGAGTTAAGTTACTAGAAGAAGAAAAATGATAACAATTATCTAATAACATTTTTTGTAATACAGAAGAACAAAAAAAAAAAATTCTTATATTTTACTTTTTTCCCTTAAATTATGTAAAATATGACAAGTTTTTATTTTTATTTTTTTCATCTTTTATCATGTGGGTTGAAGCACTTTTTGCTTATTAATAGTAGTGGGTTAGTATAGGGTGTAATGCCCCTAGACTCAAGAATGTTAGAGGTCATTAGGCATTGTTAACATCTATTGATACGTCAAATGAAAACATTTAACTAAGACTTCATAATAAATATTTGAAACTACAATTAATTTCATATAATTTAACTATCCAAATGTAAACTAAAAAACAATCATATAAATTTCCTTAAGTCTTTGAACAAGAGATTTTAGTATAAATTCTAGTCTAACTATCCCATAGAAAAGTCAACTTCATTATTGGAATCTTAACCACTACTCCTCTATCTTGGTAGTCTTGGTGGAAGTTTTCAAACTCAATCATTTTTGTAATTTTATAATAAATACCTATACTTAAAATAGAAAATGTTGAGTCGAAGCTTAGTATGGAAATCGATAAACACACTCACATGCATTGCATCACATATACGATAACACATATACTTATGTAGAAGGAAAAACAAACAAGCCATTTAATTATCTTTCATTAGTCAATAAATTGCGTGGTCTGGAATCATTTGCAACTAACCTTAAACTTGAAGTAACTCATGACTTTACTTCACAATTCTTAAGTCAAGACACTAAGACTATGGCCTTCCTTTAAACAAGCATTGGGACAATAATACTATGACCCCTAAGCGCCACCTAACCTAATTGGTTCCAAGATATTGGAACTATGATCCCTATATACTAGTACCATCTACCTTATATCATTTTCAAGAGTAATTCCATTAGGGACAACACTACCCAAGGATCATTGAGGTACTAGCTCAGGAATATTGGTACTAGAACCCTTAATTCTAGCCAAATACAAGTGACATCTAGAAACTTAGCCAAGTATTAACTAGTTTGGTTCAATAATAGTTATGCTACACAAGTACCGGCAACAACCAATGGTTCTACGTACTTGGGTCCTGAGAATAATTGGAAGTATTTAACTTGGGGGTCTTTTTGATGTCAACACTTGAAATATACATAAGAATAACTCCTTTTATATTTTGTTCTTAAGTTACTTATTCTTAACTAATTCTTTTGCTTACTTGTTCTTAAGCTTTGGTATTAACTTTATATAAGGTTTAACAATTGACTTAGACTCTTAAACTTGTTTAGAAGGTTAGGTTAAGGTTTAGAGGGTAAGAAACGAGAAACAAGAGGAAAATGAAAGGAACAAGATCACACTTAGGGATCACATTCATGATTCTGACCATGATCCTTCTTTAAATTGAAACCATCTGATCACAATTGAGCTTCATGCTAGTGACCCTAGCCATGGTCCTTCTTGACCTAATTTCCTTACTTTATGCTCCAAATGAAATCCATACTAAAGGGTTCATGGGTAGGATGATGCCCATGATCTTTGCCCGTAATCCTCTTATTCGTCAATCTCTTCTCCTTCTTCAGCATTCAATTCCCCCAATCCACTTTGATTTGATCTCAACCCCTCTTAAATATGTTCCTAAACACAAAAATAAGCAACAACAGCAAGAAGGATTCAAAAATGTATCTTATTCACTATCCCTTGTGAATACTCACAGATCATGCTAATTACACCAAATATGTTCATATCACATCAAATCACAAATTTGCACTCACAAACAACTTGATTCTCTCATTTATTTCAAATTTACAAAATTCCCTTACCTATTAGGTTTTTACTTAATTTTCTAACTTCTACCCTCTCTTTTCCAAAACTAATCTCCCTTATAGCATCGTAACATCTTCAAAAATCAATTAGGGTTTAATATACCAATTAAAATGATAAAAACCACCTTGTAATCTTACATGGTTCTTAGTCTTATTGGTTTCTAGAGAGAGTTTTTCAAGAATGATACAGTGAAATTATGAGACCTAGGTTAATAATAAGCCCTTCAATATTGGGGGTTAAATTGATCATCTTGCCCTCTTATTAAAACCTTATTACTTGTTATCGTCCAGCCTTATGTTTTCTCATTTCCTTTTATTTTCCTTTTGTTATTTCATTTCATGGGGTTTCTCATACTATCCCCCCTTCAAAGAACTTCCAAATGTTTCCTTCTCTTTTCCTTTTCTATCTCCAAGGTAGCTCATCACTTAATTTGAGTATTCCAATAGACCTTGACATACTTAGGATCGATCTTCTCAAACTTTACTCCTTGACATCCATAACTTTGATAGGCTTCGCTTTTGTTGCAAGATTGAGATAGACTTCAAAAGGTTCTAAGGGTGTTAATTAATCCGAGTCTAGCACACTTCCCTTAATGTTGAGTCATTGAAGACATGAATTATTGATACTTTTTATCTAATAATCCTCACTTTACTTACTGCATCTAGTCTAAAGTTTGGTTCCACACTTAGCTATTACTCATATCATCCCAACTTGCTATCAAAGTAGTAAGCATAGGTTCCTAGTAAAAGTTTTTAACATGCTTCTTGAACCTTTGTATAATTAGTTACTCTATTATCCTTAATCTCATTTGGTGCTTATTTTCTTGAGTTTCATTTTTATCTACCCTTAGAACTCCACAAACCTAATTATGCTTTCCTTTTGGCTATCTTCATTCCTTTTATAACCTTATTTGACTTCCTACTTATCCTTATGATTAATACATAATGTTTTACACCTTATAACTTATTTTACCTACTTAATGTCACCTATTTGAATTCATGGTGTGCCTAAGAGTTGAGTCATCACTAGGTTTTACTAAAGGAAGTAGTGAAAGTAGGTTCTTTGACATATTGAATAAAGAGGAAGTGAATAGGTTGGCAAACTCAATAGCTTCTGTAAAGCTGCTCATAGGATATGACCTACCAACATACTGATGTACTGACGTACCAACGAACACAACACGACTTAATACTTCACCTAATATGACACATAAACTAATACTAAGGTCCACTTGCCACTAATCTTTAGATACTTGACAATATTGGATAAGAGTGTAAAAAGGATGTACTTGAAGAATAGTATCTTTCAAGAACAAGAATATTCATTATTAATATTGTGTAAGATGTTTGCGGTTATAGTAAAAAGGACTATTTATAATAAGTCCTTTAGGGTAACACTATAATAATGTGAAATTACATAAAGGATAATGTAAGAAAAAATTCATGGTTGAGGGGCTTATTAGGAATAGGAAGAAATAACCAAATCGAGTTCATAAATTTACCTAGTTTGGGTTATGAACCAAGAAAGGTTTTTTTTTTTTTTTTTTTTAATCTTCGAAACCCATTAGAATGAAAGAGAGTCATGTATGAGAAATCAAATCATATATAAATGATCGAATCCTCGAACGCATTGAAAATGCCATGAGGTGTTCGGAAATGGTTGAAGTAGTTGAATAGGAGGATCACTATGACTATAGGCCTTGGTAAATTTACCAAAGAAGAAAATAATTTATTTGATATTATGGATGACTGGTTACGTAGGGACCGTTTCGTTTTTGTAGGTTGGTCCGGTCTATTGCTCTTTCCTTGTGCCTATTTCGCTTTAGGGGGTTGGTCATGGGTACAACCTTTGTAACTTCATGGTATACCCAAGGATTTGCTAGTTCCTATTTGGAAGGATGCAACTTCTTAACTGCTGCAGTTTCTCTCCTGCTAATAGTTTAGTACATTATTTGTTGTTACTATAGGGTCCTGAAGCATAAGGAGATTTTACTCGTTGGTGTCAATTAGGCGGCCTGTGGACTTTTGTTGCTCTCCACGGTGTTTTCGGACTAATAAGTTTGAAGGAAGTTTAGTTATTCGTGAAGCTGAATTCAATGAAAGTTATACCTTAAAAAGATTAAAACCTTGAGCTAGAGGACGGAGTTATGCAATAAAAAGACCCAGTTGCCATATAAGGATTGTAGTGAAAGATACAGCTTTCCGGCACATAAATAGATACGACCATCTATTCTTATGCTTAAAAAAGCCAAATGGGTAAAAAAAATAAGAATAAGTACAAAGATAAAACATGTCATGATATGGATAATAGTGGAGGATTATGGGACAAAAAATAAATGCACTTGGTTTCAGACTTGGTACAACTCAAGATCATCATGCTATTTGGTTTTCAAAACCAAAAAATTATTCTGAGGGTCTACAAGAAGATCAAAAAATAAGAGATTGTATCAAGAATTACATAAAAAAAAAATGAAAATATCCTTTGTGGGATGTAAAAACGCATCGGTACGGGAGCATTCCGCCTTATTGAGTAACGCAAACATTGGTGAGAATCCAATGCCCCGAAAACCTAAGGTTTCCTCTACAAGGTTCATCCACGGAGGGTGAGTTAGGGCCTAAGATCAGGCCGAAAGGCGTAGTCGATGGACAATAAGTGAATATTCCTGTACTACCCCTTGTTGGTCCCGAGGGACGGAGGAGGCTAGGTTAGCCGAAAGATGGTTATGGGTTCAAGGATGTAAGGTGTCCCTGCTTTTTCAGGGTAAGAAGGGATAGAGAAAATACCTCGAGCCAATGTTCGAGTACCGGGCGCTACGGCGCTGAAGTAACCCATGCTTAGTATAAATATTAAAAAAAGTAGGAGACAGGTGGCGGCCTATAAATAGGTTCATATTCTGGAATCTTGGAGCATTGTGGTTGAACTGAGTTGGTGTTTGGGTTGCTGTTGTTGAGTTGTATTGAAGGCTGCTGAGGTGATTGGGTGAAGCTACAGCTTGGTAGGATGGAAAATGAGCGCTTCGCATATAGGGACCTCGGATTTGGTACTCAATAAGTTAGCGACAAGGTTGGAGTTCTAGTAGAGTAGAGTGTGTTTGAGTTTGGGCTTTAGAGAGTTCATTTACAGCTCTTCCATGTACATGAGCTTGTCCTTGGTCGGTTGAGAAGATAGAATCCTTCTCATGAGAGATTGTAGGCTTTAAAGGTAAGTGTAAGTGAGAGGACCGAAGGTTGGCAATCCATTAGTTCCTCAGGGTTATTGAAGATTTATCCTCAAATCTTGATCTTCTTCTTCTTTTGGCACATAAGGTGTCAGGTTGGCAATGTTGAAAGTAGGAGATACCTGTATCCTTTGGATAGTTCTAGCTCATAGACATTGTCATTGATGCATCAAAGGATCTTAAAAGGGCTATTGACCTGGGGATAACTTGTTTATTCTCTTTCTTGGAACTGCTACTTGTTAAGGTGAATCCAAATAAGGTCACTTAGACTGTAAATAATTCACCTTCTACCTCCGCTTCTTTGCTATCTTTGTCGAGCCACTATCTTGGATAATTGCTCAGCAACCTTCTGGTGTAGTTTCTGAAACACCTTGACACACTGCAGACTTATCTGGTTTTCTCCTTAAGAGGTTTAGTTGGTAATCATGTTTAAACGTAAGTTTGGATTAAGTTTATAGACAGCCTTAAAAGGTGACTTTCTTATCAAGTTATGGGTGGAGTGATTGTATGTGAACTCTATGATGGGCAGGCATAGATTCCAATCATGCAGATTCTTTCCAACAGTAGCTTGAAGGAGGTTACCTATTGTTCTATTCACAACCTCTGTTTGGCCATCTATCTGTAGATGGTAAGAAGTACTGAGCATGAGCTTAGTACCGAACTTCTTCCATAGTGTTTGCTAGAAGAAGCTCATAAACTTCAAATTGTGATATGATACAATACTCCTTAAGACACCATGTAACTGCGTGATATCCTATAAAAAGAGGTTAACAACAAATAAAGTATTATTGGTTTTGTAGTAAGGGATGAAATGGCTCATTTTATTGAACCGATTGACCACTACCATAATAAAATCATGTTTCTGAGGTATTTTACGTAGGTTAAGCATCAAATCCATGCTTAGATCAATCTATGGTCACTTAGGTATGGGTAGAGGTGTATATTCTTCATATGGCTCCTTCTTTCCCTTGGCTCGTTTGCACACTTCACAGCATTTAAGAATTTTGCACACATCCTTCATCATTTCAGGCTAATAGAAGTGTTCTTTCAATAGCTTAGCAATTCTTTTCTTACTCAAATGGCTGGCCAAGCCTATGTTAGGGCTTTTCAAAGAAGTAATTCTTTAACAGAATTGGTTAGCATGCAAACTTGCTTTCTCTTCATAAAAAATCCTCAGTTCAAATAGACCTATTGATATAAACTGAGCTAAGGACAGACAAGGCTAGCTGTGGGGGTAGGTTTGATCCTGTCGAAGGAATGAAAAATAGAGTGGGTTTAGTCAGGGTTTTTTCCAATCCGTAAGACACCTAACAGGATATGACACATCAGTTAGATTCTACACGAACCTAAGACTCATCGAATGTGACGCATCGATTTGAGTGATAGGGTTGCCCACTACAATCCTTGCTAAAGGGATTGATAAGAGCTAGTAAGGGAGAGTGCTTTCTGAGAGAAACTCAAAAATAGGTTTTTCATTAATCTTTTGTCTGTATCTTAGTATTGTTACAAATGTTGCTATTTATAGTACGTCTCAAATCCTAGTGGTAAAACTATAAATAATGTATAAGGCTATAAACCCTAAAGTATTGGGCCCATAAATAAAATAAAGACAAACATGTACAAAACTATAAAACTGTGTATTTTACAAGGAGAAGTTGACATATGGTCATTCGGCATGCCTTGGAAGTAGTCTCACAATGCTTGGTTGAGAAACTAGAGAGGTCAGCCTATAATTGCCGAGTTTTGAAGTTAGTCGGCAATAGTCCCTCTAGGCTATGCTAATTAGATCTAACCTTCACTAATGTAATCTCTCGACCACTAAGTCGACAACAAACTTTAGCTGAGTGAAACCAACTCTCACAAACCTGATGTCTTAGCCTATCGGTAAACATGATGTTGAGTAAGTAATTGGTCAGGCATGGCGAGGATTGGTTGTTGTCTCGGCCTTCTGCTTTTTGGCACTCTATTTGTGAG
Source organism: Lumnitzera racemosa (assembly GCA_024138005.1). Lineage (NCBI taxonomy): Eukaryota > Viridiplantae > Streptophyta > Magnoliopsida > Myrtales > Combretaceae > Lumnitzera > Lumnitzera racemosa. The sequence continues at coordinate 51,640,836 of JAMXBC010000002.1, forward strand.
AAATAGGTCATTCGGCTCAGCAGGCAGAATGAGTTGGTAGGTAGATGAGCTTGGCCTTGGTAGTTGGATTGTGTCGGTACCTCGAAGCCTATCACCCATCTACTACTCCTCCAATGTTACACTTAGCTACCAAGGTTCTAAAGTATGGATCATGTTCATATTGATTAGGTAGGGTACCAAACCCAATTATCTTAGCTTATAGTATCATGATAAGAACATGCCGACGAGAAGAGGGCGTTGGTTACATTATTAGAACTTCCCTTCTTGTACTTAATGATGTAGCAAAAGGTTTCCACATATTCAACCCACTAGGCATGGCATTAGGAGAGTTTTTGATGTCTTTTGAGATGCTTGAGAGATTCATGGTTTGTGTAGATAATGAACTCTCTCTATAGTAGGTAATGTTGATAGTTCTAAAGTGCTCAAACAAGGGCATAGAACTCCTTGTCATTTGTCTAGTAGTTCAGTATGACACCTTTGAGCTTCTCAATGAAATAGGCAACTGGTTGGCACTCCTGCATCAAAACAATTCCAATGAAGACTCTAGATGCATGACATTATAGCTTGAAAACCTTGCTAAAGTCAAGTAGTACCAGCATTAGGGCAAAAGTTAACTTGGACTTGATTTCCTCAAAACTCTTTTTAGCTCTCTTGGACCATTTGAATTTAGAGTCCTTCTTGGTTGACTTTGTTAGTGGTGTAGTTATGGAATTAAAGTTCTAAATGAATCTTTGATAAAATGAAACTAAACCATGAAAACTCCTTACTTTGGCAGCAATAGTTGGTGTTAGCCATTTGAGAAGAGCTTGGATCTTTTCATCAACAACTCGAATTCCTCCTCTAGAGAAACCTCTCTCTAATAGAACATAAAATTCTTTAAATTATCAAACAACCGTTCAGCTCGAAGGGTGTCAAATACTGACTTTAAGTGCTTGACATGAGTGTTAAGGTCAACACTATACACTAAAATGTTGTCAAAATAAATCACAACATACTTTCCTATTAGGGATCTTAAGACATGATTCATAAGTTGCAAAAAGGTACTTGGTGAGTTTGTAAGGCCAAATGGCATCACCATCCACTTGAATAGACCGTCATTCATTTTGAAAGCAATCTTCTACTCATCTTCCAATCTCACTCGAATTTGGTGGTAGCTATTCTTCATATTAACCTTTGAAAATATTCGTACACCATGCAACTCATCAAGCATATCATCCAATTAAGGGATCGGATATCGGTACTTGACAGTGATTTTATTGATAACTCATATATCGATATACATTCTCCATGAGCCATCCTTCTTCAACATTAGGATAGCTAGTATAGCATAAGGGCTCATGGTTTCTTAGACATACCCATGCTCGATTAACTTGTCAACTTGTTTCTTCAACTCAATTGCCTGCTCAGGATTGAGCCTATAAGGAGGTTGGTTAGGTAAAGTAGTTTTAGGCTTGAGGTCGATGCAATGTTCTATATCTCTAACAAGGGGTAAACCTCTTAGTAACTCAATAGGAAACAAGTCGACATATTCTTGGAGCAAAGTTTGTAACTTAGCAGGTAATGCTCTAACCTCTTTAAGCTCAAGTAATCTCTTAATCAATTCAAGTATAAACTCATCTTTCTTAACATCCTTAGTAAACTACACTTGGGAAATCACCAAGGACTTCTTGAGTGAGGATTTGTAAAGCTTAACTTGAGATTCTTGAGCTTCTCTTAGTCTCATAGGAGTTAGTATAACCTTCTTCTCATCCTTTTGGAATTTATAAGTGTTCCTATATTCATCATGAGCACTCTCAAATCAAATAGTTGGGGTCGGCTAAGTAGTATGCGTAATGTACACATGGGTAGGATGTTGTACAACACCTCATCCATGTATCTATCATTAATAGTGATTAGTACTTTGACTTGCTCAGAAATAGGTAAACCTCCCTTCTCATTAAGCCAGTGAATCTTGTAGGGCTTAAGATGAGAATGGGTTAGCAACTTCAGAGCCTTCACTACTCTTTGTTCTGTGACATTAGTATAACTCCCTTTATGGATGATCAAAGCACTTAGTTTTCCATTCACTCAATAGTTTATATGGAAGAGATTCTCTCTCTATTCATTCTCATGAGAGGTAAAGGTACTAAGAGATCTTCACATAAGCATACATTATTCTCCTATTTCAAGTTGGGTCAAGGCATTAGAATCTTCTTGAAACTCTTCTTGTAGTTGACCAACTCCCACTTCTTCTTCTTCTCCTTTACTAGCATTCTCCACTTCAAATTGGGGTTTGTCTCTCTTGATGGTTATGACACATTGGTTCAAGCATCGACTAGCTATGTATCTAAAACCAAGGCACTTGAAACACTTGATTTCTTAGGTCTTTTGTTATGAGCTTTGACCTTGGTTCTTCTTGACCTTAGGCTCCTTACCCTTAGTCATTTTGCCATCATTAAGTTTACTCTGCACTTAACCTAGGCGGTCGGCCCTGGAATTGTACTGAGCTTTATCATATCCAGGTTGGCTTGGCATCCCAGCTATACTCGGTAAGCCATGTTGGCTGCTTGGTGCTTGGCTGAGCTAATTTTTCCTTTATCTTTTGACCCTTTATGCCACTTGGATGGTCTCATCCAAATTTCTAAGTCTCCATACCTCTACTATATTGCTAATCTTGGATCTTAGTCTAGAAATGAACCTGGCTATTGTTTGTGCTTCCGACTCATCAACATTACAACGAATCATCAGTAATTAGAACTCTCAAACATACTTGTCCATAGATATGCTGCCCTGCTTGAGCTCTTAAAGATGATGAAAGGTGTTTTATTCATAATGTTCTAGTACAAATCTACTCTTTAAACTCTCTTCATCTCATTCTAAGTTCGGATTTCACGTTGGGCTCACTGATGTACATTTAGCAATTTCTTCCACTACATGGCTACATACCTAGAAAATTCTAAACCAGTTACACGAATACACACCAAGTCTTCGTAATCATAGAAGTTAAATATCTTCTCAATCTTTTCCTCTTAGTTTAGGTAGCTATCAGCATTACCAGACTCATTAAAGCTTGGCACCTACACTTTAAGATGTTCGGCTTCTTTAGAAGTGCTCTTCAAATCCATCATATTACTCTTCCTCCTCCTTATACTCTTCAACTTGATCTAACTTATGTCTCCTCTTCACAAACCTCTCAATTTGTCAGGGTGGAGCTAAGTTTACATTAACAACTTTTGGTGCTTTAGGCTTAGCTACTTGTCTTCTTAGCCACTTGTCTTCTTAGCCTATCTCCCAAATGTCAGCCTCATTCATTAACTCTCTCTTGAGGCCTAGTCTTTACTACCATTTGTATAGATATAGCTAAGTTGGCTATAATTGTAGCAAGGTCATATAATTGTTCATTAGTAGTTTATGGGATTTGTTAGGTAATATGGCTGCAACCTTAAGCATTACTCTTGGCATCATTAATCTCTTCTTTTACTTTTTTTCTTCATGTTCGGCTTCTTGAATTAGGGTTGCCATTAAATAGTAGCCCTGGACCTATAAGATTAAACATGAAGAGCTTAAATTCTTTAAATATATGATACTTTTAAGCATTAAAACAAAAAAAAAAAAATATGAATTATACTTGTGTTGAGAAATTATATGTGATTTTAATGAAAATTCAAACACTTTTGCTCAAAAATCTATCGAATCACATATAATTGTTAGAAAAATTCTTCAAATAGGTACGTGGTTTCACACACTTATCAGGATGATTAGTGGTCATGCGCCTAGTAAAAATGGACAAACTATATGGCTAGCCTGGGTGCTGCTAAGTAAAGATGCTAAGCTAAACCGATAGTTCAGCAATGCCAAGCTAAGCAAGTGACCCTTCTAAGGTGAATTCAGCTTAGACGTATTGGGTACAACTTAGATTTAGGTAGACTAAGCAGATGGTTGGATGGTTTAAGCTATTATCTAAGTGTACCTTTGGTTGGCAACTAAAGACTATTGATAAGTACAAAAGGGTTTGTCTTAGCTAAGGCATCAAAAAGCAGATTGCAGTAACTCAGATTCATCTAGCCATGCTCTCTCTAGTCTTCGAGCTCAAGCTTAGGTTAGAGCTTTGGTAGTTTGATTCCTATCATCCTCACTAGGTTGATTGGGATTTAGGATCAAATCTGGTTGGTCTTCATCCAAGTTCTTTCGGGTTGTTAAGGGTTGAGGTTAGCAACATTAAATACATCAACACTCTAAAGTCTTTTGGTAGTTTTAGTTGGTATGCATTGTCGTTATCTTCTGGAGTATCCTAAAGGGTCCTTTAGCTTTGGCAGACAGCTTGTTCTTCCTCTTGTTAGGAAATCTCTCCTTGGTTAAGTGTAACTACACTTGGTCATTAGGATGAAATTGCTTAATCTTCCTCCCTTTTCCTTTCTCTTTTAGTTTTTTGGAAACTTGATCAATGTGCTGAGCGACTCATTTGTAGATCTACTAAATGGACTGAGATTTAGTTCTTACTTTTAGATCTTCTTAGTCAGTAGGCGACATTGGGATATGGTTAAGGGGTAACTTAGGGTTGATGTCACGAACTGAGGATGGTTTAGTTGTGGCAAATGTTGTATACTGTATGAAGAACCCCCGATTGGTTACCCTTCCAATCATGAACTCTTCACACAATATACAAGGCTTTACAACCATTAGCTTCCCAAGAACATACAGATCTACATGATATTATCACATAAACATATTTATATAAAATTTAAACTACAAAGTTTACAGTAAGTAGTAATTTAGTACATCTAGGTCTATATTACTAATAAAAATAAAAGCACATAAGTAAAAGTCTACATAATTAGTTCTCTCAATACACTGAATGGCTTGCTCTTGCCTAGGTCTCCAACCTAACCTCTAGCATTCCTTGGACAGCCTCAACAAATAAGCCACCTTGTAGCAAAAGTCTAAGGGGGTGTAAGTCGAATCTTAATGAGCAAAACCCTCAGCTACACCACAAGTAAGTTATCAATACATTATATTTATGTATATGAATGAATGATAAAATAAAATGCTAAACAATACGTATAGTTAACTAATCAACATACGCAACTCAGATTTAACGCCCTCCGAAGTTAGGGTTAGAGTATACATAGCACTAGTTAGATCCAGGTATTATACTAAAACTTACTTTACTGCGGAACTCTACGTTTCGTACTTAAATCAAATAAGTCCTTTATTTTCATAAAAACCAAGTTCTAGTATAATCGTAAGTGGACCCCCGTAGTCTATACTTACCCCTAAATGAAGGCCCATAGACTCGACCTTTAGTTAGGCGGTTGGCGCCTCCAATGCTTAGTATTCCCAAGGGCCAAGGTAAGGTTATTTTGTACGAGTGTACCGTACAGAACTAATAAATTTATAATAACAACCTCCAAATGGCTTCTCTCAACCTCCATGTGATATGACTGCCAGAATTATGTCTATGTAATGCATGTTGATGCATGTACCGGTTCTTTCTTATGAGCCAAGTATAGTTAAGTTCAATTATGATGTGATCATCTAATAGTACACACAATCATTATCTATACTATCATGCAACAAACAAAGTATTATTCGTACTTAAAATAAATTTACAATTTAGCACATAATAACATACATAAGCATTTCCTAACCCCACACAACAATCAATTAAAAATATCATTTAAGTCCACTATCTACAATCACATACAAGCATGGAATCATATGGTAAATACTTACTCGGCCATGATGACTTGCTCTAGTCGTAGTACTTAATCGGGAGATCCTTGCTTGCATTGGGATCACCTGATCATTATGATGTAACAAGGATAGTAAGCAATTGACTTAACTAATAGTTCTAGATATCTATTTACCTAATTTTACTTCAATTACTATTAATTTTTATCCAATTAGACTTTATCACTAATCGTATGTAACTTTTTCATTCTATTTCCGATATTTACAAACTTATAGTTATTTTTCATCGTTTTCGAACGTACGTTCACATGGTGATGTCCGTTTTGGACGTTAAAACCCGTGTTTTACGATATAGACTAAATTTATCAAAATGTTATTTATTAAAGCTTAAATATTCTTATTGGCTAGTTTTATGTTCTATTTTAGTAGTTAATGATTTCATTAGCCATTAATTCTTACACTAAGATGATCTTATGGTTTATTATTTTAGAGGCTTATGTCATGGCTTATGTCATCATTTGCTTATATCATCCATTATATATGTATACATATTCTTATATATTCATATACTTTACACATATGTTATGTATATACTTATACTTCTAATATACTAGAATGTAAACTTATGTACTTATACGTATATTAGTATATATACCCGTTTATACATACGGTTACATATGTATTTTTATATGTATTTTCGTATGCCTAATGTTTTCTTTTAAGAAAGCTTCACAAATTTCATATTTTCACACTTCAAGAGCTTATTTAGTAAGGTATATGTATGTATACTTAGTATATACCTCATTTTAGGTTATGTACATAATGAGTACTTATGTATAAGGGTCTTTATATATGTATTTATCAAGTGTATTCCTATGTTCATAGGCTTAAGTATATATATAAATGTGTTCTTCTTGCAATTATCTAAGGATTCCTATACTTCTAAGCATGAATATGGAGCTTCCACTTCCAACAACACATATGCACATATTATGCCAAATTTCTACACTAACCTAATTTATACAATTAGCTACTACATAAGTTAGAAAATCATATGATAACACATATTTTTCTCCTTGGTTTATGGTAATAGGAATTGTGAAAGTGAAGTTAAGAAAGTGTTTGGAATCAAGGGAGTAATGGGGTCACGATTTTGGTGGGGAAGAAGAAAAGGTATTTTTTTGTCTCAATTTGTATTTTTATAAAAGAAGTGAGTGGGGTCTAGATGATGGAAGGGAGTAGATGACAACAAGGAAAAGAAAAGGTGAAAAATACAAAAGAAAAGAAAAGAATTCAATAGAAAGAAAGGGAAGGTTTTAGTATGATAATGACATATTTGTTGACTTTTCAATATGTTGACTTAGTTAACCTTTGATTTAGTCAATATTTCAAAATTACATATAATCCAAGTGTACATAATGAAGTAATTAGGGGAAATTAAGAAGATAATTAAGGAAATGAGAGGAAATATAGGGTTTATTGAAATGATTAGTAAGGACAGGTAATTAGATCTTCCTTTAGGTATTTATATCCTATATAAATAATTTGGTAGGCTACTTAATGTAATTATCATGAAAAGTGTCATTTAGGGTACTAATACTTACTATATCTAGTAGAATTATCAATTAAGCTCTTAACTCTATATAATACTAACCTAGTTATATAATTGGAAGATGGATGTGATCTATAATGCGATATCTATTATATGTATTTAAGAATGATTGAAAATTATCTTTGATCTTTTACTAATGATTTGGCAAGATACTAAGGATATATTATCGATTAGGGTTCTATAGTAAGTTATGATGAATTAGTACTTTTATATCCTTAAAGTTATAGTTTTAGGGTTTTTATCACTTTCGGATGGAATCTTTAATGTTTAGATACATTTAAGGTATAAAAGTTTTATATGTAATTGATTAGTTATTTTAGGGTTTTCACTGTTGCTAACCTTGTAAACTCTTAAGAATATCTAACACACTTAAGTCCACTTCAGATGTTAGATAAAAAAATTTAAGGGTTTACAGTTGAAGCCATAGACTACTTGAACAAAGGTGTACCTAATGGTGGCATGTATTGTCTTGTTGTAAGCAAATTCTATCATAGGTTGCGAGCAATTGACAACCTCTATTTGGCTATCAATTTAGGGATGGCAAGAGGTGCTAAACAATAGTTTGGTTCCTATTTGATGCCAAAGAGTTCTCTAAAAATGGCTTAAGAACTTTAGATCTCTATCTGACACTACACTCATCGATACTTTGTGCAAGCAAACTATTTCTTACAAAAACAAAGAAGCAACAGCTGAAGCATCATTAGTTTTGGTGTAGAGCACAAAATGTGCCAATTTGTTGAACCTATCCACAACAACCATCATAGAGTATTTGCTTCTTGCCATTCAGGATAATTCAAGGACAAAATCCATACTTAGGTCAGCCTATGGTTTGGTCAGGAATGGTAAATGCATTGCCTTCCCTTGTTCTTCTCGGCTTTTCGCTTTCTTGTAGATGGTGCATCCCTTAATCACAAGATATACATCATGTTTCATTTAAGCTAAAAGAACCTACCACTCAGTAGCTCATATGTCCTTTGTTCTCCAAAATGCCTAGAAAGTCCTCTACTATATGCTTCTTTCACTAATAGTTCCCTCATCGAATAGGTCAGCACGTATAATTTACTTCCTTGGAATAGATAACCATCCTTTACATGGTATTCATCCACTGTTCTTCCTTCGCTATAATGTATATATATTGAACTAAAGTGAGAATCATGTCAATACCGTTCCTCAATGCTTTCAAATCCTAATAGTTTGGTCTACAACTCAATAAGAAGAATTTGTCTTTGATATAGAATCAGCAAGTACATTAATCTTGCCTTGCTTATATCTGATAACGAAATTAAACCCTTCCAGAAACTTATTCCATCAAGATTGGTGTTTAAAAAGCTTTGATTGGCTCTATAGATACCTCAAGGATTCATGATCTATATATATGACAAATTTCTTTTGTAGAAGATAATGTTGCCATACGCGAAAAGCTCGAATTAATGCAAAGAGTTCTTTGTAATACATAGAATAGTTCAGTTGTGCTCCTTTGAGTTTTTCACTATGATATGCGATAGGTCAGCCTTTTTGCATTAGTATAGCTACAATGTTGACACTTGACACATGGCATTCAAGCTTAAACACTTTATCAAAGTCTGGCTGTATCAAGACTAAGGTAGAGGTCAACCTTGCTTGCACCTCAACAAAGCTCCTCTCTTCCTTTTCTCCCCACTTGAATTCTACATTCTTCTTTGTTAGCTTAGTTAAAGGTGTTACTGTAGTACTAAATCCTTAAATAAAGTGTTGGTAGAATGATGCCAATCCATAGAAACTCCTCACCTCGATACATGAAGTTGGGGTTGGCTACTCAATAATGGTTCAAATCTTCTCTTCATCAACTCTCAATCCTTGTCCACTAATTATGTAACTTAGGAAGATTACCTCTTCTTGATGGAAATAGCATTTCTTCATGTTTTTGAATAGTCTCTCTAATTAGAGGACATTGAAAATAGCTCAGCGATGTTCAATATGACATCCCAGGTTGGTACTATAGACAAGTTTGTTATCAAAATAGAAAACAATAAACTTCCTAATCAAATCTCTTAAAACATGGTTCATCAATCTCATAAAAGAGCTTAAGGAGTTTGATAACCAAATTGGCATGACCATCTGCTTGTACAAGCTATGTCAGGTTTAAAAAGTAGTTTTCCATTTGTCCCCTTACCTCATTTGAATTTGGTGGTACCCTAACTTCGGGTCCATCTTATTGAATACTCTTGCACCACTCAGTTTGTGTAATATATCGTCTAGCCTTAGAATGGGGTATTTGTACTCGATCATAATCTTGTTGATAGCTCTGTTATCCATACACATACGCCTGTTTCCATCCTTCTTTGACATAAGCAATGTTGGCACAATACAATGGCTAAGACTTTCTCTCACCTATCCCTTCTCTAATAGCTCATTGACTTGTTTTTGGAGCTTTATAGCTTGCTTGGGATTCATTCTATAAGCAAGCTTGTTCTGTAGTACTCTACTAGGTATTAAGTTAATGCAATGCTCAATACCTCGAAATATTGCTCAGGAAACAAGTTAGAATATTCATTGAGCAACTTCTTGACTTCCTTTGGCAACTTCAGTTGCTCCTTCAATTCTAGTAGCCTCTTTACCAATAAGAAGGTCGACAGTTTAGACTCGATGGCTACTCTAATGGATTACGGACCTTCAGATGCCTCACTAGCATTAGTCTCCGAGGCCTCCAATCTCTCACCAGGATGATTAGCTCTCATTAGCTTGTCAAGGATGAGCTCCTATATGTGAAAGAGCTGTAGGTGAACTCTTTAAAGTCTTAGCTTAGACACACTTTGCTCTACTCGGACCCTTGCCCAGTTGCCAACTTGCCAAGTGCTGAAGTTAATTTGTTGAGTGATAAACTGAGGCTACCATACATCGAGCCTTTCTCTTCTAGCTTACAAAGTTGTTGAATGACAAAGTCAACTTACCGAGTAATGCGGCCAAGGTCACTATGCACTAAGCTCTACTCTCCCAATGTATAGAACTGTAGCACAAATCAACGCTAGCATCATTTCAACCTAGATACAATGCCTTAAGATCCCTGACTATGTACCTTTGACAGGCCGCCACCTATCTCTCACTTTTCTGACATTTATATTATATTCCTTTTCATCATTTGTTATATTTATTCTTTTTCGTACATATTAGGAATCTCTTTCTTATATAATCTTTCATGTAATTTTCCATTATTGTATTGTTGCATTAAAGGATATGCTATAAATAGTCCTTTTTATTATAGTCAAAATGGTCTTAGACCTTTACAGTTAATGAATATACTTGTTCTTGTGAGATACCCTTCTCTAAGTATATTTTCTCTTACACTTTTATCTAATCTTGTTGATTAGCTCAAGATTAGTGGCGAGTAGACCTTAGTTATTAGCTTATGGGTCATATCAGGCAAATTACTAAGTTGTGTTGTGTTCGTTCATGCATCATTCCCATCGAGTAACTTCACGAAAGCTACTGTATTTACTAGCCAATTCATCCCTTCTTCATTTATATCCTAAAGGACCCATTATTACAACCCCGTATGGTAAGTTCTAGTGATTAACTTAACTCCTAGGTACATCATATAATCTTAGTATCAAAGCTTGAGGCTGTGATTAAAAAATTAGCGTTGAAATATTTCTTATTACCATGTATGTTGTGTTATACTTCGTTTCTCTAATGGAAAACAGAGCAAGCTCATAAGTCACTATACGAAATTGTATTATTAAAGTTGTGTATAATCTTCAGTTGAGTAGTGGAAATTCCTAAAGTTTTGTATTGACAATGTCGAATCTTAGTGTTTAAGGAGAGATTAATGACGTTGAGAGTGATGCTTTTGGTTACGATTGAGTTACCTAACATACCTCATGAACTATTGATGAGAAGTTGCAAAACCTTACTATTGTGGCTAACCTAGCTATCTTTATATAAAGGGTAGTAGACATTAGGCCACAAGAGAGGGTTGTTGTTAAATAAGGTCGAGAAGTGAGAGATAGGATGAGAAGATAGGTGAGTGAGAATTGAGCACCCAAAGCTATTAATGTGAACCTAGTTTCACCCCGACATGTTGAAAGGGTTGCAAGGAGGAGACTTGAGTTAGTTGAAGTTGAGGAGTATAGGGAGAAGGAGCAGTATGACGGATTTAAAGAGCATGAACTTTGAGCCCCTAGAGGAGCTAAGAATCTCAAAGTATAGATTTTGGGTGTTAATGGGTCTAGTAGTGTTAATGACTATCTGGACTAGGAGGAAAAGATTGAAAAAATATTTAACTTCTATGATTATAATGACTCTATACGTATTTCAGTAGTTACTTTAGAATTTTCTAGGTATATAGCAATGTGGTGGAGGAAATTGTAGAAAGTACGTTAGGGAGCTTAACATAAAATTTGAACGTGGAATGTGATGAAGAGAGTTTTAAGAAGTAGGTTTGTATTAGAACATTACAAGCAAGACACTTTCCGATACCTCTAAGAACTTAGACAATGTAGCTGACAAGTTGTTGAGTATGTTTGAGAATTCTAATTGCTAATGAATGGCTGTAAGGTAGATGAGTCGGAAGTGTGAATTATAACAAGATCATTTCTAAACTAAGGTAAAAATTAGTAATATAATGGAAGCACATAGGCTTGGAAGTCTAGATGAGACCATCCAAGTAGCATAGAGGGTCAAAAGGCAGAGGCAAAATTAGATTAGTGGAGTACTGAGCGGACGACCTGTCATACCAATTAGAACTAGTATGCCGAGCTAACCAGGATATGATCATTCTCAATATAGTTCCAAGGTGGACTGTCGAGGTCAAATGCCAAGCAGACCTGATGACGGCCGAGGTAAGACTAAGGCTGAAGAGCTTAATGTAAAGAGGGATCAAGGTTAGAGCTTAGGAAGGAAGATTAGAGAGATAAAGCGTTTTAAGTGTCTTGGTTTTAGACACTTGGCTAGTCAATGTCCTAACTCACGTATCATGACCATTAAGGGAGAGAAGCCTCAGTTTGAAGTGGAGAGTGCTAGTGAAGGTAAGGAGAAAGAAGTGGGGATTGACCAACTCATAGAAGAGTTTCATAAAGATTCAAATGTCGTAACCCAACCTAAAATGGGAGACTATATCTCTTAGTACCTTTATCGTTGATGAGAATGAACAAAGAGAGAACCCCTCCTATATAAACTACCGAGTGTATAACTATGTGCTTTGATCATTGAAGGAGGGAGTTGTACCAATGTCATAGCACAAAGAGTAGTGAAGGCTCTGAAGTTGCCGACCTATGTTCATTTAAAGCCTTAAAATATTTATTGGCTAAATAATAAGGGAGGCTTATCTGTTGTTGAGCAAGTTAAAGTGTTTATCATTATTAGCGACAGATGCAAGGACGGGGTATTGTGTGATATCTTACCTATGCGCACATTACATATACTGCTAGGATGATTGTGGCTCTTTGATCTTAATGTACTCCATGATATGCATAGGAACATCTATATGTTCTAAAAGAATAGGAAGAAGGTTATACTAGCCCTAATGTACCTTATAGACGTCCAAGAGTTACAAGAGAAGATTAATTGATCGTTGTAAAGGAAGTCCTTAATGATTTCCTAAGCCTAATTTTCCAAAGATATCAAGATGGAAAAGTGTATACTCTTATTGGTTAGAAGACTACTAAAGTTAAAGGAAGTCGAAACCATACCTTCTGTGGTACAAACATTACTTCAAGAGTATGTTGACTTGTTTCCTATTGAGTTGCTGAGAGGTTTACCTAATAGAGCATTGCATTGACCTCTAACCCGGAGTTGGCTTACCCTAACTGATCTGCCTATAGGCTTAATCCTATACAGGTAGCCGAGTTGAAGAAGAAAGCTGATGAGTTGATTGAGCATGGATATGTCTAAGAGAGTATGAGCCCTGTACTTTGCCAACTGTCCTAGTGCCAAAGAAGGATGGATCATGGAGATTGTGCATTGATAGTTGAGCAATCAACAAAATCACTATCAAGTACCGGTATCCGATCCTATGATTGGATGATATGCTCGATGAACTGCATGGTGTGTAACCATTTTCGAAGATCGATTTGAAGAGTGGCTATCACTAGATTCGAATGAGACTTAGAGATGAGTGGAAAACTACTTTTGAAAAAAAGGTTGATCTCTTTGAGTAGATGGTCATGCCATTTGGCCTTACAAACGCACCGAACACTTTCATGCGACCCATAAATCATATTTTGAGACCCTTGATTGGTAAATGTGTTGAAATTTACTTTGATGATATTTTGGCTTTTAGTACTGACCTCATGTCTGATGTTGAGCACTTGAGATTTGTATTTGATATCCTTCGTTCTAACCAATTATTTGGTAATCTGAAGAAATGTGTGTTCTATCGAAGCGAGGTAGTATAACTCAGCTATGTCGTTTTTGAGGGAGGTATTAGAGTTGATGACGAGAAAGTCCGAGCTATTTTCAAATGACTGATGTCGAGTAGTGTTGTTGAAGTAAGGAGTTTTCATGGTATAGATTCATTTTATTGAAGACTTATTTGGAACTTTAGCTCCATAGCTACCCAACTGATCGAGTCGACCAAGAAGAACTTTAAATTCAAATGGTTTGAGAAAGCTTAGAATAGTTTTGATGAGATTAAATGCAAGTTGACTTCTACCCTAGTACTTGTCCTGCCTGAATTCGAGAAAGTTTTTAAACTAGAGTGTGATGTATCTAGAGTTGGCATTGGAGTTGTTCTTATGCAGGAATGCTGACTAGTTGCTTATTTTAGTGCGAAGCCTATAGGTAGCACATTAAATTACTCAGCATATGACAAGGAGTTCTACACCCTTGTTTGTACACTTCAGAATTGGTAATACTACCTACTACCGAGAGAGTTCATTATCTACATAGATCATGAATCTCTTATGCATCTTAGAGGAAAGAAAAAACTCTGTTGACACTATTGAACTTAGTTTTTTCCTCCCGGTTTTATATAAATTAGTCTTCTTTAAACTGACTAGTATTGAACCTTACCCTTTTAATATTGACCTTCGATTAGGATTTAAAAAAACTGGTTTTTTGTATTTTGAAAATGTTTTTGGAGTCACTACCTAATTGAAGTTGGGAAAAAGAGTTAAATTATGATCAATTTAATGGATTGATTATAATTTAGCTATTGGTCTTTTGATAAAACCGATTTTTAAAACGGTTTTAAAACTAGAGATTTAGATTCGTGAGTTATTCTATTAAACCCTAAATGGGTATCACTTTTAACTTTCCAAATTTAATTTTGCTTTTCAATAATACCTTTTTTCAATTTGAATAATAAATCATATCACAAGTGACTCAATTAATTAATTTAAATAAATATTTATAAATATGGAAAAAATAAAACTTTTTACATTTTAAGTTGCCCTATACGTATGGGTACCTATGTACCTATTATTTATGATCAGACTTCCGAATTTCGTTTTGCAAAAACTTTAGTGGGTTGAATTGATTTTAGTTTTGAAAAAAGGTCGGGTTTATGTTCTTTTACCCATTGTGATTTATTTAAAGAAATTTTCTAAGGGTCTTAACTAGGGTTTTACTTTTGGAAACTTTAATGTAGTCCTAATTTAGAAATGGTTTATTTATTTTTATTTATTTTTGGGAAGTTGGTTTTCTATGTGATAAGACTTTTAATTTTATTATTTTTCATTTTATAATTATTTATTTGTTTTATTTTATCTATGTTTTAGTGAAAAATAAAAAAAAACTATTATTTTCTTCTCTTTTTCTTACTTTTCTTTTTCCATTTTTTACTAGTTACAAATTACATTAATAAAAAAAAAATAAAAGAAATAGGCCGAATCTAAAATAAACAAAGCTGGACCAAAACACTTAAACATAGGTTGGATTAGGGCTCTAGACCAGGTTTGTTTAGATTAAGTGGGTCAGATCGTTGGGTTGGAGTGGGTTAGATGGCGGGTTTGGGTCGAGTCTTGAACCTCTCTTACAGCAACAATTCTAAGGCATGTCTGCGGTAGATTTAAGTGTTTTTTTAAGCAAGTAAACCCATTTTCATTGGTATCCAATTAATGATGAGGGGTTTGGCAAGGGTATTGTAGCCTAACTTGGTTGTTGTTGGTGGTTGTCGTGGTGGTGGGTCGTACGAGAGAGTGGTGTTTATGTGTGTGAATATGGCTGTGTGTGAAGTGGATAGTGGTTATTGAGGATGTGCAGTGGGTTCATGTCTAAGGGAGGATGTGGAGTTGTTTCTGCTGCTATCGTGGGTTAGTGTAAGGGAAAGAGATTTGATAATGTTTTGTTATACGGTGTACGGTGGCAAGCATGGGTCGGGGTTTACTAGATGGTGTCGTATTTGGTTTGGGTCTAGCATAGTTGTCGTCGGTGTGAGGGTTGGGGATTGTTGCCTACAGATTGTTGTTATTGGTTGTGGGGTTTGATGGAGGATGACAAAGAAGGTGGTGAGTGAGATTGAGGTTGTAGGAGTTGAATGCGAATGAGGATGAGGGTGGTGTGGATTGCATATGGTTAGGGTTAAGAGAGTGAGGGAGTATATCGGGGTTGAAGTGAGAGAGAGAAGCCAATTGTAGATTGTGTGTATTTATGTATGAGTTTTTGATAGGGGTGAATTGTGTGTTCAATGGTAGAGAGCGTGAGTGAGGGTTGTGATTGAGAGGCTTAGAGAGAGAGAGACAGTGCAGTCGATGGTGCAGTGGCTGAGTGTCGTATGGGTTTGGGGTGAAAGCCGAGAGAAGGTTTATTGTGGGTCTGATGGTAGATGTATTCAGAGGAGTGGGGTGTTTGGTTGGTGTAGGCTGTAGTTGAGAAATAGGGAGAGAGAAATGACCGAAGGAGGGTGAAGTTGTGCTAGGGAGGTAATTTATATGTGTGTGCTGTTTGTGTTGAAGTATGCGTATGTAGTTTGAAAAAATCAATCCCCCCTATTGCGGTTGTTTGTTTGTTTGTTTTTTTAATGAAAAAGGGAGGAAAACAAAAGGAAAGGGGAGAAGAAAAAAGAAAGTGTGTTGTCAAGGCCAATCATAAAGTGCCATGCGTCACAACAGGACACATGGCTTAGTGATTCCTTAACATGTGGCAACACACTGTATGTAGAAGAATAAAAAGATAAAAGGCATTTTTATACCTCTAGTGAGATTCGAACTCTTAATCCGAAGCCAAACCCAAAAGCAATGCTTAAGTGCTTATTCGTTAGGCTATTGGCTTATGTCTCATTTAAATTCCCTATAAGGATAAAGTTAGACAAAGTTAAACTAAGCTAGATCAAATCTGGGCTTAAGCCCAATGGCCCTCTTTTTATTTTATCTAAATTAAAAATTCTATTCTACTAAACTATCTAAGAACTTTATTATTTTTTGAATTTCCCAAATCCTATATTTTTCTATTTTTCTAAATTTTATATTTTTGTGATTTTTCTAAATTTATTATATATTTTTTTGCCTTTCTTAAATTTTCTATTTCTTTTTGTATTTTTCCTAATTTAGGACTCTTTAACCTATTCTAAAAAATTTTGAAAAATAAAGAGGGGGGGTGGGGGGAGGGGTGTGTAGGGGTGGTGGTGATGGGAATTAGCCACTGACTATGTCCAAGCCGAGGCTAACTTGTCCAAAGCTGATGCTGACCTTCTAAAAGAAGATGTCGAACAGTTCAAGGCTAAGGTCGAATAGCTTTTGTCGAGGATGAGCAAATGATAGAAGATTGAGGAGAAGAAAATGAGCCACTCGTCAACAAGTCTATTGTTTGTCGAGAAGACGAGATACCATAAGGTCGAGTACTTGAGACCAAAGAACCACTTGGCATAGCACCAAGATACTTATGCCAATTGATTTTAGAACTTAGAGATTATGGGACGACCTTTCTAGTATCTTGCGCAAATACTATAAGACTTCGGGAACTCCTTCCCGAACCTGTTCATCAAACTACCGACCTTGTCTGGTTTGGATACTATTCCTTCTAAGACATGCTAAGTGACTACATGTCAACTTTCCCTATAAAATGCATAGTTTTGTATTCTTATACATTTTTTTCCTTAATTTTTTTTATGGGTCTAATTTTTTAGGGTTTAAGGCCTTATACACTATTTACAATTTTGCCAGTAGGATTTAGGACTTCTTATAAACAACAACATTTGTAAACATCAATACATAGATATAGATATACGAAAAATATATAAAATCAGATAGAAAGTATATTCCTGCGTTTTGGAATCTTTCCCTTTTCGAGCAAGGCTGCTCTTGAGCTAGCATTGTTGGATTATCGAGTGTAAATCAAACTTTTTAATCATCCTTATGTTCTTATCGATCTTGTCCTTAAGATTGTATCGTGGCGAACCTCTTCATTTGAAAAAGTTAGTGAGTCGTATTTAACTCTCATTTGAATCTCCAGCGACATTTAGTATTTGTGAGTTATTTGAGCTCAAAGCCTTCATTGTGTTTGTGTCTTGGTGAGTTATATCCATCCACATTCACCGTCAAAACCAACCATCTCACTTCTTATGCATCATACCCATTCCAGGTTTTTCGAGATTCGATGCTTCGATCCTTATTAGGTAGGGGGCAGTAAAAATAAGTTACTTATATCTACCCCTCTTTATTGTGAAGTTTGAGTAAAACTTTACTACAAAGATAAAAAGGACCCTATTTTCACCCCAAGGGTAGATTTTGTCTTAAGAAGCGCTACAGCTAGTTAACTATCTTAGGTTTGATCCATTGGGGACTTTGGTGAGTAGTGAAAAGAGAGAAAGAAAGCACTTTAAGAGTTGGCCAAGAGACTGAAAGAGGAATTGAAGCCTGGTTGGGCCTTTAGGAGTTGATGAACTAAGGTGAATAGGTAAAGTGCTCCTAAAGATGGCTAAAACCATAAAGAGATGTTAAAGGCATGGTTGTGCTCTTAAGAGCTGACTAACCAAGGTGAAATGGGTGAAGCACTTCTTGAGTTAGCTAAGACCCTAAAAGATGTTGAAAACTTAGTCGTATCCTAGTGAGCTAACTAACCAAGATAGGTAAAGTGCTTCTTGAGCTGGCTAAGACCCTAAAAAAATGTTGAGAACTTGGTTGTGCCCCAATGAGCTAATTAACCAAGGCAAGCAAAGTACTCCTTGAGCTAGTTAAGACCTTAAAGAGATGAGAAAACTTGGTTATGCCCTAAAGAGCTGACTAACCAAGACGGGTGAAGCACTTCTTGAGCTGACTAAGACTCTAAAAAGATGTTGAAAACTTGGTTGTGGTCTAATGAGCTGACTAACTAAATTTGTCAAAGCATTTCTTGAGTTGGCTAAGACCTTAAACTTATACTTGATAGTACTACTTTAAGTTGACTAACCTAGGCTGGAGCATCTTTTAGGGACTAGTAACCCTAAATTTGGAATTGATTTTGAAAACTTGGTTATGCCCTTTTAGGCTCACTAACCTAGGCAACAACATCACTAAGAGAGTAGCAAGCCTTACTTAGAATTGATTTGAGATAAACCTAGAAGTGCTCCTTTGAGTTGACTATCCTAGGTGGATGGATAAAGTACTTCTTGAGTTAGTTAAAACCCTAAATTGAAACTCGGTAGTGCCTCACTAAGCAAACTAACCTAGGCCGGAGGGTCTCTTAGAGACTAGCAACACTAAATTGGAATCGATTTTAAAAACCTAGTTGTGCTCTTTTGAGCTCACTAACCTAGGAGGGAGTGTCTCTTGGGGACTAGTGACCTTAAATGGGAATCGATTTTGAAAACTTAGTTATGCTCTTTTGAGCTCACTAACCTAGACAAGAGCATCTCTCGGGGACTAGCAACCGTAAATGGGGATCAATTTTAAAAACCTAGTTGTGCTCCTCTAAGCTTACTAACTTAGGCGGGAGTGTCTCTTAGGGACTAGCAACTAGTTATGCTCTTCTAAGCCCATTAACCTAAGCAAGAGTATCTCTTAGGAACTAGTAACCCTAAATTGACTTTAGAGGAAGCACTTTATGTGCTTGCTACGATGAATCGATGAAGAGAAGTGCCCTATGGGCTCTCTTGAGAGAAATTAATGATGAAAGAAAGCGCCCTTAGGGCTTGCTAAAAGAATATAAGTGAAAAGAAGTGCCCTATGGGCTTGCTAAAGGATATCAGTGAAAAGAAGCACCCTATGGGCTTGTTAAAGAATATCGGTGAAAAGAAGCGTCCTCTAAGCTTGCTTGAGAGATATTGACAAATGAAAGTGCCCAGCGGGCTTGTTAAAAGGAATCAATGAAGAAAAACACCCTATGGGCTCACTAAAAGGAATTAATGAAGGGAAGCACCCTTTAGGCTCGCTAAAAGAATTTGATGAAAAGAAGCACCCTATAGGCTCACTTGAGAGAAATTAGTAAAAGAAAATACCCAATGGGCTTGTTAAAAGGAATTGATGAAGGAAAGCACCCTATGGGCTCACTACAAGAAAATGGCAAGGAGAAGTGCCCTATGGGCCCGCTTAAAGGAATTGATGAAGGGAAGCACCCTTTAGGCTTGATAAAAGAATTTGATGAAAGAAGTACCCTATGGGCTCGCTTGAGAAAAATTGGTAAAAGAAAGCACCTAATGGGCTCATTAAAAAAAAAAACGTAAAGGAAAATGATAAGAGAGGGGGTGGCACTTTGGAAATTCGCTAAAACCTTAGAGAGATAGGACAACACCTTAAAGGTTAGCTAGAACTTTAAATAGAAGAGGGGACAATGCTCTAAGAGCTAGCTTGAACCCTAAAAATGAAAGATGGGACAATACCCTAAAGGTTAGCTAGAATCTGAAAGATGGGACATCGCTTTAAAGGCTGGTTAAATCCTTGAAAAGAATAAAAGAGTGGGCCAGTACTCTAAGAGTTGGCTAGAATTATAAAAGAATTAATGAATGGGTTAGCGCTTTAAGAGCAAGCTAGAACCCTAAAAAGAATAAAAGAGTAGGTTAGTGCTCTAAGAGATGGTTAGAACCCTAAAAAAAAAAAATGAATGGGTCAGCATTCTAAGAGTTAGCTAGAACCTTAAAAAGAATAAAAGAGTAGGTTAGTACTCCAAGAGTTGGCTAGAATCCTAAAAACAATAAAAGAGTAGGTTAGTGCTCTAAGAGCTAGCTAACACCCTAGAAAGATGGGACAATACCGTAAAGACTGGCTGGAACCTTAAAAAGAATAAAAGAAGGGTTAGTGCTCTAAGAGCTAGCTAATAGCTTGAAAAGATAGGACAACACCTTAAAGGCTAGTTGGAACCCTAAAAAGAACAAACGAGTGGGTTAGTGCTCTAAGAGTTGGCTAGAACCTTAAGGGAAGTTGATGAAGGATTGAAAAAGTAAAGTAAGGAAAAAAATCGGTTTTAAAAGACTTCTTGACTTGGAAAAGTATTTATAGGAAAATTGTTGAAAAACCATTTATGAAAAAGGCATTACGGATAGGCCCCTTCATCTGAAAAAGAATTAAAGGATATTAAAAATTGCAATTAGGGAAGAAATGACCTAGACTACTATGGTTAATTAAAAACTGTGATCATCTTGAAAAGGAAAAGGATAACATGAGTTGAAAGCTTGGCTGTTCAAGCTAACATGTATTGGACAAAAATCTTGTGATAAGCCTTTACTTTCTCTCTCTTCTCTTCCTTCTTTTTCTTTCTTGTCTCTCTCTCTATTTTTTTTTGAAAGTTGTCCAACGAGGATAAATTCCTACTTAAGGAACAAGTTTATAAGCATGAGGTGTTTGAAAAGGAGTTAGTCTCTTCTTCATTTCAAAAGAAAAATAACTTATAAAAAATAAAAGTTGTTTTTGAATTTAATGTTATTGAAGCAAGCACAAACCAATTTTATCCTTCTCTCCTCATCAACTACCCTAACCTTCGAATTGCCCCATTATAGGGTAGTTCTTAATATGGTTTAAATTTGAAAATTCTCCAAATTAGTCCAACGGGGTTAACAAGAGATAATTATGTTTAGGATTTGAAAATAAATGCCTAACTTCATTTTAATCTACTTATCACATCCAAAGTAGACTTCCTTTAAGGAATGAGTCTAAAGTATCCTCACCATTATGTCACTTAAATCTCAAGGTGTTTTAAGGGTTAGTGTATAGGATATAGTTTGCTTTTTTTTTTTTTCATTCTACACCTTTTAAAAGCGAGTTATCGATTTCTTAAGGAGTACTATATATTTATTTGCCCAGGATAAAGATTGGCTTTGCCCCTTGGTTTCTCAAATCATGCCCTAGTATTTAACTTTGTGTTTTGTCTAGGTTTATGATCAAGCTTGGCTTTCTAAATAGACCAGGGGTTTTGACTTGGCTTAGTTACCTCCATGGGATAAGGATCGCATTTGAGTCAACTGCCTTGATGGGCTAGGGCCCATGTTCGGATTAGCTGCCTTAATGGGCTAAGTGGCTTGTGTTTGTGTAGGTTGCTTGAATGGGCCAAAGGTTAGTATTTAAATTAAATGGGCTAAGGGGCTAGTGTTTAGGTTGAATGGACTAAGGGGATCTTGTTGACTTCCTTAATAGGTCAAAGGGCCTCATGTGTGTTGGAAGCCAAGTGTTTGGGCTCTCTACTTGAGTAGGCTAAAGACCTAAGCTTGGGTTGGCTTCTTGAGCCCCTAATGATTTATAGTCGTTAGCAACTTTCCTTTTCATTTTTTTTTTCAATTTTTGTTTCTTTTTTGTTTCTTTCTTTGTTTCTTCTTCTTTTTTGAGAGAGAAAGATAAAGTTTTATTTTACATAAACTGAGAAAATTATTTACAAACAAAGATGGTGATTTTTTGGGTTCCATTTACAAGTTTATGAGATTTTACATTTCCCTGAATGGGAGGAAAACAATGATTAGATAAATGCTTATTAAAGGACTATTTATAAAGAAGTGAATGCTAAAGAATGAAGAATGATAAACAATTAATGATGAATTAAAGAGAACTTTAATTATTGTGAAAAAGATCAGAAGATAGAAACAAAGGTAGAGAACCTAAAATTTATTTAGGTACTTGATGTTTAATCTACACTCTTTAGATGTGAATTGGAAAAAACCTTTCATTAAATCTCGCAGACGAGCCTTAAGGTCCTCTATTATTTTGTAGGTTTTCCTAATGACCTATGCCAGAAGGGACCTTATGGCTAGGTTCTAAGCTTCAGACGACTTGAGCTTTTCCTTGAAATAGGTAATCTCATCTTTTAGCATTTGTTTAGGAGTCTTAGAGATGTCTTGTAGACTATTATTCCCTTAATTGTTTGCTCCATTCTTAGGTCTACACATTTTATGGACAAGAATCAGTCATCATTACAACAAAAGAAAGCACGTGGAAATATGCAAATGTTAGGATCGTTTAAGTTAATATATCACTCATTAAGTTGCAACCTTACTGTAATTTAAAAAAAAATTGATTTCATTAAAACCCTTG
Source organism: Lumnitzera racemosa (assembly GCA_024138005.1). NCBI lineage: Eukaryota > Viridiplantae > Streptophyta > Magnoliopsida > Myrtales > Combretaceae > Lumnitzera > Lumnitzera racemosa. The sequence goes on from JAMXBC010000002.1 coordinate 51,663,462, forward strand.
AATGATTAGTAAGGTAGTAATTTCTTAAGTGTAGTGTATTAACCCAAGCTTGAAGGGGAGTACATACAGTTAGGATAGGTTCTAAAAGGTCCTTAAGCTTTGTGACCTCACTTGTTTTTAGAAAACATTTTCATTGGTCGCAATAAGTTTAAGTGGGGTGGCCTAATTAACTTCAAACGGTGGTTACACGACTATGCATAGGGCCTATACAATGCCTCCCCTCCTAAGGTCCTAAGATGACTTAGGTTTGATCGCATCTACCCTACATCTTTGATGTAACAAATGAACCCCTTAAGTCCTGATGTAAGTGGTATGCAAAATAAATAATTAAACCAAAGTGTACACATGAAGTTAATAACGAACAAATAAATATACAAACAAACAAATGAATAAACAAATAAATAAATGACATTGGTATTTTGAAAAGCAATTTTAATTTTGCAAAGTACTTTAGTGGTTAGCCTTCTTGATATCCCCAATGGAGTTGTCAAGCTGTCAAGCCTGGTTTTTTCCTCCTAGTTTTATATAAATTAGTCTTATTTAAACCGACCAGTAGTAAACCCTACCAATTTAATATTAACCTTCGACTAGGGTATAAAGAAAATTGATTTTTTGTATATTCAAAATGTTTTCGGAGTCATCATCCGATTGGATTCGAGAAAAAGAGTTAAATTATAACCAATTGGGTGGATTGATTATAGTTTAGTTATTATTTTTTCAATAAAACTAATTTTCAAAATGGTTTTAAAACCAGAGATTTGGATTCGAGGGCTATTCTATTAAACCTTAAACAGGTACCACTTTTAACTTTCCAAATTTAATTTTTCTTTTGAATAATATCCCTTTTCAATTTAAATAATAAATCATATCACAGGTGACTAAATTAATTAATTTGAACAAATATTTATAAAGATGGAAAAAATAAACCTTTCTATATTTTAAGTTGCCTTGTATGTACGGGTGCTTACGTACTCGTTATTCATGATCTGATTTTCGTAATTCGTTTTATGAAAACTTTAGTGGGTTGAATTGACTTTAGTTTTGAAAAAAGGGTTGGGTTTATGTTCTTTTACCTATTTTGATTTATTTAAAGAAATTTTCTATGGGTTTTAATTAGGGTTTTATTTTTGGAAACTCTAAAGTAGTCTTAATTTGAAAATGGTTTATTTATTTTTATTTATTTTTGGAAAGTTGGTTTTCTAAGTGATAAGATATTTTTATTTTATTATTTTTCATTTATTATTATTTTTTATCATTCATTTTTTATTTTAAGTTAAAAATAAAAAAAACTATTCTTTTCTTCTCTTTTTCTTGCTTTTATTTTCTTCTTTTTCTTGCTTTTCTTTTTCCTTTTTTTTACTGGTTACAAATTATAGTAATAAACAAACAACAATAAAATAAAATTAAAAAAAGTACACTGAATTTAAAATAAACAAAGCTAGACCAAAACACTCAAACACAGGTCAGATTGGGGTTGCGGATTGGGTCTATTCGAATCAACTGGGTCGGATAGTCAGGTCAGATGGTGAATCTGAGTCGAGTCTTGAACCTCTCCTATAGCAACAGTGGTAGTGTATGTTTGGGGTAGATCTAAACATTTTTTCAAGTGTATAAACCCATTTTCATGGGTATCTTATTGATAGTGGGGGGTTTGGCGAAGGTGCCTGGCCTAACTCGGCTGTTGGTAGTGGTTGTCACAATGGTGGGTCGCGCGAGAGAGTGGTGTTTACGCTTGTAACTGTGGTTGTGTGTAAAGTGGACAATGGCTATTGAGGACATGTAATGGGTTTTTGTTTTAGGGAGGATGTGGAGTTATTGTTGTTACTATCATAGGTTGGTGTAAGGTAGAGAGATACGATGGTGGTTTGATATACTGTGTGTGGTGGTAGGCATGGGTTGGTGTTCGAAAATGAAGGAAGAGAGGTCGGGTGTTTACTGGATAGTGTCGTATCTGGTTTGGGTCAAGCACGACTGTTTTTGGTGTGAGGATCAGAGATTGTCACCTGCAGATTGTTGTTGTTTGTCGTAAGGTCTAATGGAGGATAACGGAGAGGGTAATAAGTGACATTGGGGTTGTGGAAGTGAATACGAGTGAGGATGAGGGTGGCGTGGATTATGTGTGGTTAGGGTTGAGAGTATGAAGGAGTATATTGGGGTTGAAGTGAGAGAGAGAGCTAATTGTAGATTATGTGTGAATTTTTGAGAGGGGGTTAATTATGTGTTTGATGGTAGAGGGTAAGAGTGAGGGTCGTGATTAAAAGGGTAAGGGAGAGATACAATGGGGTCGATGGTGTAGTAGCTAAGTGTTGTATGGGTTTAGGGTACAGGCAGGCCGAGAGAAGTTGTGTTATGGGTTTGATGGTAGATGTGTTCGGAGGCGTAAGGTGTTCGGTTAGTATAAGCGACAATCAAGAACTAGAGAGAGAGATAATCGGAGGAGGGTGAAGTTGTATGAGGGAGGTGGTTTGTATGTGTGCTATTTGTGTTGAAGTGTGCATGTATGGTTTGAAAAAATTGATCCCCCCTACTGTGGTTGTTTTTTTTTTTTATTATTATTATTTTAATGAGAAAGGGAAGGAAACAAAAGGAAAGAGGAGGAGAAAAGGAAAAGTGTGACAAAGTGCTAAATGTCACAACTAGACACGTAGCTTAGTGATTCCCATGCTGTATGAAGAAGAAGAAAAAGATAAAAGGCATTTTTATACCTTTAGTGAGATTTAAACCCTTGATCCTAAGCTAAACCTAAAAGCAATGCTGAAGTGCTTATCCGTTAAGTCGTTGACCTGTGCTTTGTTTATATATGTAATTAAATTACACATATGGACAAAGCTAGCTTGGCTTATATTCAATTCTAGGCCTAGGCCTAGTGACCTTTTCTTTATTTTATCTAAATTAAAAGTTATATTCTACTAAACTATTTAAAAATTTTATTGTTTTCTGAATTTCCTAAATCATATATTTTTCTATTTTTTATATTTTTTCTAAATTTTATATTTTTTTGACTTTTCTAAATTTATTATTATTTTGTTTTGGCTTTTCTTAAATTTCTATTTTTTTTGTATTTTTCTAAATTTTTTTTTGGGGTTTTCTTAATTTTCTATTTTTTTTTGTATTTTTCCTAATTTAAGACCCTTTAACCTATTCTAAAAAATTTTGAAAAATAAAAAGGAGGGCAAAAATGAGATATCTACAGATGTCATGCTAAGTAGGTCGAGTGCTTGGAAACCTTTTGCTACATTATCAAGTACAAAAAGGGAAGAGCTAACACTATGACTGATGCTCTTTCTCATTGGCATGTTTTTGTGATAACATTATAAGCTAGAATACTTGGGTTTGGTACTGTACCTAATCAATATGAACATGATTCATATTTTGAACCCATAGTGGCAAAATGCAACATTGAAGGAGTAGTGGATGGGTTCTACTCGAGCCAAGGATCTTTTATGAGGGAAAAACAAGTTTGTATTTCGAGTGAGTTTACTAAGGACTTGTTAACCTAAGAAGCCCATGCTAGAGACTTAGCCCGCTATTTTAGTGAAAAGAGAATAGCCGAGTTGTTGAAAGAGCACTTTTATTAGGTTGGGATAATGAAGAATGTGCACAAAATTTTTGAGTGATGCAAGGTATGAAAACGAGCTAATGGGACAAAGGAACCATATGGAAAGTATACACCTTTACCCATGCCTGAACAATCATGGATCGATCTAAGCATGGATTTCATGTTTGACCTACCTAAAACACTGTGGAGACATGATTCCATTATGGTGGTGGTTAATCGATTTAGTAAAATGAGCCACTTCATCCCTCGCCACAAAACTAATGAAGCTTTATTTGTTGCTAACCTCTTTTTGCAAGTGATCGTGTGGTTGCATGGAGTACTAAGGAATATTGTGTTTAATTTTGATTTGAAGTTCACGAGCTTCTTCTCATGAACACTATGGAAGAAGCTCAATACTAATCTTATTTTCAGTACTTCTTGCCATCTATAGATAGATTACCAGATCAAAGTTGTGAACAGAATAGTAGGCAATCTCCTTTGAGCTACTATTATGAAGAATCTACATGATTAGGATCTCTACCTACCTATCATTGAGTTCGCTTACAATCACTTCAATTATAGCTCGATAGGAAGGACGCATTGTGAGGTCATCCATGGACTTAACCTAAACTTACTGTTAGATATGATTATATGCTCAACTTCCTTAGGAGAAAGTCAAATTAGCCTATAGCATACTGAGGAGTTTTAGACACTACATAAGAAGGTTGCTAAACAATTAGCTAAGATAGTGGCCCCATAGAGAGACCAAGGAAATTGACTTAGAAGGCGAATCACTTACAACCTAAGGGACCTTGTTAAGATTCATCTTAGTAAGGAATGATTTCCAAGAAGGAGGATAAATAAGCTATCACCTAGGTTGGATGACTCTTTTAAGATCCTTCGACACATCGATGACAATGCTTATGAGCTAGAACTACCAAATGAATATGGGGTTTCTCCCACCTTTAATATCGTTGACCTAACACCTTATGTGCCAAGAGAGGAAGAAGAAGACTAAGATTTGAAGGTAAATCTTCAACAACCCTGAGGAATTGATAGATTGTTGACCTTTAGACCCTTTACTTATGCTCGTCTCCAAGGCCTCTAATCTCTTACCTAGAGGATTATCTCTTATCAACTTATCGAAGATGAGCTCTTGTATGTAGAAAAGTTGTGGGCAAACTCCTTAAAGTCCCAATTCAGACATACTCTATTATGCTTGGACCCTTGCTTAGTCGCTGACTTGCTAAGTGTTGAGGCTCAACTGTCGAGTGCCAAGTCTGACCTACTGAGTGCTAAGTTTGAGCCAACTATATACTAAGCCCTTCTCTTTTAACCTATAGAGTCACCAAGTGATGAGGCAGACTTGCCAAGTGCTAAGGTCGAGGTCACTACGTGCCAAGCTCTATTCTCCTAGTATATAGATTGCAACATCAGTCAATCACCTCGACAACTTCAAGCACAAATTAGCCTCAGTAGCCCTAACATCATTTCAACCCAAATATAATGCCCCAAGATCCTTAACTACAAACTTCGTGACAAGCTGCCACCTATCCCTTACTTTTCTAACAATTGTACTATATTCCTTTTCATCATTTTTCATATTTTGCTCTTTTTTATACATACTAGGAATCTCTTTCTTACATTGTCTTTTTGTACTTTTCCATTATTGTATTATTGTTCTAAAGGACTTACTATAAATAGTCCTTTTTACTATAGATGAAGTCATCTTAGACCTTTGTAGTAAACGAATATACCTATTCTTACGAGATACACTTCTTTGAGTACATTTTCTCTTACACTTGAGTTGCTTGAGATTAGTGGTGAGTGAACCTTAGTATTAGCTTATGGGTCATATCAGGTAAAGTACTAAGTCGTGTTGTGTTCGTTGGTGCATCATATCCATTAAGCAGCTTCAGGAAGCTACTATGTTTGTTGGTCTATTCATCCCTTCTTCTTAAATATCTTAAAGGACCCATTGTTACTACTTCCTATAGTAAGTCCTAATGATCAACTTAGCTTCTAGGCACATCATGTTTAGAGTTCGGCTTTACTCAGTATCGAGGTTTTCTTTGATCTTTAAGCTAATTTAGCTTATAATTTACTTACTTGACTTAGGGTCATTGGGTTTATGATAATCTTCCTCCCTTCCTTCTTAAACACATACATGTTCCTTAAACTATCATAAATAACCCTCCGATCAAAAAGCCAAGGTCTGCCTAGCAATACATGTGATGTACACATGGGCAACACATTATAAAGAATTTGATTGAAGTAATTGCTGATAGAGATCGGCAGCAATACTTGCTGAGTGACATGTAGTACTCTCTTCTCATTTAGCTAATGTAACTTGTATGGCCTTGAGTGTAAGATGGTCAATAACATAAACTTCTTAACCAAGTTAGTAGACGCCATCTTAGTATAGCTTCTACCATCCACTATGAGTGCACATACTTGCTCATTTACCTTACATGTGATGTGGAATAGATTTTCTTTTCTCCTCCTCCTTAGTAGAGGGTTCTATACTCATCACACATTGGACAACCAAGGTTAATTTGTCCAAATCCTTCGCAAACACATACTCCTCTTTAAGCTCATTTTCTTGGGGAGTCATGTCCTCATTAGTACTATCTATGTCAATTTTTGGAACATCCCCTTTGATAATCATAATTCTTTTGTTTAGACATTAGATAGCCATGTGCCTAAACCTTTGATACTTAAAACACTTTATCTGGCTCATCTTCCTTCTAGATCCTTACCTCTTCTCATAAGCTCTTAGTGACACTTCATTATTAATTGGTTAGCTCTTTTGTTTAGCTTTGACATCTGTTCTTCTAATCGGCTTAGTGCTTTGCGAAGCTCAGTAACTTCCTTAAGTAAGTTGGCCCAATTGTACAGGTCGGCTTATTAGGGGTTAGCTCAGCCTATTCCTCTATTATCATTTTACTCGCTGGGCCATTCTTATAACCTCGTCCAATATAGTAAACTATTGAAGCTCCATGATATCTAAATGTCACTTCTCAATTCAGTAAGAAATTTGGACACTGTTCGAGCTGATGGTTCATCCATTTCACATCGAATCATGAGTATTTAGAACTCCTGGACATACTCATCAACAGTTCAACTTCCTTACCTCAACTCTTGAAGCCGAGTAAATGTGTCTTGCAAATAAGTATCTGGCATGAATCTATTTCTAAGTATCCTTTTTATCTTAGGCCAAGTATTTACTTCCCTATATGCTTCTTGTCTCCTCATAATTTGGAAGTTTTTCCACCACATCATGACAAAACTTAAGAACTCTACAACATCAATCCTCACTTTCTCATGGTCTTTGTATAGGTAATAATAATAAAAAAATGCTTTGCCTTCTCTTCCTAGTCTGGATAGTCATCAGCATTTCTAGAACCATTGAAGCTTGAAATCCAAAGCTTCATATGGTCAGCAATTCGAGGTGCTTGAGCTTGCTCTCTTCCTTATTATACTCTTCTTCCCCATCTCCATCCATATCACGTAAGTTAATTCTTCTCCATACATGTCTTCCCACTTCTCCACCTCGATCTTGTCAAGCTAGGATTTGTCTTCTTATAGGTTATACAACTTAAGGAGTGTTCTGCACAACTTCGGTAGGTTGAAAGGCCAATACATGGACAACTTTGGTTAAATCGGCTATAAGGTTAGCCACCTTATCAATTTGCTCATCTGTACTTCTAGGGGTGTTCTAGGGTTGTTGTCTATGGTGGACAATACCACTATTGTCATCTCTAATACTAGCATTAACACTTGGATTCATTATCCTCTCACTAAAGCTTAGTAAACAACTTAGAATCAATGAAACAACAGACACTATTCTCTTAAGCGAAACAACTTACATATACATACTTCTTCCCACAAAAGCACAAGCTAATGGTTAACATAGCAACTACTTTTGAAGAAGAACAAATCTAGTCGAACTTGGTCTGTTTTCATATGTTCAAAATAGGGAAAAATAGAGTATATGACATTAGTAAGCTTCTACGCCTTCTACTTAAATGCTTCACAGCTAACCACTATGCAACCATAACACGCTACCACAACAAGCACTACTCATAAGAAAATTTGAACACAACTTACTCAAATGAATCTCTACTCTAATACCAAGATGATATGAACCAAGCCAAGGATTGATAAAGTTGGTCAGAAGGAGGTAGGTCTAAGCTCATAGAAAGCTCAAAAACAGGGGTGGAATTCTATGAGAAATAAGGAAACCAATAAGCAAACCTCAATTTGCTCCAATGATATTATATACTAAGGAATTACCCAGTATTCGCAGCTTAACTCGATATGACGCATAAGTAAGTCTAATGAGGGTACTCACTACTCAGCCTTACTTAAGGATTAGTATAAGATTGAAGTATATAGGCAAGCAGAGAGCAAAGCTGGTAAAATGAGAAGTATATTCAATATTAGGTTATGTTGCGGTTACATTTACAATGGGTGTTTATACTAAAAAAGTTAGGGCATCTTACCTAAAATGAAAAAGACTTAAAAGGATAATGTCTAAAGTAAGTATAATATAAGGAATGTTCGAAGGGCACAAATGAAAATTCAGCAAAAATGGGCATCCTGTATAGAAAATTTTGTCATAGGGGGTGCTTAGACATGTGATGGATGAACATTGATCGTGCCCTCGGAGAAAATGGACAAATTGTATGAGTAGCCTAAGTGCTACTAAGTAACGATGCTAAGCTGAGTTGATAGTTTAGTACTGCCAAGTTGAGCAAGTAACTCATTTGAGGTGAATTTAGCTTGGATGTATTGGGTACAGCTTAGATTAAGGTCGATTAAGTAGATGGTTGAGAGGACTGAGCTGTTGTTCGAGTGTACCTCTGGTAGGCAACTGGAGACTATCAATATGTACAAGAGGGTTAAGCTCGACCACGGCATCAGGTCGGTAGACTACAATAGCTCAGATTCCTCAATTGTAGGGCGTAAAGAAAGAACTTGTCTCACTATGCTCTTTAGTCCTCGGGCATGGGCTCGGGTCAGGTGTCTAGTAGTCTAATTCCTATGAGGGATGGTCTCTCTACTATTGGTTTTATTGCATTTATTTTTTCAGGGATATCTTAACTTGTAAAGCTGCAATACCATCCTGAATACATAAGTTTAGAATATGACATGCACATCTAATATGAAAAATATCCCACCTAGCATCAGCTGACAAAAGGTTTTGTAAATTCGTTATGGAGGCGGTATTTGCACTTACATTATTGAATCCAATTGAAAAAAGTTTTCGTAGTTAACCCATATTTGTTTAAAATTACACTTATAATTTTATATATGTTTTGTACCATGTGGTGGTCGTTGGATACCCTTATAGCCAACAACCTTTTACATAGTTGCCAATTATCTTCTTTCCAATGACAAGTTATGCCCATGTATGAATTGTTATAAAGAAGGATCGATCCATATATTGGTACATGTAGACAGTAATATATCTCGTGAAGCGAACTTATTTGTGAGCCCTTACTTACTTTTATGGTAGAGACCTAGGTGGCTCTTCTCAACCTACTGCGACTTACTTGGCATATGCTAGGATTGAATGTCTCCTACTTGTATTTACTTTGCCATTACGACATACATGCATTGAAGGACATGTACATGTTTGCCAGGTATTCACAAGGTTGTATTACAATAGCATTGGTTTGGATAAATCACTACCTTGTGAGATTTGTTGTTGCATCTTGTCTATCCCAATCTCTCAAAAATGCTTCGATGCCAAATGTATGTTAAGAGTACTGTAACCTTTGTTAGTTTTCCACGTGTAGTGCACTTTGTAATATGCCTGCGTGTTGCCTTGTTAATCTATACCTTTACGTAAATGGTAGTGAACATTTTAGATTTACCGAGTCTAAGGGGCATATTTGAACTCAAAGGTTGCAATCCGCCAAAAGGTTGATACGCTTGTTGCTCCTTCATCTTAGGAATTATTTTGATTTCATCCTATTCATCTTTGAAAATGTTGGTAAGGCAACTTATGAGTGAAGGTTCAAATCTGGGTGGCAGTATACGTCTGCAGTTGACTTTTGTCATCATGTTGTGTACTTTCTCCTAGGTGTAATTGTACTTCAAGTATGTTGGTATGTACTCAAATCATTATGGTACAGATGACATACCCATGCTTGTGGCCTTCACCTTACCTTTCCTACATGTGATCCGCTCAATATAGATATTAAAAACTATAGCGAATACTCTAGCAAGTATACTAGGTTGGATTACTTCTCTTAAAGTAAGCTTACCTTATTTCATGTCTATTAACGCCTTACCTGTTGTAAGAAACAGTTTACCAAGGATCATAGGTACCTTTTTGTCCTCCTCCATTTACAAGATTATAAAGTCAACTGGGAAAATGAATTTTTCTACCTTAACTAGGATATTCTCTACAATTCCCCTTAGGTATTTGATACTCCTATCAGCAAGTTGCAAGGTGACATGGGTCTTCTTGCAATCTCCTTCGTACTTAAATCAATAAGAACTTTATCAAAATGAAAATTTCTTATAGTACAAGGAATAGTGAACTCCCCTGATATCTTTGTTTTCTCGGTAGGTTGGACAAATTTTTCTAGAATATCATAGAGCACTCCCCTATAAGCATCGCAGGTTCGTGCCCATCGATCTTTCTCTTCTTGGTGAGCAAATCCTTCATGAATTTAGCATAGGAAGGTATCTATTGAAGTGCCTCTGCAAAAGGAATGTTGATCTATAGCTTCTTGAAAACATTTAGGAATTTAGCGAATTGGGCGTTTAACTACTGTTGGTTCAATCTTCCTGGGAAAGGGACAGGAGGAACATATGGTGTCACTTCTAGTGACTTCTGCTTTGGTTCCTCTATTACCTACTTCCCTTTTCATTTCTTTGGATTCTCCTCCTCTTCTTCAACTTATTTTTCAACTATTTCAACTTCCTTTCCATTCCTCAACATAGTAGCATTGACACCTTTGGGATTCTCTTCAATATTGCTGGGTAAAGATCCTAGTAGTTTATTGCTCAACTGCTGAGAGATTTGACTAATCTGATTCTCTAAATTCAAAATAGTTGCCTATTGATTCTATAACATGGTATCAATCTTTTTCATATAGCTCAACATGAGCACTTCCACTTTAGACTAGTTCTATTAAGGTAGAGCATTCTGAGCAGGATCCTGCTTCTGGAATCCAGGTGGTGGTTTAAATGCATTATTCTCATTCATCCATGAGAAATTTGGATGATTGTGCCACCCTAGATTGCATGTGTTTGAATATGGTCCTGAACATAACTCACAAAAAGTAATAGGATTAGCATGAAAAGACTATGCTGAGGTGAGTTTACTTACCTAGGTAGTGAGAGTGAAATCTAAGTTATTAATTGAGACATAGTGTCACTGTCATTGACTGATGCCACTCTTGACTTACTTCTTTCTTTTTGCCAATTATGTGCATTGGAGGCTATCTCTTTTATCAATTCACTTGCTTCATCATAAGTCTTGCCCATTAGAGTACCTCCAGTTATAACATCTACTAAAGACCTCAATGTCTCATTCAGACTGAGATAGAAAATCTTAATCAGGAGATTATCTAGCAAGCCATGATATGGGCATTTTATAATTAACTCCTTGAATCTCTCACATGCCTCATAAAGTGACTCACTACTAAACTTTGTAAAGGTGGTGATATCGTTCCTCAATTTTGCGATCCTAGTTGGTGGGAAAAATCTCCTTAGAAACTTTGATGAGAGGTCAACCCAGGTGGTAATGGACTCGTATGGCAATAAATGGAACTAAGCTCTACCTTTATCCTTTAGTGAAAAGGGAAAGAGTTGTAATATGATAACCTCGTCTGTAACATTTTTCATCTTCATTGTATTGCAGTATTGGAGGAATCCTGTAATATGCTCATCATAATTCTCATTTAAATATCCTCCAAACTAATTTGTCTAATAAGGAATGGTTTCAGCTCAAAGTTGTTGGCCTGAATGGTAGGCCTCCTTATGGCAGACCCTATAACAATAGGTATTGTGTTGTCTCGAAGTGCTCGAAGGACACCCTATAATTGATTGTCATTCTCATTGCCTGCCATCACAACTTCTTGCACTTTACTCCTTCTTCTATTCTCTCTCCTCAACTGATGCAAGGTGCACTCTATTTCAGAATCTATTGGTAGAATTTCAACACTTTTACTCTTGTGCATAAAACATCTACAAAGAGTATAAGAAATAACACATATCTTAAAGTGCACCTAAATTACCAGCAAAACTAATAGGTTTAATATCTCTAGTCCCCGGCAACAGTGCCAAAAACTTGATTCACTGAAAATAGATATTTGAAATTATAGCGAATACTCCAGTAAGTATACTAGGTTGGAATCAAGTAATAAAGAGTAAGTAAGGTAGTCGATCCCTCGAGGACTATGAAATTACTAAACCTATGATAACTCTTATTAATATTTAGGCAACGAAAATTTGAACTATAAATTCACTATTTTAATAATTACCCTAAAATTGTCAAAGAGAAAATCAAGAGAATATTTCTAAATAAAGTAATCAGTTGAGAATGCAGGAAAAACAAAATCCACCTTAGTCGTGCAAATCAAATTGCCATAAAGTTATATAGATTAATAGATATAAAGTCATTTAAGTGAATTTATCATGCCTTAAAACTTAAGGACTTAACCTCTAATTAATTGGCCATCTTCCGTATCTCCAATCAATTGTGGACTCTAAATCACAATCATACATCTCCTAATGCTATGATCAACTAATGCTTTAAATCAATTATCCCTAATGTTTTAGCAAATAATTAACTCGAGACATTGCATTAATCCCTGGATAATTTCTAACTAACCTAATTAACGCCGCTCTCGCATTAGCTAATCAGTTCAATCAAGAATTTCTAACAAACCTTATATCAACTCCCGTATCAATAGTGTTTCTAACAATTATAAGCAATAGAAAATTATAATTGAAATCATAGAAATTGCAATAATGAATTATCCGCATATCTATTAACCTTACAACATGACTACAATTATCATCTCAACTGTTAAGGGTTTCATCAATTTCCCACAATTAAAACCTAGCAAGCCATGGAAATTAAAATAAAAGCACATATAACAATTGAATTTGCAAAGAAGTTCATGATTGGAAATAAGAACAAATCATAGAATTGTATAAATAGTAATAGAATAGAAATCACCAATTTTCTAATTATGATGAATTAAACTTCAATTGCAAAATCTATGGATGATCTCTACAACAATAGCAAAGTTTTCTCAATGATCTATGAAATATCAAAAAAAAAAAAAAAACTCTTCAAAACTATCTCCTAAATGTGTCTAAATCTCTCTAAGTCAAAAGAAGATGTAAAAATTCCATCTAAAATATCAATTACACATCTATTTATAGAAAAAACTAGGGTTGTCTGTCGAATAGATCTTTTTCATTGAAGGCCGATGGTGTAAAGCTCTAAAGCTACTGATGTAGAGTGTAAGTTAGCCTAAGGCTAGCTGCCTTTAATTCCAAAGTGCCGTAGATCAATTCAGGCTTCTTTCGGTTGCATAAAACTCTTCTAAATTGATTGTATTTCCATTTTAAATCCTCTAAGACCTGAAATACCTAAATGAAAACACTTAAGTACCATTTTTTAATTATTTATGTAAAATCAATAATAATTCTATCTAATTCTCACACTAAAATATGAGTATGATATGCCTTTATTAGCATGATGAGGAAGTTTACTTCTTTCCAGAAAAAGAATGTCAGAAGAAATGATTCATGGAGATATTTTGATTATTATCACTAAACAATAAAAAAATTTAAATGTGAAAAAATTCCTATTGAAGGTAACAAAAAAAATTGAGTGAAATATTAGGATTGTAGATATTACATAAGTTGGTTACATTAAAAATAGGAATTAGTTTTTTAACAATAGAATCATAGTTACTTAAATGAACTAGAATATCAGAAATAAGAAGACTGAAATGAGCAAAATATAGCTTTACAATGAGAGCTAAGTGTGGACAAAAGATATTAAATTTAGACCAAGAGCTTATATGAATGAAATTAGAAGATTTTGTGAAGAAGTATTTCTAAGTTTGCATGCCAATTTATACGAAACTTTTGCTATGCACGTAGTGCATTTAAATTTTTTAATGTTTCAAAACTTTTTTGTTCTATGATGGAGCTTAAAGTTTGAATTTGGTGCTTTCAAATTGAAAATTTCTCAACACAAAATATGCTAAGATTGAGCTTGAGCATCTACTATCAATTATTTCATTCATATACACATACCTCATTTCTTTTGTATGAATGTCGTGTTGTGAAAGTGAATGTGGATTTCTAACATTGTGTATTATGCTAATGGAAATTGGAATTCTTAATGTAAATAATGGAATGGGACATGTGGTGTTGTGTATGTTGGTGTTTTTGAAGAGGAAAAGGAGAAAGAGGAAGTAGGAATTCGGAAAAGGAATAGAATATTATATGACAAAAGCAAAAGCTAATTCAAAACCTACTGATTTGGTTTCTTTTTTTTTTTTAAATAAATGGTTTGAGCAGGTCGACTCACTAGTTTTATGGGTTTAGAAGGCTAAACAGCTTGGCCCCTTATAATCTAGCTGTTTAAAGATCGATTCGGGCCTGCTCATGTTGGTCGAGCCAGTTCAACGGCTCTTAGGTTAGTTTTGAGTCGATTCATGGTTTCGAATCAATCCTTGCACATGTTTAGTTATATGTACCTATTTACTCCTTGCTAAATGATTTAATTTTCTTATCATTATCTGTTATCTCTAAATATAAATATAATAAGAGGAAAAATCTTCAGCATAACTCATAATATTGAATAATAACCATAGAAATAAAATTCCTTATCAATCTATGGAAATAAAATACTAGTAATGTGATCATTAAAGGGAAAAAGACTTAACCTTATCTACCCCTCTTACCATCTCATTGTTTTGCAAATCACTTTCCTATGTTCCCTATAGACTATAAATCTAAACTCTGATATCACTTTTATCTATAATGCTCCTAAACTTAAGGATGCTATAGATCGCTATGTGTTCCTAACATTTATTAACACATTAGGTATAAACATTTAACTAAAACTCCAAAATAAATATGTTAATCCCCAATTTATTTAAAATAATTTAATTCTCCAAATGTGAATAGAATAACAATTGCATAATTTTCCTTAAGCCCATGAACAAGAGATTTTAATATAAATTATAATCTAACCATCTTACTATAAGGTTAATCTCATAATTGGAATCTTAATTGCTGCTCCCTTATCTAAGTAACTTTGGTGAAAGTTTTCAAACTCAATAATTTCTATAATTTCATAATAAGTACTTGCAATTGAGAAATAGAAAGGGTTAAGCCAAAGCTTAGTATGAAAATTGTCAAACACATATGTATGCACTGCATCACATACATTTATGCAGCAATAATAACAAACAAGCCATTTAACCATCTTTCATTGGCTAACAATTAACACAGTCTAAAATTATTTGCAACTAACCTCAGATTTAGTGTAACTCATGACTCTACTTCATAGTTCTTAGGTTGGGACATTGGTACTATGGCCTTCGTTTAACTAGGTACTGGGATACTGGTATTGTGACCCTAGATGCTACCTAATTTAATTGATTTTGGGATACTAGTATTGCAACCATTGTACATCAATACTATTTACCTCAGATTATTTCCAAGGGTAACTCCACTAGGGATAGCGTCGCCTAAAGAACATCAAGGTGCTACTTTAGAAACACTTGTATTATGATTTCTTGAACCTAGCCAAACATAAGCAACATAAAAAAGCTTAGCCAAATATTGACTAGGTAAGTTCAATAATAGTTATGCTATACATACATAAGTAACAATCAAAGGTTTTATGTACCAATGTCTTGAAAATAATTAGAAATATCTAACTAGAGGGTCTCTTCAATGTCATGACCTGAAGTATACATAAGAATAACTTCTTTTAGATTTTGTTCTTAAGTTACTTATTCTTAACTAAGTCTTTTGCTTAATTGTCTTACTTGTTCTTAGGCCTTGGTATTAGCTTTATTTATGGTTTAAGGATTGACGTAGACTTGTTAACTTGTTTATAATAGATTAGGTAAAGGTTTAGGAGGGTAAGAAATGAGAAATAAGAGGAAAAGGGAAGGATCAAGATCATGCTTTTGTATCATGTTCGTGATACTCAAACCATCAGATATGCCTGAGGTTTACACCTGTGATCATGGTTGTGATCATCCTTGACTTAATTTCCTCACTTTACACTCTAAATGAAATCCATGCCAGGGGGTTCACTAGTAAGATTATGCCTATGATCTTACTCGTGATCTTCTTGTTCATTAATCTCTTATCCTTCTTTTGCATTTAACTCTTCTAATCCACTTTGATTTGATCGCAATCCCTCTTATACCTCTAAATTTTACCAAACTTGATCCATTCTATCAAATTATCACCATAGATCACTTAGATATGTTCCTAAACACAAATCGAACAACAACAGCAAGGATTAAAAAATGTACCTCATTCGCTATCCTTTATGGTTACTCATAGATCATGCTAATCACACCAAATCTATTTACATCACATCAAATCATAGTAAAAAAGAACTAATTTATTTTGGAAACCTAGTTAAGGAATGTTTAATAAATTTCCAATTATGTAAATGAACTTTAAATAATATGAGTAGTGTTGATAATAGTTTTAGTAAATGGGCTAAAGGCCTAAATTGATCATATCAAAACTTGAACCTGACTTCTATGGCTTATCTATGTATGCGTATCTAATCACCAGCTATAAATACTAAACAAGACACCTAGGTAGGTAAACTCTCTCCTTGATATCTTGACTCTTATAATTACTCTACAATCTCTTTCACAGGAGAAAGAGGGTCGACTTATGCAACGAAGTGGGCACGTCCATGTTAGAAAGTCATAGCCATGTTCTCGTTTTGCAAGTGCTCATTTGTTGGGACAAAATTTGATAGTTAACAATTGGTGTCATTTATAGGAAATGACAAAGAAAAAGGAGAGTGAATCGATTATTGTAGCTTGGAACTGAATTTTTGAAATTGTAGACTTCAGTAGTGCTTCGTCCCACGAATAACTTTTCTAAATATTCTAATAGTCCTTAGTTGGATCTCCTCTCAGTGAATGGTTATACCTATTTGCAATTTATCAAAGAACTACGACTTCATGCTTTTTCATTTTAGACTTGGATTGTTTGGCTATATTTTCAAGTTGAAGTACAATGTTACAACCAACTTTGGGAGATACATGTAAACGAAAGGAAAGAAACCTAATGGGAATTTCCTATGAAGATGTAACCACTGCCATTCCACATTTTCATGGCTCAAAAACTGTCTTACTCATGCGCCTGGATACGTATGAGTAGTTGTGATTCCATTTTTATGGTTCATAATTGTCATTATATGGTTCCTAACTGCCATCTTTGAGCGTAACCGTTGTAACTTCATGAACTAATTGGTCTTTAATAGTCATCCTGATGCTTTAGGTTGGGTGGTGTTATGATCGAAATAACAAGCGTCCATTCTGGATTACGAAATAAAGGAGAATGATCTATTCAAGCATGATATGAGGAGGAGATTGAAAGTTCAACCTCGCAGTGCACATCCTTAAAAAGGACACTCGCTTCCCTATTATTCATTTAAAAGAAAACGATGAAAGTTTCATGGGGTTCATTTTATTCGCTAAAACTAACTCAATTTTGACCATTGTGATTGTCGTGTTGTGTACGTATTTCACACTGACTAACATGCAATTCGTCGAGCCGAATTCTAATTTGTTTTCCCCATACTCGCCAACTTATCTTGAGCAAGCTCCACCACTACTTGCTAAGCCTGGCATCCTAAATGCCGAGTAGTTGAAAGAAGCCCAAACTCTAGGGTGAATCCTAGCGGCAGATAGTTATAATGCCGAGTTGTATATGACAACAACTTGATACCAAGAAAACATTTGAACTCCAACTGGAAGTGGATAGGCTTAAAGAGTACGCATCAAGGCGAATGATATCATGATTTTCTGGTCAAGACTTAAGTGTACCACCAAAATACCCCTCAACACATTCGAAGTTTAGATGTTTGACCAATGTATTGAGCTACTTTCCTAAGTGCAATTTGACAAAAACTGCTCAACTTGAACACATAAGCACCAAGCTAATAGAAATGCGAGCTTCATAACAGTACCCTCAACTTATCGAGATCAACAAAACACAACAAACTACGCAACCCAAGATTAGTTCTGTCACTAATCGATGGGAGCCTCCCACAAGTCGAGTTGCAACTACTTACCGAGCTACTACATGCCGAACGCTTTGAAGCCAACCTTAAAAAAAAGGAATCGAGCTCCAGTAACTCAAAATGTTAAGCACTACATGCCAAGCTACTCTAAGTGAGTCGGAAAACCCCAAGGATACCGAGTTACTCCAAGTGAGCCGAAAAACAAGGATTCCGAGTTACTCTTAAGTATGCCGAGCTACTCTAAGTGAGCTGGAAAACCCCAAGGATGCCAAGTTACTCCAAGTGTGCCGAGCAATTCCAATGTTGCTGAGCTCAACATCACGTAATAATGTCCCAGTTCAACTCCGATGATGTCGAGCTCAACATTACGCAATGACTTATGTTGAATGTCTGATTTCGCCGGGTTTAAACTCACTCCTAAGCCCTTCGCAGTATCAACCAGCTCCTCGTTGAGATACTATGCTAATAATAGTAGCCCCATGCCAAAGTTCGTACTAATGGAGGCTGCGATTCGCATCGAACAACGAGTATCTGAACATGCATGAGCTACAACTTCGCATTCCAAACTAAATCCGAGAAGAGAATACCAAGGTAGATGCCAAATTACGAAAAATTCGAACTTTTGGTGTTTTCACGTACTTGTCGGCCTGACATGAGTTCTTTATGAATGGATTAATCTTGATTGGCTACTCACATGCCAAGTTCAATATACAAGTGAATTGAACATCCATACCAACCCACACTAAGTTCCCTTTAATATGCAAATCTCTATCGAGCTATTGTAGCTTCTAGAGCTAAGTTAACTGATATTAGACAAGTGTACCTATCTGTTTTAATATAACGGATGTGAGTCCGAGTCGATCCCTCAGAAACTTTGAGTACTAATATTAACTTTAACTTTCTTATTTAACCAGAAAATTATGAAAGTTTGAATTAATTAAAAATACTAAAATTAACAAACTAACTTAATTATAAGACTTGATTAAGCAATTGAAAAAGCGATAAAATTAAGAACGACTTCAAGAAAGTAATAACGTATTTAGGAATAATTTCCCCTAAAGTTTAACATGTGATCGCTTAAAATATATTTAATTCAGTTTCTATTATTCTTATTCGGAGGGATTCATAATGAAAGTTAATACCTTTTTCAAGCATATTAACCTTAATCCTAAATTATTTACCGGAATCTCTTCACTTAGTAATATAACTTAGAATTGCATTAATGTATAATGAATTCCCTTACAATTAATTAACTTTCCGAAAGAAACATGTACCTTATCTCTAAGTATACATGTAATTCTCTCCAATTATGTAAAGATCTAATTACACATGCAATTTCTCAATCAACATGCATAATATTATATATTGATATTCTAGAAATATTAATCAATAATTAAACGACATAATTGAATCAAGCAAAGATAAAAACTTTATTGAGAATTCTAAATTAATCCAAAAATCACATGAAACCCTAGGTTCCATAACCCTAATGCACGAATTCTAAGCTATCATAATGAATCTAAAAACGAGTTCCATAAAAAACGTAAAATAAAACATGGAAAACCCCTTTAATTGATAAACAATCTTTCTAATCTTGAAGTCGGTGTTGTTCTCGCCTTCTCCTTAAGTCTCTTGTCTTCTCTAATGTCTCTTCTCCCTTGTGAAACCCTAATATGTCCTTTTATAGTGTATCAAAAGATTTTCATTTTCTTTGCCCGACACGACCTGAGACATGACCGTGTCCCCAGGTCGTGTAACTTTCTGCCCCTGGCCAATTTTTTCTGCATGGACTATATAACTTCATAATTTCTTCGTTTGAACTCCGAATTGAGTGAAATTTGATTCCTTTCTTCGTTTTCAATCCTAGAATGCACTCAAACCTATAAATTAAAATTTTACTCAATTAATTATCACTTTCTTTAAAGAAAACAAAAAATGTAAGAAAAATACTATAAAATCACCATATGAAATATGTTTAAAATCAGGGTTATCATTAACTCACAATGATTTCAACAGCATCTCACTTTGTCTAAGATGCTTTAGAGCATGTAGAGATCAATAAAGAGCGGCAATTGACGCGTATGCCCAATTCCGAGTTTCTTTTCGATCAAATGGCAGCCGGAATGCCGATTACCTACAAGATACCAAGTTCAGCTCCAATTGTTGGCTATCAAATCCTTGGGTAGAAATGCCGAACTACACTTCTGAGCTATCTGAAACTGCAATGCCCAGCAAAGTTTCAAGGAAATTGTGTACATGACATCCCCTTACCAAGAAGCTTCAGAGCGGAGTAATTTGTATTACCAAAAAGATAGAGCCAGCAAAAAGTAGCTTATATTTTTACTCAAAGTGAGACAAGGATGCCGAGCTTTTCTATCGGCTTGCAAAGTAGTCGAGATGCCGACTGTTTCCAAGTACTATCAAGTTCCCGAGGTCATTTGTACCGGCTACTCCCACGCGCTAACTAAGCTCCATTGCAAATATGTGATCCCAAGCTCCATGCGAGGACATGACAACAATGGATAAGCTTTTAATTATAACGTGAACAGGGACTGAGCTCACATCCACTTTTGATGATCGAGCAGTGACGACTTGTCCGAATCCAGACTTGCAATTCCTTAGCAAATTATCTACAGCACAATCTAAAATCCAAGTTGAGCTAGAAATTGAATACAAGTTATCTTGTAGTAATTGACATGTCACTTCTTATAACAATACATGATGGCTTTGTTCGGCATTAAGTTGTGCATAGCTAGGGCTTAACTCAGACTATCTACTATGGAGCCTAACTCAAATGCAGATCGACATTCAAATAAACATAGTCGAAGAAATTGCTCTTGGTACTCAACCAAGACAACACAAGTTTTGACACTTGACAAGTATTGATTACTTCAACTTAGGTCTGAGAGCTACTTCAGAAGTTTTCCTCGTTGAACTCGCTAGCAAAGTGCTCAGATCGAGTATTGTAGTGGATGGACAACAACAGATCTATAAAAGTTAGGGGCTAAGTAGCTTAAATTGTTTGCTACCTGTGAACATGATTGCAAGCTAAGTAGGTCTTGTTTACAATCAGGTAGTAGAGCACGGTAGCAGCTCTATGGCTCTATGCTAATCTCTCCGCGATGCCAGTAGTATTTGAAGAGGATCACCATGATCCTTAATTCTCTACTTGTGGCTTGTCAAAGACCTTTTCGCTGAAATTGCACCGACAATTCAAGTGGCAACATGCAGTAAATGTATTGCTAACTAGTGTCCAAGCACTTGCACTTGAAAAATGTCAAGCTCACAAAAGAGGCTCATTAAGGTTCTATTGAAGGACTTGCTCTGCAATGTGTTAGCCTATAAACCTCGCCAGATCTCAAAAATCTCAAGACACCTTTCTTGTTGCTATTTTTTCCCATATATTCATCACACAGTTTCTATCCCGATGTTAGAGGGGTGGACGCAGTCAAAGAGACCCAACGACATGTTTCCTTCTTGATGTATTAATCAATAAGAATATCAATGGAAATCCAAGCTCTAGCTCGAGCTATTGAGTAGTTGCAACGAGATGACGTGTTTAAGCCGAAATCAAGCTTTTTTGGTCGCGCTCCAATTGACGTAATGTATCAATATAAATTCTGAGGACGAACGGCAGTGAACTGTGTGGCTGACCTCTTTCACAACCGAGCTTAGTTTAATATCTAACAAGTGTTTACTCGTACGAGAGCAAGAGGACAAACTGTACTAGATACGCCGACAGCTACAATGAGTGCTACAGCCCTTGAAAGCTCTACTTGTGCGCCAACTCGCATCATCATCGAGTCAGTGAAAAGACTAAAACTTTATTACTGATTATTATAATTTTCCTATTACTTATTTTTAAGACACGTGCTTTACTTCACACCTAGCATATACTTATTTGTAGTATTTACACTTTGATTCATGAACTGTGTGTCAAATCATATCTATCCCTATGATGCTTTAGGATTGAAGTTTTAACGAGTTTGATAATATAAAATTTTGACTATTTGATACTCACAACTTATTCAATCCTTTGTAGGCTTATTTTTTACTTCTTGGAGAAGAGTATAAAGACTTGAAGATAGACTGAGTTTAAAGAAATGCTCCTCATTTTGAGCTCATGCAAATATTATTTATTAACCAATAACTCTTCAATAGCTCTAAATCATACATATGATGGATGATAGGTTGGTATAAACTTTATCAGTCTATCTAATAAATAAACTACAAGCTACTTGAAAACCTTAAACCATTAAGCCATGATGACTAAAATATTCTAAGTCTTATAACTTACATGGACGATGAGTGAATAAGGCCCAAATCCTATATGTTAACGAACTAAAAGCCAACTAGCTAATTTTACAGTTCTACTTAGCATAGGTTATGTTTAACTCAAATGACCGACATGCACCCTCACCTTTTTAGGCGCTTTAGCCTCTTAGGGATCTTACCCTTTTTAGCTTTTTTAGGCACACCAGCTTCTTCAAGCTCTTATCTCATCAAACCTTCCAAAATCTTCAAGCCTTCGCTTTTTAAAGGCATACCAATATTTACAGGTGCTTTAGCTACTCTCACCTTTCGCCTCTTTAAGCCTTTGCCTCTTTAAGTGTTCTACCCTTTTTAGGCCTTAGATTACAAGCTTTTCCAAAGATCTTATAAAATCAACCTCCTTAAATTCTCTCTTTGCCAACTTTACCATCAAAAAGAGTGGGGGACAAATGTTGATAATAGCTTTAGTAAACGAGCTAAAAGCTTAAATTGATCATATCGAGACTTAAGCTCAACTCCTATGGCCCATTCATTTACATATATCTAAATCACCTACTATAAATATTAGACAAGACCTTTAAGTAAGAGGATCCTCTTTTTGATATCTTGACTCTCATAATTACTCTATAATCTCTTTCATAGGACAAGAAGGTTAATTTTGGCATCAGAGTAACTACATCAGAGCACTCTCCGACGCGTCCTGTAGCCATGTTCTCGTTTTGCAAGTGTTTGATTGGAATGAAATTTGTTGGTCAACAAGTAGTGTCTTGGAAATATTGGAAATTAACTCAAGCATGAAACTTCCTAACAAGTTTAAGCCAAAAAGGAGAGAGAAAATATGAGTTTTTTCAATTGATGCACTGTTTCATGTTAATTGAAGTTGCCTATAAGTTGAATGGATGTGTAACTCTCTGAGGTCTATCATGAAATCTGAACTCATACGGGCTAGGACACGGCCGTGTCCCAAGCCCGTGTAACTCTCTGTACGCAGGTGGGATTTCTGAGTGCACAAGGGCTGGGATACGACCGTGTCCCATGCCCGTGTAACTTACTATAGGCACTGGGGAATACTGGGCACACACGGGCTGGGGACACTACCGTGTCCCTCGCTTGTGTAACTCTCTGTATCGATAGAGTAAAAACTGGGCGGACACGGGCTGGGACACGACCGTGTCCTACGCCCGTGTAACTTATTGTGGGTGGGCAGTGTTGAAGGCCTGGATGGATACAGGCTGGTACACAACCATGTCCCTTGCCCGTGTAACTTTCTGTAGGTGGACAGTGTTGAGGGCCTGGATGGACACGGGCTGGGACACGATCGTGCCCCTTGCTCGTGTAACTTTTTTTCCTCTTTTTTTTGAATTAAATTTAAAGATAAAGGAAGCTTAGGAATAATAAAACTAAAGAGAAAAGGAAAAAATAAAGCTAAAAGAGGAAAGAACTATGACAAAAAATTGAAAGAAAATATACGAAGCAAAGCAAAGTTAGATGAAACGGAAATGAAAATGAAGAAAACTTAAAGAACTAAAGCATAAGTAGAGTTAGACATGGGTTGTCTCCCAAGAAGCGCTTTAGTTAACGTTGATAGCTTGACGGGATACATATGCTCATGTTAGTTTTGTTGGATGGAGATAAAACTCCTCTTGTCCAGGATGCTCTAAGTTTCCACTCAAGTACAACTTCAACATTTGCCCGTTTACCTTAAAGGTGCCTTTCTCCGGGTATGTAACTTCAACAGTCCCATACGGAAAAACTCGTGTGATTGTAAATGGGCCAGACCACCTAGATTTCAACTTACCTGGGAATAAACGAAGGCGAGAATTATACAAAAGAACATGATCACCTTCTTTAAATTGTCGACCATGTTTGATTCGATGATCATGATACTTTTTGGCCCTTTCTTTGTATAATTTGGAGTTCTCATATGCGTTCACTCGCCATTCCTCTAGCTCATTCAGTTGAAGTTTCCTGTGAGAACTTGCACGCTCAAAATCAACATTAGCACTCTTAATTGCCTAATAAGCCTTATGCTCTATCTCTACTGGTAAATGACAAGCTTTGCCATATACAAGTTGGTAGGGTGTGGTCCCGAGTGGTGTTTTGGAAGCGGTTCTATACGCCCATAGAGCATCATCCAACTTTTCTGACCAATCCTTCCTATGATACTCTACTGTTTTTTCAAGAATTCGCTTAAGGTTGCGATTGGCAACTTCCACTTGGCCATTACTTGGGGGGTGGTATGGGGTGGCTATCCTATGTGTAACGCCATAACGTTTCAGTACTTGGTCTAGTTGGGCATTGCAAAAGTGTGTTCCCCTATCACTTATAATTGTCCTAGGGGTGCCAAATCGAGAAAATAGGCTTTTCAAGAATTTTTTTACTACCCTAGCATCATTAGTAGGTAGGGCTTTAGCTTCCACCCACTTAGAGACATAGTTAATAGCTATTAGGATATATTTGTTTCCATTTGAGTTCGGAAAATGACCCATGAAATTGATCCCCCACACATCAAATACCTCAACCTCGATGATGGGGTTTTGTGGCATTTCATCCCTACGGGATATATTCCCCACTTGTTGGCAACGATCACAACTCTCAACATATCTCTAGGCATCTTTGAATAGGTTAGGCCAATAAAATCCTGCTTCTAGGACCTTATGAGCTGTCCTATTGGCACTATGATGCCCACCCGTAGGCCCCGAATAACAGTGGCTCAAAATTCGCTAACCTTCGAGGTATGGTACACACCTTCGAATGACATGATCTGCACATACTTTAAACAGGTAAGGATCATCCCAAAAATAATGTTTCACATCAGAAAAGAATTTCTTCTTTTTCTGGTGTTGAAGTCCCTTTGGTATGATCCTAGCAGCTAAAAAATTAGCAATATCTGCGAACCAAGGAATTTCCATATCACTTACCTGGGCGATGGCATAGAGTCACTCCTCAGGGAATTCATCCTTGATCTCGTTCTCGTCGAGCAATTCCAAGTTTGGATTCTCCAATCGGGATAGGTGATCTGCTGCTAAATTCTCAGCGCCTTTTTTATCTTTGATCTCCACATCAAGCTCTTGCAGCAACAAGATCCACCTAATCAATCTTGGTTTTGCATCTGGCTTTGCTAACAAGTACCTAAGGGCAGAATGATCAGTATAAACAATCACTTTAGATAGAAGCAAATAAGAGCGAAATTTATCAAAGGCAAAAACAACGGCTAGTAACTCTTTTTCTGTAGTAGTGTAGTTCTCCTGAGCATTCGTAAGAGTTTTGCTAGCATAGTGAATTGGTTGAAAGTGCTTGTCTCGCCTTTGCCCCAATACTGCCCCGACTGCGTGATCACTTGCATCACACATAAGCTCAAAGGGGAGTGCCCAATCAGGTATTACCATGATTGGAGCATTGGTAAGTTTCTCTTTAAGGATATTGAAAGCTTTCAAACACTCTTGAGAGAAAACGTAAGGCACATCCTTCTCTAATAGCTTAGTCAAAAGGCGGGCAATTTTCGAGAAATCCTTGATAAATCGCCTGTAAAAACCTGCATGTCCTAAAAAACTTCTTATGGCCTTAATTGAAGTTGGAGATGGGAGTCTTGCAATCGCATCTACTTTGGCAGCATCTACCTCAATTTCTCGATAAGAGATCTTATGGCCCAATACAATACCTTCTTGTACCATGAAGTGGCACTTTTCCCAGTTGAGGACAAGGCTGGTCTCTTCACACCTGGTAAATACCCTGTCCAAATTATTCAAACAAAGGTCAAATGAGTTGCCAAAAACTGAAAAATCATCCATAAATACCTCCATTATGTCCTCAATCAAATCATCAAAAATAGCTAACATGCATCGCTGGAATGTAGTTGGTGCATTGTAAAGACCAAAAGACATTCTGCGATAAGCAAAGGTGCCATAAGGACAAGTGAAAGTAGTCTTCTCTTGATCTTCCGGTGCAGTAGGTATCTGAAAATAACCAGATAAGCCATCCAGAAAAACAATAAAACATATGTCCAGCTAGTCGTTCTATCATTTGATCAATAAAAGGTAAGGGGAAATGGACCTTACGTGTACCATCGTTTAACTTTCGATAATCGATACATACATGCTAACCTGTTACCGTTCTTATTGGGATCAATTCATTCTTTTCATTAGGGACTACTGTCATCCCACTTTTTTTTTGAACTACTTGAACTGGACTCACCCATGAACTATTAGAGATAGGATATATCATACCTGCATCAAGGAGTTTAATAACTTCCTTTTTGACTACCTCTTTCATGTTTGGATTCAAACGTCTCTGGGGCTGCACAACCGGCTTGTAGTTTTCTTCCATTAAAGTCTTATGAGTACAAAAGGAAGGATTGATACCTTGAATATCGAATATTTTCCATGCAATGGCCCTCTTATGCTCCTTGAGTACTTTCAGTAACCTTTCTTTCTGCTCTTTTTCCAAATTGGATGCTATAATTACCGGTAATTTGGAGTCCTTCTCTAGGAAGGCATATTCCAAGTAGTCAGGTAATTGCTTTAGCTCCAATACTGGTGGCTCCTCGATCGAAGGTTTTAACTGCGCTTCCTTCCTCTTTTCAAACTCTTCAAATCCTTTCTCCACAGAGATAGGTTTATTTGCCTCCAGTTGGGTTATCACCTCGGATTTGACAGGATCTTCCGAAGCTTCCTCCATGCCTAATTGCAAGCAACTCTCCAACGGTCCTTAAGAAGAACTTCCTGCATATAACTTGAAACAAAAGTGTCAGTAACATTAAGAAGGTAGCAAGTATCATCCTGATCGACAGACTTTTTCATAGACTCCAAAATTTTAAACATAATCTCTTCATCTCCTACTCGAAGAATGAGCTTGCCATCACTAACATCAATGATAGCCTTAGCAGTAGCTAAGAATGGTCTACCTAGGATAAGGGGCAACTCAAAATCTTCATCCATATCCAATATCACAAAATCAACTGGAAAAATAAATTTACCCACTTGGACTAATACATCCTCAAATATACCTCTAGGGTACGTCATAGATCTATCAGCTAATTGCAAGCTCATGCGTGTGGGCTTAGGTTCCCCTAATCCTAGTTTCTTAAAAAATTTATAAGGCATTAAATTGATGCTAGCACCCAAATCAGCTAAGGCTTTGTCAATTAACAGATTACCAATATGATACGGAATTGTAAAACTTCTTGGGTCTTTTAGCTTCTTGGGCAGCTTATTTTGCATGATCGCTGAACACTTTTCATCTAAGATGACTGTAGAAAGCTCCTCAAGCTTCCTCTTATTGGATAACAAATCTTTCAAGAACTTAGCGTACTTCAGCATCTGTGACAGGGCATCAACAAGAGGTAAGTTAATATGCAGTTGGTTAAAGAGGTCAAGGAACTTACTAAATTGTTGGTCATTGCGATCTTTCTTGATTCTTTGGGGATATGGGATAGGTGGTTGATATTCCTTCACCTTTGATGACTCTACATCTTCCGTTGCTTTCGTCCCCTTCTTGCTCTTGCTGGTCTCCT
Organism: Lumnitzera racemosa; assembly: GCA_024138005.1. Taxonomy (NCBI): domain Eukaryota; kingdom Viridiplantae; phylum Streptophyta; class Magnoliopsida; order Myrtales; family Combretaceae; genus Lumnitzera; species Lumnitzera racemosa. The sequence goes on from JAMXBC010000002.1 coordinate 51,691,065, forward strand.
CGCTAACCTTCCTCTCAGTATGCAACTCCTTCCCATTTCGAAATGTCACTGCCTTAACATGTTCCTTTGGATTGGGTTCTGTATTTCCCGGTAACGATCCCTACGGTCTTTCAGAGATTAGCTTCGCAAGTTGACCAATTTGGTTCTCAAGGTTGCGATTTGAAGCCTCTTGATTCCTTAGCAAGGATTCAATATTGGATAAGCGAGCTTCATTGCCTTGAATATATTTTATGAGAAGTTCTTCTACACTGGGCTTCTTTTCTTGAGGAAGTGGAGGTGGGAATGGTCTTTGAAATCCAGGTGGCCCAAAGTTGGTCTTCTGTTGCCCTTGGTTTTCATTTCCCCATGAGAAATTGGGATGATTCCTTCATCCGAGATTATAAGTGTTGTTGTAGGGGTTATTTTGTTGTTTGGGTGGATTTCCTAGATAATCAACCTGTTCCAATTGTTCAAGTGCTCCATACCCTTGTATACCAAAATCACTTACATTCGATTGCACTTGTTGAGGGCCAACAGAGAGTACATCAATCTTCTTACTCAATAGGTCTACCTTGGCTGCCAAAGCAGTGGTCATGTCCACATCATAAATTCCCATAGCCTTTTGTTTGGCTCTAGTGCTTTCCCACTGATAATTATTCATTGTTATTCCTTCAATCAGGTTTTGTGCTTGCTCAGGTGTCTTTGTGTTCAAAGTACCTCCTGCGGATGCATCAATCTTCTGTCTAGTGGATAAATTGAGACCATTGTAAAAGGTCTGAATCTGCATCCATAGTGGGAGGCCATGATGTGGGCACCTCCTGAGCAAGTCCTTAAACCGCTCCCAAGTATCATATAGTGTCTCCGCTTCCAATTAAGCAAAACATGAAATATCATTCCGAAGTTTAGCGGTCTTTGCAGGTGGGAAATACTTCTCCAAAAATTTCTCTACCAATTCATTCCAAGTTGTGATTGAATTTCGTGGTAGAGAGTTCAACCACTGTTTTGCTCTACCCCTCAAGGAGAAAGGGAATAGCCGCAGTCGGATGGCATCATCCGTGGCTCTGTTGATTTTAAATGTATCACAAATCTCTATAAAACTAGAGATGTGGCCATTAGGATCTTCATCTTGGAGATCGTCAAATTGAACATATTGTTGCACCATTTGTATGATGTTAGGTGCAATTTGGAAGTTATTAGCCGCGACGGTTGGCCTTGTAATACTAGAGTCAGCCCCAATAAGTGTAGGCCTTGAATAATCGGACATAGTCCAATTTGCTTCATTCCCGTTGTTAGCCATGTGTGGTGGATCTTCCTGCTCGATGAATTGAGTGTTGGGCTCTTCACCTTCTTCCTTGATTTCAACGATTAACTCGTCGTCAATGGTCGCTATAATTTGTCTAGGTCACACTCTCAAAATTTGAAGGGCAGTTCTGTCAATTTCAGGATCAAGTTCTACCAAATCTTCCGGATTGCTACGAGTCATGCACTGCAAGGGTAAGAAATATAGAATCAATTGCAGCTCTAGCTAATGAAAATAAACAATGAAAACAAAAGAAAAAAAAATGGTTAAAGTAATAAAGCAACTAGTGTTCTTAATATCGAAAATCCCTAGTAGCGGTGCCAAAAACTTGATATGAGGCAAGTGCACCTATCAGTTTTAATATAACGGATGTGAGTCCGATCGATCCATCAGAGACTTCGAGTACTAATATTAACCTTAGCTTTATTATCTAACCGGAAAATTATGAAAGTTTGAATTAATTAAAATTACTAAAATTAACAAACTAACTTAATTATAAGACTTGATTAAGCAATTGAAAAAGCGATAAATTTAAGAACGACTTCAAAAAAGTAATAATGTATTTAGGAATTATTTTCCCTAGAGTTAATCATGTGATCGCTTAAAATATATTTAATTCGGTTTCTATTATTCTTGACCGAAGGGATTCACAACTAAAGTTAATACCTTTCTAAAGCATATTAACCATAATCCTAAATTATTTACCAGAATCTCTTCACTTAGTAATATAATTTAGAATTGCATTAATGTATAATGAATTCCCATACAATTAATTAACTTTCCGGAAGAAACATGTATCTTATCTCTAAGTATACATGTAATTCTCTCCAATTATGTAAAGATCTAATTACACATGCAAATTTCTTAATCAACATGCATAATATCATATATTGATATTCTAGAAATATTAATCAATAATTAAACGACATAATTGAATCAAATAAAAATGGAAACTTTATTGAAATTTCTAAATCAATCCAAGAATCACATGAAACCCTAGGTTCCATAATCCTAAATACTCGAATTCTAAGCTATCATAATGAATCTAAAAACGAGTTTCATCAATAATATAAAATAAAACATGGAAACCCCTTTAATTGATGAATAATCTCTCTAATCTTGAAGTTGATGTTGTTTCTGCCTCTTTCTTGATGTTCTCCTTAAGTCTCTTTCTCTTCTCTTGTGTCTCTTCGTTTCTGTGATGTCTCTCCTGTCTTTTGAAACCCTAAGATATCTTTTTATATGTGTATTACAAAAAGATTCTGTTTTCGTCACCAGACACGGCCTGGGACATGGCCGTGTCCCCAGGTCATGTAACTTTCTGCACTAAGGCAAAATTTTTTGCACAACTTCAAAACTTCATAACTTCTTCATTTGAACTCCGATTTGAGTGAAACTTGATTCCTTTTCTTCATTTTTGATCCTAGAAATCAAAATTTTACTCAATTAAGTATCAATTTCTTTAAAGAAAACCAAAAAGTGAGGAAAATACTATAAAATCACCTTATGAAATATGTTTAAAATCAGAGTTATCACACTCCAATTGACTTAATGTATCAATATAAATTCTGAGGACGAACGGCAGTGAACTGTGTGGCTGACCTCTTTCACAACTAAGCTTAGTTTAATATCTAACAAGTGTTTACTCGTATGAGAGCAAGAGGACAAACTGTACTAGATACGCCGACAGCTACAATGAGTGCTACGGCCCTTAAAAGCTCTACTTGTACGCCAACTCGCATCATCATCGAGTCAGTGAAAAGAGTAAAACTTTATTACTGATACTTATAATTTTCCTATTACTTATTTTTAAGATACGTGCTTTACTTCACACCTAGCATATACTTATTTGTAGTATTTACACTTGATTCATGAATTGTGTGTCAAATCATATCTATCCATATGTTGCTTCAGGACTGAAATTTTAACAAGTTTGATAATATAAAATATTGACTCTTTGATACTCACAACTTATTCAATCCTTCGTAGGCTTATTTTTTACTTCCTAGATAAGAGTATAAAGACTTGAAGATAGACTGAGTTTACATAAATGCTCCTCATTTTGAGCTCTTGCAAATATTATTTATTAACCAATAACTCCTCAATAGCTCTAAATCATACATATGATGGATGATAGGTTGGTATAAACTTTATCACTCTATCTAATAAATAAACTACAAGCTACTTGAAAACCTTAAACCATTAAGCAGTGATGGCTAAAATACTCCAAGTCTTATAACTTACATGGATGATGAGTAAATAAGGCCAAAATCCTGTATGTTAACGAACTAAAAGCCAACTAGCTAATTTTACAGTTCTACTTAGCATAGGTTATGTTTAACTCATATTACCTACATGCATCCTCACCTTTTTAAGCGCTTTAGCCTCTTAGGGATCTTACCCTTTTTAGCTTCTTTAGGCACACCAGCTTCTTCTAGCTCTTATCTCATTTAACTCTCCAACATCTTTGAGCCTTCGCTTTTTAAAGGCATACCAATATTTATAGGTGCTTTAGCTACTTAGCCTTTCACTATCAAAAAGAGTGGGGGACAAATGTTGATAATAGCTTTAGTAAACAAGCTAAAAGCTTAAATTGATCATATCGAGACTTAAGCTCAACTCATATGGCCCATTCATTTACATATATCTAAATCACCTACTATAAATATTAGACAAGACCTTCAAGTAAGAGGTTCCTCTTTTTGATATCTTGACTCTCATAATTACTCTATAATCTCTTTCATAGGACAAGAAGGTTACTTTTGGCATCGGAGTAACTACATCAAAGCACTCTCTGACACTTCCTGTAGCCATGTTCTCGTTTTGCAAGTGTTCATTGATTGGAATGAAATTTGTTGGTCAACAAGTAGTGTCTTGGAAATATTGGAAATTAACTCAAGCATGAAACTTCCTAACAAGTTTAAGCTAAAAAGGAGAGAGAAAATATGAGTTTTTTCAATTGATGCACTGTTTCATGTTAATTGGAGTTGCCTATAAGTTGAATGGATGTGTTATTTTAATTCCTTGAGTTATGTTATTTCAATTGAATGGTTGTAGGTAACTAGCTGCAACTCAATCCAATGATTTAAATTAGAATACATTTAATGATCATAATTTTTTAAAGTGTTATGATAATTAATGAAGTGATGCTAATATGTATATATATAATATATTATACACATAATTATTGCATGAATTCTTAAAATTTTCTAGCATTCATATCTCTCTCTATCTCAAAACCAACAAATTTCATCCTAATGAATTTTTATTATTGTTTTTAGTAACCACTTAATTGTATATTGGGAGTTACAATATACTTTGTATCAGACTCGTACAACTCTAAAATAATAGCGTTTTTAGGTGCCACTATATGTATTTGTTTTAATCCTACTTCCATGATTAATTCACCAACATTAGGCTTAACTATAGAAGACTGTGACAAGTGTCTCGGCCTTATGCTACCTAGATGTTGCAATTAATTATACTAGTTAAGGGACTTTATATGATAACAATTAACCAATATAATAATAAAACTATGATTATTTAATTATGGATATTATATTATTTAAATTTTAATACTATACATTAAATATAAGCAGTATACAGTAAAATAATATTATAATATTTAGTAATGTATAATATGTAACACATCATATTAGTATCAAAGTTAGTAATATATACGTCTTTAATATTCTTATAAATATTACTTTTTAAATTGCAAGTAATAAAAAGTAATCATAAAAGTGTGACTATAACGTTGTAATTGTAAATGCGTAAGGGTATTTTAAAACTCTTTTAACTATTTAAGCTTTATTCTTAAAGTCATTCGGCCGATTAAATAAAGTTATATCAAACACGTGCAGTCAACTAAAATATTTACAATCATTCAAAACTTCGTCTATTAATATTCTGTTATAACCTTATTCTATTTTAAGTAAATTTAACGATTGTTAGGGGGGGGAAGTTAGATTATATATTATAAATTTTTTCTATTTATGTTTTTTAAATGATTGGATACAGAGAAGGATTTGCACGCGCTAATTGAAGCGACTGGAGTTGGACAGAGAAGTTCCGGCTCCAAAAGATTTCTAGCCCACTTGCTGCGATTAGCAACATCAAGGCGTCCACTCCACTTTTTCCAACCATCGTCCTTTCCTTATCTTCCTCTTGCTTTCTTTTCGAAACCTAAACTTAGCAATTGCAAGTTGCAAACCTTCTCTCTCCTCTCTCTCTCTCTCACGCCCGTAACAAAAGCATTCTTCATGCAACAAGGAGAATCATTTTAAGCTCTCTCTCTCTCTCACCTCCAAAAACCAAACCCCCTTTAGATATGGAGAATCATGGTCTTATTACGTGTAGCGTTCAACAAAAGACATCATCATTATCGTCCACCAGAAAAACGGCAACGAAGCCGACAAAGAAGAAGAAATTACACGACAGCATGGTGCCCGTCAAAGTAGTATACATATCAAATCCCATGAGGGTCAAAGTAAATGCATCTGAATTTAGGGCTTTGGTCCAAGAACTGACCGGCCAGGATGCCGAGCTTCCTTCTGACCCCAGCAAGTTCAACGGTCATGATTATTACCCAAAATATAGTGAACAAACGGTGGTGGTTCCTGATGATCCGGACACGCTGGAAGACCTTGATGGTAAACATTATCATCATCATCGTATATCAGGAGAGCTGGGAGGTGCGGGGACCGTCGATGTGGAGCAGACTGAGACTGAGGATCAACTTGAACCGTTGGATGACGAAGTCTTCAGTCCTCAAATGTTGGAGAACCTTAATGGGCTCTTGCCTTCTAACTACTTTCTCGTATGAAATAAATATGGCAATATTATATATATATATATATATATATATATATATGCCATAATGTTCTTTTGTTTGAATTTAACTACCCGAGATAGCTGCTGTCTATCTAGCTAGTACTAAATAAATTATAGAACAACTTCTGCAGTTTCGCTTTCTAGAAAATGCTATGTATTTCTTACTCGTACTAACTTATGTCCCTGTGAAGATATCATCACGTAAGTGTTGTTTTTGTTTGTTCAATTATGTATGTATTGGGTACAACCTGCAGTTAAATGGAATTCAGATGTTGAGCCATTTGTGGGTTATGTAATGGATCTTTCTTTCTTTCTTTCTTTCTTTCTTTATTTTTTTTTCCTCGATTTAAGTTCTAGTATGAAATTCAATCTAAATTTAGTGGCAGCCCTAAAATTGGTTAATCTAACTATATATTAATTAAGGAAGAACCCGAATGAGTTGATTATATAACAAAGATGAATTTAGTGACCGTACAATTGATTTGTATTATTCTGATGTGCCCCCAGAAATTTGCTCTCTACAGACGACTTACTATGGTGTTGGAATATTGATCATGACTTTTTTCTGGGACCTAGAAACATTGATAGATAATGTTACGCTTGTGCTTGAGATTGTTAATTAATGTCATTTTTTTGTGGCTTGCTGATGGGTGTCGGCTAGGGAAGTAAATAGGAGGTAGTTGTAATTTTCACTATTGTGCTTGAACAAGTGAAATAGTAGTTACACTGTACGAAGAAATTGCGAGCCATGACCACCATTAATAAATCACATAATATCTGCTCAAATTTTTAGCTCACCAATTGCATGAAATAATTAAAATTTGTCACAAAAAAAATTGTTATGAGAAATATATATTGGATTTTTTCAGTTTTCATCATCGTGTTTCTTTTCTTTCTTTCTTTCTTTTTTTTTTGTTTTTTAATATATAAAGCTTCATATTTATAAGAAAAAAGAGGAAAAGATTTTTTTATGTTTTTTTTTCCCCCTTCAGTGATAAGTTGAAGTGCAAAACATGGATTATGTCCTTGGAAGAATCGATCAACTTGTCTAGCATGGAATCACAGCAATTTACGACATTTTCCATTTTACTAAACATGGAAACCGAAGGATCCGGTATAAGGTTATTAGATATAGGAAAGCTCATTTTGACAATATGGATGCTGATTTGAGTGATCGAGCTGTCGGTCTGGGGCAACATGAGTAAAATGAAGTGGCCTGTCGACTGTCGTACCAAGTGGCTCTGTCAGGAGGAGATAACTACCGAGGTCATATTGAACCTTTGTCCGGTGCTCTTTTGTGTTTTGGCTGAATCCTTTCGGCTTGGCTAGCTTTGGCCATAGCCCTAGCCCAAACAAAATTCTTATTAAGTTTTAGGGACTTGTATGTATATGAAAGAGAAGAAAAATCTATAATATCAAATAGAAACAATGACAGGGTTTTTTATCCCCAGCGGTTTGAAATTTCAGTAGCAATGGTAGAGAATAATTAAATTATAAGAAACTAAAAGCTATATATGGAAACTGCCGGCTAACGTTCAAGATAAAGATACGCATTCATCTCACTAATGTAGCCATTAATTGTTTGTTCAGTTGGGGGGAAATGGATCCTCCCCTATTCTCAATGTGGATCATATTATAAGGATTAGTTAGTTTTTATGGCCCTATAATAGAAACTCTTTGAAATGCCAATTACAGTAGCTTTCGCAATATAGATTTCTAATCCTACCTTATGAATACTAAATCCAAACATATTGGTAAAATATATTTCCGATAATACCCCATCTAAGTTTGGAAATTACCATATATTGGCCCCAAATTAAAACCGAAATCCAACCTAAGTAGAATTCAAACCATACTCATCAAACCCTAATCAACCAAAATCGTAACCTTACCTCTACTTTCCTCCTCCCCATTAGATGACGATCTACCCTTCCTCCCATCCCTTTGGCAAAGGCATAGGTTCGATGTGGCACAATTGCTAGTAAAAGGGTGTTTGTAGGTATGGTGATAAGAATGCTAAAAAAGGTTCGATAGAAACAAGTGATGTTGGGTAGATTAAACCAAAGGGTATTGAAGTTTAACATACAATACTTGCAATTTCCTAGAGGTAACAACTATGAGCTCACCTACCTCGTCTTTATGAAACCCAATTATGTTTGCATGTGCATGAAGTGTTAAGAAGTGATGTTCTTCATATACGTGTGTTCAGTTCTGTATTAATGGCATGTTCATTCCCTTTTCTTTTGCTAGTGTGATGTGATTGAGTTTGCGTAAATGCTGTCTTCATTTGTTCTATGAAAGCATGTCTCTCTTTTGTAGTGTGATGCTGGTAATCCCTAATTTTCTGTTAGTGTAGACCTAAGTTTTCGTTTATCCTAAGTAAATAGGCCGTAATCGTAGTTGTGAAGTGATATTTGGAAAGTTAGGTTATTGACTAGTTTGTATGCTGAAGTAAGCATAAAGGAATGGTTCTCTTTGTTTTCAAAAGATCTTTTTTTTTTTTTTTTCAAATCTAGTTTGTTTTATGATAAGTTATAAATAGATGTTGCAAATGTCCACATTGCATGCTTATATGTATAAAGGAACCATAGATAGCTTCTTTGAAAGATGTTTATGTAGTTTTTTAGCCCTTAGTTTTACAATACCTAGGTATGGTCTTCATAAGATTGAGTTGGAGTATTGTGAAATGAAGATTTTAACTTGTTGTTGCCACCGTATGTAAGGTTTACCCCCCATTCACTACCCGCTTCCTATTTAGGCACAGGTTTGGTTTAGTGCCATTGAATTTGGTTTTAGGTCACATAAGTCATTTTCTAATGAAAATGTTCTTCCATTAACGGGTTGTACAATTGTTGATTTGTCGCTAGTGCAATGAAACATGGACAAGTGCTTTCCTCTGCCTTAGTTGCAACTGGCCAATTCATTAGCAACTTTTCAACATCTTGATCTTTTTTTTTTTTTTTTTTTTAGTTATGGATCAATTGGGCTTCCATGAGTATGAAATGATAAGGAAAAAGAAAATTGTTTGCTTCTTAATCTCTTTTTGGTTAGAATATTATAAGCTTGTATACGATTGATGTACCAATTCTATGATTTGGCCTTACACTCGCACCACCCTTGAGTTTGATCTTATCAACAAAATTTCTACCAACACTACAAACATATTATGAGGCTTGTTCATAGTGATGACATCCCATGTATTGAGCACCTTAGAGTAGATAGACATGCATTTATTAAGGGCTATAAAGAACTTGCTCATAGATGAGCAAGTTGCTATATTCTTGCACATCTTTGCAAATCACCAGAAAAATAGAGTAATTATGTACAATTTTAAGTGCTCTTGTGTTATTACTAGTCGGTATTTCCATGTCGTGTTGAATGCTACTCTCCATCTAAGTGCACTCCTGCGCAAAAAGCTTGAATTGATTTGAGGCATTTGTTCAAATAGTTGATGGAGATATTTCAAGGTAAAATGTCATTACCTTTTCCATTATGTTAAATTTTTCTTCTTTTTTAAATGACATTTTATTTAACAAAAGTGTTCTTGTATTTGCTTGCATATAGAGCTATCTCGATGCTTTGGATGGAACCCATATCTCCATTAAAGTGCCCTTGATGGATAAAGCTAGATATAGAACTAAAAAGAGCAAGAATGTGACAAACGTCTTAAGTTTCTATACCCTAGATATGTTATTCATTTATGTGTTGCCGGGTTAGGAAGGATCGGTAGTAGATAGTAGAATCGTTCAGGATGCAATCACTAAGATGAATGGTTTGAAGGTACCTCAAGGTATGATGTCTTGCTTTTAGTAAGTAGCCTTTTCTTGAACACGTGACAAATTATGCCTCATTGTAGGGTCTCACTTATCTTGCTATTTATTTCAGATTGCTACTATTTGGTTGATGGTGGATATCCTAACTACGATGGTTTCCTTACACCATTTAGGGGGTAACTGTATTACTTAAATGAGTGGCATCAAGGTCAATAGCTACAATCTCTAGAAGAGCTATTCAACTTACGGCATGCATTGGTTAGGAATGTCATTGAGAGGTGCTTCAAGCTTCTTAAGATGAGAAGGGTTATTTTAAGAAGCCTATCCTTCTACCCTATGAAGGTCCATAATTGGATAATTTTGGCATGTAGCTTACTTCACAACTTCATAAGATCTGAGATGGCATTTGATCCCCTTGAGGATCAATTAGACGCTACACTAGAAAAAGCTAGTACGGTAATTAAAGGCTTGATCATGACTTTAGGAAACAACAATGCATAGTCCTATTGGAAGATGCATCTTACTAAAGATACGTACAATGAGTTATATGCTATTAGATGGAGTTCAAGTTGACTTGTCTTTCTCATGTTATGTATTTCCATGTAGTGCTGATGTTTGCTTATCTTTCTTGCCGTTTTCTTCGAAAAGACCCATGGTGGCACTTGGAAAGACCTATGTTGGGCTTCCTTAAGTAATATGCGGACTAATGTGCAATGATAACCCATGTTTAGACCGTTATCTATGATCCATTCTTTATCTTGCATTCTTGCCATGTTTACTTTTAGTTGTTATTTTATCTACTATAAAATCCATTATGGTACCATTGACTGCTAAATGGTATGTGCCCCTATGTTTAACTTTACTATCTCCTTACATGTTCATTTAGTGAAGCAGACAAAAATGTAAGCTTGTTTTCTTTGTTATTATAGATTGGTAAGAATGGAGGAAGTCCAATCCGCATTGACATAGGTTAAGTAGGTCAGTGGCCACAAGAGGAAATGGAATATTATAGAGGATCTGGCCTTGGTTTTAGCGATGTTGGAGCTATATGAAACTAAGACATATAACGCCAACATAGGTTTCTATAATGGGTATTTGTATGAATTAGAGAGAATGGTAGAAGTAAGGTTGCCCAACCATAGTCTGAAGGCTAAGCTACACATTGAGTCCTATATTCGTACACATTGGGTCTCATATTCGTATACTAAGAAAGTCCACACATTGAGTCCTGTATCCATATGACATGGTGTATGGAAGGTGATAGGAATCAGCCTCCGACCATAATGAAGCCGAGGCCTATCAATGCTTGCTGAGGTCGAGCTACAGCCAGAAGGATGAGGGGAAGAAAAATAAACACTTGATATCAACTCTGTCGTTAGTTAACGTGCTAAGAAACTGCAGGGCTGAGTACTTGAGACTAAAGAACCACTCGGCATGACCCTAAGAGACTAGCACTGACTAATTCTAGAACTCGGCAATTATGGGCTGACCTCTCTAGTGTCTTAGCCAAGCCATACAAGACGTTAAGGACCCCTTCCCGATCCCATACATCTAACTACCGACCCCATTCGGTTTAAATACCTAAGTGACTACATGCCGAGTTTTGTAAAATGTACAGTTTTGTATTCTTGTACATATTTTCTCTTTATTTTATTTATGGGCCCAATTCTTTAGGGTTTAAGGCCTTGTACTTTATTTACAGTTTTGCTACTAGGGTTTAGGAATTGCTGTAAATAGCTATTGTTGTAAACATATAGATAGATACAGAATAGACAGATACAAATGGATATACAGAGATATATACAGAGTGAAACTTCCCTCCTTTAAGCAAGGCTACATGTGAGTTAGCATTTGTCTGATTATTGAGTGTTAATTAGACTGTTTAATCATCTTCATGTTCTTATCAATCTTATTCTCAGATTATGGTGAACCCCTTTATTTAAACCGGTTAGTGAGTTGCATCTAACCTTCTTTTGAAACCTCGAGCAACATTTATTGTTTGTAAGCCAAATCGAACTCTATTTTGAGCTCAAACCCCTGATCGTGTTTGTGTCTTAGTGAGTTAAATTCATCCAGATTAACTATCAAAACCTTTCACGCTCTTCATACCCATTTTCCTTGAATACCTATTCTTGTTCATTTCTAAATCCGCTGCTGTTTTCCTTTCTGGATCGATCTTTAGATTCCTTATCATCTTGGCATCAGAGATTTGATTGTTATCATATTGGTATAAGAGCTTTAGGGAGACACGTGTGCTAGTGTTCTTCAAAGTAGATTTATGATTCTAACATTTCTGTTAATCATTGTTCTATAGTGTAGTGTACTGTTTAGAGTAGTAAGTAGTTGTAGAAGCTAAGTAGTGGTTGTTTCTGAGTTGTTATAATTCTGTTTTGTTGTTTCTTCAATTTTCTAGTAATTTACTGTACGAATGAGAATATTAGAGAATAGTGTCAACACTAGAGACAATCCTCGTGGAAGCTTAAGGAGATGTATTGACAACTTTGAATTCTAGATTCAAAATCTAGCCGACTTTATTTAGGAGCTTACTAGGTTAGTCAAAGACCGCAGACATGATAGTCGAGAAGAAAGGAGGGAACGGACACCCACCAGTAGGAGTGGTTCTAGTGAACTTTGTAATAATGCGAGATAGCTGAGAAGAGCTATTGAGCCAAGAAGAAGAGAAACCCACCAATTTCGAGAAGAGGCAATGACAGGAGTATTGACTTCGAGTTGAACCACGGAGCTTGGAAAAGAGAGCTGAGGCCAAGAAGAGGTATAGCCGAGTAGAACTCTAATAGAAGTAGCCGAATTGAGGAGAATCAACCAGCTTGGAATGCAAGGGATGAACCCCAAGCACTAGGCCAAGGACTTGACAATGTTGAGTTGCAATTGTTGACCATCTGCGGAAGTAGCTGACTTGAAGAGTTCCTTAACTGGGTTCCTCGAGTCGAAAAATTATTCGAGTACTACAAGTATTATGATCAAACGAAGGTTAAATTAGCTTCACTATCCCTTGATGAATATGTAAGTCTTTGGTGGAATAAGTTGGTTGCCAAGTGAGATGTTGAAGGATAAGAGCTAATAAGAACTTAGAGACTCATGAAAAGATTGATGAACTAATGCTTTGTACTGACTTATTTCAAGTAGGAGATGCTTCGTACATTCCAACACCTTGAGACAAGGTTGAAATACTGTTGAAGAGTATTTGCAAGAGTTTGAGACCTTGATGATGAGATGTGAAATTGTTGAGCTACAAGACTGCACCATTGCCAATTCTTGAGTAGACTCTGAGACGACATTGCCGACATAGTTGAATTGCAGCCGTTTAACTCTCTGGATGAGCTAATTAATTTGGCATGAAGTATGGAGAAGCAGAGGAGGAAAAGGCATCATAGGTCGAGTAGCCGACTTCAACAAGGCAGCCCTGAGCTTGAGAGATATGTTGAGAGAAGGCAAGAAAAGAAGATGGACAAAGGAGAGTTTAGTCGACCAGTTCATGCCAAGAAACGGATTGTCGAGAAAGAAAAGCACCTAATAACAAGGCTCGAGAAGTGAAGTGCTTCAAATGCTTAGGTTACAAACACAGCGTCCCAATGCTTGAATAAAATGTTCATAGTCTTGAAGGGTGAAAGGCCTGATGCTCAAATTGAGAGTTAAAGTGATAAGAGCTCGGTGGAAGGATTGATCAAGGAAGATGTCTTTGCCGAAAATCTGGATGAACTCCTATCGTTGCCAAGTCAACAAGCTGACCTAAAAGCAGATCCTAGACAATGGGAAAATTTATTTCATATGTAGTGCCTAATGAATGGGAAGACCTGTTCCTTAGTTATTGATGGAGGTAGCTGCATTAACATCATTTTTTCCAATTTGATAGAAAAGATGAAGTTACCGACCTACCCGCATCCCCAATCCTATGGACTAAAATGGTTTAATGACAAAGGTATGGTCCATATGCATACTGTAAACCCTACTTTTAGTGCCTAAGACTTGATTAAGAGTACCTTCCAAATGTTCCCAAAGATCAACTAAACCAAAAACTTAAATTTATATTTATAAATGAATTAAATTCAAAAGCCAATTGTCAATAAAACCCAAGCTTGAGCTTGAAGAACTGCAAGCTCTAAAGTTACTTAAAACCCTAAACCTTAAAACCATTAAGGAATTTTAACCACAAGTAATTAATCAATAATTTAATTTGAATAATTTCATTCAACTTTAGAAAATTTTACAATTTTATAAAAATCAAATCATAAATTACAAAACAATGTGAGATGAAAACCTAAAAACAATTTCCTATAAGGCTATGCCCTTATTTTCATGTATAAGCCTTATACATAAATAAGTAAACCAACCAAACACCTTAGATAACTTATCAATTGAGAGTTGGAATCATTTATCAATTGATAACTTATCAAAATCTAGTGATAAGACAATTTCCTTATCACCTCTTCACTTATACTACAAATGGACAATTTTTCACAAGATTTCATAAGCTTAACTTTAATAAATGAGACAAGACCACTCCATGGCCTAAAAAGACTTTAAATGGCAGATCTAAACAAGGAAGAAATAGGGGCCATGCACTTGTAATTCACCTATCAATCTCTTCTTCTTACACATCACTATTTACCCCTTAATGCTTACATCATCAATAGTTGCAATTGTTGATTTTTGTGTAAGTTATAAAACAACACTTTCAAGACATTTAAACCCTTATTCTCTCTCCATTCCAACCGGCCACTCTCTCACTTTCAATTTCACTTTCACGTCTTCTTTCTCTCCTTTGAAACAAACATAAAAAGGAGAAACAACCTTACCCTACAAAATAAACTTTTCTTCCATTTTTGAAGCTTCACTTACCGCAATTTTTTATTTTATTCTTGTGTCATTTTCTTTCACCATCTAAGACATTTTAAGACCATTAGAATCTTCCACAAACCCTATTCCAAAAGACCAAAAGATTCGGGTTCCAAAAGGTGGCAAAAAGGAGAAGGCAAAGTTAAGAGTTTAAGTGGAACCTTAGTGCACAACCGCCAAACTTTGCTTTAAGGACAAGTAAGTGTTTCTTGTGATATGTGGATTAGTATTTATGTTAGGAGACTTTGATTTCTTGAAGATATGAGTAAGGTTTAAGTTGTTATAACACCAAAAATCGTTTTAAGAAACAAACCATGAAACCTTTACATGAAGTTGAAACATAAGCATGTAAAGTTGGTGTTTTGTAAAGACATTTATTTAATGCTTTGAATGGAAGATTTTAAGCTAAGAAAATCTTGAAATAAGAACTTTAATGGAGGATGAGCATGCTGGAAGTGAGGGTTCCATAGTCATTTGGATGTTGATTTTGTTTTCATTAAGTTAAACATGCTCAAATCTAGACTTATGTTAAGGAAAAATCCATCACATGAGGTTTTATGAAGAAACCAACTTTGTATGATATGAGCTATGATATGGGAGTTGTATTAAATATAAGATCTTCTATTTCTTTGTGTGGAACATAAGTTAAAGAATCATCTTGTGGAAGAAAAGTTAAGTTAAGATATGGATGCAAGTAGTCTAAGTGCATAATCTACCACCTAAACTTAAGGAAATGATGAAACAAGTTGAAAAACCAAGTAAGGACCCTTTGGAACCATCATGAATAGATCTGGAACGTAGGAGAAAGAAGCCTAAAAATATGATAAAAGTGAATGACCAAAGTGAAAAGATTAACCAAAGCAAGTATGGTAAGCACACAAAGCCTAAAACTCAAAACCGAGCCTAAAACTCTCAAAACGAGCCTAAAACTCTCAAAACAGCCTAGAACTCTAAGATGGTCTTTCAATGTAGTTCTAATCAGCACCTTAAAGTATCAAGAGAGGTTGTTTTGAAGCCCATAAGAAATCCACCTAAGGCCCTATAAGCCCACCAAAGTCACTAACTTTAGTTTGAACAAAAAACAAGCCCATTTGACAACTTAAGCCCACTAAAGGGCCCAAGAAGTGGTTGTTAGCCTTAGGAATATAAATCAAAGTTGTAAATCTGATCTCAAGGAGTATTTTAAGCTTAGGATAAAATCTTAATACCAAGCCCAAAGAATTTCTTAAGTTATTAAAAAGCCTATTTACCAAACAAGGCCCAAAAGCACTCTAACACATGAGGAACACTACTGTTTTGACCCATGAGGAACACTACTGTTCTGACCCATGGACAGAATTATATACCTCATTTAGAAAATCTAACCTTGCTACATTAAAGTACACTCGAAAACGATGAATATTGACTATATGATCATAAAAATCGGATTTAAAACGAAAAAGTTATATGCGATTGAACTTTAGGTAAAAACTGGGAAAAATTACGAAAACTAGTTAAGAATATAATTTAAGGAAAATTTACTTAGTTTCTTAAGTTTGTTTCAATTCCTTATAAAAATTATTTCAATGACCAGGGGATACTGTTTACGGAGATGACTTGCCTCCGGATTACTTTGATTGACTCACATGGCAGAGTAAGTAAATATCCGATGACTCTTTACTTGATTGTGCTTGTAGAATAGATGCACCTAAACTTATATATATAAATTTGGATGCTTATGGGATATGGGAGATGCATGTGTATGAATTTATGGATGAATGTGATGACTTGTTAATTATATATATAATAATGGGAATTGTTTGTATTAATATATACGCGTGAATTGTATGGAATGAAATTGTTTGATCAACCTAAAAATCAAGTTAATCAATTATACGATTAAGAATTCAAAATGAATCATGCATTCCCCATATTGCATACGGATAACACTGACTGTCGCTTCATGTAGAAGATGGGAAGGGACTCACAGGAATACGAGATTCCTACATGATTTATGCCATCATATATATTGAGTCTCTGTCTTAAGCTGATGGGCTTACTAGGCGCTGGGAGATGCCAACCGTCGGCGAGGGGCTGAGTCTTGTGGCTTTTGCTTAGCGTGTGTGTTTGTGGACTACGGGGGCCACCACACCGCTAGACTTGGGATTTTAAAAGATATGATATGATTTTGGTAAAGGAAGTATACATATATATATATATATATATATATATATAAAACAAAACTTTGTAAGTTTTAAGTTTTGTTTTGGCATGAGCACGATAGTACAAATACATATATATATATATATATATATATGTATACTTCATTTACCAAAATCATATCATATCTTTTAAAATCCCAAGTCTAGCGGTGTGGTGGCCCCCGTAGTCCACAAACACACACGCTAAGCAAAAGCCACAAGACTCAGCCCCTCGCCGACGGTTGGCATCTCCCAGCGCCTAGTAAAGTTTTGTTTTGGCATGAGCACGATAGTACAAATGAAATAAAACCCAAGGTCTAGAACCTAGATTTTGGTTTGGGTCGGTTAATTATCTCCAAACCTCGACTTTAGGGGGAGTAATTTTGAGTCGTATGCAGTTCCTAGGTCACTACATGCGTTGTTTAGCATACTGATTGTTCATTCATTCATATGATTGTGTATTTAATAAATTTCTATCATGCGGTATTGATGAAAGTGATTATCTCACTAAGAGTAAGCTTACACCCCAACAGTTCTTTTCCTTGTAGGTTGATCGATAGTTGGGAATGGGATAGGAATCGAGTGTAGAGTGCTACCATTGAATCAGTATGATGAAAAGCTTGTGTAGTTAATTCAGAATGCTCCGAAAAACGACTAATGTCTCAATTAAGTTTAGTATCTTTAGTAAGTTTAGAATTTTCTATCTTATTTCACTATTTTGGTAAGGGATACTGATTCTCTACGGTTCTGAGGAACTGTGGAAAAATGGATATCCATAATTATTTATATTATATAATGAGCCAATGAACTAAAATTGAAGACTCTAACAAATAACTATTTAGAGTTTTGCAATCTCTGACTTGCAAGGCGATTTTCTTATCATGGCTATACACATGATATGGAAATTTCAGGCAATACTACTAGGCCCCTCCTAGGGTCGCTTCACATACAAGATCACAATAGCATTTAAGGTAAGACAGTATGGAGATGAGATTGAATTCGATGTGGTCCCTATGAATGCTAGGAATTTACTTCTTGGTCGACCTTGGGAGTATGACCGGAAAGTGATCTATGACAGCTTCCTCAACACTTACACCGTTTGGAAGGATGGGAAGAGCTATTGCTTGATTCCCATGAGCATTGAGGAAATCTAGAGACACTCAGCACCCATGGTGAAGAGAAAAGGGAAGAGAAGTTAATTTAGTATCCCAGCCCATGCTCAACACTTAATGTCGAGGACGAATTCTTTTCAAACCAGCTGTAATGATGGGAATCATCCTCCAACCATATCGAAGCCGAGGCCAAGCTACAGCCAGAAGGACGAGGGGAAGGAAAATAAATACTTGGCATCAACTCTGTCATTAGCCGAGGTGTCGAGAAATCGTAAGTTCGAGTATTTGAGACCAAAGAACCACTTGGCATTACCCCGAGAGACTAGTGCTGACTAATTCTAGAACTCGGCAATTATGGGCTGACCTTTTTGGTGTTTTGACCAAGCCACGCAAGACGTCAGGGACCTCTTCAACAAATGCTAACTTAGTTTGTATTCTTGTACAAGTTTTCCCTTTATTTTGTTTATAAGCCCAATTTTTTAGGGTTTAAGACTTTGTACTTTATTTATAGTTTTGCCACTAAGGTTTAGGGCTTGCTATAAATAGCTACTATTGTAAACATATAGATAGATACAGATGGATATATAGAGATATATATAGAGTGAAACTTCCCTCTTTTGAGCAAGGTTACACGTAAGTTAGCATTTGTTGAATTATCGAGTGTTGGTTAGACTCTTCAATCATCTCTGTATTCTTATCAATCTTGTTCTCAAATTGTTGTGAGCCCCTTTATTTAAATCGATTAATGAGTTGCATGTAGCTTTTATTTGAAACCTCGAGCAACATTTAGTGTTTGTAAGCCAAATCGAACTCTATTTTGAGCTCAAACCCTCAATCTTGTTTGTGTCTTAGTGAGTTAAATCCATCCACATTCACTATCAAAACCTTTCCTGTTCTTCGTACCCATTTTCCTTGAATACCCATTCTTGTTCATTTCCAGATCTACTGTTATTTTCCTTTTTGGATCAATCCTTAGATTCCTTATCATCTTGGCATCAAAGATTTAATCCTTATCAAAAGGTGTACTAGTGGCTTTGGGTAGGACGGCAATAGGAAGATGGTTACTGCTGAGAAGGAAGTATGGGATGCTTACTTGGAGGTACGTTAAATTAATTATATACCTTATATTCTAGAAGTATAAACCAATATATGATATAATTAAGAATAGATGGTGATTAACATAGGGTATGGATAATTAATAGGATGAAACTTTCAATTAGATACTTTGCATTCTAACTAATTTGCGTAATATAATAAAGGATAGATAGATAACTACATGTTCATGTAATTGGTTTTAAATTTATTATGGGAATTAGGGAATAAGTGACCTCTAAATAGTATTCTCCAGAGGTTCTGCTATTGTGCATCTCCCATCCAACCTTGCTATGCTGCATGATGCCAGTTTGTGACATTATCTTGTACTAGTGAGAGTATGAGTCATTACTAGATATATACCTAATACATGGCATGTGATTAATTCATGAGTTCCTTGACATGTCTTGTCGTTACATATTGTTTTAGTATTTTCAATTAGTTTGATATGAAGCATTGGAATTTTGTGGTATCTAACCAATAACATCCATTACTTTCTATTAGCAATATCGATGATATTACATCCATTAATACTTATTAACATCAATTGGAGGGTGACCATTAATTTCTTGAAAACCAAATAGTTTTTGTCTCTCTTTTACACACCAACTGTTTATCTAGCATTCATGTGACATCATGTGTTATAGCATTTCATTTTTTATTCTTCCATTTAGGTGAACACTTGAACAAATATTTTTATTGAAGGAAGCAAAAAAGTTTTAGCTATTGTTTGATTATTAAGTATGTAGAATCGTAATCAGTAGGTATTGTCATGTATCATTGTATTTTTAATTTTAACTACAGTAATTAATGTTCTCATGGTTATTAGAACGGTGGCCGCATCTTCCTCCCATAAGCTACTTGTGCAATAAAGATTTTTATTAAAGAAAATTTTTTAAACAAGATTACATGATCACTTATTAGGATCTTATAGATTAAAAAGGAAAAGCAAATAATTATGTCTGTTCAGTAAGCATTGAATGGAATGTGTAGGAGCTTTGAAGGTTCAATTGCATGATCTACGAATGGAATCAACTTTCATTATGTCCTTCATGTAGAGAAATTTTAAAGCTAAATGTTCATAGTTTTATTAACACATGTCTCTCCTTTTGTTTTTTTTTTCCCCTTATTTTGGTTTTTGGCAGAGCTATGAGAATGCAGCTCCATTCATGAATGGAAGCTTCCCATTACTCATTGAGCTTTTAATAATATATGGAAAAGATTGTGCAATTAGGGTTGATGCTCAAACAGTAGAGGATATCATCGAGGAGATAGATAAGGAACCAGTGACGGTGCAATTGCCTGATGATGAGATGCCTCTAGTGAAGGAGGGCGATGAGGTCTCCATCCACCATAGTGTAGCTTGGAGTAGTTCTAAGAGGAAAAGGACAACGTGTATGAATGCTTTAATGTCTGAGACCTCTTTTAACTTAAGGAGCTTTGATTTTAGGATGAGTGACATGAAGATATCACTACAAGACATGATCTAGTAGCTAACAATTGATGGCACTACTGCAAAGATGGAGGATTTGACGGGTTTGGCTTGAAAAAATTGAAGGTCTAATTGAGGAAGAAGTGGAGGAAGCATTGATAAGCTCCTTGAGAAGCCATATAATGTCTCCATACTATATAAGGTGCCATTAGCCAAGTGCTTGAGCTATGTCTGTGAGCTCCTAAGGTACATTTGACTAAAATGAATGGGGTATGTGGTTTTTTGACCATACAATTATATGGAAATTTGCTAGCTAAGTTGCGTTGGAGATGTCGTAGTTATTTTGTGGTCCATCTGTCTTAGAGTACTATTTCGAGACGTTTTTGAGAGGATTAATGCAAGGTTGTTATCAATTTTCCCTTTATTGATATGTAATATTAGAGTCATTATAGGTTGTGCATATGGAGTATTTTGTATAAGGGTGACAATTAATATTAACTATGCAGTAAGTGTTGCTTATGATTAGCTTTATCTATATGTGTGCTCTTAAGCACTGATTGGAGGGACCTATGTCTGATGTTAGTATATTACATATGTAATGTAGTGGGCAGTAGTACATTAATGTGAATTATCGCAAGTCTATGTTGTTGACAATCTTGTCTTCCTTTTCTTCTTTCTTTTCTTTAATATTTGTTGGTATTCTCATGGTAGATAAGTACTTACAACTGGCAGGGTAGATTTGCCCTTACTATGTTATCTTGGTAAAATTTTTGCCATGTGCCTATTATATGAACTAATTATAGAGGTACAATTGTTAGGTGTTTATGCATATAATTTGTATGTATTTTCCCAAACAGATGAGATGATTATAAGCACTAGCATTTTTTTTTTTTTGGAGTGAACTTAGCAACATGTTTGGAAGAAAGTATGGAAAAAGCTTCAAGACCTCCTAATCTGGTATATGCTTGGCCTTCTTAACCACTGATTTGTTGTTTCACTAAGAGTTTACACAACTTCTCTTTTTTTGAGCTTGTATGATTTTGTTTTCTAAGTGGTATTATGAAAATCAAAGTTTACTAGCTCATCTCCCATAGCATCAATTAAGCCAATGTATAAGAGCATGGCCTTACACCCATTAAGGGTAAACACAGTTATATAATAGGTGAGATATGTTTATTTATAGGAATTTTAATCTTTTATTTATTTTGTAAAGAAGAGTGGTAAAAGCTTTGTTGAACTTAAATGAATCATCATCATCTGCATCTCTTCCTTTAACACATGACCTCATTCTGTACAAATGAAAGCAAATCTACTAATGATTGAAGCAAAAGCTAACCAGCTGCAACTATTGTTCTTCTGACAATAGTTAATAATGTTGAAAGTAACTCATCAACTTCCAAACTAGAAGAGGAGGTTAAAATTGCTTCTAGGCTTTAGAAGTTTTGTTTTAAAGATCTCGAGTTAGCAACAAGAAATTTTAGGTTCGAGAGTCTTCTTGGTGAAGGATGCTTTGGCTATGTGTTTAAGGGTTAGATTGGCGATAATGGAACATCACTAGTTAAACTCGGCACATGGCTCATTGTTGCTATTAAGACACCCATGATGGCATGCAGGGATACATAGATTGTTCGGTTCATATTCTAGATTTGATGAACAATCTCTTTAATCTTGAAATCGATGTCGTTCTTGCTTCTTGATTAATGTTCTTCTCCAATCTCCTCTCTTCTCTTGTGTCTCTTGTTTCTGTAATGTCTCCTCCTCTTTTTGAAACCCTAAGATGTCTTTTTATAGTGTATCTCAAAGATTCTGTTTTCGTCACCGGACACGGCTTGGGACATGACCGTGTCCCCAAGTCGTGTAACTTTCTGCACTTAGGCAAATTTTCTACACAACTTAAAAAATTCATAACTTCTTCATTTGAACTCGGAATTAAGTGAAACTTGATTCTTTTTCTTTTTTTTCGAGCCTAGAATACGTTTAAACCTTGAAATCAACATTTTACTCAATTAAGTATCGATTTCTTTAAAGAAAACAAAAAATGTACGGAAAATACTATAAAATCACCCTATGAAATATGTTTAAAATTAGAGTTATCACTTCCTTTTTCTTCTCACTATAAATTCTCTTAGTTATATAAAGGATATTGTTGATAAGTTATTGCTTTCCTCTTTTTTTTTCTTAGTGAGAAATTTTCTTAGTAGGTGTATCATTTCCTTCCAGATAAGTTACAAAGAATTTGTCCTTATAAAAATTAATAAAATTGCATAATGATTTATTTCTTAATTGCATACAATACTTTCATATGATATCCAATTCTAGAAAATTCTATATTGACAACAAGCTCTGGGCACATCTTCTGTTTTGAAAATAAACTGAATATTCATACGAGGAATCTCCATTTGAATGAATGAAAATGTAGGAAAGTAGTGTTAAGGATGCATTTATGGGAAATTCTATGATAGAGGGCTATTAAACAAGAAATTCATCATCCAAGCATATCGTCAGCATTTAATAATGATTATCGCTTTTCCAGCATTTATTTCCTATATATTCTCAGCATTTCATTATAAAGCTTGCATAAATATGACTTAACCGTCGAAGAAAAAGGAAGAAGTAAAGAGACCTATGTATAAACAAGCTATATTTTTTTATGAATGATGCAAAAGCTAAATTGCCATCCCATATTCATTGTTCTTAAAAGATTGAAGGGTTCACTCCTAGTGAGCCCTCAAACACCAATTTTGATAGGGTTCTGTAGGGAATGAAGGATGATAAGGGCCATGGAACATGGCACTTAACAATTTTGTTATTGTAAATTGTAATTGCTATTTTTTGGGTAAGAGCTAAGAAATGAAAATGTGAACAAAGATCGGAAAAAAATGTATATATATTGGTATGAACAAAAATAATTCCTACATAAAAATAAAAAATGAGGAATATAATGAACTCTTGTAGTTGATGATTAGTGAAGGGCTTTAAGTTATGGATTTATCATGTGTCTTTATGCAGCTACATATAAAATTGTCAAACCTAAAGAAGGATTTCCTTTCTCCTTCTAATAGATAAAGGAAAAGGATATTTATCTACATAAACAATGTAAGAGACTATATAAGCTATTAACTAAGTGGTAGCCTATTTTCAACAAGTACAAGATACACTCTTGTATGCGTAACTACAATAATGCAGAACATAGTTTACACTTCTAATTTCTGATAGCTAAGCTTCCTTTAGACTAAGCTGTACGTTTAAGTGACCTTAGTTATAACATGAAGATGAAAGAGGCTTGAAAGGTATAATTTACTCTACACTTGAAAGGCTTATTTATCCACAAATTGGTCATAATTATGTTTATTTCTCAAGTTTTTGATACTTAATTATGTAATATATTAATTTCAAATGATTCAAGAGTAGGGAAATGATATTTATTCAAGATAAAGTGAAGATGGGATGAAATTATACAAGAATAAGGAGATTTGGAGCAATTACACTTGTGATGAATAAATAATTTTGAAGGAAAATCAACATGCATTCAATCATGGGCATGATAAAAGAGGAATTAAGTGTATAACACCTGTCATGCCCTCCATTACGAGCGTGAATAGGGGAAATATTATGATCCACCTATTTGTCACGGTCGTGATTGTATATTAAGAGGGTGATTACTCCCTCCATCATAGGCGTGAGGAGATGAATAGATTTTTGATGAGGCATTCACGTGAAACATCATGGCCATGATATGAGGAGACTATTCTTATTCAGGACTATCACATCCTGAATCACAAACATGATGAGAGTAAACATGACTATTTCTTTTAAATTTTTCACTTGAACAAGTGCATTTAATGAATTTAAAATCCATGAGCATGGTTGTTAAAATCATGAGTCAAAAATACAATTCTATGAGTCTATAATTTTATAATGTTTTTTTTAGTTAAAATGGACATGGAATTATTTATGCGTAGAATTTTAGTAAAATTATGAACTTTTATGTACGATTCTATAAGCTTATGATTTTATTGGTTTTGTGTGATTTTGTATGATTTTACCGATTTTATGTATTAAAATGAATAATAAAATCACAATTTTGACAACCATGCCCATGGGCCATCTTGAAATGGTGTATTTTATACCTTTTGATGAGAAGAATATAAATACACCTGCAATTTTTAGACATAGAACATCACATCACAAGATAACATATAACATTAGATTCATTTTGTTAGACATCTTAGACCTTTTGTTATAGATATTTAACCACAAACACATCTGTTTACCTAAGTTGTACCCGTCATATTTGCACATTTTACAGTACATTTCCTTAGTGTTATACCTTATTTTTCTTAGAATTATATAAGAGAGATGATGGAAATTCATTATTTGTGTATTGTCAAGACATCTACAATAAATCTAAATAAGGGTTTTATTTTATTTTATTTTTACTTATCTTATCTTATATTTCTTATTATTTTTTAGTTTTGTTGATATGTATTATCATTTCATCATGTGTGAGTAGTAATCTAGGACTTGCTACATTACTTTAGCATGAACAATTGCGTGAACTAATGATTTACAATTGAAGCCGACTTTTTCTTATATATAGTAGTGGTCAAAATCCCTTTTTTAAAAGGCAATTTTAGGTGATTATTCCTAAGATTATTTTCTAAGAACTGTATTTTTAGGATTTTTTAAAATTTTATACTGTTATTATTCTTTCCACATTATAACGAATATTCCACCAACTAAACTTAGTAATAGATCTATAAGTGAAGCATAGCTATATCATGTCTCTCAACAATGTTTGTTTGTAATGATGGTAAATCATGGTTTCACAGGGGCACTAATTTTCAATTGATGAAAAAACCCCTAGCTATACTTTTAAACATGCAGGCGAAGTAAGATATAACGATTTAAGTTATAAAGAAATTGGTAAAATTTCAGATCTACATTACAACATTCTCATTTTTCTTCACTCAATTTTGCTATACCATACCTTACATATTGTAATATTAGCTTCTGTGACTATATTCAACAGGCGGTGTAGAAGTTTTTCAACTACAGATATAGATAGCCACTATACATGTAGGCAGCTATGTTCAAGGACTTGAGCATCGCTTTGCCTTTGATGTTGAAAGTAAACATCGAAATCCCGCCATTATTAATATCTATAGCTCGAAACTTGAAACCAATGAAGATGATTGGAAGAGTCATGTGCAAGAATATATTGCAAGGGTATTTGGATTTAGACTCACAATGTGAAAATTATAGCACTAGATTAGTAGAGTCATGGACATATAGTTAAGGAAAACAAGTTCATGGTAAGGATCATCATTGAATAAAGAAGAAAAGATATTGGAGTGGGTTAAGTGAAGTGCAGTATGTATGGCGTGTTAGCTATAGTCGTGTGTAGGCTAAGTGGAGTGGATCGTGTGTGGCGAAGGACTTGTGGATTGGTGTCAACGTGTTAGGTGGTGGTGAATTATGATGTGTATGAATGTGTTTGATTGTGTTCTTGAGTAGTGTTAGGTGATGTGGCATGTGCAATAGGTGTTCATATGAGTAAATTGGTGCAATGTTGAGTGTTAGGCTGTAGGGCATGTAGTTATTTGGTTAGGGGTTGCAAGTGATTATGTCCTTGCTAGTATGTGGGATTTATAGCATGTTTCTTCAGCTATGTGTAGATGTGTTGTTAAGGGATAGGGGCTATTGTGTAATGTGATGTGGTAAAGTATTTCGTAAGAGTCCTTAATGTGTTCAAGGATAGGGGTTGCTATATGGTGAAGGAAAGTGTATGTTTAAGTGAAGGAGTATTGTGTTAGGTGCTATGACTTATATGTTATAGTGTCGTGGAGTAGTGTAAGGTGAGTAATCAGGTAACAAGTGTTGTGTATGTGTTTAAGCTGAGTGGTTAGGGATGTGAGGGGTAATGAGAACTGTGCTCGGTAGTGTGTTGGTGATTAGGGGGGTTGCAACAGTATGTAAACTTGTGTTTTTGCGAATGTGGGTTGTGTAATTAAAAAACATTCTCAAGTTTACTATCGGATTTCTATTTATAATACTTGTAGACACCTTATTTTTTCCAATTTTTTTTTATTTCAAGTAATTAAGCCAGGTTAATAAATAAACAGAAAAAAATAAAAATATATAATAAAAAATAAAATAAAAATAAAAATAAAAAATAAAAAAAAAGAAGAAAATCAAATTAAGTCATAGTAAGTTGAGTCATGAGTCGAGTTATGTCAAGTTAGAGTAAGATGAGTTATTGGATCAAGTAACGAGATGTGCTTAATTAATCTAATTTAAGGGTTTAAAATCATATAAGGGAATTATTGGACTAGATTAGAATGTGTCAGGCTTAGAAGAATAAAAAAGGCCCAAAATAATTAGGGTTCTAAAAGCTAGGGTAAATCTTGGAAGAATCGCAATCGTATTTTTGATATGAAAGATTCGATTTTAAGCTTATAAATAGCATGTTGGCTAAGGATTGAGGTTTTTTTAATCACACTTCTATACGCACACCCAACATGCTCCTTTAAACATACTAGGCATACCCCATACATCGCCATACGTACCATTACACATCCTATGCATCACTACCGCACATCACACATGCTACCGCTAAAATCTTCGTAAACCACCACCATAGCATCGCAAGCCATCACTACAGCACTGCCCGTGATTGCCCACAACACCAACCATTACACTGTAATTAGTGGAAATAGCAGCCGGCACACTAACCATCATGCCCATGATCATGTAAACAGTAATCGACACCCTCGATCATGTCCATGATTAGTGGCAACAAAAGTCAACACGCCCTTGATCACGTTCATGATAAGTTGAAACAGAAGTTGACCTATCCTTGATCATGCCCATGACAAGTGCAAACAGTAACTAACATGCTTCGATCATACCCCATGACCATCCGAAAGCAATGTTTGACGAGTAACTCGATTCATAGATAAAATTTCTTATTTTGCTATTTTTATTTTATTAGTTAATTTAATAATTTTTTATAACTTATTTATTTTTAGTACAGGTTTTTATTGTTTTCATATTGCATTTTTTTTAGATAATCTTAATTTTTAATAAATTAAGCTCAATTACATTTTTAGCAAGACCATTTTCATTTTTTTTAAATTAACATATTTAGATCATATCTTATCATTAGGATTTAGGAAAGATACTTTTGACACATAGGGGTTTTGGAGAAATTAAAAAAAAAAACTTAAATTGAGTTTTTCCAAAAAGATTTAGTTAATTATGGTTTTTTATTTAATTCGGAAAAATTAGATTTCTTAGGTTTTTTTTTAAATAATAAATTGATAAAAAATGTAAACCTCGCTCGATTTTCCAAATAAGAATAACCAACTCACTAAGAATTTTATAAAAAAGAATTGCGGTCGATTTAATCCTGATTAGCGAATATGTAGATATTTTCAAGGCAATCATTAAAAAAAAAAAAACATTTTTCCCCTTTTCTTAGAAATTCGTAATAAAAAATAATAAAAAATCATTTTTAGTTACATTTTGTGAACTTAGGTATATTTTTAATATTTTTAGAAAAACTATAAAAAATAAAGCCTATCGATTTTTTTTTTGTTTTCACATGATGATTCAGTCTTAATATGTTAGCCTCCGAATTTATTTTTCTAGTTCAATTTTCTAAAAATTAATTTTTTTAGAATATTCGTAGACTAGTGGTCTAATTTTACTTTCTTTTTTTTTTACTAGTTGAACTGGTTAGTGACACCATTTTTTCTTAAATAATTTTTTTTTTCTTTTCCTTAGTTTATTGTCAAGTAATTTATATTAAATGAGCTTAATATAGGTAAATTAAGGAAATCAAAATAGGGCTCAACAGAATTGGCAACTCCATTAGAGACGCTTAGTGAGCTATCCATGTGAAAGTTAAAAAAAAAAATAATGGGCTTTTGCATTATTATTTTCTTTTTATATTATATTATAGTTGTACAAATTGTTTTCTAGTGATACAGGCCTTAAAGAAAAAGTTTGGCTCAATGAGCCTTCATAAGGATAGGGGGTTTTTTATTTTTCAAGTAACAATCTGTGTGTTTAGATGTGATCGGACTTAAGCTACCTTACAAACCTAGAATGAGCTGCCATTATATAACCTTCAGGTCATTAGGGTTATTATCCTTGCTTAACGATGATAGGTGAGCTTACTTAGGCTTCGATGTAGCTAATTAGACTTATCTTCAAAAAGCTTTGAAGCAACGAAGCTTGGGACGCATAGACTCCACTCTCTTGCATCATCCTTTTCGAAAAGGGTTAGTTATTTTTAAATTATAAGAAAAACCCAATTAATTTACAATCGGTTCAATTTTCTTTTTTTTTTTTTTAAAAAAAGGAAATTAAAAAAAAATAATGATCCTTATATATGAGTATTCATGAGCCTCATTTAAAAAAAAAAAAATCTTCTTTCATGCTTGCTCATATATAAGGGTATTTCCCGACTATGAATTCATCGTATTTCCTATAATTTATTAATCACCTACCCTTATTATATTGCATCTATATGTAACATGTTGCATTTTATATGTTTGACTATGTTTGTGTCTTTGTGAATGTTTTATTTTCTTATGTTACATGTATATTATTTTTTATTTTTTATTTTTATCATTCCTTAGTCAGTGAAAGACTGCACAATTTCAAAGAAAATCTTTCAAAAAGCTGTGAAATTATTAACATTATATCCAATTTTATTCTAAATTTAGTATCCTTATTGTAAATAATTGTTTCCTTTTATTTCTTTTATATCTTTTTGTAATATAGATATGGATAGTCAAGATAGTGTCGATTTAGAGCCCGTCAGCCTAGAGCCCATCTGTGAAGTCTAACTGGATAAGTACTCCTTCCTTGAAGCCATCCTAAGTGATTGGTTGAACTAGTTTCCTCCTACTAAGCAAGATCACATTCACAAGAAGATCGGGCCAATCGTATCCCTTATGCGGGTTTAGCTCCATTGGCCTCTAACTCAGGCCCTCATCTATTATTAGGGTATAGAATCTTTAGCTTTCAACTTTAGCCTATATGTATTGATACTCACTATAGAAGAATACTTGCAACTACCTAGTGCCCTACCCCTCAAAGTAGGCATAACTATCCTTAATCTCAGAGTCCAGCCCGAGAAAGCTTTCATGACATTATTGGGAGTTAAGAACTTAGCCTTAGTCCCATTCTTATCTTCAAAGGGCCAAAAATGTCTCAGTATCCTAAGATTAGTGGAGTGGTTTTCAAGCCCAAATGTTTATCAAAGATATCGCCAAATCTTTTGTGGAGGATATGAATCGTGGGCCGAGAAGGGGATTAATGTATTTATTATAGCAATGTTTAGAATAGTGCTGTTTCCCTTCAAATATGGTTAAGTCCACTATAGGGTTGCCGAACTAGTGACTTAATTCCTAGCTGGTAAATCCTATATACCAATGCTATTGATAGAACAGTTTAGGACACTTACCTACCTAAAGAAGTAAGGGCACGATTATTTCACGAGTAACCCTATAATCCTTGCCGTGCAGTTTCTTAGTCACACATAAGGGTATAGAGGGAATCTTCTCTGAGAGTCCTTAATAGAAAATATGAATTTAATCGATGACTTTGCCTGCCACCTCAAGGTATTGGATGAAGCTCAGTTTAATGGATGGGTGTCAATTATCAGCAAAATGTAGCCAGTAGACTTTATGTGGATAGCTAGATGGAGCCATTACACTCAAGCCCTCATGGGATGCATCGATTATGTAGGAGTCCACCTTATCGGTATCATAGGTTTTACTAGGTATTTTCCAACTTGTATCACTAGACAGTTGGGTCTACTTCAATAGATATCCTATAGAGACTCCTTGGACATCGTCACAATAAATTATCAAGATCCTTATCTACCCACGGTTGCTCTAATCCAACTACTAGTAGAACTCGTGAAGTTATGGGAACGGAGAGAAGTCAAGAAGATAGTTAATATGGTAACTTTGAGGGGCAAAGTCAGAGAGTACTAAGCTACTAAGAAATTCATCTATGTTCAGTTAAATAAAATGGGAAAGATACGATAAGAAGTGCCAAACGTATTCAGATGTAAGCTAGAACTAGCAAATATTTTAGCTATAGAGTAGGCCTAGTGAGACACCATACGGGCTGAAGTTGAAGCCTCATTCCAAGAAAGTAAGAGAATTTTCAAGCAGTTAAAGCTAGAAAATGAGAGATTGCTATAAGAAAATCAATTCTTGAGTAGTAAGATTCGACAATGGGATGTTACGCTACGAAGACTTATGAGGGAAGTTGATGAAGCTTGTCCCAGCTAGATCTGTTGGCTCTCGTAGATATAGGATTTAAGCTTTTAGGAAGATTAGTTAAGAGTTTTTCTTTTTTTTTTTCGTTTAATCCGTTGTATAAGTTAGGTCTCATGATTAATAAATTTGCAGCTTAAGTAAATAAAATTTTCGTTAATTGTGAAGTTTCTTACTCATTATTATTATTTATTTATTTGTTTAGTTGACTTTTTCTTTTAAGAAAAAAGAAAAACAAATACAAAAGAGGCAAACAACAGGATAACAAAAGTCACAAAAAAAAAGAAAAAAAAATCTTTAATTCGTTAAGAAGTCTAAAACTTGGGTTTTTGCGTAGGATTTCAAAGATAGCATCCAAATGAGCAAACT
Organism: Lumnitzera racemosa; assembly: GCA_024138005.1. NCBI lineage: Eukaryota > Viridiplantae > Streptophyta > Magnoliopsida > Myrtales > Combretaceae > Lumnitzera > Lumnitzera racemosa. Next base: position 51,722,293 of record JAMXBC010000002.1, read on the forward strand.
AAACTCATTTTAAAGCCAAAATGTCAACTCAAGGTACTGGAAATGTCAGTCAAACCAAGCTTGACCCGAGAGTAGCAACTTTGGAAGAAAACATGAAAAAGATGGCCGAATAGATTCAGGCTCTCACTTAAGCTATCAGGATTCTTAATGATAGATAAGGATCTCAAGTCAACCCAAATCGGAATGTAGAAACAATCCCTTCCCATAAATTGGAAGATGAAGAATCTATCCTTAATGCTGAGGTATGGAGGAAGGAGATTGAGGAAAAACATCAGGAGATGGAAAGAAAGTTTATGCAGAAGTTGACCGAGAAGAGGAAAACCCTAGAAATGGTTAACGGGTTTGAATAAATGGGGATGATTAATTTTCCGACATATGAAGACGATGACTTCCTGGAAAGATTTAAAGTGCCAAAATTCAAGAAATACAATGGGACTAGTTGCCTGAAGCTCTACACTAGGTTATATATCAAGAAAATGGGGAGATACACGAAATATGACAAGGTAATTGGTCTAGACATTTTAGGACAGCTTGACTGGGCCCGCTTTAACCTAGTATGCCTAATTAGACTTAAATGAGATCAATACTTGGGATAAGTTAGCGCGGGCTTTCTACAACCAGTACAAGTTCAACATTGAAGTGACCCCATCCATGTGGGATCTGAATAATCTATGGAACTAATGAGAAAAGAATATGCTCAGAGATAGAAGGGCATGGTAGCTAGGGTGACTCCACCCTTAACCGAAAAGGATTTGACCATCACTTCATTAATACTCTTAGAAGCTCGTATTACCAGCATCTTATTGGGTACCTTGCCTCTAACTTTGCATAAATTGTGGCCTTAGGGTATCAAATTAAGGAAGCTATTGCTATTAGAAGACACCTCCTGTAAGAGTTTCCAATAAGGCCAAAGAAGCTACCATAAGCATTGTCAATACCAGCAACCTTGTCTAACCCATAGCCCCGTAGCCATGATGGGAGGATCTAACCCCCACCAAATCCAAATCAGAATAACCACTTACAAAGAAGATAGTTCACATACATCCCCATTCCTCTAAGTTAGGTTCTCGTATGATTAAGGAATGAGAACCTTCTAACGTTTGAAATACTAAGGGAAGGATAAAGACCGAGGTATTGTAACTGGAGCTTCGATGTAATTATCATCTAGGGCAAGTGGGGTACTCTACAAATCAGTGTTGGAGACTTAGACATAAGATCCGAGATCTTATTGATGTCAAATTTTTTCAATTAGATTTCATCCAGACTCCCATTCCCAATGTAGGTAACAACCCTTTGCCGTATCATGGAAATTCAATCAATATGATCATTGCTGAAGCTTTTGAACAAGATATTGATCTACATAGTCTCTTCATCACTATTGAGGAGATAGCTTAGAATCAGAGGCAAGTCAGGAATTTATAGAATATGAATCTTAAAGATCGGATCCTAACTAAACTAGCAATATATCAGCTATTGAAGGATGGGAAGATAAAGAAAGTTGATATCATGGCTATGACAATTCTAAACCCGCCAAAGAGAAATACTCAGAAGGAGCTTAGAAAAATATATGAAGTAAGCGATCTAATGGTTGACACCCTAAGAGAAGCGTCAGGGAAGTTTGAGTATTTAGTAGATTACGCCTGTTCACCTACCATATACGATGATGTCCCACCTTCTGGATGGGGTCTAGAATTTGAGGAAGGGGATAAATTTATTGCAAAAGCCAAGAAGGCGGCTGAGATTGTTGGAATGATCAAAGATGAGCCCAAGCCATTGGTTTTCGAATATGATGGGAAGACTAAGAAGGTTGAAGAATTAGGAAAGCTTAAGAAGATTGCTTTTAATGTCCTAATAGCCTCAGAAAATTACAAAGCAGTACCCCTAACTTACCAAGCAGTGAATTAAACAACCAGAGCCTCATCACTCAAGGTTGGTGGACTTACATGCTCGGGATGAGTTTATGATTAGAATGAGGAGGCTAAAAGGAAGACTATTGTAGAAGAGGCTTCTTGAAAGATTTTTGAAGATATAAATGATAAAGATTAGAATGTTGCCAAGAAGATAGTGAAGGCCAATGAATACAAGATAATAGACTAGTTAGCTAAGGTACCGGCCTAGATCTCTCTAATGGGCTTGTTGTTGTCATCAAATACTCAACGAAAGGCGTTAATTAAAATTCTGAAAGATGTCAAAGTACCTAAAGGGATTTCCATTGAGAAGTTAGGATTGGTAATGAACTCGATATTTGCGATGGATCAAATTTCATTCTTGTTAGATGAGCTAGGTAAAGAAGGAAACCATCACATGAAGCCCCTTTTCATAGTGGTTAAGTGTTCAGGGAAAGTGGTTGCTTGAGTTCTAATGGATAATGGGTCATCACTAAATGTATGTTCTTTGGCAACACTAAATTTACTCGAAGTGGATGCAACCGAGATCAAGTCCAGCTCGATTGCAGTAAGAGATTTTGAAGGATCAAAAAGGGAGATAATCAAATAAATTGGGATGCAAGTCGAAATTGGCCTGTAGGTGTTTATCATTCCCTTTCAAGTTCTAGATATGTCGTGAACTTTCAATCATTTGCTGGGAAGACTGTGGATTCATTTAGTAGGGGCAATTTTGTCCAGTTTACATCAAAAGGTGAAATTTATAGCCAATGGGTAGTTGGTTACTATTTTCAAGGAGCAAGACTATAAGATTTACAAAGAGACGACTATTCCTTATGTTGGGGATGAAGAATTGGAAGAGCTAGGGTTGCAAATTTTCAACAAAGTTAGTGTGATTAAGGAAGCAAAACAGGGGGTACGGGGTTGTTTAAACTAGCCTAAGCAGTAGATTGGAATGTTTGGGCATGGATATGCGCCCATTGAAGAGGAGATTTGAGAAATGAAGGCTAAAATCAAAAGCAAGAAAGGAGATCGACTGTACCATACTCACATGGAATTTCTAGACATCTACTAGACATTCCCATCATCAACTAGTGTTTAAGAACTTGAAGTAGTCAGTCTATCTAAGGCTTTAACTCAACAATGCAGCATCAGTCTAGATGAAAAGGAAGATATTGGTGTACCAGTTTCCTTGTGCAACTGGTTTTCCATTCCCATTAATAGGTCTCTTTAGAAATGTAAAATTAGATTAATTAGGAACATTCGATTTTGATAATTAGTTCAATTACTTAGGCCTTTTCTTTCAGACAATTTGGATTCATTCATTCAATAAAATTCATTCCTTTCTTTCTATCAAGTCTTCTTTATTATTTATTCGTTGTCCTTTTCTTTTTTTCCTTTACTCTTCAAATACGATAAAAATGATGAATATAATGGATATCTTATGCATGTAAAATGAAAGTACCAATATCATCTTTGGTCCTACTAGGTTAAACATTGGAGATGATATTGAAACTCCAAATGAAATTCAGGAGAGTTGGCATCGACATGAACAGGGTAAAGTGATTATTGACGAACTAATGGTTGTGATTAATTTAGGGATGAAGGAAAATCCACGAAACTTGAAAATTGGTGGTAATTTAATGGATAATCAGAAACAATAATTGTCATGATTGCTATCAAAACACTTAGACATATTTGCTTGGTCTTATGAAGATATGACTAGTTTAAACTCATCTATTGTGGTTCACAAGTTGCCAACTAAGGAGGAAATAAAAGCAAAAGGACAAAAGCTTAGACGATTTAGGCAAAACATACTCCTCAAAATAAAAGAAGAAGTGAAGAAGTTGGATTCATATAAGTATTGGATTACCTCGAATGGGTGGCTAATATGGTTTCGGTGTTGAAAAAAAATGGGAAAGTTAGGGTTTGTGTAGATTTTTGAGATTTAAATTAGGTAACACCAAAGAATAACTTTCCTTTGCTGCATATTGACGTACTAGTAGATAATACAACTGGGAACCATCTTTTCTTGCTTATGGATGGTTTCTCAGAGTGTAATCAAATTAAAATGGAAAAAGAAGATAAAATCAAAACAACTTTCATTACTACCTAGGAAATGTTTTGTTATCACGTGATGCCTTTTGGGTTAAAAACACTAGGCCAACTTATCAGCTTGCTATGGTAGCTTGTTTTATGACATGATGCATTGGGAAATTGAGGTTTGTGTAGATGATATGATCACTAAATCCAAGGAGGATGAAAATCACGTAGGTTTTTGCATAAACTATTTGAACGATTGAGGAAGTTTCAACTGAAGTTAAATCTTGAGAAGTATACCTTTGGAGTGACTTCGGGAAAATTATTGGGTTTTGTAGTAAGTAGAAAAAGGATTGAAGTAGACCTAGATAAAGTCAAGGCAATCATAAACATGCCAGCACCTAAGACTGTAAAAGAAGTTCAGGGACTGTTGGGAAGATTGACTTACATTACTTAGTTCGTGTCGCAGCTATCTGATATATGTAAGTCGTTATTAAAATTTTTGAAGAAGAATGCAACCATTGAATGGGATAAAAGTGCTAGCAAGCATTTGTCAAAATCAAAGAGTATCTCATAAATCCACTCGAACTGGTCACTCTTATACTAGGATGGCCCTTGATCCTTTACTTAACGATCCTTCCAGAATCAATGGGACGCGTGCTACGACAAAAAGACGAAATGGGGAGAAAAGAGCATCCTGTATATTATTTAAGCAAAATGTTTACAGAAGGCAAGCAAAAATACTTATAAGTGGAAAGAATGTGTTGCGCCTTAGTATGGGTGATGCATAGGCTCAAGTAGTATACTTTCTATTATTCAATAAAGTTGTTGACAAAACATGACCTGTTGAGCTATTTAGTGGAAAAGCCAGCGCTGATTGGGAGAATATTGAACTGGCAAATGCTACTCTCTAAGTTTGATATCAAATACATGAGTTAGAGTTCAGTTAAGGGGTAGGTAATGGTTGATCAATTGGCAAAATATCCATTAGAAGATGAGGATGAGGGTTCAGAAACATAATTTCCCGATGAAAATGTGATGGTGGCAAACAAATTGAGTGGCAAGAAGTTGGGATAGAAAATGTATTTTAATGTAGCAACCAACGTGTTTGGATATGGGATAGGAGTAGTATTGGTATCAATGGAGGGTAATCATTTCCTTATGGTAACAAGATTAACATTGTCATATACCAATAACATAGCATAATATGAAGCCTGCATTTTGAGGCTCAAAATAGTGCTAAATATGAGAATACAAGAATTGGAAGTGTATAGAGATTCTTCCCTTATAATTCTCCAAATCTTAGGGGAATATAAGATGAAGGATGAGAAGTTGATATCTTACCACAAAAATTTAAGCAAGCTAATTGAAAAATTCCAAGAGATTTCATTCACTTGCATTCTAAGGATCCAGAATTAGTTTGTCGACATACTGGCTACATTAGCGTCAATGGTGAAAGTCATAGTCGGAATAGAAATTTAGCCTTTAAAGATTGAAGTCGAAGAAAAACTAGCTTTTTGCCTTATAGTTGAAGGGAAGGGAACAAAAGAACGTTAGTATCATGATATCAAGAAGTTACTTCAAATGGGGAAATTTCCTAAAGATGCCGATCGAAAAGATAGAAAAACCTTAAGAAGATTGGCTACTCATATCCTATTAAGTGGAGCCACATTATACTAAAGATCATTAGATGCAATGTTGCTAAGGTGTGTGGACGAAGAAAAAGCCAAGAAATTGATGAAAGAAATGTGTGAAGGAGTTTGTGGGCCTCACACCAATAGATATGTGCTAGCCAAAACGATCATGAGAATGGGGTATTTTTGGATGATGATGGAATCGGATTGTATCAAACATATGATCGAATTATATCCAGCACGTAAGGCACTGTCACCTGTGCCAGGTATATGCTAATAAAATCAATGCTCTTCCCTAAGAATTACATGTATTATCTACTCCTTAGCCTTTCTCGATGTGGGGAATTGACATGATTGGTCCAATTTTGCCAATAACTTCAAATGAACATAGATTCATTTTAGTTGCGATTGACTATTTCACTAAGTAGGTGGAAGCGGCATCGTATGCTACAATGACCAAAGGAGTAGTGGTTAAATTCTTGAAAAGAGATATTATTGCAAGATACGATGCACCCGAGTCTATTATTACATATAATAGGACAAATATGAATAACAAGTTGATGGATGAAGTGTGTAGCCAATTTAAGATTAATCATAGAAATTCAACTCCATGTCGACCTCAAATGAATAGGTTAGTTGAAGTCGTAAATAAGAACATCAAAAGAATCATTGAGAAGATGCCAATTACTTATAAACATTGGCATGAGATGCTTCCCTTTGGCCTCATGGCTTATAAAACTTCATTTAGAACTTCTACTGGTGCAACCCCATATTCATTGGTGTATGGAATTGAAGTAATGCTACTAGTGGAAGTAGAAATACCTTTATTCCGACTATTGGAAGAAACTCAGCTCAATGAAGCAAAGTAGGTGAAGAAGAGAATGGAGCATTTGAACCTCCTAGATAAAAGGAGGCTTACAGCAATATGTCATGGTCAATGCTACCAACAGCGAATGATCCGAGCTTTTAACAAAAAAGTACGCACGAGGTACTTCAAAGAGGGAGACTTGGTGTTGAAGAAAGTATTACCAAATGCAAAAAACCTTAGGGGAAAGTTTGCTCCGAATTATGAAGGCCCTTATGTGGTGAAAGGGTATTATTAGGAGGTGCATTAGTGTTGACAAAAGTGGATGGCTTAGAATTAAGGGGACCAGTGAATTCAGATGTAGTTAAGTTGTGTTATCCATGAAAACTGAGTTCAATAAAAATTTCAATTTTTCTTGAATAAGTTTGTGATCAACCTTTCATCATTTACAAGTAAAGTTGATACTCGTAAATGTTTTCAAATTCGGATGGTCATTGACCAACAAACACTCTACTAATGAACCTTGTTTATTTGCTTCATATACTTAAACACCAAACACTTACCAATGAATCTAAATCACCAAATAAATTGAAATCGAATGTTCTTAATAATTTAATTTTCTTTCTTTCGAAAAGAAATTTATTGTTTAGAAGTTATGAAAAGTGGAAACTCAAATTTAGTATTGAACAAAGCAAATTCAAAGCATGAGCATAGTTTAATTACAAGACTCAAAAGTTTGGGAGATTTTAGGAGAAGAGAAGAAAAAAGGGGAGAAAGAAGAAGCAATCATAGTCATTTAGTGAAGTTTTGCGGATTGAATGAGTGAATATCAAGAGTCGATGTAAGCATGCCAATCGGTTGCTATTTAAGAAATTCTTCAGTCCTAGGAAAAATAATCTTAAAAGTCTTTGAAAAGAGATATTTAGAAGAATTAAGTTAGATTTTGAAACGAAAACCAATCTTAAAGAGATCTATCTTCTTCAGATTGACCAAAAGGAATCTCGAAGAGATCAATCCTTTCAGGATCATCCACAAAACCAAAACAAGTATTTTGAAACCTCAAAGAGATCTATTCTCTTCGGATCATCCATCAAACCAAAACAAGTATTTTGAAATCTCGAAGAGATCTATTCTCTTCAAATTATCCGCTAAATTAAAATAAGTTAATTTTATCTCCAATGGTTCTTGCTTAATCCTTCCAAGATAGGATCCCTGGAAATTTTTGCTTTATCCTTCTAAGATAGACACCATTAAGCCCTATCCTTCTAAGATAGACCCTCTTGAAATTTTTGCTTTATCCTTCCAAGATAAACACCATTAAGCCATATCCTTTTAAGATAGCCCCCTTGAAATTTTTGCTCTATCCTTTTAAGATAGATACCATTAAACCCTATCCTTCTAAGATAGGCCCCCTTAAAATTTTTGCTCTATCCTTTTAAGATAAACACCATTAAGTCCTATCCTTTTAAGATAGGACCCCTAACCTTTTGCTCTATTCTTTCAAGATAGACATTCATTTATCCTGTCCTTTCAAGATGGGTAGTTTATTCTTTACATTGATCTTTCAAGTTGATATCCTTCATCAAAATAAAATACTGCTTAGTTAATCAGTTCAAAATAGGGTTTGGCAAAAATGGGTATCTCTTTTGTCTTTGTAGCAAAATTCTAATCAAACTTCACTACAAAGAGAAGTAGTTGTAGATACCTCATTTTTGCCAAATTTTTTTATTTCAAATAATTGAGCTAGGTTAATAAATAAAAATATATAATAAAAATAAAAAAGAAGAATTAAAAGAAAAATGAAAAGAAAAATAAAAAATAAAAAAAGAAAGAAGAAATTTAAGTTGGATCATAGCAAGTTGAGTCATGAGTCGAGTCGTATCAAGTTGAAGTAAGTTGAGTTATTAGATCAAGTAATGAAAATTAAGTTAGATTATAGCAAGTTAAGTCATGAGTCGAGTCGTATCAAGTTGGAGTAAGTTGAGTTGTTGGATCAAGTAATGAGATAGGTTTAATTAATCTAATTTAGGGGCTTAAAATCATATTAGGAATTATTGGGCTAATTAGAACAAGTCGGGCTTTGAAAAATAAAAAGCCCCAAAATAATTAGAGTTTCTAGAAGGTAGGATAAATCTTAGAAGAATCGCAATCGTATCTTTTGTATCTTCAATATAAAAGATTCGATTTTGAGCTCATAAATAGTATGTTGGCCAAGGATTTAGGGCTTTTTTTTTTCTATCACACTCTTACACGCATTCCCTACATGCTCCTTCAAAAACACCATGTATGCCCCACTTGCCGCCACACACATCACCACTAAAACCCTTGTAAACCACCACCATAGCATCACAAGCCATTACGATAGCACTACTAGTAATCACCTATAGCATGGCTTGTGATCGCCTACAGCACTACCTATGATCGCCCATAGCACTAACCATTATGCCAGTGATCAATGGAAACAACAGCCGATGCATTAACCATCACACCCATAATCAGTAAAAACAACAGTTGACGCTCTCGATTATGCTCGTGATAAGTGGAAACAAAAATCGACACGCCCTCAATCACGCCCGTGACCAGTGGAAACAAAAATCGACATGCCTTCGATTATGCTTGTGATTAGTGGAAACAGAAGCTGACCCGCCCTCCATCACGCCCGTCATAAGTGCAAACAGCAACTAATATGCTTCTATCACGCCCATGACCATCCAAAAACAGTGTTGAACTTGTAACTCGATTCGTAGGTAAATTTTCTTATTTTGCTATTTTATTTTTTTAGTTAATTTAATAATTTTTTCTAACTTATTTATTTATTTTTAGTACAGATTTTTGTTGTTTTTGTATTACGTGTTTTTTTTTAGATAATATCAGTTTTTAATAAATTAAGCTCAATTACCTTATTAGCAAGACTGTATTTTTTTTCTTTTTTTTTTGAAAAAATTAAACGTATGTAGAATATAACTTATCATTAGGATTTAGGAAAGATACTTTAGACACATAGGGGTTCTGGAGAAATAAAAAAATATATTAAATTGATTTTTTTTCCAAAAAGACTTAGTTGATTAAGGTTTTTTTATTTAATTTAGAAAAAATTAGATTTCTTAGTTTTTTTCCTTAAAATAATAAATTGATTAAAAAAATGTAAACTTGGCTTGGTTTTCGAAATAAAAATAACCTACTCACTAAAAATTTTATAAAAAAGAACTATGGCCGATTTGATCCCAATTAGCAGGTATGCAAGTACCTTCAAGCCAACCGTTAAAAAAATAAAAATAACTTTTTCCCCTTTTCTTAGAAATTCGTAATAAAAAATAATTTTTAGTTACATTTTGTGAACTTAGGCATATTTTTAATATTGTTAGAAAAATTATAAAAATAAAATAAAGCCCATCAATTTCTTTATTTTCACATGATAACTTAGTCTTAATAAGTTAGCCCTTAAACCCAATTTTCTGGTTCAATTTTCTAAAAATTATTTTTTTTTTTAGAATATTCACAGATTAGTAATCAAATTAAGGTTCTCCTACCAAAGAACCCTAATTTTTTTTTTTACCATTTAAACTGCTTGGCAACTCTATTTTTTTTTAAATAATTTTTTTTTCTTTTTCTTAGTTTGATGTCGAGTAATTTATATTACGCAGAGTACTCTTAATATAAGTTAAATTAAGGAAGCCAAAATAGGGCTCGATAATACCCACAATTGAATCTTTTGTATCTAAAGATATGATAATAAACTTAGATACGAAAGATACGATAACGATTCTTTGAAGATTCACCCTAACTTTTAGAAACCTTATCTCAATTAAAGCTTTCTATTTTTCGAACTCGACCTAATCTAACTTGATTTGGCTCAATAATCCACTTAATAAACCCTAAGTCTATTCTAGCGTAATATAAATTAGATAAAAAATCCACTTTATATCGAACTAGACCAAAATTATTTTAATGAAGCTCGATCCTTCAATGACTTTTAGAATTTATTAATTTAAATATTTACCATTATTTGATTTAACCTTAAACGATTTGACTTAACTCAACTTGACTCGATACAATTGGACTCGACTAGACTCAATACGATTGGACCTGACTTGACTTAATTTGACGCTTTATATTTTTTATATTTTCTCTTTTCTTTTAATTTTTATTTTATTATTTTTCCCTTTATTTCTAGCTCAATAAAAATATTAAAATGAAAATGGCCAAAATTAAGTGTCTATCGAGGGGATTCAAGCGGCAAGAGATGAGATCTTGAAGCTTTACCTTAATTACGATCTCTCCTGCCTTAACTTCTTCGACATCGACGACAAAGTTAATAGTTGCGACAAGGATGATGATGATAATATAGGCGCTGAGATTGTTTAAGGGTGTTAATGAAGCTCATTCTATGGATATAAGGGAAGATGAAGAACGTCTATCAAAGTTAATCCCTTATGAGTGTAAAGAGAAAACTATCGACTTTAAGACCTCAAGCGCCGAGAAAGAAGTTTGCTTAGAAAAAGCTTAAGCCTCCAATCCAAAAATTACTTTTGCTCAATTTGAGAATAGGCCATAGGATTGTCCTTATATTAAAAAAAGGCTAAATATTTGTGTTAACACATTGATGAATAAATAGTGCCTTTCATATAACTTCATGTTTTGAGTACATTTTATTTCCCACACTATGTTTTTCTGGCATGTATACGTGTTTTATTTCATACATTCTTATTTGTGAGCATGTTTTATTTCATACGCTAAATATTTCTCGACATGTTTTACTTCACATGCTTAATTATTTTGACATGTTTTATTTCACATGCCTTATGTCTTTTACTAACATTGTCCATTAGCCATTTGAGATCTAGGCTAGCCACATTACTCAATTGTAGGATTAGTTTTTGTAATTTATTAATCACGATAGGTTAGAACTTACATTAGTTTGTTCATTGTGCAATCTAGAACTTATTAACTCGGCAATCATAAAAGATCAAGAAACATAATGAGACTTCAAATATAATTCTCCGAATAGTCAATTGAAATATAATTTCAAATTCTCGGCATTCCATGCTTGAGGGATGATCGATCCATCTAACCTCTCTAGTCCATAGGCCCCCTTACTAACGATTTCCCAGACCCTGACAAGATCCTCCCAATTTGTGCTAAGTTTTCCTTGATTTACTCATATACCAGTTGCTTTCATATTTTGGCACACTAGATCTCCAAGCTGAAAAACCTTGTGTTTTACTTTTTAATTGTAATACCTAACTGCTCTATGCTAGTAAGCCGTGACCCTAATTTTGGTAAATCTCTAATTTCGTCATTGGTGTCCAAATTTTCCATTAATCTAATTTGATTAACTATCACATTAAAATTTTACGTTTGCAGATTAGGCAAATCCAACTCAATCGGCAAAACTACTTTCGTGCCTATGCTAACTTGAAGGGAGTCTCCCCTGTCACAATTCTATAGGTGGTTCGGCATCCTTATAAGACATTCGACAGTTCATCAAGCCATTTCCCTTTAACTTAATCTACTTTCCTCCTTAAGTTGTATAAGATGATCTTGTTCATGAATTTAACTAGTCTTTTCATCTGAAGGTATGCAATAAACATTTAGTTTAGGCAAATGCCATACTTCTTGCAAAATGCTTAGAACTTATTGTTATCAAACTACAAGCCATTATTCGTGCTTATCATCTGAGGAACTCTGAATCTTGATATTATGGAATTGAGCACAAATGCTTCCACTTTCTACTCAGTGATTTTCACCACTACCTCAGCCTCTACCCATTTGGTAAAATAATCCATGGCAACAATGACATATTTTCACTGGGTAGTAGATTTTGGAAAGGGTTTGAGAATATTTAACCCCCACTAAGCAAAAGGCTAAGGATTGGATAGGGTATATAGTTTAATTATTGGCATATGACTTGGTGCTTCATGCTTCTGATACTATAGACAGTGTCGAACAGCTTCCTTTGCATCTTCTCTCATGGTTGACTAATAATAGCTGAATCGTAATGCTTGAACATATAGTGTCTGTGCTTTGACGTGGTTACTGCATATGTTACCATAGAACTTAGATAACACCCTTTAGACTTCTCTTGGTAGAAGGCATCAATGATAAGGTTGTGATATGCCGTGTTTGTATAGTTGACCATCAATCAACATGTAATTCATAACTTGGTAAACTAATCTTCGTACTCCTTTCTTGTCATCAAAGAGAGTACCATCTCTTGAATAATCTACTAGGGGATTCATCCAAGATTCTTCTTTCAGAAAAGGACCTAATTCATAAGTTTACAAAAGAGTGGACAAACTTTTTTATGGGAGAAATTCGACAAAAAATTTATCACTCAAGTCAGGGAATGCCATATTGGCCAATTTTGACAACTTATTGGTAGCAATGTTCTTACTTCTCGAAACCTTGTAGATTGAAAAAGATTGAAATACTTTTACAAGCGTTCGTACCATCAACAGGTACTTACTCATTTCTTCTTCCTTGGCTGCATAAGTTCTCATAACCTAATTCCCCAACAATTGTGAATCAGAGAACACTTTAAATTTCTTGGCACCAATCTCTTTTGCTAGTTTCAGTTCGGTAATCAAAGCTTCATACTTTGCTTCATTGTTGCTGGCTGAAAATCTAAAATTTAAAGCATAATTAACTTTGACATTATGGGGGCCTTGAAGAACAAGGCCTACACTACTTCCTTCTCTTGTCGAAGAACCATCCACATAAAGGTGCCAGATAGGTTTCTCGATAACCTCTACACTATCTTCCTTAACAGTAAACTTAGCCACAAAATCTACCAACACTTGAGCTTTTAGTATCGTTCTGGGTTTGTACTGTACACCATAGGTACTTAGCTTTTAGGAATATTTTGTCATCCTCCTAAAGGAGTCATGCCATTGCAATGTCTGCCATAATGGCTGATTAATGAGCACTATAATCTAGTAAGCCACAAAATACAGCTTCAACTTCCTTATCAATAGAACCACTGCTAAAACAAATTTCTCAATTTTTGTGTGCTAAAGCTTTTGGCCTTTGCAAAACATGACTTACATAATAAAAAAGTTAATGCTATTTTCCATCAATTCAGACCAATACAACATAAATAGCTTGGTAACTGACCAATAGGTACAAATATAAATTCTCTCTAGAGATAAGTATCGAGAGTATTAGGGGTAATACAAGGAATTCTTTGATCCACTAAAACAAATTGCAAATAGATTACAAGCATTCGTCACAATGACTTTATAACACTTTGTTATGCCTATTTAGCTTCTCTACAATCTAAGCTAATATAGATCTACAGAGTATAAATTATCTTCTCTCTACAATAAAGTATAGAGATTACGAGTGAGAAAAAAAAAATACAAGTCTCAAATAATTTTGCACTTGAAAGAAATAATGCTTATTATAAAACTTTGATTTGATGCAACTCTCCAAAGAAGTATTCAAAGAACTTTCTGAAACTTTACACAAGGTAGAAATTGATTAATAATTTTTGTGCAAAGAAAATTTTTCTTCGGAGTTATATCTAACATTTTGAATCCTTTCTCTTTTATATTGAAATGTTCCAACGGCTAAAAATTTGAAGATTATCTTTTATCCAATCATTAGTTATTTAAAATAGTTCCTTGGATAATTTTTTAGAAGATCTTGATCATTTCAAATTCAAAGCTAACTTTGTTTAGTTCATATATTCATCAATTCGTAACCACTAGCTAAGCTTTTGATTTAAATTGGAAAAGATATGCTTTTGTTAGCAACTTCTATATAAGTTTCATGCTAAAAAATTTGAAACTCTACAAAATCTGAATTAACCTTATCCTTATCCTTATCCATTCTTGTGAATATCTTGATTTATCCAAATATATTTTCGCTTAAAAATAATCCCTAAGGACCACGATTCCATATTGAGTGAAATGGGATTAAATATATTTTCCTAATATACTCAATCTAGTGGAGTTAGGGCTTGATTAATTCGAATATGATTTAAAGCTATTTTCAACGTCATATTTTTAGACTTACTTTTTGAACAACCTTTTGAAGAGTATCATCTTCTTGTATCTGAAGTTTCTAAATAAGCTTCTGAAATGCTGTACCAATTCTTCTTATAAAAGCTTCAAAAATACTTTTTGAAATTTTTCCAGACTAATCTTATTTTCAATTCATTCAAAGCTTTTGAATATAACATAGCTTTGTGAAATTATACTTTCTAAAAATCCTTTTGTAAGCTTACACTCTTAAAGATTCATTAGCTTTTAATCCTTTTTCTTATCATTAAAATGTATAAGAGATATCTAACATTCTCCCCCTTTTTGATGATAACAAATATGTTATTATAAAACTAGAACTAAAAAAAAATAATCACATGGTCATGCAATGTGTATCCAATGTAATGTTCAAGTAATATGAGTGCAATTGTTTATGGTTTTTCTCTCCCGTATTTTTGTTATCATTCTTAATAAACTCCCACTTAATCTTTATAAAATGTGCAAGTTTAAATATGACAGACAAAATATCAAGTTCAAAAACTGCAAGGACATAAAAGATCAAACTACATTGATTAAGGAAATATCATAGCCAAGTTTAGAAACAAAACAGAAATAACAAGAAACAGGTCCATAGGCGGAAAAAAAAAATATCCTAGAACATAATTCTTGCTAGACAAAAGAAAGAGAAACATAAAAATAGCATTTTTTAGAATGCTTTGTTTTCTTCCTAATACATAATTTGAATCTACCAGAGTACAAAGCTAAGAGAAAGACTGGCTTTAGAAGATGTAATGACTGATAAAGTGAGTTCTTTACTTTTATCAGATGATGGTGTAGTTTGAAAGGGATCAAGTGGAGTAGTTTCTTCGGTGGAAGCCACAGATAAAGTTTCAATGTAGCCTTCAGGATGTGTCTGTTCTTCAAGATTAAGAATAGGAGTAGTAACCTGATGTGATTTGTCAAGAGATTGTGCTAAAATGATAGGGGTCTTATTTAAAGTTGGAACAAGACTGAGAACATTCTGATTGATAGGTCGAGTAGAAGGATCAGGTCCTGATGGTGTGACAAGAGTATCTGAAACAAGAACAAAAGGTTCTTTGAGGGTGAGATGAGGTTCAAATGCAGGTGTAGATGGTTATGCGGGTTCAGTGGTTTGGTTCTATGCAGGGGATTCAAGATTAACAGTAGTATGTACTTGGTCAGAAGGATTTGTTTCAAGAATAGACTCCTTAAACCAAGCTTTAAAGAAATCTTTCATTTCAACAATTTGATCCTTAAGAATCTTTCCTACAACTTCTTTGATTTCTTTAGAGAGTTGTTCCACAAAAGCTGATCTTCCCCCTTGTTTGTAGTGAACTGATTGAGGCTATGAACTATCTGAATCACTGTCCGAAGCTGTCCCAGTTGGTTCTCTAAATTCAATGTCATATGATCTTCTAATCAATTTCCCTTTCTTCTTTGGTTCCTTTTCAGCTAGCTCCTTTCCTCTTTTCCTTTTCTTTTCACTTCTTTTTTCTTCAATGATAATGACCTTCCTTTTTAGATTTAAGGAATGAACAAAGATTCCTCCATTACATTAATGCTAAAGCTTATCATTCACATAGATTCCCATCATTTTGAAGATTTTTTCACCAAGTTTGATAGGTGAAAAAGGATAATTTGTTTCTCTCGGAAGTTTTAGCCTTTTGAAACTAAAAAGAGCCATCAACATATTTCCATATGGCCTAACATCTACATGTTGCCATATGTGTCGCATCATTAATTTCATAATATCTATCTATCTTTTTCCCAACATTGCCAATATCACCAGTGCATCCTCCTTAGTCACAGAGGTTACACTGCCCTTCCTTTGCAGTACAAAAGGGTTAACAAATTTGTAAAGAATCCTTACCAACAATTCTTACCATCATTCAATTTAGTGAATAAATTTTATTTTCTCAGTAGTCCTAAGCTTTCATCATCATTCAATTCTTTAATGTTAAAGAATTTCAGAATGTCTTTCTTTGTGATTTCTATCTTCTACCTTAATATAGTAGACTTCCAAACTTCTTGATTTTTACTATCAAACTTCTTATAAAATTCATCGATCAATTCTCTAGATATCACTCTACACAAATCAACCAGACCATTTAACCCCAATTTATTTAAATAATCTTTCCAATAAACCATTCTTCTCAAAGTATTCAAGGTCTAAATAAAATGAATCTTTGATTGAAAGATTTTTACCTTTTACAGTGTATTGCTTCTTAGGTTTATCCTTTGGTTTGAAGGAGGGAATTGATGTCTTGACTTTAGGTAATTTTTCTATTTTTTGGGGAGATTTTGATTTCTTCTTAACTAAGGTAGTTACCTTAGATTTTCGAAGAGATTTCCTTGGCTTCGGAACATGATCGGGTTCTAAAGGATCGCTTTCAAAAACTTCTTCAGATGGTTTGCCTAAGGGTTCAAATTCTTCTAATTTAGCAACTTCTTTGGATGAGCTGGATTCTTCATCATCTTAAATAACCTTCTAAATAACTTCTTAAACTTGTTCAGAATGTACTTTAGAGGTGTTCTTCTGACTCACTTCTTGAACAGCCCTTTTTGATGGTTCATCTTGAAGTTCAAGAGTTAAGGTTTTTTCAAATGATTTTTGGCGTGTTTTGAAGGGTAGATTTGGTTGAGGATTTGCAAGATTGGTAGTTCTTGTTTCTTGTTCATCAAGAATAATGGGATTCTTAGGATCATTTTAGATTCTTGATTTAACCCTTTTAGCTACAATACGGTTAGATTTTCTAGGTGCCATTAGAGTTGAGGTAGAGAAAAATACAAGAGAGGAATAGGAAAGGATTTGATGAAGAGGGAGAAAGAAGGAAAAGAAATGAGGCTTTTATGAGTGATTAAATTGCTCAAGTAGTGGCAGTTATCCAAGGGAAATAAACTAACTTAATGGACCTACTAAACATATGTTAAAGCCTACAAAATTTTCGTATCCAGCAAATGTCAAAGTGACGTGCACATGATAAATAGAAAATACAACCAGGAAAAAAATAAAAGAAAAAATAAATTAACAAAAAGGGTTACAAACACCTAATTCATTACTAATAAACTCGAATCTTAATTTATCCAAAGGTTTAGTAAAAAATCAGCAAATTGATATTCACTTAAAACAAAATCAATACTCACATCATTATTTGCTACATAATCACGAATAAAATGATGCCTTATTTTTATTTGTTTTGATCTTAAATAATAAACTAGATTTTTTGTCAAATTAATAGCACTTGTATTATCACATTTTATAGGAATATTTTTATAGCTTATTCCATAGTCATTTCATTATTGTTTTAACCAAAGAATTTAAGCACAATAATTTCTAATAGATATATATTCAACTCTTATAGTTGAAAGAGCAACTGAATTTGTTTCTTAGAAGACCAAGAAACTAACTTATCTCCTAAGAACTGACATGTTCCTAAAGCACTCATCTTATCTATTTTGCAACCTTCATAAGTAGCATTTGAATATCCTATAAGATCAAAATTTTTACTTTTAGGATACTAAATTCCTAATCTTACAGTGCTTTATATATATTTAAAAATATTTTTAACTCCAGTTAAGTGTGTTTCAATTGATGAACTCTGAAATCTAGTATATACACAAGTACTGAATAAAATATTAGGTAGTGAAGTAATTAGATACAATAAAGATTCAATTAAGTTGTGATAGAGTTTTTCATTTACCTTTTTGCCATTACCTGTGATGTTAAGCTTTGTTGAGGTACTCATAGGTATTGAAGAATCTTTGGTATTCTCAAAACCAAATTTCTTCAAAATCTATTTGGTGTACTTCTCTTAGTGAACAAAAATTCCATTCTCTGATTATTTGATTTGTAATCCCAAAAAGAAGTTTAATTCACCCATGAGTGACATCTCAAATTCTACCTACAGCAAACTTGAAAATTCTTCGTAATGTATTTTATTAGTTGTACCAAAAACAATATCATCAACACAGATTTGTACAACTAATATATCTTTACCAAAATATTTCAAGAAAAGTATAGTATCTACTTTTCCAATTTGAAAATTATTTTTAAACAAAAATTGACTTAATTTATCATATCATGCACAGGGAGCCTGTTTAAGTCCATATAAGGCCTTTTTTAATTTAAACACATGATTTGATTTGAAGGGATCTTTAAATCCAGGAGGTTGATTAACATACACTTCTTCTTTTATGAATCTATTCAAAAAAACACTTTTTACATCCATCTAATACAATTTAAAATTTTCAAATAAGCAAAAGCAAGTAACAATCTTATAGCTTCTAATTTAGCAATAGGAGCATAGGTTTCATCATAGTCTATTCCTTCTTCCTAAGAATAACCTTTAGCTACAAATCGTACTTTGTTTCTAACTATTTTTCCATGCTTATCCAGTTTGTTCTTAAATACCCATTTAGTTCCAATGATGGACTTATTTTTAGGTCTTGGAACTAGACTCCAAACCTGATTTCTCTAAAATTGATTGAGTTTATCTTACATGGCTAATATCCATTTATTATTATTTAAAGCTTCATCTACTAAATGAGGTTCAATTTCTTATATAAGAGCAAATTGATTTTCAAAATTTTATAAGCTTGATCTTGTTCTAATTCTAGATTTAACATTACCAATTATAAGCTTAGGAGGGTGATCAAATTTAAATTTTAAAGTTAATGGAGGAGTATGAAAGTATTCAGAACCTTTTGACTTTGCTTCTAAATGTTTTTCAATAAACACTTTAGAAACAGGTTTTGTTTCAGTTCCATCAAGCATCTTACCTTCTGAAAGAGATTCTATTTTTCCTTCTTCTGAATCAGGATGAGCTATATTCTTCTTATCAATTGAAACTTCATTATTTGATTCTTCATTTATTATTTCTTCAATAAATTTAACAATTATTGACTCTTCTATGACCTTTGTTTCTTTGCTGTAAACTCAGTATGCTTTTGAGTTTAGAGAGTAGCCTAGAAATATGGCTTCATCTGCTCTCTCTTTAAATTTTCCTAAGAACTTTCCTGTTTTCTTAACAAAAAACTTACAACTAAATGTGTAAAAATATAAAATCATAGATTTCCCTCCTTTGTAGATCTCGTAAGTCATTCTATTTGTCAAGGGTCTTACATATATACAATTAATGATATAACAAGTTGTTGAAGTTGCTTCAACCCAAAAATGATCAGCTATATTACTTTCATTAAGTAGAGTTGTCCTTATTTCTTGGATAGTTCTGTTTTTGCGTTCAACTGCTTCATTTGTTGTGGAGTATAGGGTATAGAAAAATTATGAGTAATGCTTTTGTTTTGACAAAACAAAATAAAATCAGAATTTTCAAATTTCTTGCCATGATTAATCTGTAATCTGATAATGAAGAGGCCTTTTTGATTTTTAACTCTTTTTGAAAAAATTTCAAAACTTTTAAAAGTATTACTTTTATGACGCCAAAATAAGATCCAAGCAAAAATAACAAGTTCATATCTATTTCTTCCTAAACTTAATGTATAAGTAAGGCCAAAGAGATTTAAATGCAATAACTCTAAGGATCTTTGAGTAGAAAAAACCTTCTTACTCTTATGAGATAACGAATTCATTTTATTCTTCAAGCAAGTAGCATAACAAATATTTTCATGAGTATGTACTTTAGGCAAACCTAAGATTAAATATTTTTTAGATAAGTTCTCCAGTTGATGAAAATTCACATATTCAAGTCTTTTATGCCAAATCATAGCATTATCATTTATAGAAATAAAACAACTTTCAAATGATACTTTAGATAGTTTAATTAGATAGATATTCTTCTTTTTGAAACCTTCAAACATCTTAAAACCATCCTTATTAAATCTAGTACTCTTATCATGTTCAAAAACTATTCTATATCCTTTATCACACAATTGACTTATACTTAATAAATTATGTTTTAATCCTTTAACTAGCAACACATTTTCGATTGAATGAGGTACCAAACCAATTGATCTTACCGTAATTATTTTACCTCTACCATTATCACCAAACTTCATTTAACCATCTTCCTTCCATTTTAGATTTGTAAACAACGAAGCGTCACTTATCATGTGTCTTGAACATCTACTGTCAAAATACGATGTTCCTTTTATCTTTGCTTTATAGTCCCACACATATTAAAGCATAATCAAATCTATTTACGAACCCAACAAAGATTGAGTCCAAAGGAATTCAAGCTCGTGTTTTGAATTCAACCTTGGTTATTACTGAGCTTGTATATTTTGCAAAAACAGTATTTCTCTATATAACCTATTTTATTGTAAAGAAAACAAGTATAAGATTTTTGTTCAGCATACCTGTTACTTATCATTTTCCTTTAGTTTGGATTCTTTTTGAAATACCCTTTGTAAAAACCTTCTGTTGTACCCTTTGAAAGGATACCTGTTGTTGCTTTGAGAAAACCTTTTGTTGTTCTTTCTGATAAGTTCGAACGCTTTGTTGTTTTCCCTATCTTTAATCATTTCTTAATTTTCATCTTTTGATTTAACAAAAACCATATCTTTCTTTATTTTAGATGTTTCTCCAAATTCAGAACTTAGTCCAAATTTTGAATTATCTATCCTTTGGTTAGAGATCAACATTTGTAGTTTCTTGTCACTTTGAAACTTATGAAAGGTATTCTTAATTAACTTAGATAGATCTTTCATACGGTTTTTTAAATTCTTAATTTCTTCTTTAAAAATTAAATTTTCATTCACTTAAACTTCACGGGCAATATGCAATCCTTCAAAGTCATTTTTCAAAAAATCATTTTCAACTACTAACAACTTATTAGCTTGACTAAGTGCATGCTTTTTGATTTTTGATGTTTTAACCTCAAATTCAAGCTTAGATATTTTATTGCTTGATTTGCAAAAGGCTTTGAGGAGCTTGTTGATTTTGAAAAATATATCGTCAGGTACATTTAAATCAGAATTAGAATTAATTTTAGAATTTACCTCAAAAAGTATCATAAGACATAGATTAGCTTCTTTGCATTCTTCTGAATCTTCTTGGTCACTTCGTGTTGCCATCAGAGATTTATGTTTCTTCATAAATTTCTCCATTTTCTTGATTAACAAAAGACATTCGTATTTGATATGCCCAGGCTTCTTACATTCATAGCAAATAATCTCCTTTTTGACCTTCTTCTCTTCTTTTTCTTTGATTGACTTCCATGTATCAATAAACTAATTCTTATTAGTAGTAAACCTTTTAGTAAACATTTTCTTACCCTTTTTCTTGAGCCATTTATTGAGCTTTCTAATTGGAAGTATCATGTCCTCATCATCTTCTTTAGATGAATCTTCTCCTTCTAAATCAGTATCTATTTCTTTGGCTTTGAAAGTTACAATCCTCTTCCTTGTATCTTCTGAAGTACCTTTTAATTTGAGAAAATCAGTTTCATATGCCATGAGCTTGTTACGCAATTAACTCAATGTTAATTTCTTCAAATCACAAGCTTCTTCTATAACTGTTTTCTTCACATTCCAAATTTTCGAAAGAATCCTTAACATCTTACATACCATATCAGCATCACTAATAATTTTGCCAAGAGAAGACAATTCATTAATTATAATAGTAAATCTACTAAAGGAATCTTTGATTGCTTCACCAAGGAGAATTCGAAATATTTCATATTATTGAACTAGTGAGCTGATTCTTGTATCATTGATTGTTTTTATGCCTTCACAAGTTTGCAGCAAAGTGTCCTAAATGTCTTTAACTATTTCACAAGCAGTAATTATATAAAATTTAAAATGTACAATAGTACTCAACAAAAGATTCTTAGCCTTTGCATTTAGTTCAGCTTTGGTGATACCATTTCTTAACGTAATGATGGTGGAAATTTGAGATCTCCTATAGAAATAATTTACTAAGCTTGATAATCTGATGCCTTCACATAAGTCTTCATCCTGAATTTCCAATAGGGAAAGTTAGTTCCATCAAAAAATGGTGGTTTGCTAGGCTAAACTGTTAAACTAACACTTGATTCACTCATGATCTTAAACTCTAGAAGATATTAGAGTTAGGCTTTGATACCAATTGTTAGTCATGTATAAGATATCAAGAGGCGGTTGTATATAAGTGGGGTATGTGTGAATTGGTATCTTTAAACTTTTAAAAACTTTTTCGTTAAAAAATGAAATTACCTTTCTTAACAATGTATAATGGTGAGCAACAATAATTGAATGATTCAATACACAACAAATAATAAACCAAATTGAAAGAAAAGAGAAGGAGAAAATCAGGTAGAGATTTTATAAAGTTTTAGCCTTTGGCCTTCTGCCTTTTGTCTATTATTCTCTTCTAGCTCTACTATTAGGGATCTGGTCTACTTCACTAATGTCATTCTACTTGATCCACTAAAACAAATCACAAATAGATTACAAGCATTCGTCACAAATGACTTTATAACACTTTGTTATGCTTATCTAGGCTCTTTACAATCTAGGCTAATATAGATCTATAGAGTATAAATTATCTTCTCTCTACAATAAAGTATAGAGATTACGAGTGAGAAAAAAAAAATACAAGTCTTAAATAATTTTGCACTTGAAAGAAATAACGCTTATTATAGAACTTTGATTTGATGCAACTTTCTAAAGAAGTATCCGAAAAACTTTCTAAAACTTTTCACAAGTTAGAAATTGATTAAGAATTTTTGTGCAAAGAAAATTTTTCTTCGGAGTTATATCTGACATTTTGAATCCTTTCTCTTTTATATTGAAATCTTTCAATGGCTAAAAATTTGAAGATTATCTTTTATCCAATCGTTAGTTATTTAAAATAGTTCCTTGGATATTTTTTGGAAGATCTTGATCATTTCAAATTCAAAGCTAACTTTGTTTAGATAAGATATTCATCAATTCGTAACCACTAGTTAAGCTTTTGACTTGAATTAGAAAAGATATGCTTTTGTTAGCAACTTCTAGATAAGTTTCATGTTAAAAAATTTGGAACACTACAAAATTTGAATCAACCTTATTCTTATCATTATCTATTCTAGTGAATATCTTGATTTATCCAAATATATTTTCACTTAAAAATAATCCATAAGGATCACGATTCCATTTTGAGTGAAATAGGATTAAATGTATTTTCCTAATATACTTAATCTAGTGGAGTTAGCGCTTGATTAATTCGAATATGATTTAAAGCTATTTTCAACTTCATATTTTTAAATTTACTTTCTGAACAACCTTCTGAAGAGTATCATCTTTTTGTATCTGAAGTTGTTAAATAAGCTTCTGAAGTACTGTACCAATTTTTCTTATAAAAACTTCTGAAATACATTTTGAAAATTTTCTAGACTAATCTTATTTTCAATTCATTCAAAGCTTATGAATAAGCTTTTGAATACAACTTAACTTTGCAAAATTATACTTTCTAAAAATCCTTATGTAAGCTTACACTCTTAAAGATTCATTAGCTTTTAATCCCTTTCGTTATCATTAAAATATATGAGATATATCTAATAGAACCAACTAAAGGAAATGGAGTAAAATCTCAGTTAGGATTTGTAAGAGACTTTGAACAACACCATAGATGATGTGGAAGTTAGAGATAATGCCCTTATGGCTAACATAGAAGAGTTAGGCTAAGACCAATAATTTGTAAGCCAGGATAGAGAAGGTTAAAGAGAGAATGGATGCAACAATAATAGCCTTAATGAAGGTGATATATAGGATCTTAAGATACAACTAGCAACTTATACGGTAGCACTAGTTAATGGAGTAACAATTCAATTAGCTCCTGAGATGAATGTACCAAAGCTAGAGCACTTTAAAGCATGTTGTCCATGAGAGAGGTTAACAGTCTCTTATAAGAGGTTAAGCAGTATTTTGGAGTTATTAGGTTTATGGATGAAGCAAGTAAAGTAGAGATGTAACATTATACTGAAGAGAGTTAGTTATGACATAGTAGAAGAGAAAGGCTAATGAGATTACCTCTTGGTCAAAGTTTCTACAAGACTTCATTGATCAAATCTCTCCCCAAAATGCCAAAAGTGAAACTAAGATTAGACTTCACCAAAAGTAATGTGAAGAAGTATGTACAAGAACATTCTAAGCTTATATTAAAGATACCAAACCACAATCTAGGTGAAGCTTTTCTAATGTTCATAGATGGTTGAAATACTAAGCTAAGTTAAAGTTGGAATGATGAGGTTTTAACGATATATAGCAATACTTGAAGGCTTAGTAGAGTTAAAAAAGCAGGAGATGAGGTCTTCCAATAGAGTGGCAAGGAAGAGGAGAAGATAGAGGAATAGGTTCCTATGTCTAAAAGAGAAATGGTAGCATGAAGGTGAAGGTGATTGAAAAGAAAGTTAAAGAATCAAATTACTTATATGAGAAGTCACCTTATGCTAGGGAGTGCTTGAAGAAAGATGTATGATTGCAATGATAGTGGAGTACAAGTAAGATGAAGATGAGAAAGGTCAACTCGATGCCTTATGTCTCCTCTATATAATAAAAACCCAATACATTGAGAAGCATAAAGGTTTAATGTATAATGAAGTTAAGGAAGTTAGGTAGAAGATGAATGTGAAGGTAGATACAAGAGTCTCATTTTTAATCATTTTAATAAAGGCTGCTATTAAACTTAGATTAAAGGTAGAGAGAAGTAAAGCCAAGCTCAAGATGATAGACACCAGAGCTTTCAACAGCATAAGTTACACAAAACTCCTTTCCTATCTAAATCTTTAAGCTCTTACCCTTGGACTTGTCTCAACTCTTCTCAGTTAATTACTTTCAATCTAGTAAGCTAGTCGCTTGTTTTAATGTGGAATATGGCATAAGCAACTAGTGGAGGAGGACAAACTATAGGGATAGTCCTTATAAATAATTTTGAGTTTGTCATGCTAAGAACTTCTTAGAAAAAGATCAATGTCATTATCATTCCTTGATCTAATTATTTTTGCTTGCTCAATAGGAAAAGAAAACCGGTAAAGCTATAAAGTTTATTTTCACCAACTAAATCTCAAAAAGAAGAAAAAAAAAATAATGGTGGTGTCATCACCTAAGGAAAAGGAATGTTTGTCTTCAATAGGAGAGACACGGGAGGAACATTATAGTAAGAATTCAAGAAGATTAAAACTAAAAGAATTGTTAGAATAGGTTAGAGTCCATTTAGAACAAAAGATAAACGACAACAGTACATTCTACCAATGACAGATAGAGAACCATTCAACAATGTCATTATTACTAGAAAGATAGGACATCATTCGAAAATCTAAGCAGTATGGAGAATCATAGAACTAATGAAGGTCCAAGAGGCAATGAGGATTCTATCTATGAATATAGGCATCAAGACAAAACATTATATTCTTTTCACTTGTCTTATTTTTATTCATTATTATTTTTTTCAATATCCAATTTTTTATCATTATTATTTGCTACAAACACTTCTAATCATCCCAAGTCATATGGTTCCCTAATTTACTTTTAAAAAGTGGTGGGAAAGCCAACAAAATGAAAAGGTCTAGCATAAAAAGATAAAAAAGCAATTCATGATATTGTAATGTATAACCATGATATTTAGAAGGCAGTTAGAATGGCCATATTTATCTTAAGATGTTCTTTCAGACTTAAGTGTATTTTACGAAAGAAATGATTAGGCCACATCTCTAAGAGAGTTGAAATTTTGGGGGCATTATGCATAACCGTAGGACCTGCATGGCAGCATTATTAGTGGCTTCATTTCCAAGGCAGAAAGCTTTCTCAATTGCTTTTAGGGTATAATAACATGGCAGATGAACCAGAACCGCGCCTTCCTCCTAAAGTCAGCACGTTGTATGTACGCTTTATGATTCAATAACTCTTTATGATTTGTGAGACGGAAGAATATGTTCCCAGTATAGCACTTATGATGCCCAAAACTGCAACTCCTGAACTCATTATGACCTGCATAACCGCAAAAGAATATGTCACGAAATTTGACAACCAACACATAGCTTGGATGCATAGGAGTTATTGTCCCAAATGTTGTTATGGTACCAATGGAACAAGCACAAGTTATACAATGAAAATTATAATAGCAACCTGGCAAATCTCAAGCAAATAGCAACTTCCGTCTTAAAGGGTAGGAGCAAGAATACAAGATGACAATGGGTTTTGCTTTTTTCCTTCTTTTATGGATGAAAGGGGTATCACCTCGTCTGTATTCTTTAAACTAGGAGCTTACCATCCATGACGTTTCTTTATCGTTACTTCCATTCACATCCACAGACAATATTAAGTTGATTAAATTCCTGCAGGTTAAGGAGTAAACTGAACAACCTGAACTCCACAAAGCACCATATTCTGTCTTCCACTCTTTTCTAAATATGATCCATTAAGTTCTTAGTGCACTGAAAGGATCCTCCGACCAACTCCTTATACAGACTCTGGTTTTTCTTTCTATGTTCAATTTATCTCAACCACCTCTCAGTTATCTGAGAGTCGTTAAATTTAGCTTTATTGGGACAAAAAAGATCAGTTCTCCGAAACCACTTTTCATATTAGCACATTTTTTGTTCTAGTCCAAAGAGAAAGAATTCTGTTTTATTCACCCTTATCCCGAAAACCTAGACTTTTTGAGTAGGCCAACAATAATTACCAAATATATTCTAACATTGCTCCAGATAATAGTTCTAAGATTTAAACATTATGTGGTGTTTTGCCACCAAAATAGATAAAAACAAAGAAGAATTATTAATAATAATAATGATAAAATTAAATCAAAATATTAGAAACAAGAAACATGATTTAAGTTGACAATTGTGTCATTTGAACGCCAACTACAGCACTAATATTGCAAAGTTATCACAAAACTCTTAGCGTTCAGGAAAAGGGCAAACAAAAATTCTTCCTGCATATTCTAACACTGGGGACCTAGTCAGACGTACCTGTGTCCTTGTAGCCTTACTCCTCATCATCCTCAAAAAGCATAAAGCTGGCATTATCACTGCCTGCAGCACAGCCACGATCATCAATTGGATATAATATCTGATCCATAAAATTTAAGAGATATAAACTATAAGTATATAAGAGAAGCTCATGTTGTTAAAACTCAATATATTGTGATGGCGTAATGGTTGGTATACTGCAAACTGAACAGCTCTAGTATCAGCACTCAAGTGGAGGTAGAATAGACCAAACAATCTAATGAGTGACCTGGCTCACAAGGGAAACCTCATTTCCACTTAAAATATTACATATATATATATATATATTTGTAATTATGACAATGCTTCATTTTTGTGTGTATAATTTAGAAATCATCAATTATAATCTATTCTGGCACTGATCTCCAAAATTTATTCCTCTTCTGTGACTACAACAGGATAAAATTGACACTGACAACCAAATAATACATAATGCCAACATGCACCTTCATGCTTTAGGTTCAGCCAAACATCTCATCCAAGGAGATTGCATGATGCACCCACGCCAGCAAAGGAAAAGAAAATGAAAATAGGAGAAAAGTAACATCCTGTTGGGGATAGCAAAATTAGAAACGAAGTGTAAATTTGACATAATACCACCAGCACTTACAGTTAGGCACTCCTTATTAGCAAGAAGTTAATTTTCACATAGACATATTCTCTTGAGACAATACAAGGTCTTAAAAGAATAAAAGTTGCATGTTCAAGGATAATAGACTTAGAAATTCTTCCAGAATCACAAAGTAAGAACTATCTATAAAAAATCTCCAAAACAATATTGCACATACCACGAGAATGCTAAGGAGAGAACCGATCAAAGCCATCACTAGACCTGTAATTACAACAAGAAAACATTTATTTGATATACTGAACTTTAGATAATCAGAATTGCATTATCTGCAGCATGTATCCTGCAGACAGAAATGACATAGAAGGAATGTCAATATCAGATTTTGACAAGGTTACATCAGCTCATAATTGCCAGTATGTGCCTCATTTCAAGGAATCTATGTTCTGGTTTCTTGCTTATTTAATTCTGAAGACTATCCTTATGCAAAATAATTTTTGAAGGCAATTGCCCAGTATTGCCATACCGCAGCATTATCACCAATGATAAAAGACCAATGTCTTGACTGCTTCTAGAAATGGTGCAGGTCATCACATACACCCAAACAACAACCACCACCCCATCCTCCCCCAACCACCCCCCCCCCCCCCCCCCCCCCCCAAAAGAAGGAAAAAAGAAAAGGAAAGAATTTTCATCATTATGGCTACTACCAACAGAAGGAACAAAAATCAAATGCAAACTGTAATAAGGACCAGATAGTAAATAGCACAAAGTTCATTAAGTTAGTTGACTTTCAGATTTAACTAATTAATTATGTTGTACACTTCCATAACCAGATATAGTTGAACCCTGCACATTTTCCTTCTCTGTTCTTCATTTTGTGCCTTGTTCAAGTTTCATATTCAATTCATTAGTTTTAGCATGGTCTATTTAGAAATTCAAGTTTTTTGCATGTCATCAGTGTCCTAGATGGAAATTTTATTTGTTTGGTCTTCTTCTTAATTTTGTTATATGATTTCCTTGAGTTTATTTTTGATTTTCCTGAAGAAGCATCCACCATCAGAAAGTCCCTGATTCATCAAATTACTTACAAGCTTTTGATGATCACAGTGCCATGTTTATTACTCCAGAGCTTGTTGGGTCTAATTATGTAAATTGGAGCAGAACATTTCAGTTGTCATTCTCTGAAAGGAGTAAACTTGGATTGAACGGAGAGATCATGTCAGACTTAACTGATCCACTTTATCAGGCTTGTAGTCATTTAACAACTTGATTGTTGCATGGATATTAAGGGCAGTTTCTCAACCTATAGTTGGTACCATCTCGTATATTGATTGACTAGGGTTATCAAGGAAAAGCTTCAACTGTGATTTGTAATTTTCAAGGAAGCCAAAACATGCATGTTATGGCATAGTTCATGTCTTGTTAATCAAGTGAGAAATATTAATAAGTATTACTCCTATTCAAAATTCCTATGGGAAGAATCGAATAATCTTCGCCCTATTCCACATTGCAGATGCAGAGAATGATAATTGCTTCAAGCAGTTTATGGAAATGGAAAATAAGTTCATATATTCAGGTTTTTTAATAAATTTAATGATTTTTATGCTAGTTTGCAGATACTAATCATGAACATGAAACCATCTCCAACACTAGATGAAGTACATGAAATGGTGATAGGAGAGGAATCAAGGAATCAAGAAATCAAATCCTTCTCTACTGATGTATAATCAGGAATGTCAACCAAGGCTGTGGCTAAGATGAGGTGATTTGTACTGACAGTAAGAAGAAAGGCATACTAAAGACTGGTGCTACATAATGAGAAGATTTCCTTCAAATTTTAAATCCCATAAAGAAGAGAGTTTCAATCAAACTAGCAGTATAGCTTGTAGAGCTAATAATGTTTCTTCTTCTGTAATAAGCTCTAAAGACAAGGGTACTCTTCAAGAACTGGGGATCCCTAGAGATCAGGTTTAAAAGTTAATTGCTTTACTTAATCCAATTGATGAAAAAACCTTAAAGCCGGTTGATCAAGAACCTACCAGATTGCTTTTGTTTCTTCTTCCAACATGGTAGCAGTCTTACTTTTCCTTTCAGCACCATACTAAAAATCCTCAGGCCATCCAATCACTTTGTCTATTCCTCGATTCATTTCAGGTCATATAAACCAGCTCAACATGTTTGTTTGATTGTGTGTGAAAAGTAAAGAGGATCACATTAAGAATGTCAAATTATCAGACACTTTTCTTGAAGATGTCATACATGTTCCATGCTTCAAATTAAATCTACAAGTAAGTAACTTGCGGAAACATTTGTTTCATTGTCTTGCATATTCTGTGTCACCCGCGACAAATGCTCTTGGATGACATTGGACCTCTGCTAGAGTTGAGGGCGGCTTATATGTCTTGCAACAGTTGAAAGATGTCCATCTAATAGTGCCTTCATCCTTGCACACTACTCAGTCTTCCATTTCAGATTGTTCTACTACTTCTGTTATCAAAACAGCTTGTGATCTTTTTGCTCATGTGATAAACAAGTCAGCACCTTCTTTTGATCTTTGGCATTTTTGTTTGGACTTGTCCCACATGATGGGAAACATGTACTTAAGGCGCTTTTCTTCAAATATTGATATTTCCAGTGATTTACCTTGTCCTATTTGTCCACTAGCTAAATGGAAACGACTCGTATTCCCACCTCATACCGAATTCTATATGCTAGTTTGATGTGTTGAACATTGATGTTTTGGGTCCCTACTCTTCAACTTGCTCTGGTGGTTTTTATTACTTATGTTATAATTTTTTACGATTATTTCAAAGCAACTTGCGTTCACCTAATGAAGCACAAATCTAATGTTAGAAATCTCATACCACAGTTTTTTCGATGCAGCTTTTAAGCAATTTCATCCATCCATTAGACACTTATGGACCGATAACATAAAGGAGTCTCATTTACCTCATTTCTGTGTTGACATGGCGATTATTCACTCAAAATCTTGCACACAAACTCCACAACAAAGTGGAGTTGTTGAGAACAAACACCAAGATATCTTGAATGTTGCCCCATTACTCTTATCTGAAGCCTCTATACCTATCCACTTTTGGGTGATGCTATTTCAACTTGCTGTATATCCCATAAACCAAATGCCCCCTTCCAGCCTTCACATTAAGGCATCCATTTAAGTACTTTACGATTCTTCTCCTCACTCTCATTTGATTGTAATACTTCTACTTTGTTCCATGATTGTCAGACTTTTGAACCACAAACAATAAAAAGTCTTTTCTTGGGATATCTAATAGACCTCCACTGTTGTGAGTCTATTCCAGGGCAGCTAGGGCCATGAAGTATTAGTAGTAATATTAGTAATAGTTGTGGGGTGAATGAGTAAATATAAAAAAATAGAGAGTCAACAATACTAATAGTAATCAGCTCGTAAGTGTAAATGAAAGAAACCTGGGGTGTGGAAAATAAAAGCAAAGCCGTGGTTATTTTCTGTTAGAAAGGGCATAGGGCTTAGGGGAGAGAGAATCGAGTTAGTTATTCCCTTATTACATCACTCCAAGTTGTGTGAGAGGAGCAAGTTTCTTGTTAGTGAACTTTGTTATTGCCTTCTAATTCTTCTTCTGCTCATTCTCACTTTTTCTTGCTCAAACATCCCTACACCTAACAAGTGGTACAACGTGTTGCATCCAAAGGAGTGATGTGGGAGAGAGGGAACTAGAGAGAGGAGTTTTGTACAAATACAGGCTCTTTTATGAAAAATATTACAGAAAAAAGTTTTTATTAAAAAAAAATACGAAAATGGTATACTAAAAACGCATATTGAATTGAAGGAACACCTTGATGTGCCTTCAGATAAGCATTTAGCATTACAAATTAAACTGAAGGCTCATCAAGTGGATGCGTCTTTGATGCACCTTCAGATGAGCCTTTAGCATCACAAATTGAACTGAAGATCTATTATGAGATGCGCTTTTAGTTTATTTTTACTAAACTAGGCTATTAAAGGAGCACATTCATTGTATGCATTTTTCAATATAAATATCATAACTAACTAAAGGTGCATTTAATTGATGCGCTTTCAGTATACTATTTTTGTATTTTTTTTTTAAAACGAACTCTTTTTCTTAATATTTTTCGAAAAAAAATCCATATTCGTATAAAACTCAAAAGAGAGAACTATGACCCAAATGCAGAGGCAAGTGAATTCAATTGAGAAAACCTTGTTTGAAGTGATTGGGTAGTTCGAAGGATTTTATAATGGATATCAGCAATACATGGATGAGCTACATCAGCAAAATTAAAACCTCGAGCGACAGATTCAGTTATGGAAGATTTCTAGAGAATGGTAGAGAATTTTAGAAGAAACAAGAAGAAGATTGCTATAAAGGAGCTTTTGTAAATGACGACACTTTGATAATGACTCAAGTAGAAGATTAGAGCTCGAGATTGTGATCTGAAGTTGGAGACCCAAGCCATAAACCCTAAGTTGGAGATCTGGGAATCACTCTAACTTTTACAAACCCAGCTTACTAGCGACAATGAATGAGGCTGTAGAGGAGTGGTGCAAAAATGTCAAAAGGGTTAAATTACAGATTTTCAACGAGTGAACCAACGAATTTGATTATTAGAGCTAAGAAATAATTTCAAATGAATGGGACAACGCTTGAAATGAAGGTACACTTTGGCCTATATTAGCATGGACAGAAAATTCACCTCTTGATTCAATGTCACTTGACAAATGCACGTGCACTGACTTGGAAACAACTTACACAAGAGATTTTATTACGTTACAGGGATCATGACATCATCAAACCCGATGAACAACTATCCAATCTTAAACAAACAGGAAGAGTTGATGAGTTTTTCGACAGGTTCAAAGTCCTAGTCTCACGAGTACCTCTACTAACAGAACCTGGAAGATAAAAACCCACCATGTAATGGGAGAAAGTCCTCTACCTTCTCTGTACCTACCACCACCACCCCCCTCCCCCTTTTCTTTTCTTATCCTATTGTCTTCCGACCCTCTTCCCCCACCCACCCCCCACCCCAAAAGATTCTTTTCTTCTTCTAAAACCTGAGCCTTTCCCTACCTACATCATTTCCTTCTTTTCTCAGTTTTAGCTCTGTTATCAGTTTTACGTTAGTTTCATCTTTTAAGTGTTCTTTTTGTTAGAGTCTTTGGTTGGATTATCCCATGAAAACTTTTGTTAGAAGGAACAGAAAGGCGTCATTTGATGCCATTCCCACTAAGGCCATGGATTTGGGCTCCACGTCCTTGACTCGTCAAGGCAAGATCAAGAATAGAGAGTCTCCATCTCGATCTTCATCGGGAAACTCCTCTAGTGTAAAGAGTGAAGCGGTTGCTGGTTTTCAAGGGGGGAAAAAGAAGGTGGTTCCTAGTTCTGGGAAAAATCAGGTGATGTGACAAGTCAAGGTTCTTTCAAAAAGGTGGATGACAACCCAAAAAGAGGTCTCTTCCTAGTTTTGGTATGAACCACAAGGGAAAAAGATAGTTGCCAAAGTTTCACTTTCCTGTAAAGGTCCAAGCTCAACTAGTGACTCTATTATAAGGGCTATGACTAGAGTGGCAAAAGAAATAGAAAATAATGTCCTTCAAAGTAAAAAAGAATCTAACAAGGTTGAAAAACCAGTGTCCTTAAAACCACTATCTTTTGCACAAGTGGTTTATGGAAATTCTTCCTCCTCTTCTCCACCATTGATAGATGTTTCCTTGGATTACTATCCTCCAACTAAAATATGAGATCTTATATGTATGGAACCACCATCTGCAATATCTCTCTTTGGAGAAAAGACTTAGAGAAACACTTTGGTTGGATGCTTCCTAGGATGCGGTTTCTCCTTCCTATCAGTTTAGAAGTTTTTAAGAAGTCTTTGGAAGGATGAATGCTTAGTTGAGATTCTGTCAAATGGTTGCAGTTTCTTCTTCTTTAAATTTGGAGATGAGTAAGGTCTTAGGACAACCTTGGCTAATTGCAAATCAGCCTATTATCTTGGAACGCTGGTCCTTGGTTGTTAATTATGATAGGGTTTTTCCCAAAAACTCCCATTTAGATCAAGATGTGGGGTGGCCCAATAGAGTTTCTCCATAAAGATGGTATAGGTTCTGTTGCTAGTGCCATAGGCTGACCTCTCCAAATAGACATAGTATCGGCTAAAAATGAAACGATTACGTAAGGGCTTTTGTACAAGTTGAAGTAGATGCAAAGCTACCATTCACATTCGCAGTTAAAAAAGCAAATGGAAAGCTAGCCATGGTTGATTTTGAGTACCAACATGTTCCGCCTTGTTGTTCAAAATGCAATTTGTTTGGCCACTCAACTAACAGTTGCGATGTGGGGAAGGATTTGAAACTGAAGCTACTCAAAAACCCAATGGGGACAGATGGGAAGCAAGTAGGAGAGGTGGTGGAGAAGACTCTTAAGCATAATGAACTTGTAGGAGCACAAGGTGCTAGAGGAGTTGTCATAAAGGAGGTTAGTTATGTTCCAGCTCTTAAAACTATTACGCCAAGCAAGATTACGGACAAACATGCTGCTATAGAGGCAACAATATCTAATAGTTCTTCTTCTAGCCTCTGAAGACACCTTGGTGACTTCTTACATGCAGCACCTATGATTCCAACTCTGAGAAAGAAGTTTCACAGAAAGGTAATGGCATTGAGAGCTGTGATCAAGACTGTCAATTCCCTTGCCTCTATAGTTCAAAAGATGCAGGATGGTCCTTTAAATGTTCAGTCTAATGAAAGCAATACATAAGAGTGCTATCAAAAAGAAAAAGTCGAGGAAAAAAAAAAAAAAAAAAGAGGCTACTAGAGAAAGATATAGCCCCCCCTCAATCATAGCTTAGGCATTGCCCCTTTGGTACTTCTTTTCTAATCTTGTTTGTTGAATAATGTTAGCTTCTTGGAATATTAGGAGGCTCACTGGTCCCCAAAAAGCCAAAACAATAAAGAATTTTTGTGAAGCAAATCACAACTCCTTACACAAGTCTATTGGGTATCCATTTTCCTACTCCCAAAGAGTATCCTTAAGGAATTATTAGCTAAAATGAAACACTTCCTTTAGAATGGCTTAGATGAAGCAAGAGCCAAAGCAAAAGTTTCTTAGAAAGAGATTTGTTTCCCTATCAAAGAGAGTAGTTTAGGTATAATGGACATAACATTGTGGAACAAAGTAGCCCAACTAAAACATGTTTGGCACTTATGTATGGATGAGAATGGTTTGTAGCTAAGTTAGGTATAGGGAAAGATCTTAAGGGGTAAGAATTTCTAGGCAATCCTAAGCCTATCCTAAAGCTTATGGTCTTCATGCAACATCCTTTAAGCTAGAACTTAGGCACAACCTCTGTTTATTTGGGATATTGGTGATAGTCAAAACATATCCCTATGGTATGACTATTGGCACCCTAGAATACCTATTGTGACTTAGATAGGGGAGAGATCTATGTACACTATGAGTTGGTTAAAAGATGCAAAGTTAAGCTTAATAATTAATGGTAAAAACTAGACTTGGCCTCTAGGTGAGGTTTGTGTCAACATCAAATCTTACCTTCCCCAATCTATTGCCCCTAAAGCAGGAATTGCTAACCTTTTTGTTTGGAAAGCCAACCTAGGCAAATGCTTCTTTAGCAAATCAACATACAATCTTAGGCAAACGTTTCTCTATCAAATCACAATACAATCTCTTAAGGCAAAGATATCCGAATACACTTTGGCATAATATTGTTTGAAACAAATCAAATTTTCCCCCTCTACTCTTTCATCTATTGGTTAGTCACTAGAAAGAGAGTCCTTACTTAAGATAAGTTGTTCGATTGGGGAATTATAGACTACAACTTATGTTTTTTATGCTCTATAGAGGAGGAAAATCAAACGTACATCTTCTCAACGTATGACTTCACTCAAATCATTTGGTCAGAGATCCAATAGCATTTCAAACACTCCATTGGAAGCATTTTCTTAGCAACATTAATGACAACCTTTATGGATAAATTTAAAAAATGCACTACCATTGCTAAGAGGAAAATCCCATCAATTGTAGTTTATTGCATTTGGAGAGAGAGGAACTTTAGACGTATGGGATCTTAACTTACTCTTGCTTTTGTTTTAGCTGGGAACAGTTTATCTTGTTTAGTTGTATAGTGAACAATTTTTCCGCTACTAAGTTATCAATCCATATATCCCTCTTTTTTTTGTTTTGTGGATAGGTAACTTGGTTCTTTTTTGTACGTCCTAATTGTAACTCCCTTTCTTTTACATATATAAATACAAAAATTTGACCTCACCCAAAAATAAGGTACCTCCATTTACTAAAGCAAAAATGTTAGGCCACCAAATGCAAAGGTGCGATGGTCCCATATTGTTTAGAATAAGAGTACCCTCCTATAGCACTTCTCCATCTTATGGTTAGCTATTCATATTCAAGATATACTTTTCACTTAAGATAAGTTGCTAAGCTGGGGGTGTGATTGCAAGGGATTGTTGCTATTTATGCAATAGAGAGGAGGAATCTCATTTACATTTGTTTGTGAAATGCAAGGTGGCTATAACAGTTTGGTTAGAGATTCAAAGATCATATCAATCCTCAAGTACCAAAATTATCTCATCAACATCAATCTTGGATTTGTCATGAGCTTTTGAAGATTCCTAGATTTCTGTAGAAGGAAGATTCCTTTGGTAGTCTATTATTTTTATGGAAAGAGAGAAATTGTAGAAGGGTGGGTGGTATCCTCTTCCAACCTCCCATACTAGCTTGGAAAATTTTGTTTTACATAGGGCATCCTCCTAGTTAAGTTACATTTTGCACAATTCCTCATAGATAGCTAAGGATTGATCCAAAAATCCCTTTTGTTTTTTTGATTGATAACTTAGGTGCATTGTACATTCTCTCTATTATTTATAAAAAGAAAAAAAAAATACTGACATTACCCAAAAAATAGATTCCCCATGTTGCAAGGCTATTCTGGGGGGCAAAGGCTGTGAACACTTAGGATAACTAACTATTGGAGTATTATGGTAAATTAGTGGTAGTACTATAGTAGTAATGTAGTGGTGTATAAGAAACAAATATCAGAAATGTGGAGTCAGCAGTAGTAATTATAATTGGACAGTAAGAGTAAATAAAGGAAACTTGTGGTGTGGAGAATGAAGGTAAAGTAATGGTTAGTTGGTGTTTAGAGGAGCATTGGGCATACGGGAGAGAGATATCAAGTTAGTTATTCCCTTGTTACATCACTCCAAATGTGTGAGAGGAGCAAGTGTGCTCCGGTCAATAAGGTTTGTCACTGCCTCCTTCTGTTTCTTCATATTTCACTCATTCTCACTTTTTTCTTGCTCAAACAAACCTTTCTCTTATCAAGATCCTTTAGTGCAAAAAGGGGAGAAATTCTATGATCTTTCTACACAACAGTTCTTTGTTTCTAGAGTGGTTATATTCCATGAACAAATTTTTCCTTTTTGCATCTTCTCTGTCCCATTATCCTCGTCAAACATATTATGATCCTTGTCGACCCAGTATTCTTCCTCCCAATTCATTCAATTTTTGAAAGGCATAGATGGCCTATAAAATCTAGAAAGGGTTATATAGATTTTAACAAACTCTAAAATCTTCTGTTCTTTTTGTCTTGTTGGCAATTTCTTAAGAGAATACAATTATAAGTGCAAACAAGTGTAATTGTAAGCTCTGGAAAACATAGAGAGTAAGGATAAGAAAATAATATAAGATATATAAAGGAGTTTGACTGTTTAGATTAACTTTCCTCTCTTCCCACTCGACATCTAACCAGGTGTTACCCACTAATAATAAATCCTCGAATAGTTATAATTCCTTCTAGTACCACACAGAAGTCAATCCCTTTTCATACCATACAGAAATCATAAAATTTATATTTTCATACCTCCCTTTTAATACTACACTAAGGAATGTGTACCTTGGTAAGTTTATCTACGATAGTGTAAAGAATATTACAATGAATTGTCTCTTTAAACGTTTGAAATGTAACTATGTATTTATCTTGCTCAAAGAAACACAAGTTCTCTTATAACATCGGTGTCACAAAATATTTTATCTTCAAATTTCGATATAAGTACATCTCAAAAGCAATTCTGTCAGTTATGTAAACGTATCAAACTGCTGTTTCATACACTTCATCTCTTGAGACTTGCTTGTCTTCTTATATAAGCTTTCTTTACAATGTCTATATGGATCTTCTCTGATAACAATCGTGCAATGTGATACAAGAACTATGAAGAACCTGTTCATTTATAATATTAGTTTTCCTTTCAAAAAAGGATTTGATTTGTGTTTTCCACTTATCAATATGATCCTAAGACAAGATTACCAGTATCCATTTTAATAAAAATCTGGTTACAATTAAAAAAATATTTTTTTAATTTAGATGCCATTTCAATAAACAAGTATCTGCCACATTAAGAAACAAATTTTGAAGGATTAAATTCATGTTTTAAAAATAGGTTGAAGTATCCAAGGTTTCCCTTCCAAAATTCATATAAATGATTTTCCAAAACTTTATTTCAGATTTCAAACAAGATTCAACAATTTTTTGGGTAAGATGAGAAATATCATTGATTCATCAAAAATTGTACATGGTATGTGTACAAAAGAAAGAATATTAAAAAACCTATAAGAATGAGCTAAGCATCAGGGCAAAAAAGGGATAGTTAATTCACTGAAATGGCCACACATTACATCGGTGCTCAACTATTTGAAAAACAAAAAATAACAATTTTCAAAAGATTTTCTATAGAGGATATCATATCTCCTATTCTTTTCTTGTTCCTTTCCTTCCATAAATAGTAAGTTTGTTATAGCAAACAACTTCCTATGCCGCAAATTGACCAATTGAAGATGTTTTAGCCTCAAAAAATTCCAAAGGATGCGCTACTTGACGGTTTAGCTCTATTCTAACAATGTAGTCTTTCCAAGTTCTTCCATAACTATTGTGAAAAGGGGCATGTAAAAAGTAGGTGATCATGAGACTCCTCATGGCAGTGGCAAAGGAAGCAATTGTTGTACTCAATCACCCATGCATATAACTTGTTAGCGTTAAGAGCTTGTGCTAGATCGCCATCCATAGCATGAAAGTGAATCTTGGAGGTAAACCTTTTTGCTAAACCAAAGAACACCATCTCACAATAAGGTTTTCTCCTAAAAAAGTAGGCTATCATGATAGATAAGGGTTTAAGATTAGCAGCTCCCCAAGTTAATTCATCATCCAATGAAGAGTTAGGCCACAAAGGCTTCAGATTGGTAATGATAGAATACCACTTATCTCTAATCAGCCAAGACCATTCATTTTCTTTTATAAACTCCTCTAGTAAGGTGTTTGTGGGATATCCTAACGTCATGCTAACTTGCTTGCCTAACCATTCATTTAAAGGTCCACAAGGATGCTAATCATTAAATCAAAAAGATATAAGCTCGCCATTACCAACTCTCCACTTTAATAGTTTCTTAGCTGAAGGTCTTGACTTAAGGATCTCCAAACCCATAAGGAATCATTAGGAACGTAGATATTCCAAAAATTCCTTCCCCTCAATAACTCTTCTCTAACTTAGCATGACCACAATGAATGTCCTTTGTCCAAACAAAGGTACCATATATGCTTCAATTGAGTGACTCTATTCCACATCTTGATGTTGATGATCCTTAAACTACCTTTCTTCTTAGGCTTGCACACATCCTTCCACTTCACTTTGGCTCTAGCCTTCAACTCATCATTTCCATTTCATAAAAATCTTTTCATTTTTATTTCAATGAGTGACAATATCTTAGTAGGAATGATGGAGATAGATGACCAGTATACCTGAAGAGAGAACAAGATATTCTTGATGAGTTACACGTTCAGATAAGAAAAAAACTTACTAGTCTAATGGTTAATCTTGGCTGAAAATTTCTGCAGAAGATTAAAGCAATCACTCTTAGATACATCTCTAGATGAGAGTCGGATGCCTAGGTACTTAATAGGTAGAGTGCCAACATCAAAACCCAATTTACTCGTAAT
This sequence comes from Lumnitzera racemosa, assembly GCA_024138005.1. Classification (NCBI taxonomy): domain Eukaryota; kingdom Viridiplantae; phylum Streptophyta; class Magnoliopsida; order Myrtales; family Combretaceae; genus Lumnitzera; species Lumnitzera racemosa. The sequence goes on from JAMXBC010000002.1 coordinate 51,762,194, forward strand.
TTGTCTCTTGGTAACCTCTTGAATGCCACTGAAAAATATGTGACTCTTTTGAGCATTTGCTTTAAGGTCAGATGAAAGGTGGAACTCTTTGAAGGCCTTCTTTAATAATCTCCAACATACAAATGTCCCCTTTAGTAAAAATGAACACATCATTTGCAAAACAAAGACGGTTGAGCCTTATCTTCTTGTATCTCCACTAGTGCTTAAAGTTTGCCATATTTCATTTCTCCTTCATAATACTAAAAAAAACTTTCATAGCCAAAACGAAAAGGTAAGGAGAGATAGGGTAACTCTACTTTAACTCTTTCGAAGCTGAGAAGTAACCTATAAGTTCCCCATTAATGTTGATGGAAAACTTGGCTATAGTAACATAAGCCATGATCCAACCTACAAATTGTTCAGGAAAGCCATAAACTCTAAAAAGATGTTCCAAAAACCTAATTGATGTTATCATAGGCCTTCATAAGATCCATTTTAATAGTACATCTAGGCCCTTACTATCTTTATGATATCCCCAAAGGAGTTCTTAAGTAACTAGAATATTCTCAGCAATTCTCCTCCCTTTAATGAAGGACATTTGCTGCTTGCTCACCAAGGATGGTATAATAATCTTTAACCTTTCAGCTAAGATTTTTGAGACAGTTATAGATTGTGTTACAACATGCAATAGTTCTATAGTTTGAAAAGGAAGAGGGATTCTCTTTTTTAGGTATTAAAGAGAAATAAGCTGAATTAATCTCCTTTAACATCTTTATTGAAGCAAAAAATTCCTTAATAATCACACATACATCCTTCCCTACAATGTCTTAAGTGTCCCGAAAAAAATTAACTCCACAACCATCCAGCCTTGGTGCTTTATCCTCGGCCAAAAAGCATGGGATATGCTTTATTTCTTCATCAGAAATGGGCTGGACTAGCATGATTTGCTCCTCCATCGAGATATACTAGAACTATAGCGAGGAGAGTTTATCAAAATTCTGGATGTTAGAATGAATATCATTGAACATCTCCTTAAAGTGAAGAACAGTTGTCGATTTCATGTGCTCTAAACCTTCCAATCTGTTTCCTTGGTTATCCATAATAGACATAAAGTTGTTTTTGTACTATCTTTGCTTTTAGGAGATTGAAGAAGAATTTATTACTCCTATCTCCTAACTTTATCTAAGAAGCTCTCGTTTTTTGCCGCAAAAAGGACTCTTCCAAAACATTCAAATAATAGAAGCTAAAATATGGATATTTTTCTCCTTCTCAATCTGCAATCAACAGGTTTGATCTGTTAACTTCTTGGACCGCATTAAGTTCCAATCTCACATTCTTCATGCGATTAGATAAATTGGAAAAACATGCTTTATTCAAAGCCTTCAATCTGCCTTTAAGCAGCTTAAGTTTCGTGCAAAGACAAAACATCGCCAATCCCTTTATATTCTGCTACTAGACATCATCAATAATTTGGTAGAACTCCGGGTGTTATTTCGACATGTCAAAAAAACTCAAAAAAAGACCCTCTGTTATCATCTAGATGTAGAGCCAAATCCAAAACCAGAGGACAATGGTCAAAAAGCCCAAGGCTAAGCGACTGAATATGCAAGTTCTAAAATGAAGACATCCATAACTGATTAACAAGGCCTTGGTCAAGCCTCCTTAATATTGGGTAAGTCTCCCTACGGTAAGTCCAGGTGAACAATGGTCTCATGGTTCTAGCTTCCTTAACTTCAAGGAGATAACAAATATTAATAAATGATTCCATTCCTGTAGTTACAACTTTAAGCCCATTAGATTTCTCTTCAATAGTTCTACACTCGTTGAAATCCCCCATAATAAACCAGAGTCCATTGGTAACGGCTTTAAGTCTCAACAAGTCCCTCCATAATTCCTTTCTATCTTGCTCATTGTTTGCAGCATAAAGGAAGGTTACATAGATTGTTGTACCATCAATGAGATAGTTACAAACACAATGAACAAACTACCTTGAAGAATCCAACACATTGACATCCTAAATATTCAGCTTCCAAGCAAACCAAATACAATTGACAAAACTAGATTCCACTCTCCATTGTAGTAAGATTCATCTTGTAACTTTTTGGAAATTTTGAGCATTTACTTTTTTCTCTAATAAACCTACAAGAGAAAGCCTTTCCTTACTACACAGTCTATTAACTTCTCTAACTTTTTCCGAGTTATTCAATTTACGTAAGTTCCAAGTTCCTATCATAAATATGTACAAAGAGGCAAGAGGGGACATAAGAAAGTCAACAATGCTTAGAAGTGACACATTGGCCACTTACCTTATTTACTTGACTATTGTACAGCTATTTATATATACATATACACACACACACATATATATATAGTGACTGATCTATATATCTGTATATTTTCAGATTTACTAATTAATCACGGTACTAACTCCCACAACCAAATATAATCGAGTTTTGCACATTTTCATCTCTTTTTCTTAGTCTTCTTGTGTCTTGACCAAGTTTTAAATTCAATTTATTAGTTTCAGCTTGATCTATTGAAAGATTCAAGTCTTCCATAAATAAGTTTTGCTACTAAAGAACATTTCCATCGGGATCCACAAGAAAATGCAGTTGACAGTTTGCAGAATCTGCAGACAAGAAGTACAGTAATTCAAAGATTGACTCATCTTGAGAATGAGAAAGTCGGTCCTTACCAAAGAAGGGGAGAAGGAAAGCAACACATACTGAGGAGAAGACAAGTGCTGTCCGAAGAAGTATATAGAATAAGAAATTATCTGAAACCCCAGGAGGCAGAAGTTCCTCTATACTCTGAGCTAATGGATTCATCAGAAGCGCATACTTGTTTATCATTAAAGAGGACAAGCAGAATAGAGATTAAACAATAAATAAAATATATATATATATATATTTTATACAAATATATATAAATAACACAAAAAGGATATTTAGTGAATGGATTAACCACCTGTCAAAAGGTAAGAAAGTGCTCAGAATGCAATAAACTCAACTGGACAAGGCTTTTTGCAGTGTGAATGGACTAAGGGAAAAGCCTATTCTTACTGTTGTCCAGACAGCAACTTTAGAAACAAAGGCATTTGATGGCATATTGAGAGTGATCTGTGATAATGTATTTTCACCAAAGATGAGATATCCCAAAATAGCAATGCCTCCATATATTATGATGCACAAAGCAAAACTGTAATTGAAGAAAAGTTTTTTAGACATCATTACAGAAGAGTAAATATGTCGTAGTATGTCAGAAGAGAGCTTGTACCATATTATTAATGCACTGGTAAATTTGCTTTTGTCAGCCATAGATTGATATATGTTAGGAAAAACAGAATGCCCAGAATAGCAAAACCCATAAACCCCAATGGCAAAAGGAATACCCCTCCAATTTATGAGTGGAATGGTATGGTGGAACCCAATCCCATCAACGGTACCAAGTAGCACAACACAGAGAACTATCAACAACGTGGCAAGAACTCCACCAGCTACAGAAGAAATGCCAATAAAGGAAATGAATCTGATAGTTGGTCATCCAATAATCTAAAATGCTCGGAAGTTTGACTATTAAATAAATTACAACCTGAAAGATACGATATTGCACGAAGATCTCTCAAACAAACTGTTGGAAGTACAAGAAGTGCAGTTAAAATCCCAAAAAAATGCATGGAATCCAGCTGAAGACCAGCCCAATGGAATGATGCTCTGGGGAAAAGCCTAGTAAGATTGTCTCCTTCCAAAATAATGAACTCCACACAGTAGGACTGAGAACAACGGAAAAGGATTGTTATGGAACTGCTCTTAATTAGCAAATGAAAGCAACATATGGAACTGGAACTTACATACAATTCGGTGTATAAGATGATCTGCAGAAAGACAATTGAAAGCAAAATGGAATTAGAGTTTGTGGTGCATGATCTAGAAAATGAAAATGTCTCAAGTATAGATTCCATTGCACACATAATTATCTTAGCACCATTTTCCTGATCAGATTGACTAGCATAATTTGAATAAAACAATTGAAAGGGTCAAAGTAAAAATAAATTATTGGATTCAGTTATTGCCCACTAATCCTATAAGCTAATCAGAACAGGTTCACAATTTAATTCTCTACATACCGATATGAAAAGACGGCCATATTTCCCAAAAGCAGCTTCTCCTAGATCTGGATAAGTAATGACACCTTCTTTGCTCTCAAAACAGTATCTCATGAGAGAGGCAGTATAACAACATACAATGGCAAAAAGAACTAGAATTGCAAGACTTGCCCAACCAGCTTCTTTTACTGTGTAAGGAGTAGAAAGTAAACCAACACCCGCCATTACATTAACTCCTGCATCAACACATTGATATAATCATCCAATGAAACAACCTATAGATAAAGCTCAAAGCATGTCCTGTGTCCGTACACTTCTTCAACTTCATAATAGTTGCTGATGCAATAATGCTTACCATTAAAAATTGTCTCCGTGAAACTACATCCATGACTAATGGGCAATTCTCCAGTGAGCTGCCCATGAAATGAAGATTTAGTTGAATATAATGACTGTGCTCTTGAGATCCCGCTCACATCCTCCTTCATACAGTTAGCTTCACGATCAGCAAGTAAAGGAGACCTTGAATCAATTTCTAGGTTACTTTTACAGTAATTGTTCTCCAAGGAACTTATCATGCTTGGAGTTCGTCCAAGGAATCCAAGTTTTGGAGACATAGATATGGTATATGAGTCTGTTGCCTCTCTGTCAATTAACCAGAGACCAAAAGCATCCTGGTTAGCATGGCCATATGTGCAGATTACAAGAACATCTTTCTGAAACATTAAGCACATATAATAGTAGAATATCAAAAGTCATATCTTTGCTTCCTCTACTTGGTGCAAATTCCTCTTAATAAACCAATTTTGTATCTATAAAGCTTGTTTATCTACAGGTATGTGAACTCTTGGAATAACATATGATAAATTTCACCACTGCATTAAAAATCGATAAATTAAACCCTGAATGATGATTGACCCATTCCATACTAACCTCAACAGCAATTATTATAATAATTACGAGGAATTACAATTCTCAAGCACTTATTTGCCACTGTTTTTAAAACTTCTTTTCCATTACATCCCAACAAAGTTGGAACAGAGTCCACTTTCAAAGGCTTAATACTTCAATGTTAAAATATTACACTCATGTCACCACTTTGTTACATAAAGAAACTGCTCAAATCGTAGCTGTAGGTAGAAGATTACCGGTAACTTTGAGGCCACTGGTTAGAGGAAAAGACTCCGCTGTCATTATCGGCGTCATCATCACCATCATCGCCATCGACCAGCTCACGTTCCACGTCATTGTCGTCATCGCCATCGTCCCAGGCATCATTGCTGCCTTCCGAGAAGAACTCTTCAGCTTCCTGCTCTTTCTCCTTCTCCATCTTCGCCATTTATGAAACTTATCGAGTTCTCTCTCCGTGTTTCTATGGAACTATGGCAGACTGAAGCGATATTGTTTTTTAACTTTCAGTGAATGGCCATTTGCCAATTGCCACATCTAGGGAAGTCCAGAAACATCAATTCTTGGAGGGAAATATGACGTGGCGATTTTACTCCCGGATTCTGTTGGATTCGTTGTATGGTTACAATCCCACGCCCCGAATTCACGGTGAAAAAAGATTTAACTACTATTAATACGCTAATCATATGTGACCACATGGCAGTATTTCTATTCACGTGCAGCCAGGCACTATAGGAATACTGGTACAAACTCGCAGGCACTCCCAGTAAGTGTCCCATTTTTCCAACCTTCTCATTTCCCCCTTAATTTGCCAGTTTTTTTCCAACATTTTCAAATATCTTCTATAGTTGAATTTATTTTATAGTCCATGTAAAAAATAAAAGCGGACGCGTAATTAATCTTGTATCACATGCTAGAAATGAGTAACAGGGAGGGGAGATGGATGTGATATTAAAGAAATCATCCAAGATTGCGTGCTTCGTACCACGTTTCTGCAATTGGATGGATCCTATTCTATGATTTTCGTCATTTTGTCAATAATACAGCCGTCGGCAGAAAAACAAACGTCATCCTCTCGTTCTTCCATGTGTTCCACCCATTCTTTTTCCCATGTCACTGTCACCTAATGGAAGTCCGATAAGCCAAATGGACACACATAAAACCGAAATTTGCCAGTGAAAAATAAATGTTCATTCCTAGAGCTCGGGCCATTATTCAGGAAAGGTATACATCACGCTTTACAGGGGATATTATTGGCATAAAATGGTATCACGAGTTATGAAAAATTAATTATAGGTTTGCACCAAAAATATAAATGTAACTTTATATTAATTATGTGCGCATTTTTGTTTACACCATTTCATATGCCTAAGCTTCGATGAAGCTACAAGCCCAAGCGTCACCTTGAAGTACGGATAGATAACACGGAGCTAAAACATCCCATTCCTCGGAGGATGAAAATTACGAATACGACGCTTCAGAGAAACAAAATGATTATTGGAGAAAGTAACCATGTCGTATTAAACAAAACTTAAGGAGCGTGACGCTTAGAGGAGGATATTAGAAGTCAAAAATCAATACTGAAAGTAACTTATTAAAATCATAAATATTTTATAATATGGACTGCTCGATTTTTGTTCGCATCTCTCTATCTATTAATTTCCTTATATTCCCTGCATCTCTGTCTATTAATTTTTTTACACGAAAAATCAGCCACTTTACATTATTGATAAACTCGGAAGCACGTCAACATTATCCATACCAACCGGCTACCCGCACTCTCAATATCAACTAACTTTAACCTGTATTGTGCCTCCATATTATTATTATTATTATTATTATTATTATTATTATTATTATCACCATCATGTCATCATAAATGATATATTTAATTAATTATTTATTATATATTACATTTGTAATACGGATATAATGTGCACTAGTATTAAAAAAAGAGAGATACTAAGTATACATGCCTCTCATGCATCTATAAATATAGACCCCATATCAAGAAAACGGCAGACGATGGTATGACAAGATCACCAAGAAATTAACATTAAAAATTATATTAATTGGAAACAGTAATAATTTCGTGGTCAATTTTTCTTCTCTGGTATAATCGAGTCTTTGCGCTTGCACTTTGCACCAGAGAATCATTTCCTGTTTCAGTTGTTTGTATTCGTAATGCTTTTATACAAGAAACCTTAAAAGTGTTTTTTTTTTCCCCTATACAAGAAACATTCTCATAAATATAAATATGGCTTTTAAGGATACTTTCTTAAAAATATTTTTTTGACAGATACAAGTAATTTAATGATTATCTTTTACTTTTACGATACATTATAAGATATCGTGTGATGTATTTTTATACATTTTCAACTAACAAAATATAACGTATGTACAAAATGCAAATTATGGTCATCAAAGGTGAATTTACCTTTTCATAAATTTTTTGTATACCTATGCCAACCCGTTGTTTTCCTTCGATAACTAGGATGATATATTATATTAGCATAAGTAGCAGTACGTATTTACAAGTTGCCAAACAATTGTTAAAAGTTTAAAATTATCGTCACTTAAGGTCATTTTCACAATAGTTTTTCTGTCCAGTAATGATTTTGGAATTATGTACTTATTTTCAAGAGTTAAAAAGTTTAAAATTATCGTCACTTATGGTCATTTTCACAATAGTTTTTCTGTCCAGTAATGATTTTGGAATTATTTACTTATTTTCAAAAGTTATAAAAGGTGGAATAACATTTTAGGATTTAATGGCTTATTATATCTAACTAATAGCTTAGGAAGTGTGTTCACAATTAATACAAATAAGAAATAAAGATGATACTTGTTTTATTATCGGATCAAAATTCATATTTAAAGAACCAATAATTTGAGATCAACTTTTTAAGTTTACTTTGTAGCTCGAACTTAAATTCTAAATAAAAATCATTTATTTAAATAAGTTAAATTGTGTATAATTAGACAATAATTTTTTTTTAATGTTTCTTTATTTCAAAGATTAGAGATAGAATGTGGATAGAGTTTTCTCAAACGCAATTTCATGGATTTTGAGATTAATCAAAAAGTTGAGTTTGTATTATCGATAAGATTCCAAGAATGAATTAAAAAAATTGAGTAAGTTTTATCTATGCAAGTGTTTGTAGCTAGATTTATTTTGAAGAATGAGCTCGAGTTTTGGAGATTTAGTATGAGTTCGAGCTTGAGCCTTTGAGTATTTAAGCTTTGATTCAAGCTTGTTTAGGTTTGATAAAGTGAAGTAGCTTATGATCAGAGGTCGAGGTTTAAATTCCATATCGAGCATGAGCACGATGGTATAATTTTCAAGCTTAATTAAGAGATTTGAGCTCCGTAATTTTTTCAATGAGTTGAATTTAGATCTTTAAAAATTTGGCTCAATGTAGGCCTTCCTCTTATTATAATTCCACCGGTGCGTAAATTCCTTTCTTAATACACAAAGCTCTTGGCATATGATGCAGAAGTTCCTTCCTAATTAAAGCTTGCAATTGACTCGAAAGGTTAAACAAGACTAAAATAGGTGACCCAAGAAATGCATGATACCATTCCCACCTAGCAAGTCTTTCTGTCCGCAACGTCTTTCCTATATGCTAGACATATGTTCAAGCATCCTGAAAGCAATCCAGCATCCCTCTATTCACAAACTTACAGATCACAGCCACCTGAAGCAACTAAACATGGGAAACGCTTTTGTCTCTGGTACGTGTTGATGAATTTAATATTTATTTCAGTTTCTGTTAATATAATGATTATAAGTGGTAATTTATGTCTGTTTATATCCTTGTTTCATATTGAATCCTGCCAAACAAAAAAAAAAAAAAAAAAAAAATGAATAACTAGAAATGAGAAATGATTACTTTATAATAAATACCCTATTCTTGCATATGATGTTTGTGTCATATTTTGTATTTCCTTTATATAATTGTATTCCTAATCAATATCGTATGCATAATTGTATTATGATATCATGTTAGAAACTGTAATCCTCGTAATAATATACTGGATGCTGAAAGTAATACTAGAATTTGGAATTGAAATGCATGCAGATGGTGAGAAGAAGGCTAAAGAATTCGAGCCTATTGTGGAAAAGTTTTATGATAAATACTTCGAAGAAAACAGGGATCAAATGACTCTAGCTGATTTCTATCGTCTAATATGTGAAACGGTCGAGTACGCATACAATATTATCTTCAACCTCGGCTTCATTATCTATTTTGAGGATGATTTCTAAGCTCAGGGTGCCCCCTCTTTGGGGGTTGAAAAAAAAATTGTTCTTTTCTCTAATTTTTAATGTTTATTGTCCTTCAGCATTTCTAGCACTCTCATACTACCTTTGGGATGAAGGAAAGAAAGTAAAATGAAAGAAATAAAAAGGAAAATTATTATTTGGATAAAAAGAGAATAAGAAAAAATGATTGTAAATGGAAAGTTCATAAAATATATTTTTAAAACTTATTAAATTACTAAAATATCTTTAAATTTTTAAAATACATTCTTTGTATGAAAGTATTTAAGTAAAATCCTAAATTTTCCTTCATAATTCTCTCTAAATTGGAGAAATGAGTTACTGTGAGACCCAATTCCTTCCCCAACGTCCACCCTACCCTTAATCCAAACATAGTGAGAAGATAGTCGATAGGGCAGCAGTAAATGGAAAATGATGTTTCTTCTTTTTTCTCACCCACAAACCCCCCCCCCCCCCCCCCCCCCCCCCCCCCCCCCCCCTTCTCTCTCTTTTTAGGGAAAAACGATAATAGATTTCATAAGGAAACACTTATTTGATAGTAAAAAATGAAACCATTTCAATTTTTAGTACACAGGCTTTTAATAAATGATTATATAGTTCTTAGAAATATGAAAAGTATTAAATTTTTAAAAGTATTTTAAGATATTTGTTAATAAATTTTTTTTTAGAAGTATAAATCATTAATCACTTTATCAATTACCTTTGCTAAAACTGTTTTAATTTAATAGTGTTAATACCATTATTTCAATACGATGGATTATATTAGAATCTCTTTTTTTTTTATTTTATAATATAGTTTGCAAGAAAAAAAAATCACCGGTCGTTTCAAAAATGTTGAAAGATTGTCTGCAGAAGATTTTTGTGAAATAAATGCGTCCCAATTTAAATTTATAAAGATACGTGAGTAATTAAAGTTCAATTAAAACATACTGAGGTGTTTTCTCTTACCATTGCGAAATTAGAGAAATCAACAAGAAGCTAGGGAATACACAATTTCGGGTGCCAAAAGCATCGACACTGAAGCAAGCCTACGAGGTAAAAGAAATCATCTTTTTCCAAGCATTGCCTTGATTTTACAACATTGTTTGGGCCACTTTTATTATCTTGAAAAAATAAAATATAAAAAAATAAGTCTGTGTTTTGGCTTTTCCATATCTCATGTTCTTGCATTCTCTTTTAATATTTTAATCACTAGCTCAAAATTTAGTCTTCACAAAACACTTCGAGATCGTGTAGAAATGGTATATACCATCTATTATATTTACGGATAATCAAAACTAATGATATATTATGTATGACCATAAAATTAACTCCCTTATATTAAAGGAAAACAAGTTGATTATAGAATATTGGTATATAATTACGATTTGAATTTTAAAAGTTCTGTATGACTAAATATTTGAGCTTTTATTATATGTTTAATCAATTATCTTCGAAGAAGAGACTTATAATATATGTATTAGAAACCCTAAGTGAAAACTTCTATTGGGCTTTTGCCCAAAAAAAAAAAAAAAACTCTTATTGGGCTTAAGCTGATGTATTTTGATGCTTTGACTCCATGAATTTTCTCTTTCTCTAAAAAAGTTTCTCAAATTAAATAAATAAATTTGACAACTCTTACTGCAAATCACTGTTGTTGATGATCGTTAGCATATTTGATAACGACATCATACGGTGTTATGAGGACACATATTACGTAACTGGTCAAGCGAACCAGATTAAAGCACTAAAATGGTAAATAAAAAGAATATATTCCTCAAAAGCATTTTTCAGGAAACGAAAACGCTTAAGAGATATTTATTTAAAGAAAGCCATGTAATATTTAGGCTCTGTAAATGTTTTCCCTATAAAAGATTTTTCCGTCGAAAATTATGTTCTAGTGTGTTTGGTTATTCTCATGAAATTATGTGTTTGTTCTCTTGCATTTTATCTAGCTAATAGTCGTACGTAAATAAATTACTACCGGCATATCATTACTACATATATATATATATATATATCATATTAAAATTTTATGTTAAAACAAAAATATAAAGTATAGATGGTTTTAATGTCAAATTATAATCATTTTAGCTTATTTCATCATTTTTTTAAACAAGCATTTTGATTTTCCATTTTTTGTCTGCTAAGAATTTTTACATTATAAACATAAACTGTAGTGTAGGCCAATTACAGTGAAAGCTAGTCGGAAGATCTTTTTCTAAAGTTAAAGAATGCTTTGAAACTAATTCTAAAATTAACTTTTTAGCGGGTCAAGTGTTTTCCCTTATAAAGAAAATGTTTTCCATTGGGAAACTTCTTTTAGCCAAATAAATCAAGAATATAAAAATATATAAAATATATGTTATTCAACTTTTCTCCTAAAACAAAGGGCTTCACTTATTTGTTATCCCAGAATCACCACCAAGGAAAAGGACGGAGTTTGACCAAGGAAGAGTTTCAGAAAATAGTACAGGAAGTGATAGTTGACACAGGATTTACGGGGGTTGGGGCGAAGGACATACTCTTCTATATCTTTGGAGTTCCTGCTACTGCCTTACTTATCAAGCAAAGGGTCCTTCCGAATGCTATTCCCAATGATATTTTCATCCCTGGTGTTACATCTATTACTGTTTTCCTTCTTGCAAAACTCAACAAAATCTGATTATTTTCATTGTATATAATTCTAAATATATTCAATTCGCATTTATGATCTCTGGATTTTCTCTTTTCTTAGTCCTCCTTAACTCGACTATTAATGTTAATAATTACTCATGAATTAGTGGGATTAAGGCAATCATAAGTTAATAGATCTTTTTTCTCCTAATTATGTCCTATCTCCCTAATTTACCTCGATATGGACTGATTCTTGCCGAGATTTAATTTTTTAAATCACCATTTTAAAATGCTTAATAGGGTTGATAAGGGATATATGTTGTGTTTAGAAACAAAATGGATGTCTATGGTTATTTTGATTTACATATCAAATTTAAGATAGATTTTCTTTAAAGAATGGGTTTACAAACCTGACTTTAATGATGCTCCTCTCTCATGTATTTAAGAATTGGTATTTGGGATGCAATTTATCTCTTTTCGTCCAAAACCTTTTCAATTAATGAGAAACAAGGCCTTATTGTTTTGGCCAACATTTGAAGAGTAAAAGATGATCATATGGATAACTTCCCACAAAATTTGCTCATAGGGTTCTAAAATAATTTTTATTACAAATTTTATTTAAGGAAAAAAAAACTAACTTTCATTGCCCAACACCCAACCACCTACCCAAAATACCATCTACCTTAAAAAAAAAAAAAAAAAAAAAACTGCCCCAATTGCCCTATCTTCTAAGAGATATGGCTAACAATTTGAGGTAATGACCCAACTTATCAAATGATAATAGCAAGCTTTCAATATTTGATGCTAAAGATGGTCTTGAATTCCCTTCATGATTTAGAATAGGATTGTTGTTGCAAATGACTCCATTGGCTTTTTAGAGGTTAGATTAGATGGTCTTAGTATCAATAGGGTCTTAAGCTTTACTCTTCAACCTCCAACAATTTTCAATAGAATAGTCCGTTTGACTCATATGGTAGTCACATTGTGCATCTTGACCAAATTTTCATAGCTTATAGTTTGGTTTATAGGCTTCATAAGTTATTACCCTAACTTCCCTTAACTTGTTGAAAACTTGTATAATGCCCTAGAATCTAAGATACAATAGATTGCCATGTGTCCCTAATCTTTATTGACACATCAAGCATAACAAACAACTACATTCTCCAAAACATTCTTATAAGAGTCTCCGAATATCTTATTGAATTTAAATTCCTCAAAGGAAAACATGATTTCTTCTAAATAAAAGCAGTTGATTACTAAACAAGAATTAATACCATATAAGGTTGAGGATTCTAATTATCAAATCTCTTAGAATATTCTTTAATATCATATGTAGTAATCACTCTTCCCATCTGAAAGGTAGTAATAAATATCTCCATAAATTTAGCCATTATGTGCATCACTATTTCCTACATCTGAAAAATATAGGGAGTGAACTAAAACTCAATATATAATAAATAAGCACATTTGCATGAGCAAAACATGCATAATCACATGTGTTAAATGTAAGCAAATAATTCACACAACCACTTACTTATCTTTGCATTAGCCAATCACATAACACATAACAAAGGTTGTCATAACATCCATAGTAACTAATTCGATTCATTATCCTAGTGTAGGCATATTACTTTAAGCCCCTACACAACCCTATGGTTGAACATGTCACTTTGGGCTCCTTTACAATATTACGTTTGGGCATACTACTTAGGCCCCATACATTTTCACTTGAATCTACTATAAATCATTTATAAGCAACACTCCATTAAGGACAATGCATTGTAAGGGTAATGAGTTGTGAGAATCATTGGGGTTTGCTCATTAAAGTTTTGCTACTCTAGACTCTTGAGCCGAATCACATACAAGTAGCAAGCAAAGATATTTTAAGCCAATTATTCCATTAGTCATTTTGAGCATATATATACAAATAAAAAAATCTAGCATTGCAATCATAAGCAACACATAAGTGTCATGTACCTAAAGTCCATCGAAAGAACTTGATCTATTCTATCTTGAAAAAGATAAATCTATAAAGAAAAGATAAATAAAAATCACTTTAGTAACGCTTTACAGCTTCCAATAAACTTTTAAAGGGTTTTGGATAAGAATCTTATGTTGCAAACAGCTAAACTAAGATTAGAAAATCAAGGGAAACAACTACAAGAAGTACGGTTGTGAAATCATGCCCATGATCTTTTATAAAAGGTGAAGCAATAAGTCTACGCACTAGATAATGGCCATGGACTTAGTTATGCTTCATCATGGAAAGACTATGCACGAGATCATGGTGGTAAACTTTAGCCATGATCCTTTTAACTACAATTTTCCTCTAAAATACTTAACATCCAACTCTCTAAAGAGGATTACGATCATGATCACACTCATGATCTTTGACTATGATCTTACTACTTCGAATCCTTTTCTCCTTTTACCAACAACCCTTGTTTTAAAATCATAACCTCAACCTCATTCCAAAACATCATAATCTTCACATTATTAACTAAATCTCACCTCAAAACATCTCTACAATACATTTTAATCCATGAATTACATAAAAGATAAAAAAAAATTATGAAAGGAGGAATTTGTTCCCTTAACACTTGAAGAACCCTAAAGCAAATCTTTGTTTTCTTTTCAACAATTCAATTACCAAAACCTTGAAAATTACGATTACACTCTTTAGAATCAATCAAATACTAAAAATCCACAATTGATATGAAACTTACCAACGAATCCTCTTAAGGTTGCAACTAGACTCGTAGGTCTATGTTCACCAATGTGTTCTTCTTATACTACCAATGAAATCACTCTTAGACTTATGATCTTCAAACAAAACCTAATAAAATCTTATGGGATTTCCAGCCTTACAGCTAGAGTTTACAATGTTTGTCGTTAGGGAGTCTAAAGTTCCTACCAAAGAGATGAAACCTTAGGATAAGAATGAGTGTGAAACTAAAGTTTCATTGCTTATGAGGCCTTTTAAAGAGTGATGGGTTTTTCTCTAAAAATGCCTTCACTTAGTAATTGGCTAATGTCTAACATGCAACTGTTTTATATTTATTCCTTCTTTATTTTATGCCTTTATTATCTTTTATCTTTTTTTTTTTTTGGGGGGGGGGGGGGGGGGGGGTGGGGTTTACCCCCTTTAAATAACTTTAGTTATCAAAAGTTGCTTAACTCTAGGGTGGTTTGTATGCTTTTTTCCTTATCTTCGTTGACTTCCATGTAAAATGCTTATCCGAGCCCCAGCTTACTTGATTATTACCTTTTCATATCTATTTCATTTTCCTGTTACAAGATCATTTTTGAACTATTATCTATTATCCTCAAGTCTCCCATTGTTCTTCATGGCTCCTTACTTACTTAAGGTTCTCCTTGTATTACATTTTTTGTTGTTTTACTTTACCCCAACTTTCTATCCTAAGGACTCCTATTTGAATTTGTCACTTGTCCAGTTTCACTACTTTATAATAGCTATAATTTTCCAGTATCTATGATTATGCATTCTCATAGCTTCTATTTGCAATTTCATTTATTTTGCAATCCTTCTATATTTTTTCAAAGTTTTGATCCAGTTTTCGATGGTAACCATCTTGGAGTCTCCCTTAGCTTTTGCTTTTGACTTACTTTACTAGCCACCTTATTCTCCATTTATTACTTTATTAACTTCCCACTTATCCTTAAGATCAATACTTAATGTTCTAAGTCTTATAGCTTTTACCTTTGCAATTGCCTTTTACTTGATTTCATCTACGTTTTTAAATCCTTACCATACTTTCACTCCTTGAGTTATACATTTGCAATTGCCTTTCTCTTAACCTCAATATCAACTCTCTCTCCTTTTTTTTTTAATACTTACTTAGAATTAGCACATCTTATCAAATTACCTTGGTTTTGTTCAATCTAATATATACTTCCTTATCGATACTTCCATAAAATTTTCCTTTACTATATATTACTCTCTTGGACCTTAATATACCCGATCACTACCTTTAGAGATTTATTCCTTTCATCTCTGAGTACATGTCCTGTTGGTAGATTTTCCCTAAGTTTTTTATTAGTCTCCTTATTAAATAGTTCTCAGTTTTACATATACTCTCTTATTAATATTTCTAAGACTCTAATTACTTAAAGCTTCTCTTTTTACCTCATCTTCCGTTGTGCTACTCCGATTACATTTTAATAATAAAGTTTTGATCATCCCACCTGTAACCATTCTCCATTTTGTACTTGTACTTTTGTCACGTTGATTGATAATTCACCTTGATTTGAAGGATCTTAGTCTTACAATTTACTTTCCTAAAAACACTAGGCTACAACTAATATCTTGTAAAATAATGTTTATAATTTGTGACAATTCAACTTCTATCCACAAATTTTTTCCTCCAATTTCCTTCATCAAATCAAATGAATGACTTACTCCTCCTGTTTTATTTAAGGGGTTCTAACTTTATTATATTTCATAATCTCAAAATTTGATTCTTAACATTCCTTTTATCAGTCCTAGTTATAGCATTACTAATGGTAGATGATTCACCCAAAAATTAGTGCATCTCTCCTTAACCCATTAAACTTTAACTCTTTCCCTCTTCACCTCGAAGTAACATGAATTATAGCTATAACACTTCTTACAAACTCCATTCTCATTTCATATTTACGTTATTTTATTCTATTGATCCATTTAACTTAAAGAGTAGCTTATTTTTGTCTTTTACCTATTACCATCAAATCATAACTAGTTTCTCAAGAGTAAAATTTACAAAGGTTGCCTCTATCCAACTTCTATCCACTTTTTTTTTTTTTCCCTTCATTCTTCTTATTTCACTTACTTGATGAGCCTTTAAAATTTTCCATCATTTATATTCCTAATCTCTAATTATGGTCATTAGATTTCCTTAATATATTCTCAAGTCTCTTTTTGAATTCATTGTTTAATGAATAATCTTCCTTCTTACTTATACCCTTTTAAACTCCAAATTTGCTTACTTTTTAATAGCCTCCTGATTACAATATTCTTATTTGGTGCTAATAGCACTTTTCTTTTGATATTACTCCAGAGTTATTCTTTGTTTCCTATACAACCCCTTTCTATTCAATTATTCAGGCAAGAGGAAAATGTTATAGCTACTATCATTATTTAGTTATTTAAATCATGTCTTTAGGGTTTAAGTTTTCTTAATGTGACACTTATTGCTCAACAATTAATATATTTTCTTATTTATTTGTTCACTTTATAATATTTGCTTTTTCTTTGCGTAGGTTGCTATGATAGATATTGAAAACGTATGGTTGATTGTTTAGAAATTTGTTTCATATGTAATTAGTTATTCTTTATTTGTAGATATTTGATACTCTACCTGTGTATCCTTTTTGCCTACCCCCCCCCCCCCCCCCCCCCCCCCCCCCCCCCCCCCCAAAAAAAAAAAAAAAAAAATTAGGAAAGAATTCCAGGTTTATTTCTTTCTTATAATAACGTTCTAACAAAAACTGAATCACTATAAGACCAAATTTTGCTAGTAAAATAACTCTTGGATGGGGAACTACTCCGTTGATGGGTGTCACAATGGCTTTATTTGCGGTATTCCTATCTATTATTTTGGAAATTTATAACTCTTCTATTTTACTAGATTCATTTTTATTGCTTTTCTTTTCTCTTCTTTTCGATACCTAGAAGTGTCAATACAATTTCTTAGTTTTTTTCAAGGTAAAATGCCTAGAAAAAAATAAAAATTGTGGTTGGGAAGGTTATAGTAGCAAAAGCTGTTGGAATTTTTATTTTATACATTGGAAGAATCTTTTTTGTTATTAATCAACTAGGGAAGGGGAAAAGAATAACTAAAACAAAGAAAATCAATTAGTTATTCATTAAAGTTTCATTTATTGAATGAAATTAGAAATAACAATATTAGATTATGGGTTATTAAGTATAACTCATAATAAAACGTATATATAGAATTCTAAACCACTTATGATGGGCTCCTAAACACATCGTAAGCTAAACTTATCTTGATGAATAACCAACTCGCAATGAATAGGGAGGGCATAGAAATGCTATGAATAGCCCAGTATCGAATACTGGTAATAATATCAGCAAAAGAATGTTATCCTATGCTTCCAGACATGCTGAGCTCCACATATTCTTGTACAGTTAAAGGGGGATCGAGTCCCTAAAAGGTGATATCATTAACTAGATGGTTTTACTTCATCGGATATTCATCCCAAATATCTGGAGCATAGAATATATGAAATTGATCATAAAATATTAAACTACGATTCATACTTAATAGTCATACCCCGCGATCGGACTCCACAAAAATTTCTAAAAAGTTATAAGTTTAGAAGATATAATTGGAGGGCATGTCTGGTTAGGTTCCATTTGTATACTTGGAGGAATCTAGCATATCTTAACCAAACCTTTTGCATGGGATCGTCGTGCACTTGTATGGTCTGAGGAGGCTTACTTATCTTATAGTTTAGGTGCTTTATCCGTTTTCGGTTTCATTGCTTGTTGCTTTGTCTGGTTCTATAATACCACTTATCCTAGTGAATTCTACGGACTTATTAGGCCAGAAGCTTCTTAAGCCCAAGCATTTACTTTTCTAGTTAGAGACCAATGCCTTAGGGCTAATGTGGGATTATTTAGAATGTACCAATAAATGAAATTTAAGTTAGAATGAATGAATATATATTCTGATGAATGGTTATACTTTATTCAAATTCAATTATTTTTATTCATCAAATGAGTTAAAGTTAGGGATTTTAGATGCAATATCTTAAAAGTATTTGAGTAATTTTTAACTAATAGCCTAACAATTTCATTATATCTGTTACCAATAATTAATATCCAATTTATTAAGAAGTAAACGGATCATTGAAATTAATCGACATTAGCTCGTCTTTACAAAAAATTTCATTTTATCCTCTTTCTAAGATCATTAAAAATAACCATGCCACAATTGGTACATTTTAAAATAATCCTTTCAATTTGAAAGATCCCCCTTAGGATTCCTTTTAGAGCCTGTTGAATAATTTTTATAAATTTTTTCATTTCACTAATTTTAACAATATTTCCTAGTAAGCCAAGAAATATTGAATGGTGATGTGGGCAAGGGTTTTTGAGGAATACAAATAACCTTTATTTTTTTTTTAATTTGGTGAACATCTAGAGATAGAAAAAAAAAATCAATTAATCATTTGTAACCTTTAACCAGTCCATGATTCCCAATCAAAGGATTCATTATATAACTCTTGAGAAACTAATATTTAAAATAATAAAGGTAAATTAAATTTGAATAAAGTAATAATGAAATAAAGGAAAAGGTATCCTATGATTAGATCACTCTCGAAAATCAAATGTTTCTTTTTATTCAACTAGATTCTGAGACTAGTAATTGCTATAGTTTTTTTCATTCTTTTCTATGTTCTACACTTTTTATTCATATTTATAAGAAATTTTCTTTTCATATCATAAAAACCCTCCCAATTAAAGAACCTTTCAAATTCTATCTTATTCCTTGTTCTTTTTCTTCTTTTATCAATACTATCTATTGCTCTTACTTCTTACTCTACAAATCCTTCTAAAATTGAAAATGCAAAAAAAATAAAAATTGTTCTATGCAGATTAAATAGTCTTTTTCTAAAAAAAAAAAAAATTCTTTTTTCTAAGAAAAATATTAATTTGATATTTTCTATAATTAAAAAAATTAAAAAACTTCTAATATTTTCCAAAAATTTAGTATAATAAATTTTTAGATCTAACATACTGTCTATCCAACCTCCTCTACATTATCGACAGTCCATCTTTTTCTCAGTAGTCTTTTAGTGGCATGTTTTGATCCTCTTCCCTATTAGACTCGTTTGTTCTTCAATTATTTCTTTCTATTATTATGTTTCTTTACCTTTTTTTTTTTTTTGGTATTACAAAACTAATATTCGATGTCATCTAGCATAATCACTCATGTGAAGAGAGTTAGCGAATTCAAACCAATGCTGAGACATAGACTCGTCATCCTATCTCATATGTAGATGTGCTAAACTGTATAATGAATATTTTGTTCTCTCTTTTTCCGTTCCAGTTAATTATTGTAGCTTGTTATGCATTCTTCTTCTTCTTCTTTGTTCCACACCATGTTTATTGGGACTTTTGCAAAAAGTTTAGCTTATTGTTGGGTATGAGGACTTTTTTTTTTTAATCGATCTTTCTAATATTTGTGTTATTGCTCACTATGAAAGTTTAGTAGAATAGTCATATGTTATGAGATCTTTTATTTCTAGTATTATTTCCATTTTTATACTAGTTGTTGTCATAATCTTTATTGTTGTTTTTATTATTATGATAATTATTATTGTCTTTTTTATTTTTTTCTATTATTATTATTGTTCAATTTTTTTTTTTTATTGTGTTTCTTCTTGCTATAAAAGGTATAGTGAGATAACATTTACTCTTTCCATGGATTAATATTGGCAGTGTTAACATCTTTTTTTATGACCATTTATGGTAACTTTTTTATTAAGGTAACTTTGTCATCTACTAGGCGAGGTGGTGTGGAAGGACTTTACTCATATTTTGAAACTTGAATTATGTATGACTACTTTGTTACCGTTCTACTTTGATGACCTTGAATAGTTTAGCAAGTATTTTAGGTATTGTGGTTAACCATGTAGGTATCGTGGTTAACTTTTCTTGTTTCTATGTTTTAAATATGTCTATTCCTATTTCTTCTTTTGGTATTACAATTTTGTATCACGTTATCTTATTGAGCTTATTTAAGAATAATTATTACTTATTTCTTTTTTCTTACTTTTAAGTATTAATTTTATGTGTCATTAATTTGCTTAATTAATGACACTTTAGGGGGTTTATAAGTATATGTTTGTTATATTGTTTTATTTCTCATAATTATAACTTTTGTTATTTTTATGTTCAATCATGATTTGAGCCTCATTACAATTACTTAATAGTTACTTAATCGGTACAAATATTATTATGCTATGTTTATTATTCCGTCATTATTATGATTCCTATTTTATCAATCATTAATTGGTAAGGATTTCGAACATATCCATAGGCAAGTATTTGTAACCACAAATTTATATGGTATCAGTTCCAAAACTATTATTAGATCTTATAAGGCAAAAGAACTAAATTGTTGTACTATTTGAATCTGCTCTAAAACATATACACCTATTCACTTTTTTTTTCTAAGTGATTTAAGGTTATTACCTTTACTAAGACTTTAACTATATCTATTATCTCCAAATCATTAGTACAATAAAAGAAAAGTCTCCAAGATGATTCAAAATGTGCAGTAATGACCATAAGATAAAATTACCAAGAATCTACATAAAAGAAATATATATATAACACAAACTTTAAAAGGGGAAACACTTAACCTTTATCTACCCACTCGCTCTATCCTATCATCTTAGAGATTAATTTTCTAAATTCCTGATTTATTATGCCTAAGATTTGATACTATTAAATCTGTAATGCCTCAAAACTTAGGACACCATATATTGCTTATATCTCTAGCCTCTAATGATACATTGTGTAACAAATGACTACAATCTGCAAATGCAAGAGTCTCTATATATCCTTATGAACATAAATTAATTAGAGGAAAATATGATTTCTTCTAAATAAAAGTAGTTGATTACTAAACAAAAATTAATACTGTATAAGGCTAAAGATTCTAGTTATTAAATCTCTTACAATATTCTTTAATATCATAGGTAGTCATCACTCTTCCCATCCCAATGACAGTAACCATGATCTCTATAAATTTACCCATTCTATGCATCACTATTTCTTGCATTTAAAATACATAAACAGTAAGTCGAAGCTCAGTATGTAACATAAACACATGCGCTTGAGCAAAACACGCATAATTACATGCGTTAAATGCAAGCAAATAATCTACACAACCATTTATTTACCTTCGCATTAGCTAATCACACAACACATAAGGAAGGTTCTCATAACATCCATCACAACACAATCCGATTCATCATCTTAGAGGTTAGGCATACCCCTTTGAGCCTCTATAACCTATGGTTGGGCATGCTACTTCGAGTCTTATCTATTTTCACCTAAATCTACCCCTACATTTCTAAGCCAGACTCTACTAAAGATAACGTATCATAAGGATCATGAAGATTATCCTCTAGGGATCTGCTACTCTAAGCCCTTAGGCTAAGCCATACATAAGCCGTAAGTAAAGATATTTTAAGCTATATATTCCATTAGTCATTTTGAGTATATATATACAAATATAAAAATTTACCCTAGCAATCATAAGTAATACACAAGCGTTATGTACTTGGAGTCTATCGAAAGAACTTGATCAACGCTATCTTAGAAAGATAAATCTGTAAAGAAATGAAAAATAGAAATCACTTTAGTAACACTCTACAACTTCTTATAGACTTTCAAAGGGATTTAGATAAGAATCTATGCTAGAAACAATTAAACTAAGGTTATAAAACAAAGGGAAACAACTACAAGAAGCACAGTTAGGAAATCATGCCCTTGATCCTTTCCAAAAGGTGAAGTAGTAAGTTCACCTACTAAATTACAACCACGGACTTGGCCATACTTCACCATGGAAAGATCATGCCCTAGATCACAGTCATAAACCTTAGCTATGATCCTATCTACCATAATTTTCCTCCAAAATACTTCACACCCAACTCTCCAGAGAAGATTACATTCACGATCACACCCATGATCTTCGACCGTAATCTTACTACTTCAAATCCTTGTCTCCTTTTTCACTAAAAACAAACCAAAAACCCTAACCTCATTCTTAAGCACTTACATCAAAACATCTCCATAATATATTTTAATCCACGAATTAAATAAAAGATAAAGATTGTGAAAAGAGGAATGTATTATCTTAACACTTGAAGAACCTTAAAGCAAACCTTTATTTTCTCTTCAACAATTCAATTGCCAAAACCTTGAAAATCACAATTACATTGTTTAGAATCAATCAAATGCTAAAAATCCACAATTGATATGACATTTACTAATAAATCCTCTTATGTTGCCACTAAACTTAGGATTCCATGTTCACTAACCCATTTTTCTTGTACTACCAATGAAATCACACTTAGGTTTATGATCTTTAAACAAAACCTAGTAAAATATTGTGGAATTTCTGACCTTACCTCTAGATTTTGTAAGGTATGCCATTAGGGAGTCCAAAGTTCTTACCAAGACAGGAATCCCTAGATAAGAATGAGTATGAGGCTAGGGTTTCACTACTTATGAGGCCTTTTGAAGAGTGATGGACTTTATCTAAAAATGTCTTCTCCTAATAATTGGCTAAAGTCTAATATGCTATTCTTCTTCTTCTTCTTCTTCTTTTTCTTATCCATTCTTTATTTTTTTTTCTAAGATATTATAACTTGGGTCAATTGTCCTTAAATTTCAGTGAAGCATCTCTCTTAAAATTGAATTCTCTTGCATAGTGGATTAGCTTATGCTTCCTTCCCTTTCAACTCATTTTTGGGGCCTAATGCTTCTTCCATAGTTTAAGGCTGTAGTATTTTCCTGGTTAGAGGAATCAAAGATTAAGATCTTGTTGATTCAAGGTCTATGGCTAACTTTAGCTTAGTAATCCTTTCTCTAAGAATCACTAGAGGCTATAGCTTTTGGTTGAGTATTAAGCTTTTTCTTAGTAACCTTTTTTGTTTTGATTAGCCTTTTTACCTTAGTTTAGACTTAGGCTAGATCATTCAAATCCATCTCTTGAAGATAGCCAGCTTGATTTAATTCTTTAACCCAATGTTCAAATAGCATGGGTAATTCCTTAAAGCTTTGAACCATTCAATTTCATAGTAGCTTAATATGTTGATATTGTTCCCTAGTCTTGAATGAAATCCAATTGAGTTTCCTTACATTTGTCAAGTTCTAAATTCTAATTTGTCAATCGAATGCCCTTGTTGACCCATGTGGCATTTACATTATACATTTAGATTGTATTATCTTGGCTTATATCTTGGTGTTGGGAATTTTCAATGCAATAAACCATTCTTCCAAAGTCAGTCAAAGATTTGGGATAATAGGACAAGGATCTAAGTAAACCTTCTTCTAGGTATCTTTGGGCCTTTCTTGTTTAGCATAGGCTTCAATATTGTAAAATTTACATTTGCCTTAGAATCCAATAAGGCTAGTTTTTTTCTTATTCTTATGAGTTCTTCAATTCGACTTCCTGCAAGTACGTTATCTATAAAAATAGCCATTTATTACCTAACAAGTGCCCATAATATGGTTCATCTGATGTATGCATGAATAATACTATTAACTCTGTTTTTTTTTTTTTTTTGAGAACAAGAGGGACTCTAATTGCCATGCCGTTCTATCACTAGGCATAGTCCTTAAAGGTCTTACTATTGTTTTTGTGCATAGGTCTCAAATCAAAGGGGTTTTCTCTACATTGAATTTATATTATTCATAGAAAGCCTTGACTAGTTGGTCCCAAGTGTTCATCTAATTAAGATAAAGCTAGCCATATCAACTTAATGTAAGACTTGTTAGATTATCTTGAAAGGTTTCAACCATTAGATATTCATCTTGGACATACTTGCTCATTTTGCATAATAACTTAGGACATCCAATTTCATCGTATTTTTTAAATTCTATTACCGTGTATTCCTCTAGGAAGATACTGGTAGCCACTTAAGTGATTTCAACTTAAACCAATTTATTAGGGCTTGATGTGTTCGATTTTTTTTTAAAAACAATTTTTCAATAAAAAATACTCTAACAAGTGAACCGAGTCATATATTATAGTAAAAATAACTAATGAAACTAAGTCATTATCAAGAACTGGAAATTAAGTGTTAAATTATTTCAATTCTTTTCTTAACTAGATAATCAAAATGGAATGATGAAACAAATTTAAATAAAAGGAACTGATTGACTATGGCCATGAATGAACTACAAATTAAATACTAATGTCACAAGGAAAGAATTCACTAATAATAATATGGGATCTCAACAAAGTCATTATCTAATGAATTAACATAGATCTATAAAATATGATAAAATTAATTAATTGGTGATTAATTAGATTCACAAGAGGCCATTTTCCTTTTAAGTTGATGTTGCCTTAATTATAGTAAAACATCTCTTTGGAATAGTTTATCTATAATCCCTTATTATGTAGTAAATTCCCTCTCACAAAATTTACTACCCTAATTGATATTAAGATTCATGCATATTTCTATGTTGAAAAAATTAATACTAATTGCATTACGAGTGCGAATCCTAAAACTAATTCCAAGTGTATGTTTCTATATTGACAATTGAATCAATTCTGTTTCAATTTCATATAAACTATCCATTCCCTTTTGAGTTTTTCAAGTTTCATTCATAAAAATACTATTGGCCATACAATAAAATCACGAACCATGAAATTAAATAATTAAAAATCTAATTAATTAAATAGTAACATATAATAAAGTCATGTATTTATTAAATCATCAAACTATGTCAAAATCTCATTAAATCTAATTTAGTTCAAGGAAGAAACAAAACTCATACAAAAGAATTCAAGAAACATGATAAATCTTGAAAGTAAAAAGGATTAGAAAACTCAGTTATAATTCTTGAAGTGCAAATCTGATTTCTAATCCAATGTTCTATTGAATCTTTTGAGCCCTTGTGATAAACCTTAAAATTTATATTCGATCCTCCGTCTTGTAGCTATAGAAGCTAAAATATAAAACCTAAAATAATAATAACTAAACTCTTCTATCGATTGTGGCATGAATATATAAATAGATATCTTCCTCTTGTGTTTATGGTTGCTGTCCTTTTCTATTTTTTTTATTATTATTGTTTTTAAATCCATCCGTGAAACCTTCGGCATCTAGATTCCAATTACGAATTGGAAATCACATGGACTTAGCATTCTTCGCATGGGCTTCATATAGATATTGCATGGCGTGGATTAGAATTGGCTTTAAGCGGACTTTTCCCCAACTTACACACGTGCTAGAGAATAGGCTTCACAACATGAGTTGTGGAGATTCACTTATGGCCGAAACACGATGGGCTAACGTGAAGAAAATGGGTATTTTTCAATTTTCGATCGAGTTCTACATAAGTCTTGCACTTAAATATCTTTTATGTATATTTCTCTAATTTACACATTTTTCCTATAAAAAAGATAAAGAAAATATCCACATAAGTATAGTATAAAGTCAAGATAAAACATAAAATTTACACTTATTTACTATCCCCAACTTTATAATTTACTTGTCATCAAGCAAAACATATTTTAATAAAAAAAATTAAGGACAAGCACTACATTAATTACTATGTTACATGAAAACCAACCATATTGCATATTATTTCTATTCAATGCTTAAAAGATATGACTCTCCTATCAATTCACATTCAATTTAATCAAATTTAGGTTCTTGCAACTTTCAATTATACACTTTCATTCAATCACATTTTAAATGCACTAACAACACAAAAATACATGAGTTTGACAGTTAATCTATGTGAGATAAAGTTTTATCATATCATTTAAACAAAGATTTATAAAGTTGAAATCGGATATAACATCAATTAATCAAGGGAAAGTTACCCATACTTTGTACACTTAACTAAAATGTATATACTCTCCTCTTCCAACTCTCTAAGCATCATAATTCAAAGTAAATGCATATTACATTTGCCTATCCCCTAATCATCCCATTAGTATTGATTTTCATTAAAGCCTTTTTTTTTTTTTGAATTAGGTTGGACCAGTTTCATCGGTCAGTAAGTCTTAAGTTAGATGACCTTAGGCTACTAGGCATTAAGACTTCCCCTTGAACCATCTACTTACTCCATTATTTATTTAAGCATAATCATTATAATTGAGTCCATTGACAGTAGAATTCAAACCTTACTCTTTTAAGAGACTAAGGTGAATCCATACCGACTTATTATCACGTAGGTAGTGAGAAAGAACCTTGCTCTTCTAAGAGACTAAGGTTGATCCTTATTGACGTATCTAATTTATTTATTTATTTTCTCCAACTATTTTGTTTTTTCAAGAGATTTTCAAGAAATAAGTTTCATTTGTTCATTTACTATGAATTAGAAAGCTCTAAAAATTTCTAAGGAATGAGTATATATTAAAGTAAGCTTAAAAATTACAAGTATCTAACTCATAATTGGTGACATTACCTTAATTCTAAGTCTTAAATCAAAGTTTAAATAACACATTACTACACCTAACACTGATTTCACGATTTAACTCTAGTCAAGTGTTAAAAATTCATAAGTAATCAAATAAAATTAAGTGCAAAAATTGAAAAAATTTAACCAAGAAGTTGCTTTTCTATTATAAATGCAAATTGATTTTAAGATGTGCATGTGTAATGAAATGGTATTTCATGTAACAGTGTAAATTTAAGTGTAAGATTTTTCTAATAATCGCTTATAAGTACAAAAAATATAATAGTTAACCAGCATAACAATATAACACTTCAATTCATCTCTATCACCTTAACTTAAGAATAAATATCTCACCCCTAACTTTAGGACAAAAAATGTCTTCATTGTTAACAAAATAAAAGCATAAAGAAAGGTAAGAAACCGGACTTTCCTAGGGTGATGAACAACTTGCTAGTTAAATTGCCCTATCCATAGTAACCATAACCCTACCATCCTTAGCCAAACAAAATCCTATAGCCTGTATGCTTAACAAAGAGATCAAAAATACCAAAAATGAAAGAAAATGAAAAATAAACATGAAAAATAAAGAGATAATAGGCTGCCTCTCATTGAGTGCTTGTTTTAAAGTTCTCAGCCTAACTTTCTTTCCTACTTAAGTTGGGTCACTTAGACCTACTGTAATAAGAATCAACCCTCCTGAACCAATTACACATAACCGAATTAGAGGACTCTAAGGACTCATGCGTAGAATACTAGCTTGAAGCCATATTCGAGATGGGGATCCCTATTCCGAATTGATCTCCTAATAACATAGCTATTGGATCCTCATGTGTTAGATTTGCTTCTGCCCAATAACAATGCTTTATTCTAGAAGATGGCCTAAGACTAGTTGAACCGAGCTCCCGAGCAGATCATAGACATCTGACTCCAATTTAGCTTACTTTTTTATAGGACTAATTGGCTCTTAACCTGATCTGATCAAGTCGACCCATAATTACATCACTTTTTTGCTTCTACCTAGTTTCTATTATATTTCTAACATCCAGTTACTAAGTGATATGTATCTTTTGATACAACATTCTCGAATGATTCTTTCTTTTTTTTCATACTAAATATTCTTTATCTTTTTTACCCCTTTTGGTATATTTTATGTAACCTAATTGTAAGAATATCCTTTTGTCTTTTCTTGCATGTAAAGTAACCCCAATGGTGGAGTATATAAACCCTTACTTACTGGTACGTAAACACAGATCAATATCATATTATCATTGAAGTTTCTTTTGAGCAACCCTAGTGTTTTTATTATCCTTTAACTCTTATCTATTCCTTTTAGCAAGAAGTAGTAATAAGTGACCTTTTAGTTTGGATCGGTGAGTTCTATTAGGCAAATTGTAGCCCAAGTAGGATCAAGTGGTATGTTATATCCATTTGGTAGTTGCTTGGGCTTTGCTAGTTGCTCGAGCTTTTCTAGCTTTTTCTTTGTTTGCTTTTGGTTCACTTTGTTGTAGTGCTTCTTCGTGTATCCTACTACAGAGATGCATAAACTTTGTTGGTATTAGAGCACCGTTCCGTAAAGGGGTGTCTATGGTTGCAGTGAAGTTTTGGTTTGCTTTGCTGTTAGTAGCTGTTGTGTTCCTTTCGTAACTATTGAGGTATGTTTGTATATAAGTAAGTATAATTTCATTATTACTTTGTTTTTACTCTATTTTTCATCACGAAAATAAAGCAAGTTTACTTTTATTCTATTAGGGTGATTATTGGATATTAAAGTTGTTAATCTATTCGAGAAATATTGTGCTATGTCAGATTCGAGTATTTAAGATATTATTAGTGACCTAAATAGTGGTGTTCAACCTAGTTATGGTCATAATGTTAGTAATACCACAGGGTTAGTTGATGACAAACTTGATAGACTCATAAACCTTATTAAGAATCTAGTCACTGCAATGTATGTTAATAGACAACAACCTTAAGGTGTATAACACCATAACCTACAAGAAAATGCCCTTAAGAGACACCAACTAATCGCCCAGTTTAACTACAGCAAGTTGAAGGAGTAACAGATTGAGTTAGTAGACGAAGATTGGAGTTAGAGGAGATTAAGGAAGATGATGAGGAGTTGGATGTCGAAGAGTTTGAGAAGGAAGAAGAAGAAGTAAATTATTATTAAGCATAAGAGCGAGGACCCCAAGCTCCTCGAAGACTAGACAATGTTATGGCATAAATCCTACCCTTTAGTTGAAGTAGAGATGCAAACAAATATTTGGAGTGGGAATAGAAGCTGGAGAAGGTATTTGATTATTATGGGTCTACATAAGCTGTGAAGGTGCAACTAGTTGCACTTGAGTTCTTTAGGTATACCACTATGTGGTAGAAGAATCTAAATGTAGCCAGAGTAAGGGATAGAAGACGTGGTGTTGGAACCTGAGATGAGATGAAAAGGTTGTTAAGACGTAGATTTGTACCCAAGACCTACCTACAAGATACGTTTGCAAAGTTATAGGAGCTTTGCCAAGGAAGTTGATATGTTGATGATTATGTGAGAGAGCTCTAAATGGTTATGATCCAAGCTAACGTGGAAGAACCAGAGGCCCGTACAATATCAAAGTTCATTTTTGGGCTTAAATATGAGATTCGCAACATCGTGGAAGTGCAAAGATTTTATATCTTAGAAGAGGCAATTAAGATAGTGTAGAAGGTTGAAAAGTAGAGGAGAGGTATTCCAAGCCGACCTAGGCCAACATTCTTGCGAGCCCTTGAACCATGTCGACCTGTTTAAACTGAGTCGAGGACAGGAATGACTGAATTTATAATAGCTAAATATGCTAGTAAAGCCGAGCTAGTTAACTAGGCTAAACTGAGGTTAAGTTGACGTCGAGGACATTTGAGAAAGTTTAAACCTCCGGATGGAAGACTAATAAGGTGAAGTGCTTTAAATAGAATGATTGAATTTATAATAGCTAAATATGGTAGTAGAGCCGAGCTGGTTAACCAAGCTAAACTGAGGTTAAGTTGACCTCAAGGACATTTAAGAAAGTTTAAACCTCTGGATGGAAGACTAATAAGGTGAAGTGCTTTAAATACTTAAGCTTCGGACACATGGCTGCTAAGTATCCTAGTTAACGTGTTATGGTACTTCGAGGAGATATAGTGGATAACATTGATGAGAGCGAACTCAAGGAAGAAAAGGATATTAGAAAATCCAAAGTTGAGGAGGAAGAGGAGACTTATGTCTATGCTAGTTAAGTATAAGTAATGACTCTAGTCTTAAGATGAGTATTAAGTTCCCTACTGAACTCTAAGGAGGACTAGAGGGAGAATTTATTCCATACCAAGTATACTGTCAAGGGCTAATTATGTACAATCATTGTAGATAGGGAAAGTTGTGCCAATGTCGTTGTATAGTCCTTTGTGCAGAAAGTGGTTCTGTTGACCTTAAAACATCCCTGACTTTATAAGTTACATTGGCTTCATGATAAGGGCACATTACACGTGACGGAGTAAGTGAATGTATTGTTCAGTGTTAGAAGTATATATAAGGATGAAGTAGTTTACGATGTTATCTCCATAGGAGCTTTATACCTGTTACTTAGACGACTTTGGTTGTTCAACTGTCGTGTTACTCATAATGGCTATAGGAACGCCTATGCCTTTGTTAAGGATGGAAAGAGGATTGTGTTGCAACCCATGACCCCGTCCTAACTAAATGATACCCATCATCAGCTTACTTAAGCTAGCAAGAAGAAGACCTTAGTTATGAGCCGAAGAGAACTTTGATCTACTGAGAAGGTTGATGAGCCCATGTTTCTATTAGTTAGGAGATTATTGGAGGTAAGAGCTTTGGATAATGTTCTAAATGAAATTTGAAGCTTGTTGAATGAGTTTATTGATCTGTTTCTTGAAGAATTGCCTATGAGACTAGCCTTAGTCTAAGGTATAGAGCACTGTATTGATCTATAGCCAGGTGTTGCCTGCCAAACCAACCCCCATACAAAATGAACCTTGAACAGGCTACCGAGTTGAAAAACCAGGTAGACAAACTCATAGAGCAAGGGTATATGAGGGAGAGCATGAGCCCTTAGGTAGTACCAACTCTATTAGTTTTGAAGAAAGATGGTTCATAGCATATGTACATCAACAATTGAGAAATCAATCAGATTACTATCAAGCATAGATATCCAATACTGAGGCTCGCTAACATATTGGATAGGCTTCATGGTGCTAAGATGTATTTGAAGATCGATTTGCAAAATGATTATCACTAAATTTGTATGAGATAGGGTGATGAGTGAAAGACTACCTTCAAGAGTAGGCATAGACTTTACGAATGGTTAGTTATGTCATTCGAACTTACTAATGTGCTGAGCACATTCATGAGGTTGATGAACCATATGATGTGTCCTTTGATTAAAAGATGTGTGGTCGTGTATATTGATGACATATTAGCATATAGTGCCAACTTAAATAACAATGTTCAATATCTCCGTGAAGTATTTGACATTTTGTGAATCGAGAAGTTGTATGGGAATGTGAAGAAGTGTATATTTTGTCAAAATCAGGTGATTATCCTAGTGATATGGACTTGTGGATGAACACATAAGACCAATATCACGCGTAACCAAAGGTCCTGGGTCAGGACTGCGAGATGGTCTAAAAGATAAATGGCAATCGAGGGATGAGCAAGGGTTCTCGTGCACCGACAATAGATATGATGTACTAATACCTCACACAAACTCTTGTCACACTTAATATGACATACAAGTATGGTTGGAGGACATTTGCCACTAGTCCATGCTCAATAGGTTAGATAAGAATAGCTTAAAAGTAAGTAGAAGGGACACTTAGCTCGAGAGATAAGAAAGTTCAATGTATTCTCTATATATTGATCATTGCAGCTATTACAATTTTGCAAGTATTTATAATACCTAATTATGGTAAGTCTTAAGTTATAGCAAATTATAGAAAAAGATTTCTACTAGGTAGGAAAAGGGGAATAATTTACAAGGATATCAATGCAATCATGCCGAAAGAATATCCTTTGTCAAAAAGGATAGTACGAATGTAAAAAAGAATAGCACATATGTAATTTTCCTTATTCTATGGTCTTAATAATACTGTGAGCTGACCAGGGGTAGGCCTTGATTAGGTATGGTCCATGTTGGCAGTTGGGTAGCTCTGATTGCTAGGATCGGATAAGGGTTGGCTCAGGGATAACTAACATTCGGGTCGCCTTCGAATAGTTAGCTCCTAACAATTATTAGTTCGGCCTCAGCATTGTAGAGTTGGATGTAACCTAATTTGGTGCTTATATTGGTGCAGTGTAGAGGGGTTGGCTCGACATTTTGGCTGATTACCTTGATAGTTCCTTGAATGGTATAGAGAGCAAAGTAGCCCAGCAAATCGAACTAGAGTAAGCATCTAGCCAGCTATTAAACACCGTTATGCACCCACTTTTTACACTCGCTAGCTTTCTCTCACGTTTTCACTTTCTTTCAAATATTCAAAAGCAGATTCACTCCTTCTCTCTCGCTCGCTTGGTCTCTTTCCTTTATCTGTGTCTTCCGTTTGCTCATTTCACAAAACCATGGTACTTGAAATCAACTCACACACTCTTACCTAATAATTCAATGATTTTTTCTTTTTTCATTCATTTGTTTCTTGGCATTAGATCATAAAGCTCGTAAAACTTATAAAATCAAAATGCAGTTAATTTTACATGCTGATTCGAATCCAATATTCTTATTTCACATATTTTTTAAACCCTAAAATATTGTATTCAGTACAATGTGGAGTCAAAATTCCTTACTGATTTGTCCTGTTTATTACTTCTTCTTCTTCTTCTTCTTCTTCTTCTTCTTCTTCTTCTTCTTCTTCTTCTTCTTCTTCTTCTTCTTCTTCTTCTTTTTTGCCACAGTCCTCTTTATTATGTTTAAATCTACTATAATTAGTTATAAGCTCTTGCTCTTACTTTTGGTTTTAAATTTTAAGTTGATTTTAACAGTTCATGGAGATTAATTCAAATGGTTTTTCAGTTTCAAGCCAGTTTAAGTTAGATTAAATGTAGTTTCAATCTTCAATAGTTGAATTAGCATTTGCTTCTTTAATGCTTAGTATTCTTTGTGTAGGTTGTTGCACAAAAAGTGAAAGAAGCGAAGATCACAGAGCAGGACTCGCTTCTTTTGGTAAGTATCCTCCATTCGGCTTCCTCATTTCTTGTTATGATATTGTTTTATATTAGGGAAAAGAAATATATAATTTGTAGCAAAGTTCACGCTCATATATCGGATTTATCTCCTTTTTTTTTTCGCTTTGTTCAAATCCTTTGGTTAGCTGCTCATGCACTTTTTATTTTGTTATATTTTATTTTTGGTTTTTGTGACATTCATTAGCTATAACCTCAGTAGTTCCTTGAATGGTGTAGAGACCAAAGTAGCTTAGCAAATCGAACTAGAGTAAGCACTGCTCCTCGACAACCATTGGCTATTGCGAGGTCAGCTAAGTGGTGGTCAGAACCTTCCTATTCAACATCTTTCTATCCTCCAAGTGGCTTGAATTGCATTGTCAAGTGACCTAATTTCCAAGGTTTCCAAGATATTTCCAATCTCATATTTCAGTCCGCTGATGAATTGAGATACCATTAGACCTTCCAGCTTATTAACTTCACATCGAATCATCAACATTTAGAATTTCTTGACATAAGCTTTAATAGTCAATCCTCCTTGCCTTAGCTCCTACAGCCTTTTGAAGGCATCCTAAAGATAGTAGCTTAGCATAAACTTTCTCCTTATAACCCTCTTCATTTTATCCCATCTCTTGATTTCTCGTTCTCCTTCTCTTTATCGATTACCTTACAAGTTTTTCCACCATAAGGTGGCATAACCAATAAATTCCAACATAAAAAGTCTAACATTTGCATTATCGGGCACTTTGTGGCATTCAAACTACTTTTCAATCTTATCTACCCAATCCAAGTAGTTATTGACATCACCACCTCTAGAAAAACTTGGAATATGCATCCTCAATCCTTTGACTCTAGGGATTATACATTTCTTTCTTCAGTTTCATAGTACTCCTCTGCATCGTCATCTCCTTCTGCTTTTTTCTCAATCTCTTTAGGCACCATCCTTCATCTAGCATCCCTATCAATTCCTTCAGCTTAAGGCGTTTGAGTTGAGGCATTAACTCGACCAAATTGACCATTACCTCACCCTTGCTATTCACGTTCTCTAGTAGGGTTATTTCTTGCCCATTGCCTGTCTTCTTAGATAATAGTCACCTAACTAGCTATCAAGTCAGTAAACTTATCCAAGTGGTCACCCATTGATTGAGGTATGGAGCTTCCTTTTTACCTTTGGCTATGTCGAGTTCCACTTTCTTGGTTTTCCAAAGTTCCTTGAACACTTAAATCTAATATTGATGGTTACTCTACAAAATTGACATCTAATAATACCAGTTGAAGTTCTTTTCATGAATAATAATAGTAGATCAATAACCAATACTTCCAACACCATGACAATTATACAACAAAAAAACAATCAACCACACTTTACTTTATGTATTGGAAACAAGGGAAAATAGAGTACGAAACACTTCTCAACTACCAAACTCCAATGTCAACAATAGAACCTTTGTTACATGAAAGAAATGATAAACCGCTCAAAGAACATAGTAGTAGAATCTAACTTCAAACATAGCTAAGCTTTGATACCAGTATGATACAGACTCATAGATGAACACAAGAACTCAATATTGCAAGTAACTAAAGGGGGTAGGTCTAGATCATGAGATAGTTTGAAAGATAAATTGCAGTCGAGGGATGAGTAGGGGTTCCTATGCACTGATAATGGATATGATGGACCAATGCCTCACATGAACTTAGGTCATACTTGATATAATGCACAAGTATGGTTAGAGGGCACTTACCATTGGTCTATGCTCAATGGACTAGATAAGTGTAGCTCAAGAGTGAGTAGAAAGGATACTTAGCTTGAGAGAGTCAGCAAGTTTAGTGTATTCTCTATATATTGATCATTGCGACTATTAAAATTTTGTAAGTATTTATAATACTTAATTAGGGTAAGTCATAGGTTATAAGAAATTACAAAAAAAGGATTTCTGTTAGCTAAGAAAAAGGGAATAAGTTATAAGGGTATCAATATAATCATGCCAAAAGAACATCTTTTATCTGAAAGGATAGTATGGATGTTAAAAAGGATAGTGCATGTGTAGTTTTGCTTATTCTATAGTCCCAATAATACTGTGAGCCAAGTAGGGGTAAGTCTTGATTAGGTATGGTTAGCATTGGTAGTTCATCGGCTCTAATTGTTAAGACTAGACAAGGGTTGCCTTAGGAATGTTATCAAAAAAGGATAGTATGGATATTAGAAAGGACAGTGTGTGCATAATTTTGCTTATTTTGTAGTCTTAATAATACTGCCAGCTGAGTAAGGGTGAGCCTTAATTGGGTATGGTTGGCGTTGATAGTTCGATGGTTTTGATTGATAGGATTACATAAGGGTTGTCTTAGGGGTGACTAACATTTGGGTTAGCCTTGGGTAATTGGCTCCTGACAATTGTTAGTTTGGCCTTAGCATTGTAAGGTTGGATGTAACCTGATTTAATGCTTGGACTGGTGTGCTGTAGAGGGGTTGACTTGGTATGTTGGCTGATCACCTTAGCAGTTCCCTGCATGGTATGGAGAGTGAAGTAGCTTGGTAGATTAGATTATGGTAAGCATTTCTCTTCGATGCTTAACTCATGTCAAACAGCTCAATGAACCATCTGAGCTAGTCTTTAGGTTTAGGAGTATGTAATTTGTCCTTGATCACTATCACCTAAGGTTTGTTGTATTGGGGGAAGGAATCCGAGCTAATCTGGAATGGCCAATGTTAAAGAATGTTATTAAGGTTCGAAGTTTTCATAACTTAGCTTCTTTTGAGATAGAATGTGATGTATCAGGAGTTGGAATTGGCACTATTCTGATGTAAGATCAACGACCTGTCGCTTACTATAGTGAGAAACTTAGTGGTCCTACCTTGAACTATTTTGTATACAATAAGAAATTATACTCTCTATACTGAGCCCTTATTGTTTGGCAATATTATTTACTGCCATGAGAGCTTGGTATTTATATAGACCATAAGTTTGAAGCATCTTAGGGGTTAGAACAAACTTTCGAACAGACAAGCTAAGCGGTTGGAGTATATGGAAGGGTTTTTGTACGTCATTTGACACAAGAAGGGAAGCATAAATGTGGTTACCGATGTTCTATCACAATAGCAAACTTTGCTGATCACTTTGTAGATAAAATTATTAGGATTCTCACTCATCACGAAGCAGTATGCTTTTGATCTTCATTTTAGCCCTATCATAAAACAGTGCAAGGATACAATTACTGTTAAGGGATATTATCTTAAGGAATGTTATCTATTTAAGGACCAAAGGTTGTGCATACCAAATTGTTCTACGTGTAAAATATGATAAAATTAATTAATTGGTCTTTAATTAGATTCACAAGAGCTCACTTCCCATTCAAGTTGATATTACCCTAATTATAGTAAAAACATCCTGTTCAAGTAGTTTATCTACAATCTCCTATTACGTAGTAAATTCCTTCTCACAAAATTTACTACCCTAATTAATATTATGAATATTTCTATATCATAAAAATTAATATTAATCGCATTACGAATGTGAATCCTAAAACTAATTTTAAGTGCATGTTTTCATGTAAACAATTGAATCAATTCTATTTCAATTTCATATAAACTATCCATTTCGTTTCATGTTTTTCAAGCTTCATTCATGAAAACATTGTTAGCTAGATAATAGAATCACGAAACATGAAATTGAATAATTAAAAATCCAATCAATTAACTAGCAACAGATAACAAAGTCATACATCGATTAAATTACTAAGCCATGTCAAAATCCCATTAAATCTAATTTAGTTTGTGGAAAAAAAAAATCACACAAAAGAATTCAAGAAACATGATAAATCTTAAAAGTAAAAAGGACTAGAAAACCTAGTTATAATTCTTAAAGTGCAAATCCAATTTCTAATCCAGTCTTCTCTTCAATCTTTTGTGCCCTTGTGATGAACTCTAAAATTTATATTCTATCTTCTATCTTGCAGCTACGGAAGCTAAAATATAAAACCTAGAATAATAATAACAGAACTTTTTTACAATAGTGGCATGAATATATAAATATATATCTTCCTCCTATGCTCGTGGTCACCGCCCTTTTCTATTTCTTTAATATTATTATTTTATTATTATTGTTTTTAAATCCATTCGTGAAACCTTCGGCATTTGGATTCAAATTAGAGACGTATGGGAAATCACATGGACTTAGCATTCTTCACATGGGCTTCATATAGATATTGCACGGATTGGAATTGGCTTCAAGTGGACTTTTTCCTAACTTATACACGTACTGGAGAATGGGCTTCACAACATGAGCTGTGGAAATTGACTTACTTAAAAATATCTTTTACCTATATTTCTCCATTCCACACATTTTTCCCATAAAAAAGATAAAGAAAATATCCACATGAGAATAATATAAAGTCAGGATAAAATATAAAATTTACACTTATCAGGCCCTCAAAGTCCTTAGTATTTTCTGTAATTTTTTGGGTCTGCTTCTTCTCAATTTCCTTTTGTCTATCTTCCACCTCTTTCCTAAGGTCCTTGAAACTACAAGCCATGTTGACACCAGAGATAGAACTACTGTTGAGATGGTAGAGTTGCCTTAAAGAGACCTACATTGGCAATCATAAACTCTATTTTCTCTATCAAGTTATTCATTAATTACCCTAAGTCCATAGTAATAATGCTGCTACTACCTTGTCAATAGCTCTTCTGTCTCTCTATCTCTATCTTTGTTTGACTCTGTCTCTCTCTTGCTAAGAAAACTCTGCTTTGAAAGTTAGGAAGAAAATATGCAAAGCAGGAAAAGGGAAAATATTGCACATGGTGTCTATTGATCTTTCTATCTTTGGAAAATCCATAAGTTAAGAATTAAGAAGAGTGGCACGTGGGTCATTTTACAAAAGGGAGGATAGGAAGGAGAAGACTTAGAGGATAAGTTAATTTACACAAGTGATAACGGAAAAAAATTATAGTGGGGTTATAAACCAGTTATAAGATTTCTAGAAGATTATTTCAAAATGAGAATTATTTACAAACCTATGTAAGCTAAATGAAGAAAATCATTTACAGCTTTTGTGTGTGATGTGAGGACATTTCACATTTCTAATCCTTTCTCTCTCTTTTTTTTCCCCTTTTTTCTTTTACTTATATTTTTAATTATTTTTTTGTACTATTTTAAAATTTTTGGCAATTTGGGAATTTATGAATCTTTATTTACAAGAAATGTGATTTATTTGGGATATGAAATTTGTCTACAATAGAACAAGTATTTTACAAAGCTATTTAGAAGTTTATGGAAATGCCTTAAAAGGGACTAGAGCCATATTTAAAGGAGAAAGTAGTTAGCTTAGATCATCAAACTCTATCCTAAGAAAAAACATTATTTATGAGAATATAAAAAAGGGGAATGCAATATTTATATGATTATTTACAAACTTAGGTGAATTCAATTTTCATTATCTCTAACTCATTTTGATTTGTTCTTTAGAAATTAAGACTTAGTTGTTAAAAAAAAGAATATTTATAGATTTTTGAATTCTTGAAAGCAAATAAAGACAAATGTTGAGTTTTCTCATAAATGTTTTGATGATAACAAAAAGAGTAAAGATATTTAATAAGTTTTCTAAGTATGTAAGACAATAAACAAGAGATAAGAATTTTTTTTTAGTATTGATTTAAAAAATCAGAACTATTGAAACCCGATTCTTGCTTGTACTAAGGCCCAATGGGTGAAGCCTATTACGGGGAACACATGAAGTGCACACAAGTGAACAATGAGCTCATCCCTTGCAGCGTAACTTAATTACAACACCATGTAGTTATGTCAAGGAGGGTGTGAGTTGCTAGTGAGCCCTTTCCTTATGCCATGACCTACTTAGTGAATTGTATAGTATCCTATTTGAGCAGAGTCACCTCAATTGTTGAGTTGGTGTATGTTGACCATTTGGCATAAGCTAGAGGCTCACCTCACCCTCGATTGAGCATCAACTGACCCCAGCCTTAGCATCTTAACTTGACTTTTGTCTTTAGTGCCTAGTTTCCACTACAACTCATTAATGAAAATTTGACATCCATAGTATGGCTAGCATACTTGACATCCCCTACAACTGTCAAACCTTTGAGCTATTGATTTGGTGGTTTAGTCGCCCATAACATACTACCTATAATGCAGGTCAATCTCTATCATAGAGAGTATTGTCCACTGACAGCTAGTACGAATGAACCCTAGATCACCACGTGTCCAAGTGACTAGCATAAAAGGCATCAGGAGTTGTGAAGTAAGACAGAACACACTCTCTCTTAAACTCTCCTAGAATTCTCTACTTTCTCCCCTCCTCTTCTGCCCCTCTTTTCCTTAATCAATACACATTATGTATAATTTAGGTAAACATTACTTCTTAGGTCCTTGGTGCTTCCTCCCTTTTCCTCTTGGTCCTCCTTTCTAAATTAAGTATTAGAGGGCCTCCCCTAGCTACACCCGCCAGGGGCTTTTTGCATGTATTAAGGAGTAGGAGATGAAGCCCAAGTCCATCTCACTCAGAATCTATATGAGCCTACCTATCCCAATTGATTAAACTACAATAAACATTTTAGCACCCATTGTTTTAGGCCACTACTATAATAATGGCTAAAAGCAAAAACACTAATCCATAAGCTTCATACAAGGGGTATAACAATACATCCCAACACGAAGAAGGTGACTAAACACTCCCATAATCTCAAAATGAAAATCTCGAAGTCCTACAACTTAGGTCACTTATTTAAAAATTGCTAGAAGAAAACTGAAAATATTGTGAATCTATTGTATCCTTGCACAATGACGTTACGTCACTTAAAAATGCATCTAAAAAATTCCCAAATGAGGAGGCAATCATTGAATCTTCCTCATAGCCAACCAAGAATGACAAGGAATGCACCACGTGCCTCATGCATTCAACTGTGCAAAATTAGCATGATCACTAACCTATAAAGACCTATGTGAACGGCTGAACAACAATTGTAGCAAAATGTGCATGGAAGACGAGTGCATAGTGATAAGTAAGTCGATTGATAGTTTATCCCCAAGACAGTTGCCAAAAGACGACGAAGACATGAACATGGATGGACTAAATGAACATATCCACTGTGCCTCTAACATATGCGACCAAAAGAAAGACGAATTGTTCACACGGGCATCATGCTCTATGTTAACAAAAAGTCCATTAATCCCTTTAATCCTTGAAGAAACACTCCCTATAAGGGCAAGACTACCACATCTAAACACTTACAATGGCACTATCAACCTAGACGATCACCTCATCTACTTTTGGATAATGATGAGCCTCCATAACTTCTTGAATGCCATTGTATGTAAAGCCTTCCCCAGTACAGTAGCAAAAGCTGCTTTGCTCTAGTTTAATATAGTTCCTGAAGCATCTATCACTTGATTTGACAACCTAAGAGGTAAATTCTATTAACACTTTCTTAGTTCTCAAGTCCTACGAAGAGACTCTTCCATTCTCTATGATGCCAACCAATACCCTAACGAAACCTTACGAGCATATCTTGAATGTTTTAACTGAACAAAGCTACTAGTTTCCAAGCTGGACATGGGACTGACCCCATAAGTGCTCTTAATAGGCAAAGACCCTAATGGAAGGCTCTTTAATGTTATGTCATTAGACAAACCTAAATCATTTGACAAATTCATGAAACTCATCGAGAAATATGTAGCTTAAGAGGATGCCATCAAAACTTATTTCAAAGTTGAAAATAGGACGTGCATTTTTGTAAAGCATCACCTAAGGCCTCACATCCCTAGACTACAACCCCTAATGCGAGAAAAGCATGATGAACAAAGGTAAAAGTTCTGAAACTACACCTTATACGCACCCCTTAGCATACCACTTGGTGAAATCATGTACGAGGTTCGAGAAAAACTCCTGTGACAACCTAGCATCCGCAAAATACTAGAAATGGTGAACTCAAGAAAGTATTGTGGTTACCATAGGGTACATAGACACAATGCCTATGAGTACCACTACCTTAAGAATGCAATCGATGGCCTTGTTCATAAAGGTCGTATTGACCACCTTATTGTAGATGAGAAAAACCAAATCCAATAGCTGACCTAATAGTACTAAGTAGATAAGCAACAACATCACAAATAGAAAGCCAATGCTCCGGCAGATGAACATAATCGTAGGGGATGATAAGGCTAGATCAACACCATATTCAGTAGGCCCAATCTTCTCCAAGACAATATAACCATATTAGCTAAACACTAAGTGTGCATCATAAGAAATAAGAAGCTAAAGATCAATACGACAATCACTTTTACTAATGCTAACAAACAGAGAATTGACTTACCCTACAGTGATGCACTTATCATAAATGTTGAAATCGAGTACTTCAATGTCCCCAAAATGTTTGTCAATAGCAGAAGTTTAGTGGATATACTCTTCTACAACACTTTTCAAGCAAATGAAGGAACATCTCGACAAGTCCCTTCAACTATATAAACATGGCCTCATAGGTTTTAGAAGCAGTAGATTAGTGCCCACCAAAAGAATCATTACCCTGCCCCTTTAACTAGGCGACAATGAATATGTTGCTACATAGTTGATATATTTCGTCATTGTTGACGACTAGTCACCATATAGCACCATCTTCGATAGACTAAGCGTTGCGAAATTCAACATGCTCATTAGCCTAAAATGCCTCAAAGTGAAGTTCATTACAACTATTAGTGTAGGCAAGGCTACAGGCAATTAGACTTTGTCTAGGGCACTTTACCTCAAAGCCTAATCTAGAAACAATGTCATGAATATCGAGTTAACCAACTTCTTTACTTCAATAATGTAAGGAGAGCTTGCAGAAAAGACCATAGAAGTCATGATATTTGACGCTCCAAGATTGATAACTAAAATAGGGGCTATTGCTAGATAACAACAAGGCCAAACTCATGGATTTCCTTAAGCAAAACTCGGACATCTTCATGTCGTCACTAAAAGAGATGCTAGGGATCATCAACATATTAGAGGCCACTTA
This sequence comes from Lumnitzera racemosa, assembly GCA_024138005.1. NCBI lineage: Eukaryota > Viridiplantae > Streptophyta > Magnoliopsida > Myrtales > Combretaceae > Lumnitzera > Lumnitzera racemosa. The sequence continues at coordinate 51,804,427 of JAMXBC010000002.1, forward strand.
CCATTTAAATGTTAATCTTGTTGTTTGACTTTTTAAGAAAAAGACACAACACTTCACCCTAAAACGCTGAGCTACAATCAAGGAGGAAGTATAGATGCTATTTTGAGTAGGCTTCAATCAATAAGAGAAATAACCCACCTAGCTTACCATTAAAATACTAATTAAAAAAGAAAATGGAAAGTGGTGCATGTGCATGGACTACATTGACCTTAACAAACCATACTCTAAGGACTAGTTCCCCCTACTACATATAAACTAGCTTATTGAATCCATGGTTGGTCATGCACTCCTTCGCTTCATGAATGCTTACTTTATATACAACCAGATCCAGACGGCTCTCGAATATGAAGTTCATACATCCTTTCTTATAGACTTTAGAACCTATTACTACAAATTAATGTAATTTGATTTAAAGAATGCTGGAGTCATGTACCAAAGGCTAGTCATGCACATCTTGAAGCCATAAATAGGTAAGAATATTAAGGTCTACATTAATGACATGATCACTAAGAGCAAGACTAGAAAAGGCTACATCAACGATCTTTGGGAGACAATTTAAACCCTCTACTAGTTCTAAATGAAGCTTAACCCTTAGAGGTGTGTCTTTGGAGTTACATTAGGAAAATTTCTCGATTTCATGGTTAGAGAATGACGGATAGAAGCTAGCTTTGAAAAAATCAAAGAAGTTTAAGACATGCAGGCTTTGATTAAAATTAAAGAGGTATAGCAACTAACAAGAATGATAGCTACCCTCAGTCGCTTTGTATCTCGAAGTGCTGACAAATGTGCAAAATTTTTTAATCAATAAAAACACCTTGTTAAGTTCAAGTAGACACTCGAGTGTTAGTGAGCTTTCCAAGACTTGAACAACTTCTTGGCGACTCTACCCATACTCTAAAAACCAATACCTAAAGAAGAATTATATCGATACCTTACAGTTAGTGATAAGGCACTATCCTCGATACTCGTCTAAGTCGATGGATGTGACTTCGATGGCTATGACTACTAATCATTCTATAATGTTAGTCACATCCTCTAAGGGCCAAAGCTTCGATACACAAAGATAGAAAAGTTTGCCCTTACGGTAGTTAACATAGCTCAAAAGCTTAAGACCTACTTCCAGTGACATCCAATTGTCATACTAATAGATATACTACTTGGGATTACCTTACAAAGGTCTGATAGGTCAGGCCAAATGATGAAGTACTCTCTCAAACTTAGTACCCGTGGACAACGAGCTACCCTATACTACAATTGCAACATCCAGTACAGGGTTTTTGCCTTGGAGATTTAGTATACAAAAAATTAGAAGCTACTAGATTAGAAGAAGGGTAGAGTAAGCTTGTACCCAATTAGGAAGACCTCGTACGTATAGTCAACAATGCAGGAAATGGTGCTTTAAGCTTGAAACCCTAGAGGGATGACCTATCCTTAACACATGGAATACCCATAATTTGAGACCTTATTTCCACTTATTACAATGATGAAAACCAAAAGAACATGTAACTATGATCAAATGTAATGAATCGATGAGATTTCCTACGCTTGTCTCTTCTTTCCTCTTATTCCTCGTGCATTCCTACAAAATTTGCCTATGCCACATAATAACCTAGGGTTGATTTTCATCTCTAAGCATTGCTTAACTTAATCCTTATATTAACACTACAGGTACTTCTCTCGAGCATCAATTTACATCAAGCCCTCAATCTTGGGTTGATTTTCATCCTTAAGTGTTGCCCCGGTTAGTCCCTACAATAATACTATACGCACCTTTCTCAAGCATCAATTTCCATTGAGTCCCTAACCTTGGGTCAATCTTCATCTCCAAACACTCACCTAAATTAAACATTATTATAATAAGTACTTATACAACTTTAGGTTAAATCAAACAACAAGAACTGAAGGTTAAAGGAAAATAAAATAGCAAATGAGAAGCGATGAGCACAAAGACAATGTTATTTCACTAATGAAGCAAAGTATAAGGCTTAGTAGGATGGCATACTAACCTTGATTATATTTGAAAGGAAAAATAAGAATATAAAGGCATGCAACCATATCCTACTATATAGCCACATGTTCAACCTAAACGACCATTCGTAATTCCAATCTGGCTTCTCGCTTTAGACTCTTCTTTAAGAGGAACTCCTCTCAACTTTGACTTGGCCCATGAGTTCTGAAGGGGTTATTGTAACTACCTCCCTATGCTCTTGCTAGGTTGAACTCTAAGCTGGAAGAATCTTAGTGACACTTAACCTCTAAGTGGAGGTTGTTACTATACCTTGCAAAGCTTTTCTTCCATAAAGTCAATGATAGGGAAAACTGATCTAGCCACTCCACTCGAAGCATTGAGGTCTATGGGCCTTTCTAGTGCTAAAGTAAGGTTGATGTTTACCCCCAAATGAACTAGAGTACTCGCAAAGCAGAGGATTCACTGCGAGTGCGTTAGTCAGTAAGCTATGGTAGAGAAAGGACCTCCTTTGCCATCATAATCACCATAGGCACCCCCGGTTGCTTGGATTTGGTTGGGATAGCATGGAAAAGAGTTACCTAAAACCTTTTAAAGACGAGCGCTACTGTGGTGAAGCTACTATAGACAAGTAGTAGGTAGTGCTTGAGGCCCCCATCCTTATTTGCTTGCTATTATTAAGATAGAAAGAGGGGAAGACTCAAGGGCAACGTATGCCTATTGGTCAAAGCTTAAGAGCCACCCCTTATTACTGAGCAACTATCCACACCTTACAATCATAACCTAAGTAGAGGGGTCAAGGAGGACCCCTTCCTTAACTCGAGTACTCTACCCCATGGCACGATCGCCTTAGACATGCTCATGTCAGGTCTCATCTATGCCCTGCTAAGTTGTTTAGATATTTGGCATAGAAAGCAAGGACCCATGTACCCCTTATATAGAAGCCACATAATATCCCTAACTGTACACGTGGTAACCATCGAATGACCTAAATACTTTGGGAACCTAAGTGATGCCTAGGTAATAATGATGCACCGAATGTATAATAAATGCCTTCTAAAGGACTTCTTACTCGAAACCATTCACCTACTAGATATGACCACTACCCAAGGTGAACTATACCGACGAGATAGCTTGTTGTTGGAAAAGATCCACTCTGTCAAAATTGCCCTACTAAGGAGATCTCATGACATCATCACAAGATCCACTTTGGTAGGCTTATTGTCCCATGACGTTAAGACCTTACAAGAGCTTAAGAAAGCAAAATCTACTCATAAGGCAAGGTATGTGGACTTATTAGAAAGCATCATCACAAGCACAAAACACTTAAACAAAAAATGAAGCATAAACATAGAGCAATAGCACATGATCAAGATAGTAAGCCCCCAAAGGAATATTAGTGAGCAGGTAGATGCCCCTCACTTAAGGATAAGGAATTGAGGAAATCTTATGGAGAAGCAAGATGTACCCTTCTACTTGGGAAGCATCATCATCAGATGAAAAAATAAGTAGAGTTTAAACATCAAGCAATAGTACAAAGCAAGAAAAATGATTAAGGGAGCACAAAAACCAAAGTAAAGACAATTTGTGAGCCACTAAAATCAAGTGAAAACTTATCTAATTGAGCCTGAACTTTATGACTAGGCTAGAAAAGTTAGTTGAAGTGACCTAATAAAATTAAATTTTAAAAATAATATCCTAATAACCTAATTTTAGCCTTAGAAATATAATTGTTCAATATAGCATAAAACTCGTCGAAACCCCTAAAACTTAGTCCAAAATGTAATGAGAACTTATAGATAAATTATTTAAACTATAAAAAAGAATATTATACTATATGAATATAGGCGTATTTTTATAAAAATACTCGATACATATAATAAATATACCTATAAATTTATGGAATGATAAATTTGCAAAATTAAATAGTAAATACGTCTTAAAAATAAAGGATGTGATAGAAACATGATTATATATATATATATATATATATAATTACTCATTATGTGTATTATATATATAGGATATATACCCATAGATTAATAAAACTACTAAATATTAACAAAAAATATATAAAACATTAGATATACCTTAAAATATTATGTAAAACTCAACTAAAAATTGGAGGAAATCTAGAAATTCTTGGAGAGCATCATGGCAATAATTTAGGCTAGAAAAGGATGATTAAAAAATGAATTCTTTAAAAATAAGGCACTTAATGCTTAGTTAAGGAAAAGAAAAAATATTTTTAAAAAAATTTCTTTTTGGCCGACATTAGACTTTGTAAATAGCAAGGGGCCTTAGACATTCAATGTTTAACATTTTACAATCCCAGCCAATAGTAGAAAAATTTTAAAATTTTAGAAAAAGTTTCTAGAAAAATAAATCAAAAATAAGGAAAAAGCATCACCCTTGACATTTCCACACCCCTACCTAACAACAAACCCCATGGACTACCATTAATCCACTTACTCCTAACTCCATTAATGTATTCCTACCAGCCATTGGCTATTGTAGCTCTAATAAACGATCAATTAAGTTTTTGCCTTGTTTTTCATATATTTTCTAAGAATATTAAATAATTCCAAAAACTTATGAAAAAAAATTAATTCATAGGTTACTTTAGATGTAATTTAATGGTGTAATTTTGTTTTTACAAAATTATGAGTAATTTATATATTTATTTAACAAATATACTATTCATTCGAATTTTGAAATTCAAAATAAATATAGTAAATGATGTTGTTTCAAGCTCAAAATTTTTCTATAGAATACATATTATATTTAGTTTTTACTATGTATCTTGATTTTTATTTTATATATATTTAGTATTTATTGCATTTTTAGGCTATAAAAATGGCTAAAAATAGGGTAATTTGTGGAATAAATTGATTTTAGGGGAAAATAATTGATGAGGTTAAGATCCAATTAATTATGGATGTTTGTAATGATGTCAGGATAGGTTAGAATTAATTTAGTGTAAGAATCATATTATCTACTTAATTAACTATGATTTTGGGGCAAAATCTTAATTTTACTTACATAAGCAGTGAACCCGATAGCATGAAACTAGTTACTAGTTGAATTGTGTGTATTTTTTTAAGTTTATAGAAATTTTTATGGAATTATTTGGTGACCTTGGCTATTTATTATGAATTTTCCTAAATAAATGGTCTAAATTAGTAACTAAGATATATAATTAATACTGATTGGTTAAAATATATTAATTATTTGATTAAACCATGCTTAAGCATACCTTGATCAATTGGGATTATCCATTTTTTTTTTATTATATTTCATACTATTATATACATTGGATCATGATATGTATATGCTAAGGATAGATAGTATACAATTTATCACATTTTAACTTAAAACTATGTGAAATGTATATTACTTAACTACTAAAAAATCAATATAATATACCTGTTTATATGGCTTTAGCTATATACTAAGATTAGAATAACTCTTTAGGAATTATCTTTTGAATAAAACCTATAATATTTATCGTCAAGTTCAAATGAACCCCAAGGATACTAACCTTATTAAAATTAAATAATTATGGATAATAATGTCGAGCCTGGTCTTTTACCTCTCTGGTCTTTTACCTCTCAGTTCTTTTATAAATTAGGTTTCCTTTAAACCGATCAATATTAAATCCTACCCATTTAACACTAATCCTTGACTAAGATTTAAAGAAAATTGGTTCTTTTTATATTTTTGGAAATACTTTAGAGCTGCCACTTGACTAGAGTTAAGAAAGAAAGTTAAGTTATAACTAATTGAGTAGATTAGTTATAATTTAGCCACTAGTCTATCGATTAAAACCAATTTTGTAAAATGATTTTTTTAAACCAGAGATTTAGATCTGGGGGTTAGGAATTTTAAACTCTTACGGGTACCATTAACTTTCAAAATTTAACCTAAATCTTAAAATTCACCTTTTAATTTCATAAAAAAAGCTCAAATATTAGTTATTCTAAATGGATAACTTAAGTAATCTAAACTAAAAAAGGAAAATTAAGTTTTTAATTTTTATCATCGCCTTGGAAATGTCTATGTACCCGTTATTTAGGATTACATGTATGTAGCTCTTTTAGTGAAAACTTTAGTGGGTTGATTTGATTTTAATTGTTTAAAATTGATCAGCTTAACGTTTTATCCAGTTTAATTTATTTAAGAATTTTTTTTAAAAAAAGTCCTAATCTAGGTTTTATTTTTTTAAAATAATTTGTAAAGGGTCTGTTTATTTATTTGTTTATTTTAAAACTTGATTTTTCTAAGTTAAAACAAAATTTTTATTTATTAGCTTATTTACTTATTTTTATCTTATTTATTATTTTTTTATTATACTTCTTTTTTATTTTTATCAAACTAAAGAAAAAAATAAATGAACTACTTTTTTATTTTCTTTTTTTTCTTTTCCATTTTTTTCTTTTCTTGTTTTTTTTTTTGGTATTCTAATTTACATGTGCATAAATAAATAAGTAAATAAATAAATAATAATTAAAAAAAGTGAACAAAACCAAAATAACAAATCAAACAAAACCAAAGCTTTAATAAAGGCTTCGGACCAAATTGGATGTGTACAGGTCTGTTGATTCATGGGTCGGACTCAAGTCATCAGGTCGGATGGTCAGATTGGAGCTCAAATTAGGTTAGGCTCAATGTCATCAATAGTAATGATAGAAGCAAAAGGTGGTTTAAGGCGATTCAAGGTGGAATTTTTCATAGATGAGGAATGTTTTGTATGTATTTTATTGGAGATAGTGGGGGTAAGGAGGTTGCCATAGCTTAGGTTGGCCATTTGGGTGGTGGTTTGATTGTGGGTAATAATAGTGGTGGAGCTGCTCTTCATTGGTGGTTGCTAGAGTTGGATGAACTATAAGGTTGGCAGTTTTCAGACGTCATGGGTCTCATGGTGGCATTGGTTTGGATGAAGGGGGTCAGAAGTAGTGGTTTTGAAGTAGGATCTGTTGTGGGTTAGGGTTTTGATGGTAGGCGTTTAGTCGCATAGCTGGGAGCTACGGCCAAGAGTGGTGAGGGTCGGGTTAGAAAGCTTGAGATGTGGGGAGCGTTCCTAAGGTAATGGTGTAGCTAAGATTGGAGTAGAGAAAGAGAGAGTTCGATTGAGCTAGAGAGAGAAAGAGAGATTTCAAGTAAAATGGAGCTTTGTATGTTGATTCCATAGCTTCTCTATGTTTGTCCCTGATCTAATGAACTCCTCAATACCTTTTGTATACATGAAAACACCCCAGTAATCAAGGATAGTAAAAAATTGAAGTAAATGAAAAATTTTGAAAATTAAGTGTTTTTTTTTTCAATTTTTAGAGCTCGATTTGAATGCATTTTTGACTGAATTGGATGTGTTCTTTGATTCAATTCAAAGTAGGCCATGTTTAAAACATGATTGAAGTAAGAAATCATGCTTATATGTGTGGAGTTTGTGTAAAAATTAGATCCAAAGCGAAGGGGTCGATCTAATCTTGATTAAGAAAGAGGAAATAAAGGGAAAGGGAAAGAGAGAGGAAATGTTGATGTGGTGCCATATCAACTGTGTCGACTAACTAGATACTACTACGTGTCCTTACGTAACACATAGCATGTTACATGACTCCACATTAGCACACGTCTAATTCAATGTTGCTACGTAGTGGGACACGTAGTGGGATACGTAGTGGGATACGTAGTGCAATGAGATCCTAATACGTGGTAGTTCCTAACTATCTGAAAAAAAAAAATTGTATTCCTTTACTAAGATTTAAACCCTTGACCTCGTGCTAAAACCCAATAGTAAATCCAAATGTTTATCCATTAGGCCGTTAGCTCGTATCTTGTTCATATGTATAATTAAATTGCATATATGGACCAAGTCAGTCTAGCTAAATTCAAATTTAAGCCTAAGTCTAATGGTCAAACTTTTCAACTTATTCTAAATTTAAAATATCTATCCTATTAAATTATTATTTTCTATTTTTTTATTTTTCCATTTTAATGTGATTTTTCTATTTTTTCCATTTTTTATTTTCTGAATTTATTTTTTTATGTTTCTTTCTAGATTCCTATTTTTGATATTTTTCCAAATTTCTTATTTATTTGTGATTTTTCTTTTTTTTTGTTTTTTCTAAATTTCTTTATTTTTTAGGTTTTCTTTAATTTCCTTTTTTTTTTTGCATTTTTCTTAGTTTAGGACCTATTGAGGAAATAAAATAAAATGAAATAAAGATGGGTAAAAATTGGATGTCTACAGCTACCCCTCATTGTGGCGAAGTTTGAACAAAACTTTGCCATAAAGATAAGGAGATATTATTTTTACCCCTAAGATGACTTTAAAACAATTAATTAGCTATCTTAGACTCGATCTACCAGGGATTTGGTGAAGAGATGAAACTTAGTTCTGCCGTTTTAGGTTTACTAACTTAAGTAGGAGTGTCTTTAAGGGACAAGTAATCTTACACTGGAATTGATTTGGAGAACTTGGTTGTGCCTCTTCAAGCTCACTAAGCTAGGAAGGGGCATCTCTCAGGGACTAGTAACCCTAATCGAGGATCAATCTAAAGAACTTGGTCGTGCTTCTCTAGGCTCACTAACCTAAGTGAGAGTGTCTCTTAAGGATTAGCAACCTTAAGCTGGGATCAGCAACCCTAAGTTAAGATAGATCTAAGGAACATAGTTATGCCTCTATAGGTTCACTAACCTAGGCGGAAACATCTCTCGAGAACTAGTAACCCTAAGCTAGGATTGATCTAAAGGACCTGGTCGTACTTCACTAGACTCATTAATCTAGGCTGAAGTATGTTTAGGGGACTAGCAACCCTCAACTAGGATGGATCTAAAGAACCTAGTCGTACCTCTCTAGGCTCACTAACCTAGGTAGAAGTATCTCTCGAGGACTAGTAACCTTAAGCTGAGATCGATCTAATGGACCTAGTTGTACCTCTCTATGCTCACTAACCTAGGCGAGACTATCTCTTAGGGATTAGTAACCTTAAGTTGGGATCGATCTAAAGAACCTGGTCGTGCTTCATTAGGATCACTAACCTAAGTAGGAGCATTTCTTAGGGACTAGCAACCCTAAGCTGGGATCGATCTAAAGAACTTGGTCGTGCCTTATTAGGCTTACTAACCTAGGTGGGAGTGTCTCTCAAGGACTAGTAGCCTTAAGTTGGGATCAATCTAAAGGACTTAGTTGTGCCTTACTAGGCTCACTAACCTAGGTGGGAGCATCTCTCAAGGAGTAATAGCCCTAAGTTGGGATCGATCTAAAGGACTTGGTTATACCTCACTAAGCTCACTAACCTAAGTGAGAGCATCTTTTGGGACTAGCAACCTTAAGTTAAGATTGATCTAAAGGACCTGGTTGTACCTTATTAAGCTCACTAACCTAGGTGAGAATGTCTCTCAGGGAATAACAACCCTAAGCTGGGATCGATCTTAAGTGACCTAGTTGTGCCTCTTTAGGCTCACTAACTTAGGCGAAAGCATCTCTTGGGGACTAGCAACCCTAAGTTGAGATCGATCTTAAGGACTTGGTCATGTCTTACTAAGCTTACTAACCTAAGCAGAAGCATCTCTTGGGAACTAGTAACCCTAAGTTAGGATCAATCTAAAGGGCCTAATTGTGCCTTTCTAAGCTTACTAACTTAGGTAGGGGCATCTCTTAGGGACTAACAACCCTAAGCTAAGATCAATCTAAAAAACCTAGTTATGCCTCACTAGGCTCACTATCTTAGGTAGGAATGTCTCTTAAGGACTAGCAACCTTAATCTTAGTCTTAATGTTGTATCCTATGGGCTTACTAAGAGAAACTTGGTAAAAGGAAGGGCCTTATAGGCTTACTTAAGAGAAGTTGGTGAACAAAAATACCTTAAGGGCTTGCTAAAAGAAAATGATGAAGGGTGGTGCCTTATGAAAATTGAGGAGGAGAAATGCTCGATGGGCTAGCTAGAGAACTTCGGAGAGAAACTGAGCTAAGAAAACACCAACTGTAGAAGTTAAGTGCATTATGGGTTGGGCAAAAGGAACTGATGAAGAGAAGTGCCCTATGGGCTCCCTAAGAGAAACTTAGAAAGTAGAAGGGCCTTATGGGCTCGCTAAAAGAAATGAAGCATCCTATAGACTCATTAAAAGAACTTTGAAAAAAGAAGTAGCCTATAGGCTTGTTAAAAAAACTTGGTGAACAAAAAGGCCCTATGGGCAGGCTAAAGGAAATTGATGAACAAAAGCGTCTTATGGGTTTGCTAAAGAAGAGAGTCGACTGGTGGAAGGTGAGATAGCCCTTTTAAATTCTAGCTAGGATTAAGCTTGTTTGAAACATTACCTAATTTGAGGAAAACCCTTTGGTGAGAACCATTTATGTTGAAAAAGAAACATTAGGAATAATTTCTTCTTTTTTAAGATGGATTTGAAAATTAGGCTACTTGGGCCAATATGGAGTTAGAGTAAAGATACTTTTCCTCTCTTTTGCTTTTTTTTTTTCTTTTAGTTTGCTAATAGGTAAACAACCCTTTCTTATAATCAAATAGAGCCTCTTATGTTCCCCTAAGCCTTGATGTCGAGCTACTTAGTAGGGCCTTGTCATTTCAAATACACTTATTTTTTTAAGGAAAAGGGCAACTCATGATTAGTTTAGTCGAATAGGACTTTCTTGCAAACTCTAAGCCCAGATTACACTCTTGACTACAATCCCAAAATTATAGTTCATTTTGTATGTGATACCCCTTGATCAATCCATTAGGTCTTTTTTTGTTTAATATTATGAATTTATGCTTTTAGTCCAAGGGTTTCAAAAGAGACTAATGAAGAAGCCTATTTTGAAAGAAATATTAATCCTGGGTGTACAAGTCGAGAACCTTAGGAAAAATTTAGAAATATGCTTACCCCAATTTCAAAAACAACTTTTATTAAAAGATAAATTACCTTTCAGGATTTCAAAGAGCTTTTATTTTGTAAGGGTAGTATTATGGGTAGGAAGACCTGGTGTGATTTAGCATAAGAGAGGCTTCAAAGTGGATGTAGAGCTTTTGGTTTTTTGAGCTTAGATTATGGTTTAGAGCTTTGCGTCTTTGGTGCTATTTGGGTTTTGACTTTTGATTTGGTTGCCCTTACTGGGATATGATATATCTTTTAGGGTTTTTGACTTACACTTAGGTCCAATTTTCCAACTTTTGTTTTTCATATTTTTTTTTATTGTTATTACTTTGCCCCACTATTCTTTTGTTGTCCTTTCTTTTTCTTTTGGCCCTAAGTCTCCATTGCTAAGTTTTTGCCTCTTAAGCGATTAAAGGAACTAAGTTCATAGAATTCTATTATATGAGCTTAGGTGGGGCAAGTATAAGCTCGAGGTGTTTAAAAAAGATATGGCTCTTCTTCATTTAAAAAGAAAAATAACTTATCCAAAATAAAAGTTGCTTTTGAATTTAACATTACTAAAGTAAGCACAAACCAATTTTTCTCTCCTCATCAATGACCTTAACCTATGAATTGCCCCATTATGGGGTAGTTCTCGATAGGGTTTAAATTTGAAAATTCTTCGAATGGGTTCAACGGGGTGAACAAGAGATGATTGTGTTTAGAATTTGAAAATGAATGCCTAACTTTATTTTAATCTGCATATCACATTTAAAGTGGACGTCCTTTAAGGAATGAGCCTAAAGTATTCCCACCATTATGTCTCTTAACTCTCACAATGTTTTAGGTTAATGTGTGGAAAATATTTTGCCTCTTTTCATTCTAAACCTTTTAAAAGTGAGTTACTGATTCCTTAAGGAGAATTTATTTGTTCCGATAACATTGTAATCATTCAATTGGAAAGGCAATTGTATTATTCCAGTTGTTACAAACTTTTTTGAAAATAACTTTCTTTGCCCCTATCTTAATAAGTGTCTAATTACTTAAAACAACTAGTGAGCTTATCAGAAGCCATTGGTAAGATCAAAAGAAATGGAGCTTTAGGCAACTTAATTGGACTATCCCTATGTCTTGAAGAAGGATCGACTTGTTGTAGCTTTGGTTGAATGACTTTTGCATCAATCAGGTTTTGAATCTTGTTCTTTAATCTCCAGCATTTTTCAATGGAGTGCCCCTTTTGACCCATATGATAGTCACACCGTGCTTCTAGGTTAAAGTTACGTGTTTTATAATTTGGATTAGGGGCTTTACAGGCTACAATCTTTGTTGCTCTCAAATGATGAAAGATTTAGGTAATTGAGATCTCTAATTAGGTGAATTGTCTCCTCTAAGTCCCTTGGGCTTTTTTTTTTTTCTCATTCCTCCTTAGCTTTTTTCTTGTTGGGTCTCCTTCATCACTTGGGCTTATTGACATTTCATCAATAGTAAACATCGAGTGTTGAAATCTTATCAGTATGGGGCCCATTGCCATTTCTAGATCTATAATGTTCTTTTGTAGCTTAGCTACCTTTTTTTCTAGATTCGAGAGTCTCCTTTCTAAGCTTGAATCTAAGAATATTTAGAGAGTGGTGATCATTGGGAACAAGACTTGCCATTATTGGCCCATCTAATGTATCATCCTTTTTAGGGAGGCAAGTCTATCATTAGCTATGCGAACTTAATTGGAAGAATTCATTATTAGTTAGCAACTTTACTTTTCTTTTATTTTTCTTCTTCTTTTTTTTCTTTTTTCCTTTTCCTTTTTTTTTTGGTGAGAGAGAAAGATAAAGCTTTGTTAAAAAAAATCTAAATAAAGATGGTGATTTTTTTTTTGTTTTTTTGGTTTTTTAACTTCATTTCCTTGAGTTAGAGAATGAATGGTTAGATAAGTTCTATTGAAGGACTATCTACAAAGAAGGAAAGAATGAACAATGATAGACTAAAGAGAAAATTTTTATTTTGGAAAGATTAGAGTACAAAAAATAAAACAAAAGGGAGTCTAACAATTATTCTTAATGAAACTTGAAATTTATTTAAAGCCCTTTAACTACATCCAAAGTTTCTAATCTAACTCTTGTAGTTAGGTTTTAATCTTATCTAGTATTTCTAAAGCTCAATTCATGGTCCTCTCACTTTTTTCGACTTAAGCTAATAAGGCCTTGTTATAGGCCTTAGCATGCTTAGCCCTTTGCTTCCAGCAAGTAGCTTTTGCTTGTAACAGCAGCTCATGGATCCCTCAAGCTTTTAGCAATCTATTGACTCTTTGATTATTCTCTTGTTGGTTACTTGCCATTCTTAGGTTTACATATTTCGTAGATAAGAATCAGTCATAAATGCAGCAAAAGAAAGCACATAGAAATATATAGATGTTGGGATCTTTTGGGTTAATACATTACTCCCTTAAGTTGCAACTCTACTGTCATTTTCAGAAACTTGATTGTATTAAAACTCTTAAATGATTAGTGGGATTACGATTTCTTAAGGGTATATTAACTCAAGCTTAGAGGGGAGTATATGCAATTAGGGTAAGTTTTGAAAAGATCCTTAAGTTTTGTGACCTTTCTTATTAAAGAACACTTTAATTGGTCACATTGAGTGTAAGTAAGGTGGCCTAATCAACCTCGGGCGGTGCTTCCATCACAGCACCCGAAGCCTATACAATAGCCTCTCTTTTAGGGTCTTAAGACGGCCTAGGTTTGACCTTATCTACCTTACATCTTTAATGAAACAAACGACCCCCCATATCCTAATGTGCGTGATATGCAAGATAATAGTACAAATAGATAAATAGAAGTTGAGAGTAAATTCTAGGAAAATACTGGGAAAGAAGCTTTAGGTTTGCCTTTTATTTTTCTCTTTTATAACAAAGTTTCTTTATTAGGTATTCATCAAACCTTGAAGAATGTATGCAAGAAAGGTGAGTTCTAGAAGTCCTTAAACTCTGTAACCTAACACGTTTCTAAAAATGGTTCCTTGGTCATATTGAAGTTTAAGTTGGGTAGTCTAATCAGCCCTGAATGGTGGTTGCCTCACTACACTCATAACTTAAACAACGACCCCTCGTCCTAAGGTCTTAAGACGGCTCGGGTTTGACCATATCTATCATGCATTCATGGTACGGGAAATAAATCCACTCCTTCAATTTAGTCAAATACATCAGACTAAACTTGCAAAGATGTTAGTACAATCATGATACAAATAAAGAATGAATAAATAAATAAAGTATACTAAGGTGATTTTTAGAGATTAATTTTAATTTTGGGAAGTTAAATGGCTAACCCTCTTGACATCCTCAGTGGAGTTGCTAAGTTATCGGGCTTGGTTTTTCAACTCCAGTTCTTTTACAAATTAGGTTTCCTTTAAATCGATCAATATTAAACCCTACCTATTTAATACTAACCCTTGATTAAAATTTAAAGAAAACCAATTCTTTTTATATTTTTGAAAATACTTTGAAGTCGTCAACCGATCGAAGTCAGGAAAAAAAGCTATGTTATAATCAATTGGGTGGATTGATTATAACTTAGCTATTGGTCTATTGATTAAAATCATTTTTGTAAAATGGTTATTTGAAATTAGAGATCTGGATCTAGGGGTTAGGAACTTTAAACCCTTACGAGTATCATTAACTTTCCAAATTTAACTTAAATCTTAATAATCACCTTTTAATTTCAATAAACAAAACTCAAATATTGGTTATTTTAAATGGATAGCTTACATAATCTAAACTAAAAAGGCAAAATTAGGTTTTTATTTTTATCGTCACCCCAAAGATGTTTACGTACCCACTATTTGGGATTAGACGTACGTAGTTTTTTTAATGAAAACTTTAGTGGCTTAATTTGATTTTAATTTTTTTAAAAGAGATCAGCTTAACGTTTTATTTAGTTCAATTCATTTGAGGAAATTTTTCTTAAAAAAGTCCTAATTGAGGTTTTATTATTGAAAAATCTAAAAACAGTCCTAATTTATAAAAGGTCCATTTATTTTTTCTTTATTTTTGAAAACTTGATTTTTCTAAGTTAAGAACATAATTTCTATTTATTAGCTTATTTACTTATTTTTATTCTTATTTTTATCTTATTTATTATTTTTTATTCTACTTCTTTTTATTTTTGTCAAACTAAAAATAAATAAATAAATGAACTATGTTTTTCTTTTCTTTTTTTTTTATTTTCCCTTTTTTTTCATTTCTCTCTCCTTTTTTTTTAGTATTACAATTTACATGAAAATAAATAAAGGAGTAAATAAATAAATAATAATTAAAAAAAGAGAGAACAAAACTAAAATAATAAAACAAAAAAAACTAAAGCTTGAGTAGTGAAGGCTTCGGACCAGATTGGATGTATGCGGGTTGGTCAATTCATAGGTCGGACTTTGATTGGGAAGTCAGATGTTTGGGTCGGGCTCAATGTCTTCAACAGTAGTAATGGCAGTAGAAGGCGATTTAAGGCGATTCAGAGGGGAATTTTCTGTAGGTAAGGAGTGTTTAGTGTGTATTTTATTGGTGATAGTGGAGATAGGAAGGTTACTGCAGCTTAGGTTGGTCGTTTGGGTGGTGGTTAAATTGTAGGTAGTAGTAGTAGCAGTGGTGGAGCTTCTCTTCATTGGTGGTTGCTAGAGTTGAATGAATTGTAGGGTTAGCAGTTTTAAGACATCACGAGTCTCGTAGTGGCATTGGTTTGGATGAAGGGGGTTAGAAGTGGTGGTTTCGAAGAAGGAGTCGCTGTAGGTTAGGGTTTCGATGGTAGGCGTTTAGTTATGTAGCTGGGACCTTTGGCCAAGAGTGGCGAGGATCGGGTTGGAAAGCTTGAGATGTGGGGAGTTCCTAGGGTTGTGGTGTGGCTTAGAATGGAGCAGAGAGAGACAGCTAAGGAGAAAGAGAGAGCTCGGTTAAGCTAGAGAGAGAAAGAAAGATTTTGAGTGAGAAGGAACTTTGTGTGTTGATTCCAAAGCTTCTCTATGTTTATCCTTGATCCAATGAACTCGTCAATACCCTACATGAAAACACCTTAATAATCAAAGAAAGTAAAAAATTGAAGTAAATGAAAAATTCCAAAAATTAAGTTTTTTTTTTTTCAATTTTTATAGTTCAATTTGAACGTATTTTTGAGTGAATCTAGATGTATTCTTTGATTCAATTTGAAGTAATCTACATTTATAATAGGATTGAAGCAAGAAATCATGCTTATTTGTATGGAGTTTGTGTAAAAATTGGACCTAAAGTGAAGGGTTGAGGTTGTTCTTGATTGGGAAAGAGGAGGAAATCAAGGGAAAGGGAAAGAAAGAGAAGGAATAGAGAGAGAAAATGTCGACGTGGCATTATGCCAACCGTGCCAATCAACCAGATGTTGCCATGTGGCACCATGTCAATACACGTCTAATTCGATGTTGACATGTGGCACAATGACATCCTGATATGTGGCAGTTCTTGATGATCTGAAAAAAAAAAAAAAAAAACTGTGTATGCCTTCACCAAGATCCGAACCCCTAACCTCATTTTCAAACTCAATACTAAGTCCAAATGTTTATCCTTTAAGTCGTTGGCGTATGTCTTATTCATATGTTGTGCAATTATAGACTATGTTAGCTTGAGTTAAATTTAAATCTAAGCCTAGGCCTAATGGTCTGACTTCTCAACTTATTTTAAAATTTAAAAAATCTATCCTATTAAATTGTTATTCTCTTAAATCTTCAATTTTTTCTGATTTTTTAATTTTTTTCCATTTTTTATTTTCTAATTTTTTTTTTGTTTTTCTTTTTAGATTTCCTATTTTTGATATTTTTCCAAATTTCTTATTTTTTTGTGCTTTTTCTTTTTCTTTTTCTATTTTTCTAAAACTCATATTTTTTCTAAATTTCTTTAATTTTGGGCTTTCTTTAATTTCCTTTTTTCCCCCTAATTTAGGACTTATTAAGGAAATAAGATAAGATAAAATAGAGGGTAATGGAAATTAGGTATCTACAAATAGCCTTTATAGTAAAATATGATACTTAAAGTATATATTTATATATATATATATATATGTGTGTGTGTGTATGTGTTTATATATACTATAGAAGTTTATACATATGTACATATATGTATGTAAATATGTATGTACATTTTAATAGAGATAAGATACTTATATAATAAAATAGGGATAATAAGCCTATAAGATACTTAAAGTACATATATATAATGTGTCTATATATATATTATTAGATATATTTCATATATTTTGATGATAACAAAAATGGATAAATACTAATGAATAATTAAGAATGTAGGTATTCAGAAGGGTTCTCAGCAAGTTTAAAACCGCAAAATTAAGTTATCTTAAAAAATGTATTTAGAAAATGAACATAATCTTAAAAAAAATTAGCTGTTGGAAGATTTTAATATAAAAAGAGATAGGATTCAAAATGTTAAATACTTCTTTGATAAAAATTTTCATCACACAAAAATCGTGATTAGATTCTACCTTTTAATAAGGTACAGAAAGTTTCGTAGATGCATCTTTAGAAAGTTGCATCGATGCAATTTATTCATCAATTGTTATTTCTATTTAGTGAAAAATTATTTGAGACATGTATTCTTGTTCTCACTCGTAATATGTAAACTTTGTTGTTGAAAAGTTTGATTGTACTTTGTAGGCATTATCATTAATCTTATGGAGGATTCTTAAAGGTCCTTCAATCCTTAGGGATAGTTTGTTCTTCCTTTTGCTTGAAAACCATTCCTTATTGAGGTGTAGCCATACTAAGTCTCCTTATTAGAATTGTTTAGCCATCCTATACTCAGTATTCTTTCGTATTCTCCTAATAGCTTAGTTGATATGTTGAGTGACTTTACTGTAGATGTACTGAAGAGATTGTGCTCTAGCTTTTGTATTAGGTTCCTCTTGCGTAGGCTTAAGTATAGGGTGTGATCTAGGGGAAACTTGGGATTGAAACCATAGATAACCTCAAAGGGGGTTTGCTTGGTGGTGTCATGCATTGTCTGGTTGTAAACGAATTTGACCACTAATAAGTAGACATCTCAATTAGCTAAGTTCTTGCTTATTGTAGCTTGAAGTAGTGATTTTAAAGTATGATTAACCACCTTTGTTTGGCTATCAATTTAAGGGTGATAGGAAGTATTGAATAGTAGTTTGGTTTCCATTTGATGCCACAAGGACTTCTAGAAATGGCTTAGGAACTTCGAGTCTCTATCGAAGACTATACTTTTCAACATGCCGTATATTTGAACAATCTCCTAAAAAAAAAAGAAAAAAAAAGAGAAGTAATAGCTGAAGCATCGTTAGTTTTGGAGTAAGACATCAAGTGTACCATTTTACTAAACCGATCCACAATGACCATTACAGAATCTTTACCTTAGGTAGTTCGAGAACAAAGTCCATGCTTAATTCACTCCAGAGCTTCGTCAAGATAGACAAAGGCATTGCCTTCCCATGCTTGGTTCGGTACTTAGCCTTCTTGCATACGGTATAGCTTTCGACAACTCGATGCACATCTCTCCTCATTCTCGACCAAAAGAATCGACCATTCAATAGTTCAATGGCCATTTTTTCTCTAAAGTGTTCAAAGAGTCTTTCACTATGAGCTTCCCTAATCAATAACTCCCTTAGGGAACAAGTTAGCACGCTTAATTTTCTACTTCAAAACAAGTATCCATTTTCCACATGATACTTGTCAACTGTTCTTCCATTGATGCATTGCGTAATTATGGGTCTAAAGTGTAAATCCTCAGCATACTATTTTTTGATACTCGTAAAACCAAACAATCTAGTCAGTAGTTCATTCAAAAATACATGTTTTCTCAAAAGAGCATATGTAATTACATTGCTCTTCCTTACTTATATTTTATCATAAAATTGAATCCTTTAAGGAATTCAACTAATCTCACCTGTTGCTTCGATAACTTAGTCTAACTTCGAAGGAACCTTAATAACTCATGGTCAATATATATGATAAATTCCCTCGGTAATAAATAGTGCTGCTATACTTGTAGTGCTTAGATCAGCTAATAATAGTTCTTTGTCATATACGGAGTAATTTAACTAAGGTCTTCTAAGCTTTACGCTATAGAAGGTAATCAGTCGGCTTTCCTACATTAAGATAGTGCCTATTCCAATGCCTAATGCGTCACATTCTAGCTCAAATATTTTCTCGAAGTTAAGTAGAACTAACACTGTAGTGGAGGTCAATCTTTCTTTTATTTGAGCAAAGCTCCTCTCCTCCCTTTCTCCTTATCAAAAGTTGGTGTTTTTCTTTGTTAGATCAGTAAGTGGTGTAGTAAGGGTACTGAAATTCCTAATGAACCGTCTATAGAATGAAGCTAGTCCATAGAAACTTCTCATGTTAGTACAAGTAGTAGGAGTCGACTACTCGACAATTGCTTGAATCTTCTCATCATCCACTCACAAGCCTCCTCTACTGATTACATAGCCTAAGAATACCACTTCCTCCTAGCAAAAGCAACACTTCTTGAGATTGCCAAACAATCTCTCTATATGGAGGAAATCTAGAATGGCTCAAAGATGTTTACAGTGACTTAGCATATCGGTATTGTAGACTAGGATGTCATCAAAGTACACCACGACACACTACTCGATCAACTGTCTCAACATATGATTCATTAGTTTCATGAAGGTGCTTAGGGCATTCAACAAGTCGAAGGGCATGACCATCCATTCATACAATCCATGTCAAGTCTTGGCCCCACTCAATTCATCTAGCATATCTTCTAACCTCAAGATAGGATACTTGTACTTAATAGTAATCTTGTACGTAGCTCGACTATCTACATACATCTACTATGTTCCATCCATCTTCAGTATTAGAAGCGCTAGTACAACGCAAGGGCTGAGACTTTCTCTTACATAATCTCTCTCCAACAACTCATTGACTTGACGTTGGAGCTTAGAAGCCTTATTACGACCCTAGGAGGGGCGTACTAGTATTGCATAAAATTTTCATATCACATGTGCACTCATAATAAGAAAATCGCCTTGCAAGTTAGAGATTGCAAGATTTTAAATAGTTATTTGCTATAGTCTTCAATTTTAGTTTATTGACTCATTAAATAATATAAATAATTATGGATATCCATTTTTTCCATAATTCCTCGGAACCGTAGAGAATCGGTATCCCCTACCAAAATAGTGAAATAAGATAGACAATTCCATAAAAATTCTAAACTTACTAAAGATACTAAACTTAATTGAAATATTAGTTGTTTTCCAGAGCATTCTGAAGTAACTACATAAGCTTTTCATCATACTGATTCAATGTTAGCACTCTGCACTCAATTCCTATCCCTGTCACAACTATTGATCGACCTACAAGGAAAAGAACTATTGGGGTATAAGCTTACGCTTAGTGAGAAAGTTACTCTCATCAATACTGCATGATAGAAATTTATTAAATGCACAATCATATGAATATATGAACAATCAGTATGCCAAACAACACGTGTAGTGGCCTAGGAACTACATACGACTTGGAATTACGCCCCCTGTAGTCGGGGTTTGGAGATAATTAACCAACCCAAACCAAAATCCTGGTTCTAGACCTTAGGTTTTATTTCATTTGCACTATTGTACTTAAGCCAAAACAAAACTATATATATGTGTGTGTGTATGTGTGTATATACTTTCTTTATCGATTAACAAATCATTTTTTAAAATCCCAAGTCTAGCGGTGTGGTGGCCTCTATAATCAACAAACGCACGCCCTAAGTAGAAGCCACAAGACTTGGCCTCTTGTTAACGGTTGGTGTTTCCCAATGCCTAGTAAGCTCATCAGCTTAGGACAGAGGCTTAATATAAATGATGACATAGCTAGCGCCTAATCCTACAAGGGACTCGTCCTCCTGTGAGTCCCTTCCCATCTCCTGCGTGAAGCAAAGTCGGTGTTATCTGTATGCAATATGGGGAATACATGATTCATTTTAATTTTTTAATCGTATAAGTGATTAATTCAATTTTCGGTAATCAAACAATTTCATTCCATACAATTGCATGTATAAATTAACACAACAATTCTTATTATTATATAATTAGCAAGTCATAGCATTCAGTTCACAAATCTATACACATGCATTTCCCATATCCTACAAGCATCTAAATTTATATATAAGTTTAGGTGCATCTATTCTATAAGTAAAATTAAGTAAAGAGTCATTAGGAATTTACTCACTCAGCCATGCGGATCAAACCCCTTTAGACATCATAAATACGATACTATAAGGATTTGAAATAAAACCTAGAAAACTAAGCTAAAACCCTTTAAGTTATACCATTGACTTAGTTTCATAATTTTTTCCAGTTTTACTTAAAAGTTCAATCACGTATAACTTTCTCATTTTAAATCCAATTTTTATGATTTTATAGTCAAGTTTCATTTTTTTTTTTTTAGTTTACTTTAACATGGTGAGGTTAGATTTTCATGATGAGGCGTGCAAAATTGCCCATAAGTCAGAACAGTAGTAACTCTCATGATTTGGAGTGCTTTTGGGCTTTATTTGGTTAACAGGCTTTCAGGAAACTTGGGAAATTCTTTGGGCTTGGGCTTAGGACTTTATTCCAAACTTAAAATACTCCTTAAGGTCAAATTTCCAACTTTGGTTTACATTCTTAGTGCCAACAACAACTCTTTGGGCTTTTATGTGAGTTTAAGTTATCAAATGGGCCTATTTTTTGTTCAAATCAAAGTTAGTGACTTTGTTGGGCTTATGGAGTCTTAGGTGAACTTCTTATGGGCTTCAAAACAACCTTTCTTAATATTTTAAAGTGCCAGTCAGAATTTTAATGATGGCTTAACTTAGAGTTATAGGCTCGTTCTGAGAGTTTTCACCTCGGTTTTGAGTTTTAGGCTTTGTATACTTACTATACTTGCTTTAGTTGATATTTTTACTTTGTTCACTTGGTTTTATCATATTTTTAAGTAGCTTTTAGTTAAGTTCTAGATCTGGTCATGATGAATCCAAGGGGTTCTCATTTGGTTTTTCAATTTGTTTCATCATTTCCTTAAGTTTAAGGGATAGATCATGAATCTAGGTTACTTATATTCAAATCTTAACTTAACTTCTCTTCCATGAGATGATTACTGATATCAGGCAAGTGCACCTATTAATTTTAATATAGCGGATGTGAGTCTGAGTCGATCCCTCAGAGACTTCGAGTACTAAAATTAACCTTAGCTCTATTATCTAATTGGAAAATTGTGATGAGTTGAATGAATTAAAAATACTGAAATTAATAAACTAAACTAATTATGGGACTTGATTAAGCAATTTAGAAAGTAATAAAACTAAGAACGATTTCAAGCATACAATAACGTATTTAGGAATTATTTCCCCTAGTGTTTAACATGTCACCACTTAAAATATATTCAATTCAATTTCTATTATTCTTGACCGGAGGGATTCACAATTAAAGTTAATACCTTTCACAAGCATATTAACCCTAATCCTAAATTATTTACTAGAATCTCTTCACTTAGTAATATAATTTAGAATTGCCTTAATGTATAATGAATTCTAACACAAATAATTAACTTTCTGGAAGAAATATGTATCTTATCTCTAAGTATACATGTAATTCTCTCCAATTATGTAAAGATCTAATTACACATGTAATTTCTCAATCAACATGCATAATATCATAAATTGATATTCTAGCAATATCAATTAACAATTAAACAACATAATTGAATCAAGCAAAGATAGAAACTTTATTAAGAATTATAAATCAACCTAAGAGTCACATGAAACCTTAGGTTCCATAATCTTAAATACACGAATTCTAAGCTATCATAATGAAACTAAAAACGAGTTCCATCAAAAACAAAAAATAAAACATGAAAAACCCCTTTGATTGATGAAAAATCTCTCTAATCTTGAAGTTGGTGTTGCTTTCACCTTTTTCTTCTCCTTCTCCTCAAGTCTCTTCTCTTTTCCAATGTCTCATATGTCTTATGAAACCCTAATATGTCATTTTATAATGTATTATAAGGTTTCCGCTTTCGTCACCGGACACGGCCTAGGACATGGCCGTATCCTCAGGTCGTGTAACTTTCTGGCCTTGACAAATTTTCCTGCATGGACACAGCCTGAGGACATGGTCATGTTTCAGACTGTGTAACTTCAAAACTTTATAACTCCTTCACTTGAACTCCAAATTGAGTGAAACTTGATTCCTTTTCTTCATTTTCAATCTTAGAATGCGTTATAACCTTGAAATAAAAATTTTACTCAATTAAGTATCAATTTCTTTAAAGAAAACCAAAAATGTAAGGGAAATACTATAAAATCACCATGTGAAATATGTTTAAAATCAGAGTTATGAAATTTCCCAACACTTGAGCATTTGCTTGTCTTCAAGCAAATAAATCAAAACAAAACTTTCGGGATAAGAAACGCTAAACAAAATTTATCATTATTTTGGAAATCGATGAACGAATACACTTGACCTGTAGAAAAGTAAGAAAATCATTCTGAACTAACTTGTAATAATAAGGTCAATCAATTTCATTTGACCATATTCGAATGCTCCAACAATGCTTAATACTAGAGTTCACTAGTTAATTTATGAAAATCAAAGTTTACCCGAGTCATTTAACCAAAGATTCTTAAACTAAAAATTGGATTTAACATCTCTCCAACTGAGAAAGAGTCATAAAAATTTTGTCCATTTGACTAAAGTGTATACAATTCTCTCTTCCATCTCACCAAGCACCATAATCTAAAACAAACACATTTTACATCTACTCATCCTCTGATCATCCCTTTAGTTCATGCTTTTGTTGAGAGGTCTTTTAAATTTACCTTATTTAAGCACAATTGTATTGGTAGAGGGAAAGAATCTCACTCTTCTGACGGACCAAGGCCGATCCATATCAATTTTTGTTTTCATTAGAATTTGCATTGGGACTCAATCTTGCTCTTTTGACGGACCAAGATGAATCCTTACCAATATTTTCTATTCATACATTCGTTATTACTTTTGACCTCCAATCATTGTGATTTTTCAAGGGTTTCTTAAAAGAAAAATTTCATTTGTTTGTTTGCTAAATATTATAGGACTCTTAAAAATTTATAAGAGAAAGGTATATATAAAAGTAAATTTTAAAAATAACCATGACTAACTCTCAACTAGTGATGTTGCTCCAATCTCAAATCTTAAAGTCTTAAGCTAAATAACCTGTAACTTTACCCTCTACAGATTTTACTAATCAATTCTAGTAAAGTATAATAAGATCAATAATGATTAAGATGATACAATTGATTTGGCCCAACACTTGTTGATCACCTATTGTAAGTTAACTTTAAAAATTAATTAGGTCAAATGTGAATAATTGGTCTCCTAAACAGTAACAAATTCATATATATCCCTTCTCCACACTTAATAACTTACATTGTCCTCAATGTATGACTAAGAAAGCACAACAGAAAGATATCAAACAAGAAAAAACATCATAAGGAAAAAGGAAATACATGCATTGAAAAAGAAACTAATACTTCCCTACCTTGAAGCATAAAATACTCTAGTAGAGAAAGAATTGCTAGTAGCTCGACCATAGTGCCCTCATGAGTGGAAGATGATGTAATAGATTTGGACCTCCTTTGAACAATCTACTTTTCACGAGTTTTCATTGATTACTTTGATCAGGAACGTGAGGAGAAGATGAAGAGAAGAGAAAAGGAATATGTGTTGATGTTTGGAAGTATTTGAGAGAGTGTGTGTGTGTTTGGATAAATAGGGCATGTGCTGAATTGTATGGGTTTTGGGCAGACACGGGCTGTGATACGACCGTATCCCATGCCCGTGTAACTTTCTGTGTTCGGGGCCTTACCTGGGTGGACACGGGCTGGAACATGACCGTATCCCACACCCATGTAACTGTCTGTGGGTGTGGCATAAGACTGGGCGCACACGGGCTGGGACATGACCGTATCCTATACCCGTGTAACTTTTTGTGGGTAATAGTTCATTGAAGGGGTCTGGATGGACACGGGTTGGGATACGGCCGTGTCCCATGCCCGTGTAACTTACTGGCCTATTTTTTTTTAAAGCCTAAATTCATGAATTTTAAAAAGAAAAGAAACTTAAAGAAATAAAAGTACTTAAACTAGAAAAATAAGATAAAGAAAACTAGAGAAAAAAAATGAAAATAAAAAGAAAAGCTTATGACTAAAATTGAAACAAATGAAAAAAAGCAAAGCAAAACTAGATCAAAGAGAAAAAAAATTAAATAAATTGGAATAAACTAAAAGAACTAAAGTGTGAGTAAAGTTAGACATGGGTTGCCTCCTAAGAAGTACTATAGTTAATTTTGATAGCTCGACGGGATACGCCTTCTCATGATAGTTCTTCATCCAGGTGGAGATAGGACTTCTCCTGTATTTCACTTTCGAACTCTCCATACAAGTGTAAATTTATCCTTTGGCCATCAACCTTGCCAGTTCCATTTCATTGGTGCATAACTTCCATAGTTTCTCTCCTTATCATGCCACTTATCAAATTCATGTAGGCTAAACTTCTTCATTTTATTTGCTTTTAGCTTAGATTTGGTTGTCATTGGAAGTTTTGAACTTTTCACCGCAAAGACATGTTCCAAATGATTTCTTGACAGTTTTGGTTCCAAAATTGGTGGCTTCTCTTTGAAAGATTTTAACTTAAGATCCTTTGGCTTGTGGAGTAGATTAATCCCCTTCTCGTCCACAATGGATTCATGAACTTCTATTTGAGCTGCTACTTCTGCACAATTGGGGTTAGTCACCAAATTTTCATCTTCCTTTTGCAAGCAATAGCTTGAGGAATCTTTGGCTAGCTTTTCCTGCATACATGTAGATGTAATGACATTAGTGGCATTAACATTGTAATGTATGTCCTCTAAGTGAAGAAATTTGTTCATTGCCTCTGGAGTTTTAAAAACTATCTCATCATCCTCGACCCATAATATCAACTCATGTTCACTAATATCAAAAACAGCTCTAGCAGTGGTTAGGAAATGTCGACCTAAAATGATTGGTACCTCAATATCTTCATCTATATCAAGTATAACAAAATCTACAGGAAAGATGAATTTGTCTACTTATACTAAGACATCCTCTATGATGCCTCTAGGGTATGTGATAGACCTATCGGCTAATTGAAGGCTCATGCACGTTAATCTAGGTTCTCCTAACCCTAGCTTTTTGAACAATTTATACGGCATCTAATTTATACTAGCTTCTAAGTATGCTAAAGCATTATCTACTAACAAATCACCAAACATACAAAGAATAGTGAAACTTCCTAGATCGTTTAATTTTTGTGGCAGCTTTTTCTAGAGAAGTACCGAACATTCCTTGTTTAATGTGACGGTTGTAAGCTCCTCTAACTTGCTCTTGTTCAATAGAAGATCTTTTAGAAATTTTGCATACGGAATTCCCTATTCTGATCAGTATAACTTTACTTAAGGCGCTGCGTGTAAGGGATGGGAGGCTTGTACTCCTTCACTTTCGGTGATTCCATACTTTCTTTTTATTTTAGTAGCTTTGCATCTTCTTTACGGTTGACTTCCACTTCTTTCTCAACTACTTCCCCACCATTCTTCTTCTCTACTTGTAGTTTTCTACCACTTCTCAAGGTTACAGTATTAACATGTTCCCTAGGATTGACCTCGGTATTCCCTGGGAGTGTCCCTTGTTTCCTCTCAAAGATCATTTTTGTAAGTTGACCAATTTGATTCTCAAGATTACGATTGGAAGCCTCTTGATTTCTCAACGATGATTCAATGTTGGATAGCCGAGCCTCATTGCCTTAAATATATTTGGTGAGAAGTTTTTCTACACTGGACTTCTTTTCTTCAGAAAGAGGAAGTAGGAATGGTCTTTGAAATCTAGGTAGGCTAAAGTTGGTCTTCTGCTGGCCTTGGTTTTGATTTCCCTATGAGAAATTGGGGTGATTCCTCCATCTGGGATTATAAGTGTTGCTGTAGGGGTTATTTTGTTGTTTGGGTGGATTTCCTAGGTAATCTACCTATTCCAGTTGTTCTTGTGCTCCGTAACCTTGCATACCGAAGTCACTTACATCTGGTTGTACTTGTTGAGGGCCAACAGAGAGTGCATCAATCTTCTTACTCAATAGGTCCACCTTGGCTGCCAGAGCAATGGTCAAATCCACATCATAAATTCCCATAGCCTTTTGCTTAGCTCTAGTGCTTTCCCACTGATAATTGTTCATCGTTATTCCTTCAATCAGGTTTTGTGCTTACTCAGGTGTCTTTGTGTTCAAAGTACCTCCTACAGATGCATCAATCATCTATCTCGTAGATAAATTGAGACCATTATAGAAGGTCTGAATTTGCATCCATGGTGGAAGGCCATGATGTGGGCACCTCCTGAGCAAGTCCTTGAACCACTCTCAAGTGTCATATAGAGTCTTCGCTTCCAACTGGGCAAAACATGAAATATCATTCCAAAGTTTAGCGGTTTTTGCAGGTAGGAAATACTTCTCCAAAAATTTCTCTACCAATTCATTCTAAGTTGTGATTGAATTTCGTGGTAGAGAGTTTAACCACTATTTTGCTCTACCCCTCAAGGAAAAAGGAAATAGCTGTAGTCGAATTGCATCATCCGTGGCTCCGTTAATTTTAAATGTATCACAAATCTCTAGAAAGCTAGAGATGTGGGAATTAGGATCTTCATCTTGGAGATCGTCAAACTGAACATATTGTTGCACCATTTGTATAATGTTAGGTGAAATTTGGAAGTTATTAGCCATGACGGTTGGCCATGCAATGCTAGAGTTAGCTCCAATAAGTGTAGGCCTTGAATAGTCGGACATGGTCCGAGCGTCATTACCATTGTTAGCCATGTGTGGTAGATCTTCTTGCTTGATGAATTGAATGTTGGCCTCTTCACCCTTTATCTTAAACTTAACGATTGAATCGTCTTCTATGGTATCTACAATTTGTCTAGGTCGCAATCTCAAATTTTGAAGGGTAGTTCTCTCAATTTCAGGATCAAGTTCTACCAAATCTTCCGGATTGCTTCGGGTCATTCACTACAAGGGTAAGAAATACTTAATCAATTGCAACTCTAGCTAATAAAAATAAAGAATGAAAACAAAAGAAAAAGAAAATGTTTAAAGTAATAAAGCAACTAGTATTCTCAATATCGAAAGTTCCTCGGCAGTGGCGCCAAAAACTTGATATCAGGCAAGTACACCTATCAGTTTTAATATAGTGGATGTGAGTCCGAGTTGATCCCTCAGAGACTTCGAGTACTAATATTAACCTTAACTCTATTATCTAACCGGAAAATTGTGATGAGTTGAATGAATTAAAAATACTGAAATTAACAAACTAAACTAATTATGTGACTTGATTAAGCAATTTAGAAAGCAATAAAACTAAGAACGACTTCAAGCATGCAATAACGTATTTAGGAATTATTTTTCCTAGTGTTTAACATGTGACCACTTAAAATATATTCAATTCAATTTCTATTATTCTTGATCGGAGGGATTCACAATTAAAGTTAATAACTTTCATAAGCATATTAACCTTAATCCTAAATTATTTACTGGAATCTCTTTACTTGGTAATATAATTTAGTATTGCATTAATATATAATGAATTCCAACACAAATAATTAACTTTCTGGAAGAAACATGTATCTTATCTCTAAGTAGACATGTAATTCTCTCTAATTATGTAAAGATCTAATTACACGTGTAATTTCTCAATCAACATGCATAATATCATAAATTGATATTCTAGAAATATTAATTAACAATTAAACAATACAATTGAATCAAGCAAAGATAGAAACTTTATTGAGAATTATAAATCAACCCAAGAGTTACATGAAACCTTAGGTTCCATAATCCTAAATATACGAATTCTAAGCTATCATAATGAAATTAAAAACGAGTTCCATAAAAAACATAAAATAAAACATGAAAAACCCCTTTGATTGATGAAAAATCTCTCCAATCTTGAAGTTGGTGTTGCTTTCACCTTTTTCTTCTCCTTCTCCTCAAGTTTTTTCTCTTTTCCAATGTCTCATATGTCTTGTGAAACCCTAATATGTCCTTTTATAATGTGTTGCAAGGTTTCCGTTTTCATCACCAGACATAGCTTGGGATATGGCCGTGTCCTCAGGTCGTGTAACTTTCTAACCCTAGCAAATTTTCTTGCATGGATACAGCTTGGGGACATGGTTATATCCCAGACTGTGTAACTTCAAAACTTCATAACTCCTTCATTTGAACTCTAAATTAAGTGAAACTTGATTCTTTTTCTTCGTTTTCAATCCTAGAACGCGTTCAAATCTTGAAATCAAAATTTTACTTAATTAAGTATCAATTTTTTTAAAGAAAACAAAAAATGTAAGGAAAATACTATAAAATCACCATGTGAAATATGTTTAAAATTAGAGTTATCAATTACTTAGCTTATACTTTACATGAAAATAGTAGATATCATACTTATCACAACTTCCATATCATAGTTCATATCTCACAAGGTTGGTTTCTTCATAAAAGCTTCATGTAATGGATTTTCCTTTACTTAAAGCTAGGTTTGAGCATCTTTAACTTAATAGAAATGGAAATAACATCTAAATGACTCACATGTACTCCATGTCCAGCACGATGTCTCCTCATTCATGTGCACATTTCATGATTTTCTTAGCTTAAAATCTTTCATTCTAAGTGTTAAACATATATCTTTACATAACACTAACTTAGCATGCTCATATTTCAACTTTCATGTAAAGGGGTTCACAAGCTTACTTCTTAAGGTAGTCTAGCTATTTTATCATCTTATGATCATGCTAATATTTTCATGAAAACATGGTCTACTAACACGTAACACTAAACCACTAACACAAAGAAACAACTTATTCATCCTAAAAGTGTAGAAATGATGGTTGTGCAACTAAGTACCCTCTTATGCTCCTTATTTTTCCTCCTTCTTCTTGCAAGTTCTTCCAGAACTAGAGTCTTGAACTTTGAAGTAGGGCTTTGAGGATATTTTAAAGTTCCTAAAAGTGGTTTTTGATGTTGATAAATAGAGTGCACAAAATAAAGCTTGGTGGTGGCAATGTTGGGATTTTGTGGAGTTGGATTTCTTCTTTTAGTTTGTGTTTAAAGTAAGAGAAAAGGAAGTGAAAATGAGAGTGAAAGAGGGAGAGAGTGGTAGATTTTTGAATGCGAGAAGAAGTGTGTGCAAGAAACTTTAATTGATTGTCTTGTAGCTTACATAAAAGTCAACAATTGTAACTATTGATGATGTAAGTATTAAGGAGTGAATAGTGGCGTGTAAGAAAAAGTGATTGATGGTTGAAAGACAAAAGCATGGCCCCCCCCTCTTCTTCTTATTCAAACTAGCCATGGAGTTTCCTTTGGGGCTATAGAATTGTCTTGTCTCATTTAATGAAGTTAAGCATGTGAAATCTTGTGAAAAATTGTCCATATATAGTATAAGTGAAGGGGTGATAAGGAAAGTGTCTTTGATAAGTTATCAATTGATTTTGATAAGTTATCAATTGATAAATGATTCCAACTTTCAAATGATAAGTCATCTAAGGTGATTGGTTGGTCTACTTATTTATATGTAAGGCTTAAACATGTAGATAAGGGCATGGTCATATAGAAAATTGTTTTAGGATTTTCATCTTGCATTGTTTTGTACTGGATGATTCGATTCCTATAAAATTGTGAAATTTTCTAAAGTTGAATGAAATTATTCAAATTAAATTATTGATTAGTTACTTAGGGTCAAAATTCCTTAGTTGTTTTAGGGTTTAGGGTCATAGGTGAGTTTAGAGCTTATAGTTCTTCAAGTTCAGGTTTTCTCGATAATTAGTTTTTGAATTGGAAAAATTTAATCTCTTTCTAAATGTAAACTTAAGTTTTCAGTTTTGTTGATCCTTAAGAACGGCTAGACAGTACTTTTAATTGAATCATGGGCTTACTAAAAGTAAGGTTTATATTTATCAATTGATAAGTTATTTAGGACAATTGGTTGGTTTACTTATTCATGTGCACAAGTCTTCTGCATCAAGATAAGGAGATTGTCTAATATGAAATTCTTTTGCAATTTGTTTCTTAAATTGATTTGTAAGTTATGATTTAATTTTTATAAAATTATAAAAATTTCTAGAGTTGAATAAAATTATTCAAATTAAATTCTTAATTAGCCACTTAGGGTTATAAGTTCTTAATTGTTTTAGGGTTTTGGGTTTAAAGTCTATGGTTCTTGTATTCGAGTTTTATCGATAATAAGGTTTCGAATTGGAAAATTAAATTGATTTTTAAATGTAAACTTGGATTCTTAGCTTAGTTTATCCTTAAGAACATTTGGGAAGTACTTTTAGTTGAATCAGAAGTCTGCTAAAATTAGGGTTTACAATTTATCCATACGTAACATGGCTTATAAGTAAAAATAAGAGAATTGTCTTATATGAAGTTCTTTTTAGGGCTTGATTCTCAAATTAATTTGTACGTTATGATTTGCTTCTTAAGAAATTTTAAAATTTTCTAGAGTTGAATAAAATTTATTTGAATTATATTTTTAATTTTTTATTTAGGATCATAAGTCTTTGATCATCCTAGGTTTTAGGGTTCGAGTGAGATTATATATGTTTTAGGGTTTTTCACCAACTCGGGAATAATTGACTTATACTTAGGAGCTTAAGGTTCAATTGGTTTAATTATTTAGGAACATCGCTTTATTATGCAACATATATATATATATCATATGATAGATTAAGAAAAGAGAAGGAAATTGCTTAATAATATATATATATATATATATATTGTGGGGCTACTTATGCATACAAGTAAAATAATTTTGTAAATTTATTAATTTATTCCTTTAACTAGCTTAGTTTTGTTGTTTATTATTACTTGAAATAATCCTTGATTCATTTGTTATTAGTTTTATATGATTTCACAAAATTATTAATAATTTTATTGATTTATGTTCTTTCAAGCATTAAGATAATTTTACAGAGTTTAAAATTTTTTTATGATTTGATATTTACGGTTCCTATTAAGTTTAGGTTTACATTTTTAAAAGTACGCGTATGTAGGGATTAGGGTTTTCTTATACGATTAGGGTTTCCAAATCGTATAATAAGGTCTTTTAAGTTTCTTTTAAGTTCCAAATCGTATCATCGTACCTGATCTTTGCTTCTTCTCATAAGTTCAAGTCGGCACTTCACCATTAGGTTAGCCTTTCAGATTGGCTCGAACATCCATCTTTCTACTTAGCTTGGCACTTGACTAAGCTTGGTGACTTCCCTATCTGGGTCAGTTAGTTAGCATTCTAGTTGGTACTTGGCTTCTTCTTTGCCTCTCTACTTGTTAGGCTACTCTAATGGCTTCATCCATTGTAGTGAATCGTTAGAGCTCTACAATGTCTCAAATATCACCTCTTAATCCCATGATAAATCTATAAATTGTTCACATGGGTGGTTCCTCCACTTCACATCGAATCATAAGCATTTGGAATTCCTGTAGATATTGGTTAACTGTTCGGCCTCATTGTCTTAGCTCTTGAAGTTAAGTAAAAGTATCTTGCAGGTAAGTTTTCAGCATAAATCTGTTTCTCAATATTCTTTTCATTTTAGGCCAAGTATTAATCTCTCGGTAGCCTTCTCGTCTCCTCATAGCCAAGAAATTCTTCTATCACATAGTACCACATCCGGAGAACTCAATAGTAATAGTTCTCACTTTTTCATAATCCTCATACTGATAATAGTAAAAAACATTCTCTACTTTCTCTTCCCATTCCAAATACTCATCAGCATTCTTAGATCTACTGAAGCTTAGAATTTGAAGCTTCACATGGTCAGATGCTCTAGGGACCCTCGCTTGCTCTTCTTTAAGATACTCTTCCTCCTCTTCTTCATCCAGTCCCCTTAAGTCTATCCTTAGTCTTACTCATCTACTTACTCTTCCATCTCGAACTTGTCAAGCTAGGTTATGACGTTTAATAGGTTGAGCAGCTTGTAGGGTGCTTTACACAGCCTCAGTTGGTTAGCAAACTAATGTATGAATAGCTTGAGTCAGATCTACTAGGAGACTAGCTACTTCAACTAATCTCTCATCAATGCTCCTAGAGGTTCCCTAAGATTATCGTCCATGGAGAATAACTCCACTGTTGTCGTCTCTAACACCAATGTTTACACTTAGGTTAGTCGTTTCTCTATAGATTCAAAGTTCAAACCCCTTCAAATATGTGATATAGCAAACACTTCCACAAACCAAAAAAGTAATAGCTAACAAACACATTAATCAAATGACATAGTAACTTACTCTGTTTCACATATGCAAGACAGAGTATAAACAAAACATCAAACACAAACTACAACTCAAACAAAACCTCTACTCTAATATCAAGATGATATGTACTGTGACCAAGAATAGATAAGGCTAGTTATAAGAATAGGTCTAAGCTTGCAAAAACCTCGAAAGGATTAGTAGGGAATGGAGCAAAAAGACAAATGCCAAATAAAATGTAAGCAAAAACCTACAAATAGCCGCAATGGATATGACATCCTAATGGAACTTCCAAGAACTCATGATACAATTTGATATGATACATGAATAGGTTTGGTAAGGTTACTTGCCACTTAGCCTAACTCAAGGGTTAGGATAAGAGTGATACCGAGAGTAAATAAGCAGTGTTTATGTAAGGAAGGAAAAATACTTAAAGTGTACTAATGGTAATCAATCAAATTCTTTACAGCTACAAGTACAGAGGGTATTTATACCCTAGAATTAAGGAAACATGCCCAAAAAGGAAAAGACAAATGGGTATTATCCTAATGAAGTAATGTACAAGAATACAAAAAGGTAAAAATGAATATTCTAGAAAAGTAATGGTTAGTGGAGTAGATTTCATACATAGTTCTATATACATGGTAGTGATACATTGGCAAAGCTGTTAGAGGATGCAGAAAAAAGTGTATGGATAGGTTACTTGTTCGAGCAGGGGTGGCTAAGGATTAGTTAGGCAAAAGTAAGAGTGAAGATTGGCTATTGTCTTGGCCTTTCGATTCTTGGCACATTATATTTGCGAAATAGGGAGTTACTTAGCTCAACATGTAAAATGAGTTAGCAAGGAGATACTTGACCTTGGTAGGAGTCGGTTAGAGTAAGAGAATCTATTGTACTAGGCCTTCTAGTCCTTGAGCTCGACTATGGGTCAATGGTCCAGTAGCTTG
Source organism: Lumnitzera racemosa (assembly GCA_024138005.1). Lineage (NCBI taxonomy): Eukaryota > Viridiplantae > Streptophyta > Magnoliopsida > Myrtales > Combretaceae > Lumnitzera > Lumnitzera racemosa. Next base: position 51,838,494 of record JAMXBC010000002.1, read on the forward strand.
ATTCCTATCAAGGTGTATTAGGGAAGTACACTTAATCCTATTTCACTAAAGTTGGAATTAAAATCCATACGGATTATTTTTTAGCAAATTTATTTTGGATAAATCAAGATATATACAAGTATGGATAAGGAAAAAGTTTATTTGGATTTTGTGGAATTTCAAATTTTTGAATGTGAGGTTTATCTGGAAATTATTTATAAAGCATATCTCTTCGTCAAGTTCAAATCTGAAGCTTATTTGGCAGTTGTAGATTGAAGTGTATCTAATCAAAACATGATAAGAAGAGCTATTTTTGAATTTCAAAATACCAAGATCTTCTGAAAATGTTTAAGGATTATCTTTAACAAATAATTGTTGGATAAACATGAAAATGAAGATAATCTTAAAAAAAAATTAGCCATCAGAAGATTTCAATATAAAGAGATAAAGGATTCAATTTGTCAAATACAAAAATTGTGATCAGATTCTACCTTCTAATAAGGCATAGAAAGTTTTGCAGATACTTTTTCAAAAAGTTGCACCGAAGTGATTTATTCATCAATCATTATTTCTATTTAGTGCAAAATTATTTGAGACGAGTGTTCTTATTCTCACTTATAATCTATAAACTTTGTTGTTAAGAAGTTAGATTGTACTCTATAGATCTGTATTAGCCTAGATTGTGCTCTATAGATCTATATTAGTCTTGATTGTAGAAAGGTTAAAGAAGTAGAGTAGGGTGTTGTAATATCCATTTATGATGAATGCTTGTAATCTTTTTGAGATTTTGATTAGTAGATCAAGTGGAACGACATCGATGAAGTAGACTGGGTCCCCAATAGTGGATCTAGAAGAGAACAATAGGTAAAAGGCCGAAACTCTATAAATCCTTAGCTCGATATTCTTCTTCCTTACTTCTTTTAATTTGTGTTATTAAATGTTGTGTATTGGATCATTAAAATACCACCATTCACCAATATAAGTTATTAAGAGGGTTTTTTTCTTATTACGAAAAAGTTTTCAAAAGTTTAAAGATATCAATTCACCTTTCCTCTTGATATCTTATACAGGATATATATATATATATTAATTCCATTAAATGACTATATAAATAGTATTTCATTTTAGTTATATAATAATATGAGGAACTAGATAAAACCTTGACGCTTTTGTAAATCTCATGAAAATAAAATATGAGATTTATTATATATAAGACTTCTATGTGACTAAAGCACTAACATTTTAGACCTGTTGGAGTGAGCTTCAGTATAAGTAAGTAAGAATTGTGGAGATTGGAGTATATACTCACTTATGGTTGTAAGTAGTTGTATATACTCACTACATGATTTGCTATGTTGACTGACTTTGTTTGGTGTGTTATAAATTGGTTGATCATAATCGATTGGACTAATTGAAACTTAAGCTAAAATTATAAATGGACATGCATCACATCCCATTAAGGGACGGTTAAGTTTCTTTGGCTAAATTTCAACACTTTTGATGAGGTTGCAGTGATTTGACCTTTCCTCATCCTTAGTTGAACTAAGTGAAAGGAGAGTAAGTTGCAACAAGGTTGAGGGCATTAGGTTTGAAGGTAGTCATGGGCAGAGTAGGAGCCTCCATTGCATAAGCTTGGAATTAGCAATAGGAAGGCATTGTGGTGTTTATGATTGGCTTTATGGCCATCATTGCAACTCCTCAACCTAGGTTAAAGTGAATGAAATCTCTTTGACTTCATGATGAATTGGATAATGTTGTGCGAATGAAACATTTCTTGTTCATGCATTGCATGTAATAATTGCTTGATAAATTAGTTGTACTTTTCTACTTGTATATGCTTTTTGCCTCCTATCTCTTACTGAGTTGTGGTTTACTCACCCCCTTATAGATTTGCTTGCAGGATTTGAGTAATCATGTTACATGATGATCACCTCTAGGTGTGCAAAAAGAACATACTTAGGCTTGAGTGAGGCAAAACCAATGAGGACCATTTTTTTGGAACTTGTTCTTTTTCTATAGAATTAATTAGATTGTCTAGGTGATTTAGTTGGTTTCTTCTTTTGAGTCATATCCCATACTTATATACTCTTATAAACACTCTATACTTAGCTTTATTGTAAATATAAGTTTGTCATGAATATAAAAGCTAATGCATTTGTAGAACTGTAAATGCTTCTAAGTGGTTTGTCAAATGATCCTTATGTATATCAGGGTTATGCTAGTAACTAAGTAGACAGTTTCTAGAGTAAAATTGATATATACAGTGGACTGTTATGACTTGATAGCGTTTGGAGCATAACACAATTATGAAAAATCTTATCTATTAAATTCTTCAGCAATTACATTTGATAAAGGGAGGTTGATGCCCTGACCTTATCAAGATAAGAATACAATAAAAATAATTAGAAATGGGTACACATTGCTCGCCGTACCAACAATAAAAAATAAAAGAACTTAAGCTCTTCCTAAGCCCCCTTATTTACAACAACCTCTTACTATTACTATCCACCCTCCTTGTCACCACCTTCCCCCTCGAGGCCTACATTGGAACCACCATTAGAAGTTCCTAATAAGTCACCAAACGACTCCCCCTTAGGTACATCTCCAACAACCCCCTCAGCTTCATCTATCCAATTCAAGAAGGATTAGTCCACCTTAAGCATATTCTAGAAAACTTGTTTTCGAACTTCTTCTACCATCACATAACTAACCATAGTGATGGCACACTTTATTAAGAGGTCATCCAAGGTCTCTAGGAAAATTTCCTGCTTGACCTTAGGTGCCAATCCTTGCCCCTTTAAGTGTTTGGACTTCCTCTTAGCAAATTTATCTTACATCTTGTCTAGCTCTTCCCCCCTAGCCTTCAGCTCAATAGTTAGCTTATCCTTAGTAATTTTGCTGGATTCCTTTGCCCTCTTCAGATCCTGCTTGAACCCACTCACTTGATGATGGAGCTTCCTATGCTAATATCCCAGATTGCTAAGGAACATACCTTTTTCTCCTCCTTTAGTACCTTCTCGAGCCTCTTTAGTTTGGCTCTTGACTGACTCCCCTTCAATTGATGGTATGCTCGATAGTAAGCAAGATTGAAATCCAATAGATCATACAACTATGAACACAACACACAATAAGAAATCAACTAAGACTACGGACTTCAATAGAAAAAATATGAGCAACTTACCTTACTATGCCTCCTTAGCTATTCTGTTATGGCCTCCGTGTCATTCTTGTTTGTAATTAGTTGCCCATACTATGCTTATAGTTGCTCAAACCTCTACACAGACCTATCTACTGACTAAATAGGGGCTGCTAACCTCTCATGATGGACTAAAGGCTGGACATCCTCATTGTTAGGGATCTCGATGGCATGCATACCAACATTTTGAGGGGTTCACTCTGAGTCCTCTAGCTTTGTGTCCACCTAAGCACTTGTTGCTGGGGACCCTTGTACGGTAACTTCTACCCCAGCATGACCCCCCTGAATTGGACTATTGATAAGTGTGTGAAACCATATACTTATTTTAAGGATTTCTCAATAGTTATATGTGATTCAATAGATTTTTAAGCAAAAGTGTATGAATTTTCATTAAAATCACATATTTATGTGTTCAAATGCTCAAAAGTAGCATATATTTAAAGAATTTAAGCTCTTCATATTTAATCTTGTAGGTCCCGAGGCTACCATGTCATGGTAGCCCTAATTCAAGAAGCCAAAAACAAAGAAAAAAGTAAAAGAAGGAAACTTAGAGTTAGAACAACCTGCATGATAGTAAGCTCATCTACCGTTAAGACGATTCCTTAGACAAAATCAAATTAAGTTCTAAAACTAAAAGGATATACTAGCATGATGGTATACTTGACTCTTGAAGCAAAAATGCACCATTTTATTAAAAGAAAAGAAGAGAAGTATGCAATACATGTCCATTGTCATGATAGTACCCTTGCTTACCGTTATGCCAATAACTACCTAATATAAAAAGCTCTTCTTCTTCATTTTCTACAGATTTGGCTTTACATTTTTTAAGGTTTAGGGTTCTAGTTTTTGCCAATTCTCTTTTCTTTAGGCTATTTTAGGTTACTTTTAGCATAGTTTTATGATTTCCATAGAGTTTTCTTATATTTTCATGATTGAAGCGTAAATTATTAGTGGATTTTAGCTCTTTCAAAGGTTTGGGTTTGTGGATTTCAATTGCATTTATGGAGATTATTAGGAAAATCATGAGGAACTCTATTATTTAGGTCAAGGACCATAGTTTTGTAATATTTCTCATACTATTTCTATGTTTAATGTAATGTTTATTTTCATGTTCATATGTATTATGTGTTGAATGTTTTTCTCTAAGAATGTGATAAATAAAGCTTATTATGCTTATAGGTAGTGTGTGATCACGATGAATTAGTTATGGCTATTGATGTTTTTGTATTGTGATAGTGTAAATTTGGAATTTTACTTAGTTCTATGGTGAAATTAGGTATAACTTAAGTGTTGGTTTAATATAGCATTTCTTGCACATTGAGCCTTCCCATTTATTATCTTAATTGGGTTTAGATACCGTAATAAGATTCAAAAATCCTAAGTAAAACCTAAGATTCCTAATTTGAAAGGCTAATTCTTGAGAATTATGACTTAAATCCTTGTACTTACTTAGAGCTAAAAATTGGTTAGAATGAGAAATCAATTCTAAATTAGTTATTTAAGTATTGATAGGACTTACTACTTGATGGTATAGTTGAGATATTGGTAATTCAATGCTCTTACTACATGATAGAATTTACGAAACGAGAGTTAGATAAATTCTGTGAGTGTATGTAAAATCTATGTTTAAACTATCATAAATACTCTAATAGAATGGCCACGATGTTCTTAAATTATTGTTTACTTAGGGATCATACATCTTTTATAAAGAAATTCACATCCTAATATTGAGAAATTGCTAAAATCCACGTTTAATTCAAGTAATTTTTACCTTTATTTAGATAGCTTGCAAGTTCTTTCCCTTAAAATTGCTCAATCGGTTACCTAGATTAGGGAAGAAATTGTAGAATCTAGTACTTCATTATCTTTCTAAACTTTATTCTTTCCTTCATTGCAAATTATGACCTTGGTGCTTACCATATACTATAAATTGATTGACATACTTGTTGTTAGCTTACGGTTTCCACAAATAATTTTCGAAAGATTGTAAGCGAGTTCAATTTATTGTATAATGTTTCCACTATTTTTAAAAGGGTAAAATTTTATATTTATGTGTGACATTGTGGAAGGTGATTGCTACGCTAGGTTTTTAGTACCATTGCCAGAGAAGACAAGGAAAGTAAAAGTTAGCTAATATTACATTAGTATTTCTCTCCAAGACTAGGTTTAGAGTAAAGAAGATTTAGTTGTAGTTAGAGTTAGTTTTGCATGCTTAAGGTAGATTTATATCCTTATTTTGTTAAGAATTTGCTATTGCATTGTTTTTGTTTCTTTCTAGGACTTGTGAAGAGGTTATTAAAGGTTTAAGTGGTTGTTTAGAGAAGAGATAAACCTCGTACTATAGGATTGTATTGGTTAAGGATTGTTGAAATCCTTTGTATTTTGACTCCTAGGATTACCCTTGTGTTGAAATTCCAAAGTCTCTATTGTCTTATGCCCAAAATAGGAATTACTGATTTTGAATTATTATTTGATCCTAAAGTTGATAGAACATTTCATAGATGACATTTGTTGAGATGGAGAATTTTGATGAAGGAAATGGATACGATGTTGGTGTAGGAAATGGTGTGAATATGGATAATATGAATGGAGAAGAATATCAAAATGGATTTAATGGGCAAAATGGTAATGTGAATGGTAATGGGCTGAATGGTATGAATGTTAATAATAATGGGAATGGAAATCATAGAGATTTATGGGAATATACTAGACTAACCGTGGATGGTTTTGCACTACTAGTAGCATGGTATGCTATCCAAGCCAACAATTTTGAGCATAAACCCACATTGATACAAATGGTGCAAATGAACCTGTTTGGTGGGAGTACTTTGGAAGACCTAAATGAACACGTATGAAGCTTTCTTCAATTATGTTCGACCTTAAAAAGCAATGGTGTTTCTGAGGATGCTATTCCCAATCTCCTTGAGAGCTAAAGCTTAAAGCTAGTTATATTCTCTACCACCTCATTCCATCATTACTTGGGAATAATTGGCCCATAACTTCTTATTAAGATTTTTCCCTTCATGCAAAACAATGAAGTTGAGGAATGACATCACACTGTTTCACCAGATGGAGAGTCTTTGTATGAAGTTAGGAACAATATAAGGAGATGTTAAGAAAATTTCCATACCATGAATTACCAATTTGGTTATTAGTTCAAACTTTTTATAATAGTATGTTAGGAAGTTTGCAGTCTATGATTAGTATCGCATCTGAAGGTCACTTAATGAGAAAAATTCCTGAGGAGACATATCAATTAATGAAAGGGATGGCTTCTAATTCTTTTGAACGGCATGTTGAGACAATAAATGCTAAAAGAGTGGCGAGCATAAATGAGGAAGACAAATTTAATGTGATAACTTCACAAGTTGTTGTCCTCTTTAACAAACTAAACAAGATGCTCAATGCAAGGAGAGTATGGGACAAAATGTGGGATGCAGGAAGTGCACCGGTATTGATCATGATGAGTTCAATCACTACTAGTATTGGCATGGACAAGACTAAGGCATTTCGAGAGTTAACTATATGAATAACTTTCAATAGAGAGGACCAAACAACTAGAATGCATATTTGAACAATTTTGCTTAAGGGTAGAACTGAAATTCTAATTTTAGATACGGGAACAATCAACCTAATTGACAAAATTTCCTACCTCTTCTAGCACTACAATAAAGACCCCAACAAAACTTTCAATCACAAAAGGAGAAGGAGAACAATGATCTGCTAAGGAGATTATCCTCTTAAGAATCAACTATGAAAAATGTTGAGATCCAGTTGGAGCATATTTTTGAGTTACTAGGTACTAGATTGCAAGGTGCATTACCAAGCAATACTGAAAAGAATCTGAGAGAGTAAGTAATGATAGGAGAATCTACAAACACACGAGCTAATACATCTAGTAGGAAGTCAAAAGATGCAAATGCAGTTGAAAGTGATTATAATGATTGTAAGAGAGATCATTTAGAGATTAAAGATTCTAATGAAGAAGAAGTTGATGCTGAATTTGAGATTGTTGAAGAGATCGTGCTAGAAGAAGTAGAGTTGGAAATTCTTATTTCAGAGGAGAGCATAAAGGAAGAAGCTGATAGTGAAGAATTGGGAAAGGTGATAACAGAAGAAGAATTTGAGAGAATGGTTAAAGAAAAGCGAGTTAAAATGCTAAATGGAGAGGAAGATCCTTCAAAGGATAGCTAGAACATGGAAGTTGATGATTCCCCCTCCATTTCAATGTAAGGCTCTTGAGGAAAATGAACCAAAAGAGGAATTAAGAGAAAATGATCTAAGAAAGTCAAGCAAGTCAATTAAGATTAAGCCAATAGTGAAAGAAGAAAGTGAGGATTTCATCCCACTACTTGAAGTTGATGATGAGGAGATCGAGGAGCTAGTAAGGGTATTATATATAAGAAAATATTTGCACATGCCACCAAATAGAGATATAGGCCAGTTTACCATTCCTTGTATTATTCTTGAAAAATACTTTCTGATAGCTTATTGTAACTCAAGGGCTTTTGACAACATTATGTCTGCGAACTGATGAGAAAATTGGGATTAGAAGGATTCCTTAAGGAGGCAAATTTTGTCATGTCATTCACTAATAGGTCAATAAAGAAGTTGTTGCGTCTTCTTATAGATCTTGTTGTAGAAGTTGGTCATTTCAGCTATTTAGTAGATTTCATTGTGATGGAAACGAATGATGGAGCACTACTCATCTTAGGTCGATCATTTTTTGTGACGACTAGGGCTCTGATAGATGTCAAAGGCAAAAACATGGTTTTGAGATGTGGGCCATTTAAAATCAAGCTATTTACAAGAAAGGTCAAGGAGAAGAGGAATAAAAATGAGGATATTCATGTTGATTTCAATGATTTGAAAAATTAATTTTCTAAGGAGTAGAATGGTCCTCCCTATTGGATATTTAGCCAAGTTGAAGATGAAGACACCAAAGAATAGGCTAAGAAATATCCCGATTTCCATCCATCATGATGATTATGAGAAGGGTCTAGCTAAGGGACATAAAACTTAAGCGCTAGAAGGAGGCAACCCACTAGAGTTTTATTTAATTTCCATGAACTCCCCTTTAAGTTTTTTTTGGTTTTGTTTTATGTTTCAAGAAAATAGCTAAATAAGATAATTTGAGATAATTTCTATACTCATGTAGATCTTTAAAGAAGCTTGAGTTTAACTTCAAGAGGACCTGAAGAGTAAAAAGAAAACCAAGTAACTCAGCCTAATTCCTAAGGTAGTCGTTTTCTAACCCTACCTTTCTAAATTACATTTGATGATAAGTTAAGATGATATGAGAAATTAAATTTGAGGGTAGCCAATATATGGAGTAGATTAAAGTTGTGGCTATAATTTATAGAATTAATTTTACATTTGTGCGAAGTATTTGGTTGCTATGTCTATTTTATTTTCTTGAAATCTCTAAGTTGTGTGAAAAAGGGCAAATAACTTTTGTTTTTATTATGTTCATGAATAAGGATCAAATGGAGTGAACTTATTATAGTACTCTACAATTAATGAACAAAATCTTTGGTTTAGATTGTTACCCTTTATATTTAATTTTAGATTCATGAGTTGAGAATAAGATGATGCTAATAGTAAGAGTTAGGTGTTTATTTTTTAGAAAATTTATTTTCATGAATCGTGCTCTTTGAATTTCCAAGTAGCTCAATATAAGTGTTAGAGAAGATGTTGAAATTTTTTTGTCTTAAAAAGGATTTCCTAATAAAAAAAAATAGAATGAAAATTGGCCAAAATTCAAAAGTTAGGGCTAAACTCGACCAAAAAAAAAAAACAAAAGAAAAAGAAAAAGAGAACAAAAAGAGTAAGAAAAGAAAAAGAGAGCATGGGCGAATATCTAGGGCACTTAATAAGTGTGTGGAAAATCTTCTGGAATAATGAATTTTAGAATCGGTTCATGAGCCCTTAGTGTTTACTTAGGGAACAGGTGGGGAATAAAGAGCTTCCTTAAACCAAAATTCGAGATGCATGAGTGAAAAGTGGCCATAAGTGAGAAAATTGAAAAACTTTGAGAGATCTAAGTAAAGAACAATCCAATTTTGTCATAGTTTTCTAAATTATGGTAAGGTTAAGGGAAATATTAGGGCTATATACATGTTGATCAATCTATAAATTGTATAGGCATTTCTCTCTCTTTATGACAACTTACTTGATCTTAAGTTATCCAATCTTAAGTTAAATAAGATGCTTAGCTTTATGAACTATGGATTAATTTATTAATTCTCTTAGATATTTAATTAGACACACTCATCCATTTACTTAGCTTTGATAAACAATTGCTTGCATGCCAAATGTTGAATTGAAAAATGCACAACTTAGTATGTATAAACTAGAGGATAGATTTAACAACCAAAGAGTAGGGAATCCATCTTTTACCTATTGTTTTACAAGTGATTTAAGCTTGCTTGTGGACAAGCAAGTTATAAAGTTAAGGGTACTGATAAGTGTGTATAACCACATACTTATCTAAAGGATTTTTCTAGCAATTATATATGATTCAATTGATTTTTGAGCAAAAATGTATGAATTTTAATTAAAATCACATATAACATCTCAACACAAGTATAATTCATATTTTTGTGTTTTGATGCTCAAAAGTAGCATAAATTTAAAGAATTTAAGTTCTTTATGTTTAATCTTATAGGTTTAGGGGCTACCATGTAATGGTAGCCTAGTTTAAGAAGCCGAAAGCGAAGAAAAAAGTAAAAGAAGGAAACTTAGAGTTTAAACTACTGGTATGACGATAAGCCCATCTGCTATCAAGACAATACTTTGAAAATAATAAAATCAAGTTGCAAAATTAGAAGGATATGTTGGCATGACTATACCCAGCTACTATCATGATGGTATACTTAACTCATGAAGCAAAAATGCACCATTTCATTAAAGGAAAAGAAGAGAAGTACGCAATACATATCCACTGTCATGATAGTACCCTTGCTTACCGTCATGCTAGTATTTACCTGATATAAAAACCTCTTCTTCTTTGTTTTCTACAGGTTTGGTTTTGCATTTTCTAGGGCTTAAGGTTCTAGTTTCTGCCATTTCTCTCTTCTTTAGGCTATTTTAGGTTACTTTCATCCTATTTTTATGATTTCCATGGAGTTTTCATATATTTTCACAATCATAGCGTAAACTATTAGTGGATTTTAGCTCATTTCAAGGTTTGGGTTTGTGGATTTCCATTGCATTTATGGAGATTGTTGGGGAAATCTTGAGGAACTCCATTATTTAGGTCAAGGACCTTGGTTTTGTATTATTTCTCATACTTTTTCCATGTCAAATGTAATGTTTGTTTTCATGTTCATGTATATTATTTATTAAATGTTTTTTCTCCATGAATGTGATAAATGAATCTTATTATGCTTATGGGTAGTGTGTGAACATGATGAAGTAGTTGTGGCTATTGATGTTTTTATATTGAGTGTAAATTTGGAATTTTACTTAGTTTTGTAGTACAATTAGGTATAACTTAAGTGTTAGGTTAATATTAAGCTAAATAGCGTTTCTTACACATTAGGCCTTGATGGGAATCAGCCTTTAACTATGTCCAAGCCAAGGTTGACCTGTCCAAAGCCGATGCCAACGCTGACCTTTCGAAAGAAGATGACGACTTGTTCTAACTTAAGGATGAACAATTCAAGGCCAAGGTTGAGCAGCTTTCATCGAAGCTGAGCAAATGACAAAAGATCGAGGGGAAGGAAAGGAGCCACTTAGCAATAAGTCTATCATCTACTGAGAAGCCGAGATACCATAAGGTTAAGTATTCGAGACTGTAGAACCACTCAGTACATTATCGAGAGACTCGTGTTGACTAATTCTAGAACTCGGCAATTATGGGCCGACCTTTCTAGTGTCTCAACCAAACACTGCAAGATTTCAGGGATTCCTTCCCTAACTCGCGCATCCAACTGCTAACCTCGTTTGGTGACGTCGATATATGAAATTAGATAGAAAAGTAAATTCTTACAATTGGAATCTTTTCCTCCTTTTGAGCAAGGTGATTCTTGAGCTAATATTTGCTAGATTATCAAGTATAGATTAAGCTCTTTAATCTCTCCTGCATTCTTATCGATCTTAACCTTGAGATTGTAGCGAACCCCTTCATTTGAATGGATTAGTGAGTTGCGTCTAATCTTCATTTGAATCTCAAGCAACATTTAGTGTTTGTGAATTGTATTAAACTCTATTTGAGCTTAGACCCTTTATTGTGTTTGTGTCTTGGTGCATGATATCCATTTATATTCACTGTTAAAACCAACCATCTCACTTCCTATCCATCAAACCCATTCTAATCCTATTATGAGACCTACTACTGTTTCTTCTATCCATATCAAGCTTCTCCCCCCCCCCCACCCTCCCCCTTTGTTATCATAATAGGGTCTAAATACCGTAATAGGATTCGAAAACCTTGAATGGAACCTAAGATTTCTAATTTGAATGGGTAATTCTTGAGAATTAGGACTTAAATCCATGTACTCACCTAGAGCTAAAAATTGGTTAGAATGAGAAATCAATTCTATCATATTTATTTAAGTAATGATGGGACTTGAATAGCTAGCTGATAGTGTAGATGAGATGTTGATAATATAATGCTCCTACTACATGATAGAATTTATGAAATGAGAGTTGGATAAATTCAGTGAGTGTATGTAAAATCCATGTTTAAACTATCATAAATACTCCAATAACATGACCACAATAATCTTAGATAATTGTTTACTCATTACTTATATGACTTTTATAAAGAAATCAACATCCTTATACTGAGAAATTGCTAAAATCTACATTTAATTCAATAGTACTTTTTACTTCTATTTAGATAACTTGTATGTCTTTTCCCTTAAAATTTTTCAATCAGTTACTTAGATTAGAATATAAATTATAGAGTCTAGTATTAGTTATTTTTCTAAACTTTGTTCTTTCCTTCACCGCAAAATACAACCTTAGTGCTCACCATCTACTATAAGTTGGCAACTACACTTATCGTTAGCTCACAATTTCCACAAATATTTTTCAAAAGATTGCAAGCGAGTTCAATTTATTGTATAGTGTTTCCATTATTTTTAAAACAGGAAAATTTTTCATTTATGCATAACATTATGAAAGGTGATCGAAACACCAAATACCACTAAACGCCTCCTAACTTGGCCTAGAACTCCTCAATGGCTTGCCTAGCAGTACGTCATCACTACCTTGCTGCATGACCTTAGGAAGCATCTGTTGCCTCCGAACTTTCTTCTTCGACTTCTTGGAAGGGTACCATAAGGTCTCCCCCTCTAATGAGAGTTGTTTCCTCTTCTCAATAAGCTTTAAAGTACCCTCCAGTTACCTCTGTTGCATAATGAAAAGCTTTGTCCTTATCCTCTCGGTAGCCATCTCCAAAGTTATAAGATAATTAACAAACTTATTAAGTAAATGAACTAAAACAAAGATAATGCACTTACTAGGTTGAGGACAAGTAGTTTGATGTCCCCCACTCTAACCATAAGATTACGTATCGTAGTAGAGAGCCAACCACCCTTCCTTGGGAAAATTGTTACATCCTGGCATAGCACGAGATGCACCATTACACAAGATTACCTGTTGAAAACTTAACTCAACCTGCTCACTTATCAAAAGACAACATTGTTTACATAATAAAGGGGTTTCTTCATCGGGGTCTAGTTAGATTTCCTGTTACAACTTACATATACAACATAATATTAACATCAAAACATGAACTAGCTTTTTCCTTTGTCATCTTCATAGTAATAGGATTCTTGACTTAGTATAAGCTCCATACAAAAGTCATTAACTCCAACTTATACTCTCAGTATATATATCCCCCCCTTACTGTTGGGCCCTTCACAATGCTATTAACTTGAGGATAAAACATTTTATCCTCTCAAATACTGAAGCTGAGTGAGAGTGGATAACATGCAACATAATGCAGACAATATTGCATATCACAACTGAAACATTTCAATCATAACTCGTAGATTCAACTTCACATATGCATTTTCCCAACTAGGCATTTACTACTAGCAATGTAGCATACTTTGCTCATGCATGAAGCATGCATTGGTATTAATATCTTATGCCCTCCAAACTTCTTTTAGTTAGTGGACATAGCTAGGTATCTAGATACAACATTCAACAACCTAGGGTAACAAAGAGCTGCTTGGGAGTAAGACCTCCACTAAATTGGATTACATACTGTAGTCTACCATTTTCAAAAAGGGCAACAAGGAGCTGCCTAAGAGTAGGACTCCTAACTTTGCTTTACGAAATTAGAGTATACATTGTAGTTCACTAAATCAAAGTAGCAACACTGCCAAATTAGACCACACATTGTAGTCTACCAAATCAAAGTGGCAATACTGCCAAACTAGACCATACATTGTAGTTTACCAAATTTGACTATCAAAATAATTACAATGTTCAGGCAATGCAATCTATATGCTTCTAAAGACTGAGTTCATAAAGCCATGCTTTTTCCATGGTTACTTAGAAGCCACATTTTGAAATTTATGACCTATGGGTCCCTTTTTGTGCCATACCATGCCATTATATGCATTAACAACTGAAGAATATTAATTAGCACAATCAATCTTCTAATTCTATTCAACCTAGTAATCTGATTCTAGTTTTCATACTCTCCCTATTGAAATTCTAGTATCTCACTTAAGATTCACTTAGGTGAATACCTAGAATATTGAGTTAGCAATCACTTAACTTCCCTGGTTAGCATAATCATTCGTAACACAAATCATTGCCCAGCATAGCAACATAACAATTTAGCCAAGATACAGTTATTGTCATTTAAAATCACCACATCAGCACCCACTATAATAGCATATCAATTCACTTAAGATATATCCATATTCAATCAATATAGCATCAAACAGTACGTAACGCTATGAGTAGCAATATATCTACTCCAAACATAGGTTAGATTCACTTACCTAGGCTTAGCAATAACACAATATTCTATACTTCATGCCGTGGTCCTTCCTTACTTATCACACCTATGAAAACATAGCACAGTCTTTAAATCAAGTAGAGGTTGAACTCAAATCATTATAAGCTTTCATTTTTGCGTTTTTAAACTTCATTTGATCATATCTTACTCATTTCCTATTCGAATTCAGTAAACTTTATATCGTCACGATTATTATTTTGAGTACTATTAAGATATATTAAGAATTAAAACTAATCAATATTGTTAAAACCTCAAAAATACCCTTTTCTCATAACGACTCGACCGTACGCTACCTAAACTCTATAATTGACTCGAGTAAGCTTTAGTACTAGACTAAAAAGCCTAAAAATTATACTTTACAAGGTTGTATAACAACACTTATTACACAGCAAAGTGTTCATTTAACACGGATTTAATAAACATTCTAATAGTACTAGTTACTATATTACATATTAAGCTAATATATAAGCTTATACTAGGAAAATATGTAATAAATAGTATACAAGCTTGATTAACTTCATGAAAATCCTTTGGACTCATAAAAATATGTATTTTAATTATTAACCATGAATTATAGTAAACTAGTTATTATATATTTTTACAAAATAGCAGTTTTAGCTCAAAATTACGGAAATTAACAAAAATAAATAAATGTACGAGTAAGATAAAAACCAAATATTCCAACTATAATCATAAACATCTAGAAGTCTAAACATGTAGGGCTCATTCATTAATTTCATCAAAAACTAATTATTTTAATAATTCGATAAAACTAGTAGTTTTATTCAAAATAATTATAAAAAATAGTAAATATGCTTAATTTATAAAATTCTTATTACCACAATGAAATATATATATTATAAATATTACATAAAAAATTGAGCTTGAAACAACATCATCTAATATTTATAAAAATTAATTCAATTTTTGCCCAAATAGGGCATTTTCTTAAAGACCTTACATTTCCACTAATTATTTCACTAAAATAAAATTAATAAATAAATCTACAGATATGATAACTCGAAAAAACCAAGTTTTATAATTAAATAACATCATTTGATATTTTTAGGAAAATTACAAAGTTTTGACCAAAAATTTGATTCACCTGAACTGGCTACCTCTGACCACTCGACCATGTTGGAATATCTCCTATGGTAGTGATTTCCTTGGCCCCAAATGGCAACCACAATTGGACACCAATAGTCTATTGAACCGGCCTGATAAGATTCTGTGCCTTATTTTTAATCTAATATTCTTATTTTTTTCTAATTTGTTTCAAAAATTTATAGAGCGTTTTTATTATATTTTCAAACTTTCAAAATGTTGTTTTTGAAGGTTATAAGCCCTATTTATATTTTCCAAATGGATAAGAATTTATAAAAATTGGAAATATGGTTTATACATGTTATTTTTTTAGATTTTCAATAGATGAGGTATTATTTTCTCATTTCCTCATTTCTTTGCTTTTGACTCATTGTCCAAATTAATCCTAAGCTGCAACATAAGTATAATGACTCATCCTTATTTTTTTTATTAATTTCCAATTTTTATTTTAATTTACCTTATTTTAATAATAATTTCTTAATATATATGTATATTTAATACAAATAATGCATATTCTATGTTAATACATGTATATTACATATAATTCAACTTCATTCATTATTTTTGTATGTTAAATAACTTATCTCTAGTATCTTATTATATCTAAAAGTTTGAATTTTATTATTATCGCTTTTATTGATAAATTAATATTTTTCTCAAATTAATATTTTTATATAGCTTATTTTAAGTAATCGTATGTGCTTTAAATCCTAAGGTATTACAAAAATGCAATAAATACTTGTTTCCATCCCAAACAATGGCAAGTCATTCTTATACTTCTAGCATATCAACAAAGGATTAAGTTTCTTCCAACTTACCAGATTTAGTAGCTTGAAGCTAGTCATCGTGTCTTCATCTCCTAAACCGCTCAACTTTTTGCCTTGAATAGGACATCACCACTCGGTTGGGAAATCAAGAGGCTATAAAGTGCAAACACAATAAAAGAATTATTTCCAACCTTCAACGTTATTTGGTGGTTTATAAATAATACTTGGCACCTTGCCTCAAGTATTGACATATACCTAACCATTGAGTACTCTCTTTACATGAAAGAAATTCCTAAATAGTTGCACAGTTCATAACTCCTAGATGTATAGTGCCTCAAACACAAGTAGCTAAATGTAGGAATCGGCATTAAGACTCTTAAGGGAAACTTTGAAGTAGCTAAAAAACTCTAACAAGAACTTTAAATAAGGGAGGTGAAGATTGAGCTCGAACGGTTTTGCATAAATATCGAGCGATTGGTTGTCTCCTATATAGTACGCCTGCTACACATCCATAGGCACCTCCACTACTCAACTAACTAGCCTTAACTTCACCTTGCTTGCTAGGTACGTAACATAGGCACATACATGATCATTCATATTGGTCATCCGTAATAACCACCCAACTTTACCTTCCTTACCATAGGGATGTCACTATGTGCACTCTCCCCTTTCCTCCAAAGATAAAATCACCCCATCTTCTTATCTTGCTGCCGCTACCATTTTAGGAGGAATAAGGCTATCAACCCTTGCTCAAGACAAGCCTTTACAACCTTCTTCCACCTCCCTAAAATTGATGGATAGGAAAACTCACTCTAATTGTCAATTATGCTCTAATCAACCATAACGGATGATTGATGAAGAAAGAAAGTGCATGAGAGAAAGCTACTAGCTCACAAGTAGAAATTTTGGTAGAGTTTCATATAAGTAAATAGAGCAAAGTGAAAAATGAAGACCTACATCCCGCTTTATATAAACAATTATAGGGAGAAGGTGAATAGTTTCTCCTATTCTAAGATAATGAACCTAAGAAAGGATATGTTTTACATCCTAACCATCCATGTATGCTAGTTCCTTAGATAAAGGCCTTGATTATTCCTTGCATACAGATCCATGACGTAGCTTGACAATGGGTTACTCCACATATACAACCACTCTTCATAAACCATCAATGTACGTTACACTTCCTAAGGATCACCATCATGACACATCAAGCAACCTATCACATTGCTAAGCAGTAGAACTAGCCCCTTTGCTTAGAGAATAGATAGCTTAGCCTTGGCATAGTCGCCTTACATGAATTACTCTCCATGTGCCTTGGACACTGAAGAGAATGGGGGGACAAGTGTTGACACTTGATTCTTGCCTAAACCAAGGCCCAAAGGGTGAAGCCTATCATAGGTAACACTTGAAGTGCACATGAGTGAACAATGAGTGCATTGCAACCTACTCATGATGCCATGTAGTTATGCTAAGAAGGGCATGATTTGTAAGTGAGGCCTTTCCCTATGATGCGACTAGCTCAGCAAGCCGTATAGTATCTCCCCTGAGTAGAGTCAACTTGATCATCGAGCTGGCATACGCTTACCATTTGGCATAAGCTTAAGTCGCAACTTACCTACTATCAAGCATCAACCAACCCTTCCCTCAGCATCTTAACTCAACTTTTGTCTTTAGCGCTTGCTCTTCTTTGTTTTTGACATCCGTAGTATGACTAACATACCCAGTAGGCCCTTGCAATTGTTAGACCTCTAGGCTACTAATTTGGTAGTCTGGTTGGCCATAACATATCACCTATAAGATAGCTTAATTTGTACTACAGAGCATACTATCCATTAGTAGCTAATATGAACAAACCTTAGATTTCCATGTGTCTAAGTAACTTGCATAAAAGGCGCTAAGCGCCATGAAGTAAGATAGAGCACTCCCTCTCCTGAACTCTCCCAAAATTCTCTCCTTTCCCTTTCCTCTTCTCCCCTTCTTTTCCTTAATAAATACACATTACACATACTTTAGGAAAGTCTTGCCCATTAGGTCCTTAGTGCTCCTTCTCTTCTCCTCTCGATCTTCCTTACTAACTTGAGCATCGGAGGGGCCCTGTGGTCATACCTACCGAGGACTTTTTGTAGGTATCAAGGAGTAGGAGATAAAGCATAAGCCCATCTCACTTGAACTCCATACGAGCCCATCTGTACCAATTGATTCAACCACAATCAATAAGAACCAATTTTAAAGACAAATTCAAAATCTTAAGTATAGTATTAAAAGCTACAAAGTTGAATATATCAAAAAATATTTTAGGCTTATAATTATTTGAAGGCCTAACTTCACTTGTTAGACATACTTAGATAATGTATCCAACACAATTCACAAAGTTAGTTAGTTAAATCCACAAGGATTAAGGTAGAATTAATTTAATTATTTGAAGGATAAGCATAATTGGATATAGTATCTTATGACAATGAGCATATTTTATTGAAAGCATTTTATTAGAAGTATCACAAGAATTTCGAAGGATTATCACCAAGATATATGAAGAATTTTAAGGAGTTCAAATTAGATCTTTATTTGAATTCAAAATAAGAATGGATAAAGACATATACATGAAGAAATATTGAGATAAGGATGAATCTTAATGTTATCAATATAGATTTTATCAAATTCAAAAGGACCTGCTATGCAAATGTTTTCGAAACTTGTTTACTCAATTATATCAGATTTAATAGAGTATAGACAAGCAAGGTAGTTGCAACATAATTCTAGGAGTTTCAAAATTCAAATTCGAATGCATCAAGCATTAAGATTTACTTATAATTTTTACAAGATATTTATTTTCAAAAATGATTCAATTTTCAAAAGTCATACCTGATACAAATTCCATGGATGAACATAGGGATCCAATATCACACATAACCAAAAGGGTAGGTCCGGGTAGCAAGATGGCTCAAAGAGTAAATGGTAGTTGAAGGTTGAGCAAGGGTTCTCATGCACCGACGATTGATATGATACACCAATACCTCACTTGAGCTTGGGTCACACTTGATATGACGTACAATTATGGTTGGAAGTTACTCGCCACCAGTTTACACTCAAAGGGGCTAGATAAGAGTAGCTCAAGAGTAAGGACACTTAGCTTAAGAGTGAGTAAAGTTTAGTGTATTCTTTATATGTTGTAGCTATTACATTATGTGAGTATTTATAGTACCTAATTAGGGTAAGTCCTAAGTTATAGAAAATTACATAAATGGTTAAGAAAAAGGAGAATAATTTATAAGGAAAACATGAAATCATGTAAAAAGAATATCTTTTGTCAGAAAGGATAGTACGTGCATAATTCTACTCATTTTGTAGTCTTAAAAACACTGCGAACCTTGTAAGGGTGGGCCTCAATTAAGTCTGGTTGGCATCCACAGTTCGATAACTTTGATTGCTGGGATACTATAAGGGTTGGCATAAGGATGACTTATACTGGAGATCAACCTTGGATGGTCGGCTCTTAACAGTTGTTAGTTTAGCCTTAGTACTATGGAGATGGCTGTATCTAGATTTGGTACTTAGATTGGTGTGTTACAGAGGGGTCGGCTTGGCACGTTGTTTGATCACCTTGGCAGTCTATTGGATGGTGTAGAGAGTGAAGTAGCTCAGCAAATCGGATTGGGGTGAATACTACTCCTCAGCGCTTAACTCATCTCAGGTAGCTTGGCAAACCATTGGAGAAAGCCTTTGGGCTCAAGAGCATGTGATCGATGCTTGATCCCTATCATCCCTTTTAGGTTGTTTGAGATTTGGGATCAAATTTGGTTCAAATTTAGGTTGCTTGTTTTTGGGAGTATAAGGTTGGAAATTGACAATGTTGAAGGAGTTTGGGACTCCATATCCTTCAGGTAAATCAATTCTATAAATACTAGGATTGATCTTTTCGAGCACTTTGAAAGGTCCATCATCTTTAGGAGAAAACTTACTCTTCCTTAAGTTTAGGAATCATTCTTTACTGAGATGTATCTAGACCAAATCACCTGGTTGAATTTCTCTCTTCCTCTATCCTTAGCTTTGGTTCTTAAGCTTAGTAATAGTTTAGCTTAGTTGCTATACAACCTTTTGGTGCATAGATTTTGATATCAAGCAACTGCACCTATCAGTTTTAATATGGCGGATGTGAGTCTGAGTCGATCACTCAGAGACTTCGAGTACTAATATTAACCTTAGCTCTATTATCTAACTGGAAAATTGTGATGAGTTAAATGAATTAAAAATACTGAAATTAACAAACTAAACTAATTATGGGACTTGATTTAGCAATTTAGAAAGCAATAAAACTAAGAACGACTTTAAGTATGCAATAACGTATTTAGGAATTATTTCCCCTAGTGTTTAATATGTGACCACTTAAAATATATTCAATTCAATTTCTATTATTCTTGACCGGAGGGATTCACAATTAAAGTTAATACCTTTCTCAAGCATATTAACCCTAATCCTAAATTATTTACCGGAATCTCTTCACTTAGTAATATAATTTAGAATTGCATTAATGTATAATGAATTCCCACACAAATAATTAATTTTCCGGAAGAAACATGTATCTTATCTCTAAGTATACATGTAATTCTCTCCAATTATGTAAAGATCTAATTACACATGTAATTTCTTAATCAGTATGCATAATATCATAAATTGATATTCTAGAAATATCAATTAACAATTAAACAACATAATTAAATCAAGTAAAGATAGAAACTTTATTAAGAATTATAAATCAACCTAAGAGTCACATGAAACCCTAGGTTCCATAATCCTAAATACACAAATTCTAAGCTATCATAATGAAACTAAAAACGAGTTCCATCAAAAACATAAAATAAAACATGAAAAACCCTTTTGATTAATGAAAAATCTCTCCAATATTGAAGTTGGTGTTGCTTTCACCTTTTTCTTCTCCTTCTCCTCAAGTCTCTTCTCTTCTCTAATGTCTCATATGTCTTGTGAAACCCTAATATGTCCTTTTATAATGTATTGTAAGGTTTCCGTTTTTGTCACCAAACATGGCCTGGGACATGGCCGTGTCCCCAGGTCGTGTAACTTTCTAACCCTAGCAAATTTTCCTGCATGGACACAACCTGGGGACATAGTCATGTCCCAGACTGTGTAACTTCAAAACTTCATAACTCCTTCATTTGAACTCCTTCATTTGAACTCCAAATTGAGTGAAACTCGATTCCTTTTCTTTGTTTTCAATCTTAGAACGTATTCAAATCTTGAAATCAAAATTTTACTCAATTAAGTATCAATTTCTTTAAAGAAAACAAAAAATGTAACGGAAATACTATAAAATCACCATGTGAAATATGTTTAAAATCAGCTGATCATCATCAAGCTTTTGTTGTGGTTGGGATCTCGAGATTAAACCCATATGCGACCTCGAATGGAGATATGCTTGTTACATTTAGGCGATCCTAATAGAGGCGAACTCAATGATTGGTAGACACAAATCCCAATTAGTCATGTTTCATTTGATAGCAACCCGTAGCAAAGTTCCCATAGTTCGGTTAATAACCTCGGTTTGTCCATTGGTTTGTGGATGGCAGGATATGCTATATAATAGCTTGGTTCCTATTTACCTTCATAATGTCCTTTAGAAGTGGCTCATGAATTTTAGGTCTTGGTCCAAAACAATGGTTTTATGAACTCCATGAAGTTTGATTACTTCTTGCAAGAAAAGGTAAGAGATAGCCGAAGCATCAATAGTTTTGGAACAGGGCATGAAATGTGCCATCTTGCTAAATCGATCTATAACCACCATGATGAAGTCCTTCCCTCAGGACGTCATTGGTAATGCTAACATGAAATCCATACTTAGCTCAGGCCACAGTTTGGTTGGGATGGTTAATGGTAGACAATGTTTTTGC
The DNA here is from genome assembly GCA_024138005.1 of Lumnitzera racemosa. Taxonomy (NCBI): domain Eukaryota; kingdom Viridiplantae; phylum Streptophyta; class Magnoliopsida; order Myrtales; family Combretaceae; genus Lumnitzera; species Lumnitzera racemosa. The sequence continues at coordinate 51,860,430 of JAMXBC010000002.1, forward strand.
TCATCTTAGCTCTTTTCCTTCCAATAGATCGCACACTTCTCTAATACGGATTGCATATCTCTCATCATTCTCGACTAAATGAATCTTGTAAATAATACTTCATGGGTTGAACGTTGGCCAAAGTATCTGGTCAATCCTCCTCCATACGCTTTGCACATGAGCAATTCTTGCATGGAATAAGTCAAGATACATAGCCTCATTTTCCTAAACAAGTATCCATCCTCCCTGTGATAGTTATTCAATGCTTGTCCTTCTTTACATCGAGCATAGATAGGACCAAAATGTGGATCCTTAGCATACATATTCTTTATTGTTGAAAAGCTAAGTAATCTTGTTCGTAGCTTAGTCAAGAGGGTACGTCGTCTTGATAGGGCATTGACCATTCCATTGTTCCTTCCATTCTTGTATTTTATGACATAAGAAAAACCCTCCATAAACTAAACCCATTTGGCTTGCCTTCAAGTCAACTTAGGTTGGCTCTTCAAGTACCATAAGGATTCATGATCAGTGTAGATCATAAATTCCTTAGGCAGCAGATAATATTGCCATACCATTAAGGCTCAGATTAAGGAGTAGAACTCCTTGTCATAGATAGAATAGTTGACTATAGCTCTTAGTTTCTTACTAAAGTAAGCAATAGGTCGGCCATCTTGCATCAGCACAGCACCTATGCCTAGTTCGGATGCATTACACTCTACTTCAAACAGTTTGTTAAAGCTCGATAGAGCTAAGACAGGGGCTATAGTTAGCCTCTCTTTCACCTCCTCAAAACTCCTCTTTTCTTTCTCTCCCCATCTGAATTCTATGCTCTTCTTTAATAGTTTGGTAAGTAGAGTTGCAATTGTACTAAAATTCTTTATAAATCTATGGTAGAATGATGCTAAGTTGTGGAAACTTCTCACTTTTGTAGAACAAGTCAGCTTAGGTCATTCTATGATCACTATTACTTTCTCATCATCGACTTAGATGCCACCTACACTTATAACAAACCTTAAGAAGATCACCTCAGATTAGAAAAAGTCATATGTCTTTAGATTGGTGTAAAGCTGTTCATCTTAGAGTTTTGTAAAGACTCTTCAGAAATGCTCCTCATGAGACTCCAGGTCGGGGTTATACACCAAAATATCATTAAAATAAACCATGACAAACTTTCCTATTAGTTCTCAAAGTACATGATTCATCAGGTGCATAAATGTGCTCGGTGCAATGGATAGTCCAAATGGCATTACAAGCCATTCATATAAACCATGTCATGTCTTGAATGTGGTCTTTCGCTTATCACCCTCATACAATTGAATCGAATGGTACCCATATTTAAGGTCAATTTTGGGGAATACTCTTGCTCTGCTTGATTTGTCTAGCATGTCATCAAGCATGGGTATGGGATACTTGCACTGAATGGTAATTTGATTGATCGTTTGGCTATCTACACATATCCTCTAAGAACCATCCTTCTTTAGCAATAACAAGGCTGGCACAATACAGGGGCTAAGGGACTCGTACACATACCCCTTCTTCATTAGCTCATTTACATGCTTTTGCAACTTGGCGGCCTATTCAGGATTCTGCCTATAGGTAAGCTTATTTAGTAGTACAACTCCAGGCTATAGGTCAACTGCATGTTCAATGCCTTTAATAGGAGGTAGACCTTCAAGTAACTCACCTGGGAAGAGGTTAGCAAACTCTTATAACAATGTTTTCACCTCAGTAGGTTGCTCCCTCTCCTTAAACCTCATCTCAAAAATTCTTCAGACAAGTAGATAAGTCAGTCCTTTGAGTTCCATTTCTCTCTTTAGTTCAGCTCGAGTCATCACTAAAGCCTCTTTCTTTAGGTTTCAACTAAATTGAGACTGCATGACCTTTACCTGCCTGGCAGTTATAAGACTCAATTCCATCTTCCTACCTTCATGCTCCACAGAACATGCATTCCTTCTTCCATCATACATAATTGCTCGATTAAACATTCATGGTTATCTAAGTAGAATATGGGATGTACTTATTTGTAGTACATCATAGAGCACTTCATCTCGATATTTGCCAATGTAGATTGGCATAGACACTTAGTTGTTCACCTGTAGGGTTCCCTTATCATTGAGCCAATGAAGCTTATACGATTTTGGGTGGGGTTTAGTCGACAATTTCAATTGCTAGACCACAAATACAGAGGCTACATTGGTATAGCTCCCATTATTAACTAGTAATGCGCAAAGGGACTCTTTCACCTTACAATCCATATGGAAGAGATTTTCCCTTTACTTGTCTTCGGGTACAGGATTGACACTCATCATTCTCCTCAATACTAAAGTGCTTGGCAAAAATTTACCTTCATCACTGTAGATGACTTCCTCCTTGGATAGTTCGATATATTCATCCTCTTTCAACTCCTTTACTTCTTCATCAGTATTGTCAACCTCAACAGTCGACACCTCGCCTTAGATCACCATTGTTTGCTTATTCGGACACTAAGTGTCCATGTATCCAAATCCTTGGTATTTGAAACACTTGATCTCATTCATCTTCATCCTTGAGCTCTAGCCCTTCTCGAACTTCTTTGAGGGTTCCTTCTCCTTGGCTTAGGAAATCTGAGCGGGTTAAGTCTTAGTAACTTTACTTAGTTCCATTCGCATAAGTTTGCTTATAATAGTTTGGCTACTACCTAGTCGATTAATTGGTGGTTGGAATCTTCCTATTTAGTACCTTTTTATCCTCTAAGCAGCTCAGATTGTGTCATCAAGTGTTCCAATATCTAGGGTTTTTAAGACATCCCCAATCCTGTACTTAAACCCACTGATGAATTGAGATACAGTTCGGTCCCCTAGCTCTACAACTTTACATCGAATCATTAACATTTAGAACTCCTTAACGTAAGTATCTACACTCGACCCTCCTTGTCTTAGCTCTTGTAGTCTTTTGAAGGTATCTTACAAATAATAGCTTAGCATAAACCTTCTCTACATAACCTTCTTCATTTCATTCCAACTCCTAATCTTTCGTTCTCCTTCCCTGTGTAATAGTGGTATAAACAAGTAAGGCTTTAGCTTTTCCATTCCATGTGTGATAGTTGTGGAAAATAAAAGAAGTTTATGCAATATGCTATACATGGCCAATTTTATTTAGGTTTTGATATACTTATTCTTCATTTATTTGAGTGATCATCAAAATATCACACAATCATATGATTCACATCACATCACAGTCAACAACTTTATTTATGGAGATAATTCTTAAATGTCTTAACAAGCAATTCGAGTAGATACGTTTCCCGAGTACCTCATACAGAACAATTCAAGTATATAAGATTTAAAGGTATAGCTATTCTATAATCATAAAAAAGTGATAATCATAGTACGTACTCAGTTGGCCATCTTTCTAATTATCGTAGTAATCTTCTAAGGGTTCCAAATCGAAAGTACCTATAAAGATAAAGATACTTGAGATACATATGTAATTATTATGCTTTCTAGTTAAGTTTTGTTTCTAGCCTTTTTCCTTTATAAGTCTTTCATCTCTTAAGTTGTTTATGTTCAATGTTTCCTTTTCCATATCATGTTCGAATGGTCCTTATATGTCCATGAATGTCCTTAGTTCTTGTTCTATAGCTTTCTAATCCATGTATAAGCTCCAAATCATTATGGTATGGATATGATAGGTCCATATATTGATAAGGTCTAAGTCAAGGAAATTTTATTCGAACATGATAGGTTAGTTACTTTTTAAGGCATGACTTTGTCCACTTGTTTTAGTTTTCCTTACGTTAATCTTTTATTTTAAAGGACTCTTTTGATTCCTTTCTTAAATTTCACTTAAGCAGAAGATTTGGGAAATTTCTTTCTTATCATGGATAAGAATTAGAAAGACATTTTTTAAATGAGTCATGGGGCTTTTCTTCCATTTCTTAAGTAACTAAACTCCTTTTGAAAAGCTTTCTTTTCCTCATTGATTCATAGAAATCATGATAAGGAATAATCTTTGAAATGAAAATAACTTTTGATTTAAAAGACTTTTGAAAAGATGTTACTTTTAAAAGAACTTATTAGTTTAAAAGAGTTATCAAAACAAAGCTTAAGCCTAACTTTAATAGAAAATCTAATCTTTTAGTAAAATATAATAGTTTCTTTCCAAAATCCTTTTTATAGAAATCTCCTCTTGTTTGCTAATGATTTTGATAAAAAGAAGTTGAAAAGAGTTCTTCTTCTTACTTTTGTTTCTAGGAATTGAATGGAAAGAAGCTTTCTCTTAAAGAAACAAGTTGAAAAGGATTTATACAAGCCTTAATGAGTTATCAAAGCTTACCCTTGATGTCTTAGAAGTTTAGTTGGTGAAGGAAAGTAAGAATAATGGTTGGTGGGAATGTTTGGTGGGGTTTGAGAAAAAGATGTATGTTGGTTGGAATGGTGGTAAATTTGGTCTAAAAAGAGAATGGTGGGGCTTATTTATAGAAAAGAGTTGATTTTGCTTATCTCATAAGCTATGTTGCTTTATCTACTTAATCTTTCATTATGTTAAGATGTTGGGATAAATTGAAACAAGATACGTGAATTCCAATTTGTTGCTGTCACTTACTTTGTCCCATTCCATTTTCACATATTTTTCTTTAATATTTCGATTTCATCGTCCATTATATCATGGCTTCTAGATGTGGTGCACCTTCTTAGTAATTTCCATGTTGACTTAAGTACCTTATCTTCTAGAATGAATGAGCTAAGGCATGATGTAATGAAGCAATTTTATCATCTCTTATGTCATGTTTTCTAGATTTAGTGCATCTTCTTAGGGAATTTCCATATTGACTTAAGAGTCTTCTCTTCTAGAATTGATGAGTTAAGGCATGATGTAATAAGGTATTTTCATCATTTATGACCTCTTTGTTTCTTGAAAAGAAGTTGCTTATTCCAATTGGCTTTATTTATTTATTTTTTTATCTTAGTCTTTTAGTCTTTTTCACATGTATTGATGCATACATGAAGTTGGTGCTACCTTTGGGTTGGTTTTGGTCATTTATTTTTTTTCACTTGTTGATGTAAAGGTGAAGATTAGGTCGTAGCTTACATCATGGTCAATTACTTGTTCAAATTTGCTTCTACCTTCTTAAGTCTTGAATTCTCATTTTACATATGTTGACTTTATTTGACCAATTATTTCTACCTTTGACTAGTCAATTCTAAAGAGTATGGGTACTTTCTATTACTGTTTATAGATGTCTTATGAAGTCTTAGGCATATCTCGCAAATCTCTCCTAACGGTTTTAGCTGATCTCAAATATATCTTTGAATATTTCCTAGTGATTAGCCTAACTTATGCTAAGGTTTCTAGGGGTTTACATATACATGAAGATATGTTGAGATAAGGACGAATCTTAATCTTATTGATATAGATTTTATCAAATTCAAAAGGAACTATTATACAAATCTTTTCAAAACTTGTTTACTCAATTATATCAGATTTAATGGAATATCGATTAGCAAGGTAGTAGCAAAATAATTCTAGGAGTTTTAAGATTCAAATTTGAATGCATCAAGGATCAAGATTTACTCTTAATATTTAGAAGATATTTATTTTCAAAAAGGATTCAATTTTCGAAAGAATACTGGAGAGTTACAAGAAGATAACACAGAAATTATTCAAGAATGCTTACAAACTTCATCAAATAAAAAATATAAAAAGTGTAATATTCAAAATCAAGAGAGATTTAGTCTCCACAATTTATGAGATTACAACGACCAACAGCTAAATCAAGATTACTCAAGATTGATCAAGAGTTATATATGATTACAATAAATAGAAGTTGTACCGAAAGATAAAATAAGAAGAGAAGTTCAAAATGTTAGATATTGAGATCAGCAGATTAGAGCTGCAATCGTTTATTGATAACTTAAAATTCAAGAGAATTCATAATCATGTTTTGAATCTAATTCAAATACAACGCTGTCTACTTTACTTTCATAATCTGATTTTATTTTGTACTTTTATTGAGAGGATCTTTTTATTAACACAATTGCTATATGATAGGCCTTGTGTTAAAGAGAGATTCTAATTTCTATAGTTCCTTATGTAAGCAAGGGTAAGGATAGTAGAATGACATTGGTAAGGATTACTAGGTCTCCGATAGTAGAGCTAGAAGAATGCAGTTGGTACAAGGCCGAAGCGCTATAAATCTCTTGCCTGATCTTATCAACCTTGTTCTCTTTACTTTGAGTTCAATTGTTGATTACATATTGTTTTATGCCTAATCTTGCTTAAGTAATCAAAAGGGACATTTTTAATCTTGTTTATCAAAAAATTTCAAAATTTTATAGTAACTAATTCACTCCCCTTCTTGGTTAGTTTTGAAACCTACAAGAAGGAAATGTAAAATGCAACATGAAGGCATATAGATGCAAAGGATCATCAACTAAGTGATAGTATGACAATTTCAAATTATTAGAATTGTAGATTTATCGACATTCCATTACATGGTTATTGGAAATCATAGGGAAATTTCAAATCTAACATAACCAAAAAAAAAAAAAAAACTTATGTGAAGAACTCTTTTACATTACATTTATATAAAATCTATAGAGAATATTTTACATATAAGTTACATGGTAATTATAGCAAAGTTAAAATGGATAATATAGGCAAATTAATTTACATCATTACAGTATATCATAACTCTAGTAAAGTTCTAGATTTATGGTATGCTACACTATTATTTATTCACTAGTTGCCATATGTGAATGTAAATAGGGTAGGTTCTAAATGTCCTTAAGTCTCGTAACCTTACACATTTTCTAGGAAATGGGTCATAGGCTACATTGAAACTTGAGTAGGATAGCCTAATTAGCCTAAGTGATGGTTTCCTACAACATTCGAGGTCTATAGAATGACTTCCTCCTAGGATCCCATGATAGCCTAGATCTGATTGAATTTGATACACATTTTATTAAAATAAACCCCTCTTACCCTCCCCTCTTCCCCTCTTTACTCCCTTCCTCCTTAAAAAAAAAAGGGAAATAAAAAAAAGAAAACCTTTGTGGCTCATTTGGCCTTTTCTTTTTTTCTTTTTTCCTGCAATATTTAAACCAATACCACTAAAACCATTTACAAGAATGAATGAAAGAAGTAACTAATTTGTTGAGTTGAAAGTTTGGTTTCTCTTTTTTCTTAACCTGATCTTTGCTAAGCCAAACCACTCGACATAAATTTCTTGACCAAATTAAGAAAAGATTTTGAAATTTATGAAAACAATTTTGGAAAAGAAGTCACTAACCAACCAAAGTCAAGAAAAGAGTGAAATTAGGGTCCTTAAGTGAATGGATGCTGATTTCAACTACTGCTCCACAAATTCCTAAAATGTACTTTTGAAGATGAAACCAAAAAATCAAATTGGTTAAGGGGCTAACTAATTTAAAACCAAAATAGGTTTAGTTACTAGAAAGTGATTAAATGGGCTTTTAGTTTTACTCTAAAGAGAACTTTTCCATGATAAAAGGAAGCTTTTATTTATTGGAAAAGAAAAAAGAAGGAATAATGGATTTTTACTCACTAGCTATTCGAAGTGCCTATATACCTCTAAAGCGGAATTAAGCTGATGTAATTTATTAATTTTTAAAACTTAAGTTTGTGGGTTTATTTTATTTTCAAAAACCCTCTCACTCTAAGTGATTAACTTTTATTATTTTTCTAAAGAATGATTCCTTGGTCTATTTTAGAAAAACCTAAAGAATCCCTTAATTTTGAAAAAGAACCAATTAAAATTTTTTATTTATGAACCATTTTTCTATGTGAGAATACTTTTCAAAAGAAAAGCCCCCCTTTTATTTGAAAACATTATTTATTATTAAGCATGCAAATAAATCATAATCATGCTAAACTATGCAACTATTTTAATTAACCATGAAAACATGCTAATATTAATCATGCAAAATATATCACATAGACATGCTAATAAATTACTATATAACAAGAACCAATCAACCAATTAACTAAACTAATTGATAAGAAAATTGACTATTATTATGCCAAACATGAAAATTAAATACCAAACAAATTGAACATGCCAATTAACAACAAACTATCTATTGTTATCACCTTTGTAGACCAATTGTGACAAATTACAGAGAAATCAACTAAATATCCATTATTTCAAGCAAATATACTAGTAAGTAATGCAACTAATCATGCAAACTAATATCATGTAGTAAACAAATCTTACTAATAGGTCATAGCAAAAGATAACACAACACATCATTAACCAATAATTCATAACACTTTATTCATGCAAGTATTTAACTTAATTATGTAAAAACATATTAAAAATTAACATCACTTGCAATATAACTAAAGTTCCCTATATATTTAATTTTTTATTTCTATATGTAAACACCCCATTTTTGTCCCTTTTTATTTTTAGGATATGGTAAAATGTCCTAATTTAGGAAAAATATAAAAATGAAGTAAAATAATTATAAAAAATAAAAAATAACAAAAAAACTTAAAAAATTAAAAAGAATAAATTTTTTTAGAAAAATAAAAAAAATAAAAAAAATGGAAAAACCATATAAAGTAGAAAATTTTGGGAAATTTAAATAAGAAGCTTTAGGTTTTAATAATAAGTTTTTTATTTAATAGGGGAGGGGCATTCAGTTTGGGCTTATATTTAAATCTAGCCTAAGCTAATCTTCTTTATATTTGTAATTTACTTATACATATGAACAAGACATAGGCCAACGACTTAACAATAAAACACTTGAATATGGCATTGGATTAAACTTGAGGTTTTGGGTTCAAATCCTCCTTAAGGCATCAAAATGCCGTTTGTTTTTTTTTTTTTCTTTTTCTTTTTCCTTACAATACATACAACATACATTGTTATGTCAGGACATCATCATGCCATGTGTCCATTGTGGGATACATGTCACACCCTAAACAGGAGGAGTTATAACAGTCTCGTCATGTAAACTAACTTAAGATTGAAGATGACCTCATAGATGCTATCGTAGATATAGTCTACATATGGCATACACGACTCAACTACCTTGAAGCATCCATTCTGATACCTATGAGTAATGAAACATGTGGTATAACTTTACAAATAACTGTTTTATATAACCTATTGTCTCATAATACAACAGTATTAACATAAACTTCTTATATCAAAGTTATAATTTACATTTAGAGTTTATTGAAAAGCCACACGTTTATAGACTATTCACAAAAATTAGGAATTCCCAATTAGTTTCCTTAAATCTCAAAAACTCAAAAATTCAAAAACCCAAGTTCAGTTGATTCCTCATTCCTTGCTTTCCCTAAACAGTAGCATACTAACCTAGGAACGGATGTATTGAAACATCATGACCTCACTAAGCACCAGTAAAAGAGTTTATAGGAATGTGAGCATAACTAGCTCAGTAAGTTAGATGGAGTCAGAAGAGTACCATACAATCACAAGTAAGATTATTACTTGTAATGAAATACAATGTAATCAATCAAATGAAACATCACATAATGTTATCCGGTCCACTGTGGGGTTAAAGAAATTACATCCACTCCTACTCGGATTGAGGAGTTTCATTACGACCGCCTTCGAACTCAAGTTAGACCAAACCCGAGCTTGTGCAATAGAGAATACCCTCCTCCCATGACTGCCTTCGAACCATGGCCCCTACTCTTGCCACGACCTCTTCACCTACCACTTAGATCAACTAAGGATGAGAAAATGACTATTTCAACTATCCTCATCAAAGGAAGTCAGTATTTGGCTTAACACTCTTAATTATTTCCCCTAATGGGTATCATGCATGTTTAGTTTCATTTTAGTGATATAAATGTTACTTTTAATCAGGGGTAGCCAAACATGTTCATACAGTACAAAAACAAATGCAAACATGTAGAATAGCATATCAAGGAGTTCAACTCTTATCACAACTAGGTATCATACATACATACGAAATGTGCATGGTCAACTAGCTACAAACATAACCATAATTCTAACTTATTTGTTTAGATGCTCACTACCACTGACTTGAGTCATCGACCGTCTTTATATTGGAAGATCCTATTTACACAAAAGACCCAAATTCAATTTTCGTAATAGTTACAAAAACATTAGGGTTTAATCTAAAACTGTTATATATATTATTATTATTATTATTTCCATAATATATGGTTGTATTATCACTATATATCCAATTAAGTTATTAATTGTTGATTTGTACGTCATTAATATTATTACGTATTATATATCGTTTCGATCATATGGAAATGTACTTTTAATTTATTAAATCACATTTTAATTTTGATAGGGTTACCGAAATACGTACATTCTAGAATATGATAAAGTTATAGATTACATTACTTATGGTTATCCGATTTTAAAAAAATTAGTGTTGTTTAATTCGTATAGACCTAACGATATATTTTCCAAGTCATATTCCTAGAGACGACTTTTAATGGGTAATTCGAGTTTTTAATATAGTTATACGTATCTACCTAGATTTTACCGTATTATACGTAATTTACTTTATTAAATTGTATTTTACTTAATTTGTCTATATATCGTTATAATATGAGTATTATTCAACTCTAATATACCTAGAGTATATCCCGATTAGAAAATATCCATAAGTATAATTAAAATACTAATTTAATCCCAGCTGATCAGCAATCACGCATATAGTTTTTATTTAACTATTTAATTCATTTTAACTTATTATTATTAAAAATACACTACAACTTGTAATTTAAGTTATTTTATTAGGTAAATTTATAATAAATAGTCTAGGTTACCAAATAATTCCTCAAAAATTTTTATAGACTCCTAAAAATATGGGAAATTTAGCTATCACTTGGTTTTAAGTCTCCGACCTATTACTTATATATTCATATTTACGATTTTACCTCTAAATTATCCTAAATTACTCCATTATGATTTTTTTACACCAAATCAATTTCAATCAAACCTAATATTGTTATTATTCACTTGAGATCAGTAAATATCCATTTCATTAATTAATTTCATAATTTCCTGTTTAATGCACAATTTCATCCTATTTTCGAGCTATTTTTAGGCCAAAAAACATAATAAATATTAAAAATATTCAAATCAAAATTCGGGTTGTATAGCAATCATCTATGTATCATACACTTCCTAAACAAAAATTTTCAACTAGAAATAACATCATTTAGTATATTTATTTTACAATTATAAATTCGGATCAACAATAGATTTCTTAAAAAAGTATTTTAAATATTACGAATTTTTCAAAAATAAAAATATCACATGAAAGAATGTTCAAAATAACCTAAGTACCATTTTTTTTTTATAATTTTCTAGGTAGTTTAGGTATTTTTTACAATTTATTGAAAAATGGGGCAAGGAATCAACCTTAATGCTCTTGGGTACTCTAGTGGTTGGTGGCGATTAAATGGTTGTCAAAACGCTTGCACAGTGGGTAAGCTACTTAGTGATGGTTGGGTTCCATAGCAGATTCACATTTGGTTCAAGTTCTAACCTAGCACGAAAATTGCTCTATTTTTCTTATTTTCTTTTCTATTTTCTATAATTTTTTATAATTTTTTCTTTCTGTTGTTTTTGGTTTGTAAAGTTGTGAATTGATGTGATGAAGCCTATTTATGCATGTTGGAGTTGGTTGTTGCTTTTTTTTATTTTTCTTTTTATTTTTTCCTTGCTTTTTCTCATAAATGCATGTAGGAGGTGTCCTTTGATTATTGAATTTTCTTTTTGACTCAACAATTATCCAGCTTCGATGATTCTCAGTAGTTTCCAGACTTGAATTATCAATTTTGAAGGCTTTTTGGATAAGATTTGCAATTATTTAGGTATTTTGAGTATATTTTATTAATACTTAATTATTTATTAATATACGAGTATATATCCCTTGTATGTATCACGCATAAATGTAACTATACTCATATGATTAAGTTTCTAAGATATCTTTTATTTTTAGGATATATTCTCTTAATTAATTTCATGAATTCAACACAATATATATATATATATACATAATTAAGTAATTTAGGGATAATTTACGAGTATAATTATTATTTATACCCAGTATACTCATAAAAATACATGTATATTCATATAGTAAATTATACTATATTATCTCATTTTAAAGCTTAATTAACTTATCCTTAAGTTATTGTTGCAATCCAAGCTTTATTTTAAGAGTTTCAAACATTTTAGTACTATATTAAATAATCCTACCTCTAAGAGCAAAATAAGGATTTTGGGGTCTTTATTTCCAAAATCTAACTTTTCTATCTTAGTCACAAAGTTTGAACTCAATCAGATAATTTTCCCTAAAAGTCCTAAATCTAGGCTCGATTGTCTTAAACTCAATTTTAGGAGCTTACATTTCCACACCCTTAAAAAAGTTTTGTCCTCAAAACTTCAAATCTAAATACAATAACTACTTATTTGTTAAAAACTTTATGACATACTTTGCTCTTTGAAGAGTGTCAAGTAACGATTCTACATCGCTGACTTCGGTTCCCAAGTTAGCTCTACCATTGGATCGCTACCCTACTGAACATTCACATACTCTACTTCTCGATTTCTTAACTTTTGAATTTGGTTTTCCAAGATCATGATCTGCTTTTCCTCAATGGTATAGTCTTCTTATAAGTCCACTGGTTTCAATAACATGACGGTATCTGGATTCTTTATGAATTTCCTCCACATTGATATATGAAATACGCCATGATATCTAGTTAAACTTGAGGGTAAAGGAATTTGATATGCAACATTTCCAATTCTTTCTAAAATTTCAAAAGGTCGAATATATTGAGGGCTTAACTTTCTTATCGTACCGAAACGCTTAAATCCCTTAAATGGACCTATCTTTACATATATATATGATCTCCTATAGTAAATTATATAGGTTTCCTTTTCAAATCAACCCAACTTTTATCAATCCTGTGCCGCTTTTATCCTTTATTATATTATCTCAACCTTATCATTCATCTGACAAATTATATCAAGTTTGATCATTACGTATTCATCATTTTCCCAATACAACGGTGATCAACATTTTCTTCCATTTAAAGTTTCGTATGATGCCATCTAAATCGTTGCTTGATAACTATTGTTATAAGCAAATTCCACTAATGGCATATACTAATCCCAATCACCTATGAAATCCAAAATACAACCTCTTAACATATCTTCGAGTGTTTGAATATCTCTTTCTGACTGTCCATTGGTTTGTAGGTGATAGTTGTACTAAACTGTAGTTTAGTTCCTAAAGATCAATGTAAACTTTACCAAAACTTCGATACAAATCAGCTGTCTCTATCTAACATAATGCTTATTGGTCTTCTATGCAATCTAACGATCTCTCTAATATATAGTCGTACCAACTTTTCCATTGAATCACCAATTTAATAGGGTAAGAAGTAAGCACACTTCATTAAACTATCTACGACAACCCAAATTGAATCGTAACCTAATCTCGTCCTCGAAAATCCCATTACAAAATCCATTGTAATATGATCTCACTTCCATTGGGGCACTTCTAATGGTTGCAGTAACCCACTAGGTCTTTGATGTTCTGCTTTCACTTGTTGGCATGTATTATACCCAACCACATTTTGTGCTACATTCTTTTTCATGCCTTTCCACCAAAACAATGATTTCAAATCACGGTACATCTTATTCCCACTAGGATGCAATGAATAACCCATGTCATGTGATTCGGTCATTATTTCATTTTTCAGTTTTTAATCACTAGGCACATAGACTTTATTCTTACATCTTAACACATCTTCAACGTCAATTTTAAAGTTAGGTACATTGCCTGTATTCAACTTTTCCTTGATTTCTTTCGACCTTTGGTCCTTATCTTGTTGAAGCTTAATTCTTTCAATCAAGGTTGGTTGTACTACTAGACTCATCAACTGTGCCTCAGTTTTATGGTATCTAAACTCGATTTCCAACTTTTCAAATTCTTTAATCAATTTACATTGAGTAATGAGTAATGAGACCACTTGTTCATAGTTCCTGCAACTTAATGCATCTGCTACAACATTGGCTTTGCTAAGGTGATGGTTAATGGTCAAATCATAATCCTTGATTAATTCCAACCAATGCCTTTATCTTAAGTTCAGCTCTTTCTAGGTAAAGAAATATTTTAAACTTTTATGATTTTTGTATATCTCACAATGCTACCCATATAAGTAATGTCTCCGAATTTTCAAACCAAACATTACAGTAGCTAATTATAAATCATGAGTTGGATAATTTCTCTCATGGAGCCTTAGTTGTCTAGATGCATATGCTATCACTTTCCTATCCTGCATCAATATACATCTTAGTCTACTTTTGGAAGCATCACTATATACACAATAACATTTACTTGGATCTGGTAAAATAAGTATTGGTGCTAAAATCAATTGATCTTTCAATTCTTAGAAACTTTGTTTACATTCATCACTCCACTCAAATTTAACATCTTTTTGCGTCAGTTGAGTCATAGGCTTGGCAATTTTGGAAATTTTTTTTATAAATCACCTATAATATCCTGCCATTTCGAGAAAACTCCTTATTTCTGTTATAGTAGTTGGCAGTTTCCATTCTGCCATTGCTTTGACTTTCTCAGGATCGACTAAAATTCCTTCACCTGACATAATATGTCTTAAAAATGATTTTCTATCTTACTAGAATTCACACTTACTCAATTTAGCATACAATTGATTGTCCCTCAACTTTTACTAGACTAAACGTAGATGATCGGTATGATCCTCATTAGTCTTGGAATAAATTAAAATATCATTAATGAATACCACAACAAACTTATCCAAGTAAGGTTGATAGATCTGATTCATTAAATCCGTAAACACAGCTAGTGCGTTCGTTAAACAAAAAAGCATTACTAAAAACTCATAGTGCCTATTTTTGGTTCTGAAAGCTGTTTTTGGTATATCCTCTAGCTTAATTCGTAACCAATGGTATCCAGATCTTAAATCAATTCATGAAAATAGAGTGGCACCATGCAGTTGATCAAACAAGTCATCAATCTTAGGTAATGGATATCTATTCTTAATAGTCACCTTATTTATTTCTCGATAATATATACACAACCTCATAGTTTTTTCTTTCTTTTTCACGAATAACACTGGCACTCCCCAAGGAGATACACTGGGTTGTACAAATCCTTTGTCCAATAGCTCTTAAAGTTATTTCTTTAATTCTTGAAGTTCTATCAGCGACATTCGGTATGGAGCTTTTGATAATGGTTCAATTCTTGGCACTAATTCTATAGAAAAATCTAACTCTCATTGTGATACTAATCCATGTAATTCTTCTGAAAAAATATCAGGAAACTCATTTACTACGGGTATTTCCAATACCTTTGGAGTTTCCTTCTTTCCTTCAATGGCAAATATCCAATAGAATTGCCATTCTCCAATAACTTCACTTACCTCTATCATTGATAATCTTAGACTTCACTCACTTGTTTTTCCTTGAAATATGACCTTACATTCATCTAAGATTATGTTCTTATTTTGGCAATCCACTTTAGCTCTCTATTTGGACAACCAATCTATTCCTACGATGATATCATATCTCTTAATTAGTAATACCATGAGTTTTATTAGGAATTTTTGTCCTTAGATTTGCAATTGTCCATTATCTACTATTTCTCGTGTTAACACTTGTTCTCCTATAGGTGTTCTTATCCTATATGTAGATCTGACTTCACTTATCTTAATTGCATTTCCTAATATAAACTCCCAACTACTAAACGAATGTGCTGCTCTAATATCAAACAATGCATATGTAGCTCATTCATTTATAAGTACATTTCCTGAAATAATTACTACTGCTATAATTATCTATCTCTTAAGCACTATACTTAAGTCATACCTCTCTACAGTTCCTAACACCATCCACAAATATATATACAAATAAATCATAGATAAGTAAAAATTATGAGTTAATTTTACATACCTATCACTAAGTCTTGGTCAGTTCCATCAATCTCCATCTCATCATCTAAGCCCTCATGGAAATACTCTTCCATCTATTCATCAAAATCTTCGATATCTTCTTCTGTTCCTTCAATTGCAAACACTTACACTGTAACAGCAGTTGTCACTACTCCTCCGAATTTCTTTTATTCAACTTGACCGCAATATCTAGAGAAATGCCCTTTCATTCTACACCTAAAGCATTTTATTGTTTTCATCTTTGGACATACCCTTGATATATGATTTATATCTCCACATAGATAGCACTTGCCTCTTAACTGAGCACATTACCTGGGGAAATGTTGGGCTCTACACTTCTAGCATGTAACATTTCCAAAATCATCATAGAAACTAAATCCAATCCTATTTGAAGTAGGGCTATTAGTTACAATAACTAGCTTCTTCCCTTTTTCTGGTTTGAGTTATTATTTGCACCTGCAAATGATCTCTTGAAAACAGGCCTGTATTGATTAGCTCTTCTCAATTTTTTGTTCCATTCACTTTGCATGGCTAGTTGATTATTCTCCAGTTCATGCGCCTTATCCACAATCTGATGATAAGTGGTGAATCCATAATCCATTAACTTGCATCGCATTATAGCATCAAATCCATTAAGAAAAAGATCCTTCTTCAGCACCTGATTATCCTTGTACAACTGAGGCATATATTATAACAACCTGTTAAACTCATTCTCATATTATGCTACACTCATAAGCCCTTTCTTTATTTCCATTAACTATCGGGGTCATTTGATTTTGCACAATGAAAAGGAAATATTAACTCTAGAATGCTTCTTGAAATACTTGCCATCTAATGAGGCCTAGCATTGTTCTTGCTGTTGAGTCCTACTAAACTCATGCTCCCATCTTTAGCAAGAAAGTGCCATAAGAGACTTTTGATTTTCAGGAATCTTATATGCCTCAAAACTGTGCTCAATCTAAGCTAACCAATCATTAGCTAAAGTAGGCTTGCCCATTTCACCTTCAAAATACTAATTTGATTTTATAAATTCAAGAAGTCGACTTATATCTTAAGGTTGGATTACTTTAGGTTCAGCCTCTATTGGCCTTTGGTTCATCGTATTTTCAACTGTGATCAAATGCTGGATTAAGGCTCCTTACTGTTGGATTATAGTGTTCATATTAGCTAACATGTTTCCGAACTAAGCTGGGTCCATCATGTTCGAAGCAGGTGGTGGTATATCATTTCTAGGTAGTTCTAGTGGATTAGGAGGGTTAGGAGGTGGTACTTCTCCTGTAGGTCAATTATTCTCATTTCCATTTCTATTTGCTTCCTCTATTATATTCAGATTCACAATTCACTAATTATCAATCCTGCACTTACAATATGTGTACCTGAGGTCAATATCTGGTCTAAACAATTCATATTCACATATACAATAATTACTCTCTATATTAGCAATACTCAATTATAGGTTTCCTTATCAAAGATCTTAATCAACATAAGACTTGTAATACTCCATTCTTGTATAAGCAATAATACATTCATATATCACACATATATTCGTATATCATAAGCTCATCACGTTTTACTTGTAACATTATATCATTCCTATGGTGATATCTCATACAGATTCAGGATGATAAAAACATGCATTCTATAATAATCATAAGATAATCGGCACTTTACATTCAAAAGATTACATTACTTTATTTACAACATCAGATTACACATTTGATTATCTATATACATCATTTACATTCTTAGTAGCCGTAACACCCAAAAGTACATTAGTTACATTTAAAAAGTCAAAAGCACATCAAAATTGCTAGGAAGACCTAAATACATCAAACAACTAGGTCAAGTGATAATAAAAGCCTTAGACTTATCTGCCTACTAACTTCTCAACCTTCAGTTATTTCTACTATCTAAGGTTGCTACATCTTCTAAGGGAAACCAATCTCTTATGCTAGTCTCATCAAACCCTAAGCTAACCTCTACCACTATAGAAGTATCAAGTATGACCATTACTTCATACACCTTACTACCATTGTCTTATGCTTCATCTTCTAGTTCAATTTCCTTTTCCTCTGAATCTTCTTCAATGTCATTATCATTATTCACTCTTACATTTGGTTAAGCTTCATGAGGTAGATTCATAAGCAGTATCATGGGGGGTTCAAGTTCATAAGGCTCTAGTATTACCTCTATACCTTTAGTTTCATCTAGGGGGTATCTACGAAACCAATCAACTACATCGAGAGGATAGTTTTTAGGAATATGTGGAACACCTGGTGTTACCTGGTCAAAACTTGGGGGATAATCTCTACCTGTCTCTACTAAAGTTAGAAAATATAGTATAGGAATTCTTATAGATAAAACTCCATTTTCCAGAAAATATTTCTTTTCATAAGTAGCTATAGTAGTATACTCATTATATGTAAGCCCTAACTCATCCCTTATTATCCACCAATCATCTTGCATGCTATAGGACAATCCACGCTTATAATTCTCGATAATCTCATTAATAATATAAAACAACTTCCATTCAACCAAATATAGCAACAAATTCTACATCCGAATCCTATATTCAATAGGAGTCTCATCCCTTTCCCATTCAAAATTCTACTATGCATATAACAAACCATTCTTATGAATCTAAAATAACAAGTTAAAGTCAGTTCATCATCCCCTTTTACATATATATATATATATATATATATATAAGTTATACATATATTTTTTAATCTGAGTCTTTTAAGTTCATTATTAATCTTACTCTCAATGATCCTATTGTCTACTTATTTTAGTTAGACGCTTCAAAGCTTAGTTCTCTTAGAACCATTCTCTGACACTATCTTAAAACTATCATACCCCGAACAGGAGGAGTCATAACAGTCCTACTATGTAAACTAACCTAAGATAGAAGCTAACCTCATAGCTGCTATCGTAGATATAGCTTACATAAGGCATATAAAACTCAACCAGCTTAAAGCATCCATTCTGATACCTACGAGTAATCAAACCTGTGGAATAGCTTTACAAAATACCTATTCTATATAACTTGTTGGCTCATAACACAACAATACTAACATAAACTTCTTACATCAGAGATATAATTTATAATCAGAGTTTATTAAAAAGCCATAGCTTTGTAGACTATTCACAAAAGTTAGGAAACTATTGGGCAACCCAAGTAATTCTCAATTAGTATCCGCAAAACTCAAAAAGTCAAAAACCTAAGTTTAGTTGATTCCCCGTTCCTTACTTTTCCTAAATAGCAACACATTAAGCTAGGAATGGTGATATTGAAATATCTTGACCTTACTCAACACCTACAAAGGAGTCTATGGGGATGTTAGCATAATAAGCTCAATAAGTTGGACGGAGTCAGAAGAGTGCCATACAACACAAGCAAGATTATTAATTATGATGAAATGCCATGCAATCAATCAAATGAAACATTGCACAATATTATCTAGTCTACTAAAATGTTAAAGAAATTACATCCGCTCCAACCCGGATTGAGGAGTTTCATCGTGACTCAAGTCAGACTAAACTCGAGCTTGTACAATGGAGAATACCCTCCTCCTATGACCGCCATCGAACTACAGTCCCTACCCTTGCCGCAACCTCTTCGCTTGCCACTTAGTTTAACTAAGGATGAGGAAAGAACCATTTCAACTATCCTTATCAAAGGAAGTTGGTATTTGGCCTGACACTCTTAATCGTTTCCCTGAGTAGGTGTTATACATGTCCAGTTTCATTTTAGTTAAATAGATGTTAGTTTTAATTAGGGGTGACCAAACAAGTTCATACAGTACAAAAACAATGCAAAATGCAGAACGGTATACTAAGGAGTTCAACTCCTATCACAATTAAGTATCATACACACACACACGACATGTGTACAGTTAACTAACTACAAACATAGCTAAAAATACTCTTGGGTTTTTGAATACTTTAAAACAGTATCCCAACAAGCAATGAAGCTACAATTCCAACTTATTTGTTTAGACGCTCACTACCGCTAACTCGAGATCTTATTTACACAAAAGACCCAAATTTAGATTTCGTAGTAATTACAAAAACATTAGGGTTTAATCTAAAACTTTTATATATATTATTATTATTATTTCCATAATGTAGAGTTGTATTATCACTATATATCGAATTAAGTTATTAATTGTTGATACTGTACGTCATCTATATTATTCCGTACTATATATCGTTTCGATCATATCGAAATGTACTTTTAATCTATTAAATCACATTTTAATTTCAATATGGTTACCAAAATACCTACATTCTAGAATATGATAAAGTTATAGATTATGTTAGATAAGGTTATCCGATTTAACAAAATTAGTGTCGTTAGATTCGTATAGACCTAATAATATGTTTTACGAGTCATGTTCCTAGAGACAACTTTTAACGAGTAATTCGAGTTTTAATACAGTTATACGTATCTATCTAGATTTTACCGTATTATATGTAATTTACGTTGTTAAATTGTATTTTACCTAATTTGTCCATATGTCATTACAATATGAATATTATCCTACCTTAATATACTTAGAGTGTATCCTGATTAGAAAATATCCATAAGTATAATAAAAATACTAATTTAATCCCAACTGATTAGCAATCATGCACATAGTTTTTCTTTAACTATTTAATTCATTTTAACTTATTATTATTAAAAATATGCCTCGACTTGTAATTTAAGCTATTTTATTAGGTAAATTCGAAATAAATAGTTCAGGTTACCAAATAATTCCCCCAAATTTTCTATAGACTCCTAAAAATATAAGGAATTTAACTAGCATTTGGTTTTAAGTCTCTAACCTATCACTTATATATTCGTATTTATGATTTTACCCTTAAATTACTTAATTATGATTCTTTTTACACCAAATTAATTTTAATCTGACCTAACATTGTTATTATTCACTTGAGATTAGTATATGTCTATCTTGTCAATTAATTTCATAATTTCCTATTTAATTCACAATTTCAACCTATTTTCGAGCTATTTTTAGGCCCAAAAATGCAATGAATATTAAAATTATTCAAATCAAAATTTGAGCTATATAGCAATCATCTAGATATCATATACATCATATGCAAAACTTTTCAACTAGAAACAACATCATTTAGTACATTTATTTTACAATTATAAATTCATATAAATAATAGATTTCTTAAGAAAGTATTTTAAATATTACGAATTTTTCAAAAATAAAAATATTACATGAAAGAATGTTCAAAATAACCTAAGTACAATCTTTCTTTCTTTCTTTTTTTTTTATAATTTTCTAGGTTGTTAAGGTATTTTTTACAATTCATTGAAAAATAGGGCAAAGAATCGATCTTAGTGTTCTTGGGTACTTCGGTAGCTAACGACGGTTGGGTAGTTGTCGGAATGGTTACACGGTGGGTGGGCTACTTGGTGACGATTGGGTTCCATAGTAGATTCACGTTTGGTTCAGGTTCTAACTTAGTATGAAAATTACTCTGTTTTTCTTATTTTCATTTCTATTTTGTACAATTTTTTCTTTCTGCTGTTTATGGTTTGTAAAGTTGTGAATTGATGTAATGAAGCCTATTTATGCATGTTGGATTTAGTTGCTACTTTTTTATTTTTATATTTATTTTTTTTCCTTTCTTTTTTTTTTCTCATAAATGCAAGTAGGAGGTGTCCTTTGATTATTAAATTTAATTTTGGACTTAGCAATTGTCCAGCTTCAGTGATTCCTAGTAGTTTCTAGACTTAAATCAACAATTTTGAAGGCTTTTTAGATAAAATTTGCAATTATTTAGGTATTTGAGTATATTTTATTAATACTAGGTTGTTTATTAATATATGAGTATATATCCTTTGTATGTATTATGTGTAATATATAACTATACTCATAAAATTAAGTTTTTAACATATTTTTTATTTTTAGGATATGTTCTCTTAATTAATTTCATGAATTCAACACGATATATATATATATATATATATAATTAAGTAACTTAGGGTTAATTTACAAGTATAATTATTATTTATACCGAGTATACTCATAAAAATACGTATATATTAATATATTAAATTATACTATATTTTCTCATTTTAAAGCCTAATTAACTTATCCGTAAGTTATCTTCGCAATCTAAGCCCGATTTTAAGAGTTCCAAATATTTTAGTACTATATTAAATAATCTTACTTCTATAGGCAAAATTAGGATTTTGGGGTCTTTATTTCTAAAATTTAACTTCACTTTGTCACTTCGTCTAACTTTTCTAACTTAGCCGCGAAGTTTAGACTCAATTAGATAGCTTTCCTTAAAAGTTCTAATCCTAGACTTAGTTTTCCTAAACTCAATTTTAAGGGCTTAAAATACATGACACTATTACACACATATACTACATGATACGTGTTGACTAGGTGGTACAGCACATGTTACCATGTGGCATGATACGTGTCAGTAGCATGTCACCAGCTACGTGTCTTTCAAGATATGTAGCAACTTTTCACTAATGGATACAGCTAACTTAGCATCACATTAGCCCCTTTTCTCTCCCTTTCTTTCCCTTTCACATGCTTTCTTCCCCTGTCTTACATGAAAACTAACTTAGCCCCCTTACTTTGACTCATTTTTTGATGCAATTTCCATAAACACACATGTAATTTCATAGCATGATATTAATCTATACATGGCCATCTTCGAATCAAACATAGAAACAAGGCCAGATTTACTTGTTTTTGCATCCAAATCAGCTCTCAAAATTAGGAAAAACTTGAAATATAGTCATAACCCATTCATTGAGATTCTCAAATTAATGCACCTTCCATGCAAATTCAAAGCTTAGATTATATAAATAGGAGCTCTAGTCTCCATTTCCAATACAATCAATCATTAGAATTTGCTCACAATCTTCCCCAAACATCAATTCAAGCTCTTTCTCTCTTTACGCCTATGGTATATTTTGTCTCCAGCAAATTGCCTGAGCTCAAAAGCTTCTAAGCTAAACTAGTGTTATCATTGGACTCCTTAGGGCTGATGGGTCTCTAAGGTTGAACACATGAAGAAGCACTACAAAGAAACAAATAAAAAAGAAATGGAAGAAAAGTTAGAAAAACCTTGGCAGCTACCAAATGGATATGATGCACCACTCGATCCTACTTGACCTATAATTCACCAGATATGATATGTAGGTCCAATTTGAACGATCATTCACCACTACTCCTTACTAAAGGAAATAGATAAGAGTTAAAGAGTAGCGAGAACACTAAAGTTACTTAAAGGATACATGAATGATCTGATATTGATGATTCTTTAGTATATAAGAAATGGGGGTTTATATACTCATCTACTAGGGCTACTATAGAAGAATGAAAAGACAAAAAGGGTATCCTTATTGTTAGATTACATGAAACATACTATAAGAGGTAAAAGAGATAAAGAATATTCAGTATAAATAAAAAAAAAAAAAGAAAGGATCATTCTAAAATGATGTATCAAAAGACACATCTTGCTTGGTGGCCGGTCATTAAGAATATGATACAAGGTAGGTAGAGATAGGGAAGCATTGCAATCAAGGGTTGACTTGATCTGGATCAAGTTAAGGGCCATTCAATCTGGTAAGGAAGTCAACTAAATTAAAGTCAGATGCTAGTGGTCAATTAGGGAGCCTGGCTTAGTTATTCTTAGGCTGTCTTTTGGATTAGGAATGTACTATTTGGTAAGAGTATGTTGGCCAAATGTGAGGACTTGACAAACTTGTTGGTAGGAGGCCAGCTTAGGGTAGGAATCTCTATCTTGACTATGGCTTAGAGTTAGTATCCTCCAAGTGAGTCCTTGGAGTCCTCTAGCTCAGCTTCTTGTGATTGGTCGAAAGGGTTGATTCCTATCATCTGCTTAAGGGTTAGAAGGATTTGTCTTCAAATCTAAAGTGGTTTCTACTTCTTCTAGGGCAATCATAGGGCCTTCTTTTGCTAGTTGGTAAGGAATCAAATCGAATACATTGAAGGTGAAGGAAACACCATAGTTGTCAGGTAACTCGATTTGGTAGGCGTTGTGGTTGATCTTCTTCAAGACCTTAAATGGTCCATTAGCTCGGGGAGATACTTTACTTTGTCCAAAGTACAGGATTACTCGTGGCTGAGGTGAATCCACTGAGTCTCTTACTTAGAAAGAAATAATTCAACGTCCTTGACTACCAATCTCTTGTTGTCTTTGATTGAACTTAGCAATCTTCTTAGTTATAGACTGGTGTAATTCATGCAGTTCTTAAGCTCAGTTGACTCTAGATTAACTCTCTTCAGTAGTTGCTAAGGCACTGCTCATGTTTAGGGGAATAACTGGATTAAGTCCGTAGATGACCTCGAATGAGGTCTTCCTAGTAATGCTATGGACAGTTCATTTGTATGCAAACTCTACAACTGGTAGGCATAAGTACTAATCCTTCAAGTTCTTCCCTACAATAGCTTTGAATAGATTGCCTAGCATCTTATTTACCACTTTAGTCTTGATATTGATTCGAGGGTAACTACCAAAGCTGAACACAAGTTTAGTCCCAAGCCTTCTCTTAAGAGTCTTCCAAAAAAAGCTAAAGAATTTTGTGTCCTGGTTTGAGACAATAGTCTTTAGCACCCTATGTAATCATACAATCTCCTGTAAAAACAAATTAGCAATATATAAAGCATTGTTAGCTCGATAGCATAGAATAAAGTGCATTATATTGCTGAAGTAATCCACTACAACAAAAATAGAATCTTTTCCTCTAGATATTTAGGGCAACCTTAGGATAAAGTCCATACTAAGGTTGGCCTAAGGTAAGGTTGGCATCGGTAAAGGCATGTACTCTCCATCGAGCTCTCTCTTCCCCTTAGCTCACTTGCACATCTCACAACAACCAACTACGTTATGAACATCTTTAGCTAAACTAGGCCAATAAAAGTTTTCCTTCAATAGATTAGATATCATAGTCTCCCTAAAATGACCAAACAATCCTCTACTATGAGCTTCCCTAGCCAATAGCTCATGTGTAGAGCAGTTCGGAATACATAGCCTATGATCCTTGAATAGATAGCCATCCTTAAGATAACATCCTCTAACAACTACTCCTTCTCGACACTGTTCTACAATGGGGCCAAAGTGAGGGTCATTAGCATACCACTCAGTAATGACTGAGAATCCTAATAATTGCCTCTACAAAGTGGTCAATAAGGTTTACAATCCTAACAAGGTGTTGGTGACCACATTTGCACTTCCTTTCTTATGTCAGATGACATATAAGAATCCTTCCATGAACTTAATAGGAATCATCCTTGTAGACCGATCATAAGAAGCCAAGTTAGAGGACTTCAAGGGCTTGTACGAAAAATGCTAGCTCTAATCCATAGCCAAGACGAGGACTCCTATCTCGATCCGACCTCCTGTTGACCTATCACTCAAATCCTCATGTGTATCCAACATGCTCCTACCTAATAGTGAAGTCCTAATCCTGAAGACAGCCTCGAACTAGCCAAGCCGAGCTACCAACCTGACCCACTAGCGTCTGACTTCAAGACAACTAACCTTTTTGCTAGGTTGATTGATTCCAGACCTAATCTAGATCAGGTCGGCTCATGACTCCCAACACTTCCTGCTTTTGCCTGTATATCATACTCTTGACATATAGTCATCAAGTGATACGTACCTTCCAATACAATGTTCCAGAATAATTCCTTCCTTTCTATACTGGATATTCTTTGTCCCTTTTACCCCATTTTAGTATGATTAATGTAACGTAATTGTAAAATACCCTTTTGTCTTTTCATAAATGTAAAATAACCCTAGTGGGTAAGTATATAAATCCTCAATTTCCTTGTACATGGAATCATCCAACTTTCAATATAGAATTATTCTCTTTAAACAACCTTAGTGTTCTCGTTTACTCTTAACTCCTATTTAGTCCCTTTAACAAGAAGCAATAGCGAGTGACCCTTCAATTCGAATCGATATATCATATCTAGCGGATTGTAGGCCAAGCAAGATTGAGTGATGTATCATATCCATTCGATAGCTGCCCAAAATTTGCTAGCTTTTTCTTTGTTCTTTTCAATTCACCTCGTTGTGGTACTTTCTCCATGTGTCTAACGTTGGAGATACATTAGCTTCCCTAGTCTCAGAGTACGATTCTGCAAGGGAGTGTATGAAGTTGTAATGAAGTTTCAATTCACTTTACTGTTGATAGCTGCTGTGTTCCTTCCATAGCTACTACAGTATGTTTGAGTGTTCATAAGTGTGGTTTCATTGATACTCTGTTTTCCATTGTGACAATAGAGTAAGTTTGGTAGTAGTTTATTAATTTATTCAAAAAGGTATTACACTATATCCGATTCGATTGTTTAGGAAGCTATTGGTGACAAGGGTAGTAGTACATAACTAGGTTATGGTCATAATGATAGTAACACCTTAGGATCTATTGATGATAAACTTGATAGTGTAGAGGGTTGAAAAGTGAAGGAGGAATGTTCTAAGCTGACCTGGGAAAACATTCTCTTAAGCTCCCGTATTGCGCTGACCTGTTCAAGCCGACCTAAGGAGGCCATATTGAGTCGAGGAAAGGAATGACTAACCTGAAGAACACCAAACAGACCAGCAGGGCCGAGCAAGTCACTTAAGTTAACCTACGGCTAGGCCAACCTCGAGAACCTATGAGAAAGGCCAGCCATTCAGACAAAAGACTAGCAAGGTAAAGTGTTTTAAAGCTTTAGACACATGGCCGCTGAATGTTTGAACTGGCATGTCATGGTACTCTGAGGAGATGTGGTAGATATTACTGACGAGAGCGACCCTGAAGAAGAAGAAAATGTTAGAGAACTCAAGGTGGAAGAGGCAGAGGAAACCTATATCTAAGCCGACTAAGGAGAAGTAATGGCCCTATTTTTTAGGCAAATCTTGAGTTCCTTATCGAACTCTAAGGAGGACCGGTGAGAGAACCTATTCCATATTAAGTGTACCATTAGAGGCCAATTGTACATAATCATCATAGATAGAGGAAGTTGTACTAATGTTGTTGCACATTCCTTTGTCCAAAGTTTGGGTTTACTAACCTCAAAGCATCCCCGAACCTACAATTTATACTAGCTTCATTATAAGGGTGCTTTGTACATGATCGAACAAGTAACCGTGTCATTTAGTTAGGAACATGTACAGAGATGATGTAGTTTACGATTTCATTCCCATAGGAGATTCACATCTACTACTTGGGCAACTTGGTTGTCTGATCGACATGTTACTCACGATGAGTATAAGAACACCTATGCCTTTATCAAGGATGGAAGGAAGATTGTGTTGCAATCCCTAACCCCATCCTAAGTGAATAAGGCTCACAACCAACTTACTCAAGCTAGTAAGAAGAAAGATTTGGTGATGAGAAAAAGGGAGCTCTAATCTACTAAGAAAGCTGATGAACTAATGTTTCTCTTGGTTAGAAGATTGTTGGAGATGAGGGAATTAGAGAATGTTCTAAGAGAGATGCAAAGCTTTCTAAATAAGTTTTCCAACCTATTCTAAGAAGATCTGCCTAGAAGACTATCACTAGTCTAAGCTATAGAGCACTGCATCAATCTACAGCCAGGCATCGTACTACTGAACTGACTTGCATATAGGATGAACCCTAAGTAAGTTGCCAAGCTGAAAAGATAAGTAGATGAACTTATTGAGCAAGGATATGTAAAGGAGAGCATAAGCCCTTATGCTATACCATCTCTGTTCGTCTCGAAGAAGGATGAATCATGGTACATATGCATCGATAGCTAGGTAATCAATAGAATTACTGTTAAGTACAAATACACGACACCAAGGCTCAATGACATGTTAGATGAGCTTTGTAGTGCAAAGACATTTTCAAAGCTTGATTTGCAAAGTGGCTACTATCAGATTCATATGAGACTGTGGGATGAGTGAAAGACTGCCTTTAAGACTAGGCATGGACTCTATGAATGGTTGGTTATGCTGTTCGAACTTACCAATGCACCAAGCACATTCATGAGATTAATGAACCATGTGATGTGCCCTCTAATTGGAAGATGTATAGTCGTATAGTTTGATAACATACTTATATATAATGCTGACCTGAACAACCATGTTGAACATCTTCGTGAAGTATTTGACATTTTGCGAGATAAGAAGTTGTATGGGAATGTAAAGAAGTGCATGTTTTGCTATAAAGAAGTGATATTCGTAGGGTTTATAGTTTTAAGGGAAGGAATCCAAACAGATGAAGAAAACATCTAAGCTATTCTAAAATGACCAACACCCAAGAATGTCATTGAGGTCTGAAGTTTCCATAGCCTAGTTTCTTTCTATAGGCGATTTATTAAGGACTTCAGTACAATAGCTGCCCCGTTAATCGAGTTGACAAAGAAGAATGAAGGGTTCAAGTGGAGCGATCAAGCTGAGTGAAGCTTTGAGGAGATCAAGGAGAAGCTTACCTTAGCCCTTGTCCTATCACTACCGGATTTTGACAAGGCCTTCAAACTAGAGTGTGACACATCAGGAGTTGGAATTAGTATTGTCCTGATGCAAGAATGAAGGCCCATCGCCTTCTATAGTGAGAAACTTAGTGGTCCTATTGAACTATTCTGTGTACAAGAAGGAGTTGTACTCCCTTTTTCGAGCCTTTACTATTTGGAAACATTACTTGCTGCTGCGGGAATTTGTTATTTATATAGACCATGGTCTCTAAAGCATTTGGAGAGTTAGAACAAGCTTTCAAGGAGGCAAGCCAAGTGGTTTGAGTTCATGGAAAGCTTCTCATACATCATTCGGCATAAGAAGAGAAGTGCAAACGTGGTTGTCAATACTTTGTCATGACGCCAAATGTTACTAACCACTTTACAGATAAAATTATTGGGATTCTCACTAATTACTAAGCATCATGCTCATGATTCTCATTTCGGCCCCATCAAAGAACAATTTAAGGCCAGGATTGTTGTCAGGTGGTATTATCTCAAGGATGGCTACCTATTCAAGGATCGATGGCTATACATACTAAACTATTCCATGTGTAAGCTGTTAATTAGGGAAGCTTCATGGTGGAGGATTGTCTGGTCATTTTAAGGAAACTAAGATAGCTAGTCTGTTGAAAGAGAACTTTTACTGGCCTGGTTTAGCTAAGGATGTCCGTAAGGTGGATAGTAGATGTGAAGTATGCAAGCGTGCTAAGGGGAAGAGAGAACACCATGGAGAGTATATTCCACTGCTAACACTAACTTTACCTTGGGCCGAACTTAGCATAGACTTTGTCTTAAGGTTGCCTTAAACATCTAAGGGGAAAGATTCCATCTTTGTTATAGTGGACTGCTTATGTAAGATGGCATACTTCATTCCATACCATCGGACTAATGATGCTTTATCCATTGCCGATCTATTTTTAGAGGAGATTGTCCAACTACATGGAGTACCAAAGACTATTGTCTTAAATCGAGACACAAATTTTTTTAGCTATTTCTAGAAAACTCTTTAGAGAAGACTTGGGACTAAGCTGGTATTCAACTCCAGTAGCTACCCTAAGACTGATGGCCAAACTGAAGTGGTGAATAGGACATGAGGCAATCCACTTAAAGCCATTGTGGGAAGGAACTTATGGGATTGGGATCTGTGCCTATAAGTTGTGGAGTTCACCTACAATTGGACTATTCATAGCATTATTGGGAAGACCCCATTCGAGGTTGTCTATGGCCTTAACCCTACCATTCCCGTAGACATAATTAGCACCCTAGCAGCTACCAAAGAAAGTCAATCCAAAGTAGACCAAGCCTAAAAATTACATGAGCTACACCAGTCTGTCACGAGGACAATGACTAAGTTCAATCAAAGATAACAAGAGATTTGTAGTCGAGGTTGACGAACTATTTCCTTCCAGCTAGGAGACTTAGTATGGATTCACTTCAGTTGAGAGCGATTTCCATACTTAAGACAAAACAAACTATCTCTTCATGCTAATAGCCCATTCAAGGTCCTAAAGAAGATCAACTACAATGCTTACTAGATTAAGTTACCTAATGACTATGGTGTCTCTTCCATCTTCAATGTGTCTGATCTAATTCCCCACTAACCAAACAAAGAAAACCCTTGCAAGCACTTCAGAAGATTGAGCAGAAATCACTTCAGATTTGAGGGCAAATCTTTTCGACCCCTAGGCAGATGGTAGGACTCAACCCCCTGGACCAATCATAAGAAGCTGAGCTAGAGGACTTCAAGGGCTCGCACGAAAGATGTTAACTCTAAGCCATAGATGAGACAGGGACTCTTATCCCA
Source organism: Lumnitzera racemosa (assembly GCA_024138005.1). Lineage (NCBI taxonomy): Eukaryota > Viridiplantae > Streptophyta > Magnoliopsida > Myrtales > Combretaceae > Lumnitzera > Lumnitzera racemosa. The sequence continues at coordinate 51,890,664 of JAMXBC010000002.1, forward strand.
ATCTAACCTCCTATTGACCTATCTCTCAAATTCTCACGTGTGTCCAACATGCTCCTGCCCAACAGCGAAGTCATAATCTAGAAGACAGCCTCAAACTAGCCAAATCGAGCTATCGATCTGACTCATTAGCTTCTGATTCAAGATAATTGACCTTTTTGCCAGGTTGATTGATTTTGAACCTAATTTAGATCAGGTCAACCCTTGACTCTTAGCACTTCTTGCTTTTGCCTGTATATCATACTCTTCACGTATAGTCATAAAGTGATACATACCTTCTGACACAACGTTCTAAAATAATTCCTTCCTTTCCATATTAGATATTCTGTCCTTTTTTATCCCTTTTTAGTATGATTAATGTAACATAATTGTAAAATACCCTTTTGTCATTTTATACATGTAAAATGGCCCTAGTGGGCAAGTATATAAACCTCCACTTTCCTTGTACATAGAATCATTCAACTTTCAATACATAATTATTCTCTTTGAGCAACCTTAGTATTCTCATTAACTCTTAACTCTTATCTATTCCCTTAGTAAGGAGTAATGGTGAGTGACCTTCAATTCGGATCGGTGTATCATGTCCAATGGATTATAGGTCGAGTAAGATTGAGTGGTGTGTCATATCTATTTAGTAGCTACCTGAACTTTACTAGCTACCTGAACTTTACTAGCTTTTTCTTTATACTTTTCAGTTTGCCTTATTGTAGTGCTTTCTCTGTGTATCTGACCACAGAGACATATCATAACTCTAGCCACTTGGCTTGCCTCTTTGAAAGCTTATTTTAGCTCCCAAGATGCTTAAGAGAGTTATGGACTGTATAAATAACAAACTCCCGTAGCAATAAGTAGTGTTGCCAAACAGTAAGGGCTTGGTAAAGAGAGTATAACTCCTTCACATGCATGGAATAGTTCAGGGTAGGACCACTAAGTTTCTCATTGTGACAGACAATGGATTATCGCTCCGACATCAGGACAACACCAATTCCAACTACTTCGAAGGGCTTATTAAAATCTAGCAGTAACAGGATAAGTGCTGAGGTGAGCTTTTCCTTTATCTCTCTAAAGTTCTATTCAGCTCAGTTATTCCACTTGAATCATTCACTCTTCTTTGTCATTTTGGTCAAAGGGGCAGCTATTGTAGTGAAGTCCTTAATAAATTGCCTATAGAAAGAAGCTAGGCCATGAAAACTTCAAATCTTAATGACATTCTTTAGCATTGATCATTTTAAAATAGCTCGAATCTTTTCCTCATCTACTCAGACCCCTCCCTGACACTACAAACTCTAAGAAAATCACCTCTTTCTGGCAAAGCATACACTTCTTCATATTCCCATACAACTTCTCAGCTTACAAAATATCAAATACTTCGCAACGATGTTGAACATGGTCATTTAGGTCGATACTATCTACCAGTATGTCATCAAAATATATGACCACACATGTTCCTATCAGAGGACGCATCACATGGTTTATTAACCACATAAATGTGCTTGGTGCATTCATAAATTCAAATGACATAACCAACCATTCATATAGTCTATGCCTAGTTTTGAAGGCAATCTTCCACTCATCCCCTAATCTCGTACGAATTTCATGGTAGCCACTTTGCAAATCAATCTTTGAAAATATCTTAGCCCCTTGAATCTCATCTAGTATGTCATCAAGCCTTGGTATCAGGTATCTATACTTGATAATAATTCGGTTGATTGCTCGGATATCGATGCACATACACTATGAACCATCTTTCTTTGGAATAAGTAGAGCTACTACAGTACAAGGAATCGTGTTCTCCCTCACATAGCCTCACTCTATGAGCTCATCCACTTGTCTCCTTAGCTTAGCAGCTTGCTCAAGGTTCATCCTATATGCGGGTTAGTCCAGTAGGGTAGTCCTTGGACTAGTGGCATTCTTCCAGGCAGTTCTTCTAGAAGCAAGTCGGAAAACTCATTAAGCAAGCTTCAAATCTCATTAGGTAAATTCTTTAATTCCCTCATCTTTAATAATCTCTTAACTAACATAAACATAGGTTCTTCAACTTCTTCAGCAGCTTAAAGCTCTCTTCGATTCATAACAAAGGTATTCTTCCTACTAGCTCGAGTGAGCTGCTTGTAGGTTTCATTTACTTGGGACCGAATCAAGGGTTGCAAGATAATCTTCCTTCCATCCTTAAAAAAGGCATGGGTGTTCCTATACCTATTGTAAGTAACACGTAGGTCAAATAACTAAGGCCATCCAAGTAGTAGATGTGAAGCTCCCATAGGGACGATATCGCAAACTACTTTATCTCTGTATACATTACCAACACTAAACAGTACTGTCACTTATTCAGTCACGTATAAAACACACTTATCGTAAAGCTAGTCCAGTTTGTAAGGTTAAGGGTGCTTTGAGGTTAGCAACCCCAACCTTTACATAAAGGACGATGCAACGACATTGGTATAACTTCTTCCATCTACTATAATGGTCCACAATTATCCCTTAATGATACATTTGGTATGAAATAAATTCTTCCTTTGGTCCTCCTTAGAGTTCAGTAAAGAACTCAGGACTTGTCTCAAGTCTAGGGTCATCACTTCTCCCTAGTCAATATAGATACAGGTCTCCTCCTCCTCCTCGACTTTAGGTTTTCCAACATCTTCTTCTTTCTCAAGCTTACTTTCGTTTGTGCTATCTACTATATCTCCTTAAAGCACCATGATACATCAGTTCATATACTCAATAGCCATGTGTTCGAAGCCAAACCATTTAAAGTACTTTACCTCACTGGTCTTCCGTCCGGAGGTCTATCCTTTCTTATATATCCTTAAAGTTGGTCTAACCTCAAATGGACCCAGTTGACCGACTGGACCCTATTGGCTTGTCCGGTTGTCATCAACTATGTCGCTCCTTTCCTCAGCTCAACTCGGATAAGTCGATGTGGTACTGGGGCTTGTGAAAATGTTGGCTCAAGTCAACTCAGAACATTTCTCCTCTACTTTTCAACCCTTTACATGATTCTGATTGCCTTTTTTAAGGTATAAAACCTCTATACTTCTATGATATTACAAATCTTGTACATGATCCCATAAAATGAATCTTGATATTATGCGAGCCTCTAGTTCTTCTACATTGGATTGAATCATTAACATTTAGAACTCTCTTACATAGTCATCAATAGATCAGCTTCCTTAGCGAAGCTCTTATAACTTCGCAAATGTAACTTATAAGTGAGTTTCGAACACAAATCTTCCTCTCAACAACCTTTTCGTCTCATCCCAAGTTCTAACACTTTGTCTTCCATCTTTGGCTCTAGCTGCATTCAGGTTCTTCCACCACATGGTAGCATACCTTATAAACTCCGGTGCAATAAGTTAGACTTTGACAACATCCATGTAGCCATAACATTCAAACACCTTCTCAACCTTCTCTTCTCACTCCAAGTATTCATTGATATCTCTACTTCTACTAAAAGGTAGGATTTGAACCTGACATTATCTAACCCTCGAGGAGCTCGACGTCCTTGTCCCTATACTTAGTAATAGTCAGCTTCTTCTTCTTCCTTAAACTCTTCAACATCTAACTCTTCATCATCTTCCTCAATCTCCTCTAACTCTAGTCGTCTTCGATAGCTCCTCCAACTTGAGGGGGTTGAACTAGGTGATGGGCTCAACCACCTTTACTATAACCCCTCTCTTGAATATTTTTAAGTAGAATATGTAGCGGCATTCCCTAAGGTTGTTGCCTATTTACTTGCATTGCTGTAACTAAACTCTCAACAAGATTTGTGAGTTTATCAAGTTTGTCGTCAACAGACCCTAAGGGGTTACTATCATTATAACCACAACCAGGTTAAGCACCACTATTATAGTCTCCAATAACACCCTAAACACTTAAATCTAGCATAGTATAATACTTCTCATACAGATTAACAACTTACAAACAATCTCACTACCTAATAGTCACTCAAACAAAATAGAAACAAACTTGCTCTATTTTTGTCCACTCCAACCACCACAAGTAACCACCATTTGTTGTGGTACTTGACCTACCCCCTGACTCCAATTCAAAACAATGAGGAAGCATTTCCTTGCTCATTTTAGTGAAAGAATCAAGCTGTAAGAAGCCTTGTGTTATTGCTATTCATCCACTAGTGACCTGCTTAGAGCTTTGGATCCACACTAAGCTATTCCAACTCGACTTGTGGATAGTGTTCGATTTAGCCCTGTTTCCTACCCAATTTGATTTGCTTTCTTTGGTTTTATTCTTCTTCTTCTTCTTCTTCTTCTTCTTCTTCTTCTTTTTTAATTCTCACATCATAAATGTGACATAAAAAAAAAGAGAGAAAAAAGAGAAAAAAAAAAGAAGAAAAAGAAAAAGAGAAAAAAAAGAAAAAGAAGAGATAATGCAAACAAAAAAGAAAAAAGAACTAGTTTATTTTTATTTTTTGTATTTGATTAAAGTGCAAATAGAAATAGATAAAATAATGTAGAAAAAAATATAAATAAATAATAAAGAAAATAATATTAAAAAATAATAATAAAAAAAATATGAAAGTAAAATAAACAGGTTAGTCAATAAAAATCATTTTGATACTTAGTAAAATCATTTTCTAAAATAATTAAAAGGAAAGGATCCTTTTCAAATTAGAATTACTTTAGAGTTTCCAAGAGTAAAACCTCGATTAAGATCTTTTAGAAAAATTTCTTTAAATAAATTGAATCAAGTAAAAACATAAATTCGATCTCTTTTAAAAATTAAAATCAACCAATCTCCTAATATTTTCCAAAAGAACTACGTATATTTGATTTTGAATAGCACGTACATAGGTGCTCATATGCAAATACGAGGCGACTTAAAATATGAAAAAAAAATTTTTTTTTTATATTTTGTAAATAATTGTTTAATTTAATTAAGTTAGTTGCATGTAAATGGTTTGTAAATAAGGGTATATTGAAAAGTGAAATTAAAATCTAAAAATTAAAAAGTGATACTCGTTAAGGATTTAAAAAATTAGCCTTAGACCCAAAATCTTTGGTTTTAGAACATTTTTCTAAAAATTGATTTTTCAAGTGGACTAGTAGCTAAGTTAAATTGGTTCGCCTAATCAATTTAACCTAACTCTTTTTTTTTCCAACTTTGGTCAAATGGCAACTCCAAGTGCTATTTTCAAAATACATTTAAAAAAACAGTTTTCTTTAAGCCTTAGTCGATGATTAACATTGAATGGGTAAGATTTAATATTGATCATTTCAAAGAAATTTATAAAAACTAGAAAAAAAATTAGGCTCAACACTACATTTTTATTTTCTTTTATTTTTATATTCTTAAAATTAAATAAAAAATAAGGAAAAGAGAGAACTTACCTTATTGAGCAATAGACTAATGGCTAGTTTTGGTTGATTTTAGCTGGTTCAAAAAAGCTCTCTTATAAGACATTTTTAGAGAACTCAAGCTTGTCTCCTCCAATATCAACAAAATCTTTAAACTAGTGATAAATAGACCATGAAAGCTTCTCTTTAAAGTTAAACCCAAATTAATTCCAACCTCTACTTTGTTAGGCACCACCAAGACCTAGGGTTTACTCTATCGAGAGTAAGAAATCCACCTTTTTTTTTATTTCTTTTTAGTTTGATCTAAGATGAGAGAAATTGAAGAGACAAAGTGGATATCTCGTTACTAAAGCTTAGAAGAGAAGGTGCTTTATTTGTGCAATTGGCATGTTTTCAATGCTTAGGAGGTGTTGAAATGAGAAGGATTGACCCCTATTTATACTAATCCAATAGTGCTTAGGAAACCCTTGATTTGAAGAAAAATCGAATCTTTGAAAGAAATAGTTTTTTTTTTTAACGTCCATGGCACTATTTTTACTTCTCTTCAATTTGATCTATGATGAGAGAAATTGAAGAGATAGAGTGGATATCCTTTTACTAAAGCCTAAATAGAGAAAGTGTTTGATTTGTGCACTTAAAGATGTTTGCAATGCTCTGAGTGTGTTGAAATGAGAAGCATAGACCCATATTTATATTAATCCACATTGAGTAGTGCCCAAGAGACACTTGATTTGAAGAAAAATTGAACCTTTGAAAGTAATAGGTTTTTTTTTTTTTTTTTTTTGTTCACTTCCATGTTTAGCTGAAATTGATATGATTTTAGTGGAACTTTTTGGAAATAAATATTCTAAGATGTTCTATAGGCTTTACTTGACTCCAATATATGATTGTTTTCGTTATTAGCAAGCCAAAGAAGCCTCTAATTAGCTCTTTAGAAGATTCAGGTATATATATATATTATATATATATATTTTGAATTTTCATCTAATTTTTAGGATACTTTTCTTTGTTATTTTATTTAAATTTGGAGTGCTTCAGAAAGTACCCTAACTGTAGATTTAGTTTCCACCTTTTATTTGGTTTAATTTTGCCAAAAAATGAGAAAATTCGGGTAAAATGCATTATTTTTTTCCTTTTCTGGTATGCCTTCAAGATGCGTAAATATGCATTCTGAAAAATAACGGGTGCACTTAACACCTCCTCGAGGGCTCGATCTTATGACTTTCAAGTCTCCTTAAAAGGGCCAAACTAGTTAAGTTGTGTTCCGTTCTTGGTTTAGAACTGCACAAAAGAATATTTGTCAATCTTTAATTGATTTTTATTGAAAGGCCCAATAAACTTTAGGCTTTAAGATTCAACTTAAGGCTTTTGTGTCCTTAAAAAATCAATTTTTCCGATGAGCAATCATTAAATTTATTAGGCATATATGAAATTATTTTAAAAAATGTAACAATTTGATAGAATTATGAGCCTAATTCCTTCCAATGCTTGGTTTTACGTAAAACTTTGGCCAAAAAATTATTGAGTTTGATTGAGACACGCTTAAAGTAATTATCAACTTAAATTGTCTATTTTCATAATATTTTAAAATGAGTAAGTTGAACTTAGTTCAAAATTTTAATTTTCAATAAATGCTTGTTTTTACTAGTAAATCTCCAATTGTATTGAATCATATATGCTTGATTCGACAGAAAAATTGCCACCAACAATTTAAAATTATTTCCTTGCCTAAACCAACCCAAATGAACCACTACGTAACCTTTTTCTTTTAAGATTTTTCAATTTTTTATTTTTGGGTTTCTTCATTTTTTATGATTTACTTTATTTTTCAACTTTTCAAATTGTTTAATACTTTTCTCATTTATTTGTCTTTTCGTTTCTAAGCTAGAGATGAAATTAGACTGGACAAAAATGAGGCATCTACATATTAAATCAAGCTTTGCCTCATTTATAGAATAAGTGTACTTAAAATTATCTATTTCACAATTCTATTTATATGTATTATCACAACAAAAAGTATTTCCCATGCACATGGATAACTATCATCATATAATTACTACGGTAATGATTATTTAGTTACAACTTGATGTTCATAATATTGGTTTGTATTACAAAAAAATACTAAATAGCAATTCATTACTACCACCTCTAATTTGCAATTCAATGCTAGCATTCTATAATTTCCCTAGAAGAAAGAAAAAAAAAAACCATTAAAATTAACAAAGAACAAACTTAACCCTTTTACAATTTCCTCGCAAGTTGGGTAATACCCCTTAAATACTGAATGATAGAATTCTAATCTTTGAGGTGCCTTTTGGTATAGCAACCTGGAATACGTTGAAACTCGAAAGTTAAGCATAATCAAGTTAGGTCGATTATAGGGTATGTGACCTTTTAGGAAGCAATTGAACCAATGAACAAAACGTTATATTGTTTGATGCCAATACAGAAAATATCTTGATGGAAGGAGCTCAAGTCGAATTGTTACGGGGTGGTATTAGAGTATCATAGTTTATGGAAGGAGATTTAGAGTATTACAGCTTAATGATGAAGAAGGATCAAAGTATAATAGGAAGAAGGATTAAGGCATTTCCATTGATCTAATGGAATCTATCTATGGATAAATGTGATGATTATGGCTTGTTTACAAATAAATCAGGTATGCTTGGGAACAAATTTCAAGACATGGTAAAAGATACCATGAACTAAAGTATACTCTAATAAAAGGATTGGAATAACCTTAGGAAAGCTGTATGTCAAAGTGAAGTTAGAAAATATTTAACTATGTATGTAGACAAGGGATTAAGGGAAAAGGATTAAAGTTGGTTTCAGAGTAAGGAAATTTTATTTAAGTTAAGGACTATAACGTAGAAATGTGTATGAGAATGTACGAGGTCAATAGGATAAATAGAGAAAAAATGAAAGGGTTATATCTAGGAGATAGCATGAAAGGGCCAAGAATCTGAAGCAATATCATAAACAGGACTTTTTTTATAGTATAATGGAAGTTGAAAGAAGTTCACTGGATATATAAGACAAAAAGGGTTAATGTTGATCATATGGTTGGTACTAATTGAAAGAAATGATGGGATTAAGAGACTAACCAAAGATGTTGTATTAAGGGAGTGAAGGCATAAGGGTAGCTTTTATAAGTTTAACTAGAACAATTTAGAACTACAAAGTGAACATAGTAGAAGTGATAGTTATAAATCTTTGTAGAGATCGATTAACTTATATGTTTGAATTAGCTACGGAAATAAAATACAAAATAGAACTTCATAAAAGGGAATGCAATAGGAAGCTTTAATCTGAATGGTAGAGAGAGGAAAGCCAAGAGCCTTATTAGCCTTAGAAAAGAAAATAGGATCCTATTGATAGCAAAATGTATACTAAGATTATCACCATGATCAGTATATTGTTTGAATGAGAATGGACTATAAAAGGAGTAGTAGATTAATTGAAACAAAGAAATACATTTAATTAAAAGTGATCTCAAGAAGAGTAAGAAGTGAAGAAGGTATTATAAAGGATCTTATGAAGGTAATGTAGAACATGTTTCGAGTCAAGTGTGTTGACTATATGATAGATTGCTGACTACTGGTCCTCTCACTCTTATATGCCTCTAAGGCCTTTAGTCACTCGCTAGAAGAATTCTCTCTAATCAACCTACTAAGGATGAAGTACAGTTTACAAGAGAGTAGTGGAGAACTCCTTAAGAGTACAACTCAGCTATACCCTACTTTGCTTAGCTTTAAGTACCGAACTGTATCTACCGAGTGCTAAGGTCGACTAATTGAGTGCTGAGGTTGAGGTGCCAAATGCCGAGGCTAAGATACCGATTGCTAAGACTAATTAGTTAGGTATCGAGGATAAGATGTCGAGTACTAAGACCGACTAACTGAGTGCTAAGGTCCTCTTCACATCGACTCCAACTCTTCAGCCTATTATCTTTACCACTACACAGTAACATTTCAATTTCATTTCTCTACGGAACCAATGTTGCACTACCACCTATCCTTTTCACCTAATACTGTACTATTCTTCATTTTTTATCATTTGTCTTATTTACCCTTTTTCGTATGTACTAGGAATCCCCTTTTTATGTATGCCCTTTTGTAATTTTCTTTATTTGTAATGTTGCCTTAGAGACTTACTATAAATAGTCCCTTCTTTTTGTAGCTGCAATATCTTACATTCCTCACAAACTTTGAATATACTTGTTCTTACAAGATATTCCTCTCTAAGTCCATTTTCCTGTACTCTTATCTAGTCTTGCCGAGTAGCTCAAGATTAATAGTGAGTAAACCTTGGCATTATCTTGTAAGTTACATCAAGTAAAGTGCTAAGTCGTGTTTATGTTTATAGGTGAGTCATATCCTCCAAGCAGCTTCACGTTAACTACTATATTTTCAATATTTCGAAGGACCCATTGGTCTTAATCTCCTATGGTAAGTCTTAGTAATTACTAAGTTCTTAGGTACATCATATAATCTTTGTATTAGAGCTTAAAGTTGTGACCATAAGCTATATAGATCAGTATGTTTTACATTTGAAGAACATAGGAAGTTGATAACCACTGTTGTTCACTAATTTTCTATCGTCTGTATGAAAAATCTTAAGTGGAGTGTTTTCTAAAAATTTTATAGCAACCAAATGTTGAATCCTAGTATTTAAGGGGAGATTAACGATACTAAGAGTGATGCTCATGGTTGTGGTCATATTACCCAACAAACTCCATATACTACTAATGAGTAGATATAAGATCTTTCTACCATTATGACCAATTTAGCTATTTCAGTGCAAAGGGTCGTAGAGATTAGGCTTTGAGAGAGAGTGGTCGAAAAGGGTCATAAAATGAAGGATAAGCCGAGAAGGCAAATGGATGAGAAATGACCCTCAAAGTCGATTTGTATGAACCAACCACCACCTTAATGTGCAAATAGAGTTGCAAGAAGGAGACTCAAATTGGATGAAGTTAAGGAGTATGAGGAGGAGGAACAATATGATGTTATTGAGGAGCATGACTTGAGGGTGCCTTGAGGAGTAAAGCATCTCAAAGTGTAGAATGCAATCTTTAATGGGTTTGGTAGTATTGATGACTACTTAGATTGGGAGGAAAAGATCGAAAAAGTATTTAACTTTTATGATTATGAGGAAGCTATTTATATTAGGGTAGTTGCATTAGAATTTTCTAGATATGTAGCATTGTAGAGGAAAAAGTTGTATAACACGCACCAAATAGCACAACGTAAGATTTGGATGTGGAATGAAATGAAGAGAGTTATGAGAAACAGGTTCATGCCTGAATACTATGAACAAGACACCTTCCAATGCCTCCAGGATTTCAAACAAGGCAGCAAATCAGTAGATGAGCATGTATAGGAATTCTAGTTGCTTATGATTCGATGTCGTGTCGACGAACCTAAAACCTAAACTATAGCTCGATTTTTTTCTAGGCTCAAACTTGAGATTGGTCATATTGTGGAATTATAGAGACTTGGAAGTCTAAATGAGGCTATCCAAGTAATATAGAAAGTTGAGAGGTAGAGATGGAACTAGATTAGCCAACCAGGACTGCCAAGTTGAAGTAGCATGTTGTGCCAATCAGAATAAGGTCGAGTACCAAATAGCTCTGAAGTGCATTGTTGAATACTGGTGCCGAACCGACCTTAAGAGGGCCGAGGAGATTGAGGTCTAAAGAGACTAAGGTCAAAGCTCAAGAAGGAAGACTCGAGAGATCAAGTGCTTTACATGTCTCGGTTATAAACATGTGGCTAGTCAATGTCCAAACCGACTTGTCCTGACCATCAAGGGTGACAGGCCTCAATTAGATGTGGAGAGTGCTAGTGAAGGAGAAGAAGAAGTGGAAGTTAGCTAAACTCTAAAAGAGTTCTAAGAAGACCCTAATGCCCTAATACCTCTCTAAGCAGGAGTTGAGTGTTATTTTGTTGTATGATGATCTCCTAATACTTTTATGGCCGACAAGAATGTGTAAAGGGAGAATCTCTTCCATGCAAATTGTCGAGTGGATGGCAAGCTATGCGCCTTGATCAATGAAGAAGTTATACCAATGTCATAACATAAGGAGTAGTCAAGGCTATGAAGTTGCTGAACCTTCCACACCCTAAACCCTATAAGATTCAATGATTGAATAAGAAAGGAGGATTACCTGTTATTGAGCAGGTTAGAGTATTGATTACAATTGGTGATAGGTATAAAGATGAGGTGTTGTATGACATCATTCCTATGTGTGCTTCATATGACCCTAGATGTTTGACTTGAGAGTATTACATGATTGGTATAGGAAAACCTGCATTTTCTAAAAGGACCGAAAGAAGGTTATATTGACCACTATGAGTCTGAAGGAAGTGCAGGAGTAATAAGAGAAGGTTGCCAGATTACTACAGTAGAAGTCCTTAATGATCTCTCTAGCTCACTTTTCTCATGAAGTCATGGCCGAGTAGTGTGTGCTCCTTTTAGTCAAGAAACTTCTAGAGTTGAGATAAGCTGAGAGCTTACCTGTCAAAGTACAAACACTACTATAGAAGTATGCCAAACTGCTTTCTATCAAGATGCTAAAAGGTTTATTACCCTTAAGAGGCATTAAACAATGCATTAACCTTCAACTTAATACTGTACTACTAAACCGACTTGCCTATGGCTCAATCTCGAGTAGGTAACTAAACTAAAGAAATAAGCAGATGAGTTAGTAAATCATAGATATGTTTATGAAAGCATGAGCCCTTATGCTATACCAACTGTGCTAGTGTTAAAGAAGGATGGATCGTAGAGAATGTGCATCAATAGCCGAGCCATCAATAAAATTAGCATTAAGTACCGATACCTGATCCTGTAACTCGATAATATGCTTAACTAGTTTCAAGGTGCTCATATCTTTTCACAGATTAACTTGGAGAGTAACTATCACTAGATCCGAATGTAGCCTAGAGATGAATGGAAAATGGCCTTCAAGATAAGGGATAGTCTGTTCAAGTGGTTGGTGATGCCATTTAGCCCAACGAATACGTTAAGCACATTTATGCGGCTCATGAATAATGTCTTAAGGCCTTCTGATTGGCAAATATATTGTGGTTTATTTTGACAACATTATAGTCTATAGTGCCAACCTCTTATCCCATGTTAGACATTTAAGATTGATATTTGACAATCTCCGTACCAAGAGATTACTCAACAATTTGAAGAAATGCTTATTTTACCAAAGTAAGGTTAAATTTCTTAAGTATGTTGTTTCGAAGGGAGGAGTCTATGTAAACACTACTTTTAGCGGGCCTAAGACTTGATTAAGAGTACCATCTGAACGTTCCCAAAGATCAACTAAACCAAAAACTTAAGTTTATATTTAGAAACAAATTAACTTTTTACAATTCAAAAGCCAATTGTCAATAAAACCCGAGCTTGAAGAATTGTAAGCTCTAAAGTTACTTAAAACCCTAAACCTTAAAACCATTAAGGAATTTTAACCCTAAGTAATTAATCGATAATTTAATTTGAATAATTTCATTCAACTGTAGAAAATTTCACAATTTTATAAAAATCAAATCATAAATTACAAAACAATGCGAGATGAAAACCTTAAAACAATTTCCTATAAGGCTATGCCCTTATCTTCATGTATAAGCTTTACACATAAATAAGTGGACTAACAAATCACCTTAAATAATTTATCAATTGAGAGTTGGAATCATTTATCAATTGATAACTTATCAAAATTTAGTGATAAGACAATTTCCCTATCACCCCTTCACTTATACTACATATGGACAATTTTTCACAAGATTTCATAAGCGTAACTTTAATAAATGAGACAAGACCACTCCATGGCCCAAAAAGACTTTAAATGGAAGATTTGGACAAGGGAGAAAGGGGGGCCATGCTCTTGTCTTTCAAACATCAATCACTTTCTCTTACACGTCACTATTCACCCCTTAATGCTTACATCATCAATAGTTGCAATTGTTGACTTTTGTGTAAGCTACAAGACAATCAATTAAAGCTTCATGAACACACTTCTTTCCCCATTCAAGATCTGCCACTCTCTCCCTCTTTCACTCCCATTTTCACTTCCTTTTCTCTCACTTTAAACACAAATCAAAAGAAGAAATCAAACTCCACAAATTCTTAACATTACTGCCACCATTTTTGCTTCCATACTCACGACAATTTCTCTTCTTGTTCTTGTATCATTTCCTTTCATCATCTAAGACCTTTTAAGACCATTAGAATCTTCCATAAACCCCATACCAAAAGAACAAAAGATTCAGGTTTCAAAAGGTAGCAAAAAGGAGGAGGCAAAGTTAAGAGCTAAAGTGGAACCTTAGTGCACAACCACCACACTTTGCGTTAAGGACGAGTAAGTGTTTCTTGTGATGTTTGGATTAGTATTTATGTTAGGAGACTTGGATTTCTTAAAGATATGAGTAAGGTATAAGTTGTTAGAACACACAAAAAAAAAAAATCGTTTTAAGAAACAAACCATGAAACCCTTACATGAAGTTGAAATATGAGCATGTAAAGTTGGTGTTTTGTGAAGACATTTGTTTAATGCTTTGAATGGAAGATTTTAAGCTAAGAAAATCTTGAAATAAGAACTTTAATGGAGAATGATCATGCTGGACGTAAGGGTTCCATAGTCATTTGGATGTTGATTTTGTTTCCATTAAGTTAAACATGCTCAAATCTAGACTTAAGTTAAGGAAAAATCCATCACATTAAGTTTTATGAAGAAATCAACTTTGTATTACATGAGCTATGATATGGGAGTGGTATTAAGTATAAGATCTTTTATTTCTTTATGTGGAGCATGAGTTAAAGGATCATTTGACAGAAGGAAACTTAAGTTAAGATTTGTACACAAGTAGTTAAGTGCATAATCTACCACCTAAACTTAAGGAAACGATGAAACAAGTTGAAACAAGTTGAAAAACCAAGTAAGGACGCCTTAGAACCATCATGAACAGATCTGGAATGTAGGAGAATGAAGCCTAAAAATATGATAAAAGTGAAAGAACAAAGTGAAAAGATTAACTAAAACAAGTATAGTAAGCATATAAAGACTAAAACTCAAAACCGAGCTTAAAACTCCCAAAACAAGCCTAGAACTCTAAGATGGGCCTTCAATAAAAATCTAACCAGCACCTTAAAGTACCAAGAGAGGTTGTTTTGAAGCCCATAAGAAATCCACCTAAGGCCCCATAAGCCCACCAAAGTTACTAACTTTAGTTTGAACCAAAAAACAAGCCCATCTGACAACTTAAGCCCACTAAAGGGCCCGAGAAGTGGTTGTTAGCCTTAGGAATATAAATCAAAGTTATAAATCTGATCTCAAGGAGTATTTTAAGCTTAGGAAAAAATCTAAAGACTAAGTCCAAAGGATTCCTCAAGTTATCAAAAAGCCCATTTACCAAACAAGGCCCAAAAACACTCCAATACATGAGGAACGCTACTGTTCTGACCCATGGATAGAATTGTATACCTCATTTTGAAAATCTAACCTTACTAAGTTAAAGTACACTCGAAAACGATGAATATTGACTATAAGATCATAAAAATCAGATTTAAAACGAAAAATTTATACACAATTGAACTTTAGGTAAAAACTAGGAAAAATTACGAAACCTAGTTAAGAATATAACTTAAGGAAAATTTACTTAGTTTCTTAAGTTTGCTTCAATTCATTATAAAAATTATTTCAATGACCAGGGGACACAGTTTACGGAGATGACTTGCCTCCGGATTACTTTGACTGACCCATATGGCAGAGTGAGTAAATTCCCAATGACTCTTTACTTGATTGTGCTTGTAGAATAGATGCACCTAAATTATATATATAAATTTGGATGCTTATGGGATATGGGAGATGCATGTGTTTGAATTTATGGATGAATGCGATGATTTTTTTAATTATATATAATAATGGGAATTGTTTGTAATGCATATATATATGTGAATTGTATGGAATGAAATTGTTTGGTCACTCTAAAAATCAAGTTAATCACTTGTACGATTAAGAACTCAAAATGAATCATGCATTCCCCATAGTGCATACGGATAACATCGGCTGCCGCTTCACGTAGAAGATGGGAGGGGACTCACAGGAATACGAGTTTCCTGTAGGATTGGGCACTAGCTATGCCATCATATATATTGAGTCTCTGACCTAAGCTGATGGGCTTACTAGGCGCTGGGAGACGCCAACCGTCGGCGAGGGGCCGAGTCTTGTAACTTCTGCTTAAGGTGTGTGTTTGTAGATTGTGAAGGCCACCACACCACTAGACTTGGGATTTTAAAAGATATGATTTGATTTTAGTAAAGGAAGTATACATATATATATAGAGAGAGAGAGAGAGTTTTGTTTTAGCATGAGCACGATAGTACAAATGAAATAAAACCCAAGGTCTAGAACCCGGATTTTGGTTTGGATCGGTTAATTATCTCCAAACCCTAACTTCAGGGGGCGTAATTCTGAGTCGTATGCAGTTCCTAGGTCACTGTATGCATTATTTGGCATACTGATTGTTCATGCATTCATGTGATTGTGCATTTAATAAATTTTTGTCATACGGTATTGATGAGGGTAATTATCTCGCTAAGCGTAAGCTTATACCCCAACAGTCATTTTCCTTGCAGGTTAATCGATAGTTGGGAATGGGATAGGAATCGAGTGCAGAGTGCTACCATTGAATTAGTATGATGAAAAGCTTGTGTAGTTAATTAGGAATGCTCCGAAAAAGGACTAATGTCTCAATTAAGTTTGGTATCTTTAGTAAGTTTAGAATTGTCTATCTTATTTCACTATTTTGGTAGGGGATACCGATTCTCTGCGGTTTTGAGGAACTGTGGAAAAATGGATATCCATAATTATTTATATTATATAATGAGTCAATGAACTAAAATTGAAGACTCTAGTAAATAATTATTTAGAGTCTTGCAATCTCTGACTTGCAAGGCGATTTTCTTATCATGGGTGCACACGTGATATGGAAATTTTAGGCAATACTACTACGCCTCTCCTAGGGTCGCTATAGGATTGGTATCAGCGCATTTGGTTGTCAGGGATAGGAGCAACTTACCAAATGGTGAGATGGGGTAGAACTTGGGTAGAGTTAGGATTTATAAATAAAAGATATAGATTCCTTAGAATATATAATATATGTAGTAGCACCTATGCGTATTTATGTTTACTACTATACCTTGTATCTTTAGTAATCATTATTTTTCCTAAGCAGGATACCCTTGAATGAAATTACCCTAAAGACTCGAATGTTGTTTCTAAAACATTGAACCCTAAGATATGAGAAGCAAAGTATTGAATCTAATGGGATTAAGCATCCCTAAATGTATAATTAAGGAGCATGTATTGGAGGTTAAGGATATTGGAATATCTTAGTTGGGAACTGAAGGTTAGACACTTTAAATTACCAGAGTTAACCTTAATGATTGCAGTATAGATTTCGAAATGGAATCATAATAATGAGAATGGAGATATGGAAAGTTGTTATGATGATCAGTTGTAAATCTCATTGTTAAATGAATAGATTAATAGGTATGGATCATGAGTAGTGTCTATGAATGCAAATTCCCTTCAAATTTTGGGGGTTATGTTATGGAAATATTGTTGATTAATGAATATGTTACCAATGGACTTGTTTCAATAAACTTACTGTATGAATATTTTATTTCAAGAAATTTTAACACTACAAGGATTATACTCAGCAAGATCAAAGGATTTTATAAATTATTGATCGATAAAATACAGTTTATAACCATAATGTGACATGAAGGAGACTAAGTTATGGAGATGATGAAGGATGTATGACTCTTCAATAAAATAACCAAGTTAAGGTAAATACCTATGGACAAATATGGATAGTGAAAAGAAGAAGTGGAAATGATGAATGGTGGGTCACAACAACAAGGATAAAGTAGTTGGATGTTATTTAAAGTTAGGCCTGAATCAATATAAGATGTAACGATTTTAGGACTGCTATGGGTTGAGTTATCTAAATCATGTAGGACAAGAAGGGGACTATGATAGAAGAAGGCATTTTACAGTTGGGATTCAAAATTTTAATTGATCAAGAAAAGAGGAAGTTCAAGAATTGAAGTTATGAATGAGAAAATAGAATCACCTAAGAAGTTTTAAGCAACCCTTAGCAACATGCTACGTAAGTATCGACTTGAAATCCTTAATGACTTAAGATGGGAATCTTGTTGTTCAAGAAGTTCTACGTGTATGTAATAGTATTTTAAAAAGCCCATCTTAATACTCCATGAGGATGTTTAGTGATCTTGAGGATTTGATCATAAACTATCAAGAACAACATTAAAAGAGGTTGGGAGAAATAACTATAAGAAGGATAATGGCAACAAGAAGGCATCATACCCAAATGTTATATGGCAAAGGAGAACAACCAATAGTATAATAATGATGACGAATATCTTGGGGATCGATACCCAATATAAATATAAGCTCTATACACAAGAAAAACTGTAGAATCATAAGAAACCAAGATGGATGATCACGTAAGACATTAGATAATAATTTTACTTTTAGTAATGGAGCCTAAGATCGATATGGAGGATGTGAGGATGATGAAAGCCCGAGAAAGAAAACAAGCATAAATAGCGATAGTTGCAAAATATATATATATATATATGTATATAAAATAAAATAAAAATAATAATAATAATGTAAGTTATGATCTATTGAGTTACCTATGAAAGAATGAATATAAAAGTTTATAAACCCATGTGATCAAATTTTGAACAAAGAATGATTAAATATAAAGAGGTAATGATTGGATGACCTAACTATATGAATTGTTAAACGATACTAACCTTAAGAAATATGATCTTAACAAGACTATGGAAAATGAAGGTAATAATGATCTTTACATAACCTCAGAAGCCCAAGGAGATTTAGACCATTCAAAGGATACCCTAAAGGAGCCAAAAATGTCGATGAGGTGTTTCCTGACTTAGTTCGAGCAAATAGTTTCTTTATTGGTAAGAAGAATAACCCCTTAGAGGCAAAAGATTGGTTGACCGGAGTCGAATTATCATTTGAGGCTTATGAAGTTCCAAAAAGCTTAAAGTTGACCTATGGCACCTTTATGCTACAAGATGGAGCAAAAATAAGGAGGAATTTCAAGGAGAATCGACAGTAGTGGGAAAACATGAGCTATGCTCTTTCGAGTTAATGATGGAAATGAGTTGGATGAGCTCAATTGAACTTGAATCAAAGGGGTTAAGGATAGAAGATATGCAAGTAGTGAATGAGTTCCCTGATGTGTTTCCAGAAGAACTACCGGGATTACCACCTAAGAGGGAGATTGATTTTGCCATTGATTTAATGGCGGGGATTACCTTTTCCTTACAGGTTGATCGATAGTTGGGAATGGGATAGGAATGGGATAGGAATCGAGTGCAGAGTGCTACCATTGAATCAGTATGATGAAAAGCTTGTGTAGTTAATTCGGAATGCTCCGAAAAATGACTAATGTCTCAATTAAGTTTAGTATCTTTAGTAAGTTTAGAATTGTCTATCTTATTTCACTATTTTGGTAGGGGATACCAATTCTCTGCGATTCTGAGGAACTGTAGAAAAATGGATATCCATAATTATTTATATTATATAATGAGTCAATGAACTAAAATTGAAGACTCTAGCAAATAATTATTTAGAGTCTTGCAATCTCTGACTTGCAAGGGGATTTTCTTATCATGGGTACACACGTGATATGGAAATTTCAAGCAATACTACTACGCCCCTCCTAGGGTCACTATAGTCTAAGTTGATGAAAAGAAAGTTAGAGCTATTATCAAGAGGCTTACATCAACTAATGTTGTTGAAGTCAGTAACTTCTATAGTCTAGCTTCATTTTATCGAAGATTCATTTGGAACTTCAATTCCATAACGACATTATTAACCGAACTGACTAGGAAGAACTCTGAGTTTAAGTGGTTAGAGAAAGCTTAAAAGAGTTTTAAAGTTGTAAATTCTAAATTTACATTTGCTCCAATACTTGCCCAACTGGATTTCGAGAAAGTTTTTAAGGTAGAATGTGATGCGTCTAAAGTCATCATTGGTGCTGTCCTTATGTAGGAATGACAACCCATCACCTATTTCAGCGAGAAACTTAGAGGAGCTACCCTGAATTACTTAGCATATGACAAGGAGCTCTATGCCCTTGTTCGAACACTATAAAACTAGCAGCATTACTTGTTGTCGAAAGAATTCACCATCTACTCAGATCATGAATCTCTCAAACATCTAAGGGTAATAAAAAAAATTTCAACAACATGCCAAATGGGTTAAATTATTAGAGTCTTTCTACTATATCATTTGGTATATGAAAAGGAGTACAAACACTACAGTCGACACTCTTTCTCATCATCATACCCTCATTACAATAATGCAAGCTAAGTTACTACTATATTATCCAGTATAAGAAAAGGAGCACAAACATTATGGTAAACACTCTTTCTCATCGTCTTACCTTCATTACAATAATGCAAGCTAAGTTACCTTGATTTGAAACCCTGCCCGATCAGTATGAGTATGATCTACATTTTAGGCCTTTAGTGACCAAGTGCTACATTTGAGGGGTTGTAGATGAGTTCTACTTGAGTCAGGGGTTCTTGATGAAGGATAAGCAGATTTGTGTACCAAGCGGTTCAGTTAGAGAACTATTCGTATGAGAAGCTCATGCTAGAGGCTTAGCCGGCCATTTTAAGGAAAAGAAAATGGCTAAAATATTGGAAGAACATTTCTATTGGCATGAGATGATGAAAGATGTGTGCTAAATTCTTGAGCAATGTGAGGTGTGTAAGTATGTAAAGGGGAGAAAAGAGCCGTATGGAGAATACACACCTTTGTCCATACCTGAGTACCTATGGACCGACTAAATCATAGATTTTATGCTTAGCTTACCTAAGCCACGAAAAGACGTGACTTTATTATGGTGGTAGTCAATTGGTTCAACAAGATAGGCTACTTCATTCTTTGCTACCAAACCAATGATGCTTTTTTTGTTGCTAAACTCTTTTTATAGGAGATCATGCCGCTACATGAGGTGTCTAGAAGTATTGTGTCTAATCGTGATTTGAAGTTCACAAGCTTCTTTTGAAAAACCTTATGGAAGAAGCTTAGCACTAAGCTCATATACAATACTTCTTGCTACCCTTACACAAACAACCAAACCAAAGTTGTGAACAAAACAGTTAGCAACCTCCTGTGAGTAGCTGTTAGGAAGAACTTGCATGACATGGATTTATACTTACCTGTCATTGAGTTTGCATACAATCATTCAGCTTACAACTCGAAAGGAATGTCACCTTTTGAGGTCATCTATGGACTTAATCCAAACTTACCCTTAAATATCACTATCAACTCAGTTACTCTTTGGAAAAGTCAATCCTGCCTACAGTATACTAAGGAATTCCAAAAGTCACATCAAAGGGTTGCTGAACAAATGGAATAAGCTATAGCTTGATAGAAGGAGCAAGGAAGCTAAGGAAGGAGATGAGTGGTTTATAGTCTTAGAGACCTTGTCTAGGTTCACCTTAGCAAGGAACATTTCCCTAAGAAGAGAACGAACAAGCTTTCCCCTAGGTTGGATGAACCTTATAAGATCCTTAAGCACTTTAACGACAATGGCTATGAGCTTAAATTACTTTATGGATATGGTGTATTTGCTACTTTTAATGTCATTAACCTGACACCCAATGTACTCGATGAGGAAGAGAGATAAGATTTGAGAGCAAATCTTCACTAACCTCGGGGAACTGATGGACTGCCAACCACTGGCCTTCTCACCTACATGCGCTTCTAAGACCTTCAATCACTCACTAGAAGAATTCTCTTTGATCAACCTGTCGAGGATGAGGCGCAATTTACAAGAGAATAATGGAAGAACTCCTTAAGAGTGCAACTCAGCCATACCTTGCTTTGCTCGACTCTAAGTGTTGAACCTTATCTGTCAAGTGTTGAGGCTAAGGTGCAGAGATGCCAAATGTTGAGATTTGAGTATCGAGACCAACTAGCCAGAGCTGAGGTCCTCTTTATGCCAACTTCGACTCTTTAGCCTATTATCTTTACCACTACACAGTAACATTTCACATTCATTGCCTATACAAAACCAATGTTGTATTGCCACTTGTCCTTTTCACCTAATACTATACTATTTTTTCCTTTTTATCATTTGTCGTATTTATCCCTTTTCGTATGTGCTAGGAATCTCCTTTTTATGCATGCCTTTTTGTAATTTTCTTTATTTATAATGTTGTCTTGAGAACTTAGTATAAATAGTCCCTTCCCTTTATAGCCACAATATCTTACAATCCTCACAAACTTTCAATATACTTGCTCTTGCAAGATATTCCTCTCCAAGTCTATATTCATACACTCTTATCTAATCTTATTGAGTAGCTCAAGATTAGTAGTAGGTAGATCTTGGTATTAGCTTGTGCGTTACATTAAGCAAAGTGCTAAGTCCTGTTGTGTTCGTAGATGAGTCATATCCTCTAAGCAGCTTCATCTTAGCTACTATATTTAGTTCATCAACCTACCTACACTATTTTCTTCGATATTTCAAAGGACTATTGGTTCTAATCTCCTACAGTAAGTCTTAATGATAATTGAGCTCTTAGACACATCACTATAGCACGAAGAAGTTGATTAGAAGGTAGGATTATCTTAATGATTGTAAGCATGGAGACACAACAAACAAAGTAGATGATCTTTAGAATAAAAAATTTTGAAGCTTAAGACATAAAAACTATTGTAAAAGGTTGTCTAGTTCAATGACTTTGAACAAAGTGGAGTAAAAATTGAAATGACACTTATTTGAAGTAGTAACGCTTGTTCCACTTGAGAAGGATTAAAGATATGATGGTAAGAAAATGAGAATGCTATTGTCGAAATGTAAAGGTTAATGATGTATTGAATAACTGTAGTGATCGCTTATGCCTTAGTGGTAAGAAAGTGGATGCATAAGAGAATAAAGTTGATAATAAGTTAGATAATTACTGTTTTCTCTTGTACTTGTACTATGTGAAGCTAGACATTGTAAAAAATGGTGGATGCAAAAGCAAGTGTTTGTATCATGAGAATAGTGATACAATTAGACAAAATGAAGAAGCTCAAAAGGAATGATCTTGTTAAGAAATATGTTTGTTGAGGTTCTCACCTTAACAAAGTTGAAGATTGTTAAATGATGTGAAAATTATAATTGCTTAGTAGAAATGTAGTGATGAGATTAGAACTCTTATGTTTTAGATTGTAGAAGTTTTAAAGATGAAACTTTTCGTAAAGGGGTGCAATGTGAAGCCTAGGTCTTCAACTAACTATCTTGGACTTAGAACAATAGACTAGTCTTATCAAAGAAGAACTTAGAAGGTATAGCTAAGAAGTATAAAATGAATTCAATCTTAATAACCTAAGTAACAAGTTATGTTATGCAATGTAATTGTAGGGAAAATTACTTAGATAATAAAATAATACTATAAGAAAGTTAATTATAACTACATTAATCATTATTTATCGAGAACGTGAAATTGAGTTCCAATAATTAATGGACCTTTAGAGATTGATCATTTAGACACTAAAATTCATTAAAAAAAATGATATAGTAATTAAGGAATGTGTACATACACCTAGTTGTATTCTTCATAAAGTACACAAAATATATATACCTATGAAATGACTAACCAAAAGTATCTATATGTCTACATAAAGAATGATGCAAAATGTGAAGAACTTTCCAAAAGATTAGGCATTGACAATTTTGGACGAAATGGAATGGTGACTGAACTAATAAAATATGACTAAAAGACACATGGCCCCATTATAATGTGTCATACATTTATACATTGGACACATATGTTGGCAATTTGAAAAAAATATATATATCCCGTTGACCCTTTGCTGCTTATTAATTGCATCTATCACACACATTCGCTAGAGAAAGCTTCCTAAAGTATAGAAAAATATGAGAGCAAAGTTCAAATGTCTAAGGAAAATAGAGAGAAATAAGAAATAGAAGTGGAATTTGATTGTAAAAGGTATATAAGGCAAACCGTAACCTAGTAGTCGAACACTACCAACCTTGGATAAAGTTATCCTACCATGTATTTCCAATAACCCTACATTATTGGCTTATGGTTTGAAAGTCATCTATTATGAGTTCCATTTCCTAGTCCGATTTTCGATTAATTATTAAAAACACTAAATTTTGTCAAAAATTATAAAATTGGTATTCTTATATATTTTGCATGTAGAATCTAATAATGAAACTAGATTTTCACAATTCAAAGCAATCATATGGGTTCCTTAAGAAATTACACTAAAAAACGACTTTTATATTATATTTTTAATAGCCTAAATGATTTAGTTTCAGTCCTAATTTTGTATACAAGTTCCCAAAAGGGTATATTTAATTCTATCTAAAGAGTTTTGAAAAACTAAGAAATTGGAATATGGGTGATTTTAATTTAACATAGAGTAATGAGCTGAAAGTGCATGAGAATGATGTTTCTTTAGGTAATTTGACTTGTTGGTGTTATAACATGGTTGTAATTGAGCTTGACTAATCTAGTGGAGTATGAAAACATTAAAGTTGGTGTCAAAGTGAAGTGGTTTGGCAATTTATGAAATATAATGTGTAAGACATTTAACTAGCATGGGCTTAAAGTGTATATTTGAGGACACTTTCTTAAGAACTTTAAAATTAATTTAATTCAAACAATACTTTAAAGGATACATTAGAGGATAAGTTAGAGGATTTAAGGACTTTCATTCTCAAAACCCTAGGCAATAGTAACTTATTAAATTAATTACACATGACATATAGCCAACCTTAACTGTATATGTATGTTCTAAGAGAAGCAAGTGAAGGAAAATCCTGCATTGAAGCATAGGTCTTTAGCTATCAACAAGTCTAGTTAAGTGGATATTTATGTGTATAAAGTAGATTTATATCTACTCATCTTGATGCAAATTTACTAACTTATCTTAACATGACTAACTTAGCTGAGTATGGTTAAAGTCTTTGATATGCTACTTGATGATATATATAGTGCTTCTTTCTATATGTCTATTGCTAACTAAAACATGTTATGATATGAGAATTAATTACTAATATTGTGTTATTGAATGATTATGTCACATTGTTGGGATCTATACTAACTTAGACAAGAAGCTAGGAACTAACCTAACCTCTTAAAGTGTTCACTTAAGTGAAACCAATAATGAGGAAATTAGAAATTAAAGTAAATACTAGGTAAATCTAATAACACTAAATATATAGATTGGAAGGAAAACATGCCTCACATTGCTTTGATACTTTGTTTGATGAATTTATAGCATAATACGAAAAAGGACCCTTAAGTAAAGTTTTACTTGAAAAACTAGGTTATATTAAGCAAACAACTTAATTTAAGAATGTTGGGTTTTTCGAGCATATAGAGTTGCATTACCTAAATAATTCTAACCTTTATTGTAGTTATGCTAGGTTAGCTACATGATGGGTTTTCCAACAACTTCATGTGGTTTTTGCTAGGTTAGGTTTTTGTAATTCTTTGTTGCATTGCTAGGTTCCTAAACTTTATATCTAAATGCCTAAGATTGTTAACTCATCGCATGAATGCTATGCTAAGTTAGGATATCAATATTGATAAATGTCACATGCATAAGTATGACATACATTATTCACATTGATTTCTTGGCTAGGATATAATATAATGTAACTTGAATAACAACTTAATAGTGTGATTATGTTATTGGATTGTGCTTGTATTTACTATCTGTTTTCCTTGATGAGGTTTAGATAGAAACATTACCTCACCAAGGAAAGAAGACTTTGGAGCACTAGTTGGAGACAATTTCCCTTGACAAGTAACAAGTGGTTGCATGATATAATTGAAGCTCTTGGAAGGGGCTTTTGAGGGAGATTGACATGTTACATATAGTTTTCAACATAAAGGTTATAAATGTAGGACGTAGACTTATAATGGATTCACATATTGTATTGGAATGTATAGTTTTAATACTCTAATTTTAGCTTGCTTTTGTGAAGACTTTCTATAATGTCATGGAGATTAAGAAGCTAGGGCCTTGCTACTTGTTAGCCCTAAAAGTCAACGTGTTATGGCATCTAGGATTCTGCCACTTGTCTATAATCCTCAAATACTTATATAACTTCTAAACTCATAATAAATAGTCTCTACAATTATTAAATAAGGAGTGGTGAGAATAACTACTCATTATCTCCATTGATAGAGTAATCTATTAATATCCTGTTCATTTAATAAATTAAATTGACAATTCTTAACGAAATCTCAAAACTCTAACCAAACACATAAATAAGTAATGGGAGTAATAGGCAACTCCACCTAGAAGTCAAACACATAAATATTGTTAGTCCCATATAAAAAATCAAGAGAGAGGAGGGGGGAGGGGGATGAATTGATATCTTTAAACTTTTTCGATATAAGAGAAAATAAAGTTACTCATCTTAATAACTTATATTGGTGAACAATGATATTTTAATAATTCAACACACAATAATCAATAAAGCAAATTAAAAGAGTAAGGAAAAAGAATATTAGGATGAAGATTTATAGAGCTTCGGCCTTTTTCCAGCTCCACTATTGGGGACCCGGTCAACTTCATCAGTGCCATTTCATTTGATCCACTAAATCAAATCACAAGAAGATTACAAGCAATTGCCACAAACAAGCTTTTAATCACTCTACTCTACCTATCTGCCCTATTTGCCCTTTCTACAATCTAGGCTAATAAAGATCTATAGAGTACAATTGTACTTATCTTCAACACTCAAACAACAAATAAAAGTTACAAATTACAAGTGAGAACAAAAATATAAATCTCAATTAATTTCACTCTAAAGAGAAATAACAATTCTTGTATAGTTTGCTTCAGCACAACTTTTGGAAGAAATATTTGAGAAATTTTCTCTATCTTTTCAGAAGGTAGAATTTGATCCCAATTTTTTATGTAACGAAATTTTTTCTCAAAGAAGTATCTGACAATTTTAATCCTTTTCTCTTTTTTATACTAAACTCTTCCAACGACTAATTTGTTGAAGATTATCTTCACTTTCGTGTTTATCCAATCATTCTTTGTTAAAGATAATACTTAGATATTTTGAGAAGATCCCAGTATTTTGAAATTCAAAAACAACTCTTCTTATCTTGTTTTGATCAAATATACTTCAATCAACAACTGTTAGATAAGCTTCTAATTTAAATTTGTCAAGGAGATATGCTTTGTTAGCAACTTTAAGATAAGACTCATATTTAAGATTTGAAATTCCACAAAATCCAAATCAACCTTATCCTTATGCTTATCCATATTTGTGCATATCTTGATTCGTCAAAAATTGATTCACTCAAAAATCCCCATGGATCTTGATACCAACTTAAGTGAAACAAGATTAAGTATATTTTCCTAATACACTTAATCTAGTAGAGCTAAGCCCTATTGAATTCGAATCTGATATTAAAATTCAATGTCATATATTTCCAGATCAACTTTTTGAAGAGTATCAATTCTTCCTTTTTTTAAAAATTTTTGAACAAGCTTCTAAAATATTTTCTATAAAATTTCAAACTATTCTCTTTTTCGGTCAAGTTAGACCTTTTGAATAAGTTTCTCAAGACAATATAGTTTTACGAATTTAAGCTTTTTGAGAACCCTTCTAAATGCCTACAATCTTAATTATTCATTAGCATTTATCCCTTTTTATTATTATCAAAATATATAAGAGATTTCTAACATTCTCCCCCTTTTTGATGATAACAAAAACACTATTATAAAACCAAATGCAAGAGTAAAAAAAATATTTACAATCACATAATAATCATGTCATACAACTTGCAAACCACAACTATTTTTGGTTTTTCTCTCCCTCTTTTTTATTATCATCCTTGATTAATATACTATGAGTAGAATGAACTCTTCCTTAAACTTTATAAAATGTGAAAAATGATTAAAAAGATAACAGAAATAAAAGATTATACTACATTGATTAAAGGAAATATCATAACCAAGTCTAGAAATAACAGAAATGACAAGGAATAAGTCCATAAGAGGACTTAAATAAAATATCCTAGCACATAGGTCAGCTAAAACTAAAATACTAGACAAGAGAAAAGGAAATACAAAGACAATCATTTTTTTTTTTAATTTCTTAGTTTTCTTCTTAGCACACAGTTTGAATCTGCTAGAATATGTTGGAAGAGCTTTGCTAAGAGATCGATTAGCTACAGAAGATGTTATGATAGATGAAGTTGGTTCTTTACTTTTGTTAGAGGATGGTGTGTTCTATATGGGAGTAGGTAAAGAGACTTCTTTTATGGAAACCATAGAGAGAGTTTCTATGTTTCCTTTTGGAGGTAACTGTTCTTTAGGATTGAGAACTGGTGTAGCAACTTGAGGTGATTTATCAAGTGATTGTAGATAGACAACAAGAGTTGCATTTGAAGCTAGAACAGGGTTAGAATCAGTTTGATCTGTTAGCTAAATAGAAATAGCAAGGAGATTAAGTTTAGGTGGTGTGAGGGGAGTGTCTGAAATAGGAATAGATGGTTTAGTGGGTCTAAGGTGAGGATCAGAGATAGGAACATATGGTTCCAAATGGTTCAACTGGTTGTGTCTGTAAAAGGTGCTAAGAAAAGATAGCAAGATGAGCTTGGTCATTAGTTGTTGGATTTGATTCAATAATAGTTTCCTTAACCCAAGCTTTGAATAGGTCTTCATTCCAATAATTTAATCCCTAACTATCTTTCCTACAACTTCCTTGATTCCTTCAGAAATTTTTCAACAAAAGCTGAGCTTTCCCCTTGTTTGTAGTGAAGATGCTAAACTTCTGTACTTTTTGAACCACCATGTGAAGCTAACTCAGTTAGTTCCTTAAATTTAATGCCACTTAATCTTCTAATCAATTTCCCTTTCCTTTTTTGGTTCCTTTTCAACTGATTCCTTTCTTTTATTCCTTTTCTTTTCATTGCCTTTGTCTTCAATTATAATGACCCTTTGTCCAAGATTTAAGGGATGAACAAAAATTCCTCCATTATGTGAATGCCAAAGCTTATTATTCACAAAAATCCCCATCTATTTAAAAATTCTTTCACCTAGTTTAATAGGGAAAAAAGAGCAACTTGCTTCTCTTATAATTTTCAATTTCTTGAAACTAAAAAGAGTCATCAACACATTTCCATATGGCCTAACATCCAAATGCTGCCATATATGTTACATCATGAGTTTCACAACATCTACCTTCCTCTTCCCTAACATTGCTAAAATAACCAGTAGATCTTCTCTAGCTATAGAGATTGCACTACCCTTCCTAGGAAATAAAAATGAGTTGACAAATTTATGTAAAATTTTAACTAACAACTCAAATTTAGTAATGAAGATATCTCTTCTTGTTCCTAACTCAACTCCATCATTTAATTTGTGAATAAATTTTCCTTAATCATCTAGACTAAGCTCTCATCTTCATGTACTTCTTTAATGCCAAAGCATTTCAAAATATCCTTCTTAGTGATTTCTATATTATGGCCTAGTATAACTAACTTCCACACTTCTTGATTCTTATTATCAAGCTTCCTATAAAATTCATCTACCAATTCTCCATATATCATTCCATACATATCAACCAGACTATTTAAACCTAATCCATTCAAATAGTCTTTCCAATAAAAACTATTCATATCGAAGAATTCTAAGTCAAAGTAAAAGGAATCTTTGATGGAGAGACTTTTACCATTTATTGTGTATCTCTTCTTAGGTTTGTCTTTTGATTTGAAGGACGAAATTGGAGTCTTTACCTAAGAGGACTTTTGTACACTCTTAGAAGCTTTCGATGTCTTCTTCATTGGAGTAGCAACCTTAGACTTTCATGGAGTCTTCTTTGGTTTGGGTAGAGGGGGTTGTTTAGAAGGATTTCTTTCAGAAACTTCTTCAAATGATTTACCTAAGGGATCAGCACCTTTAAATTCAGCAGTTTCTCCAAATGAGCTAGATTTTTGAACATCTTGATTAGCCTTTTGATTAACTTCCTGAATTTGCTCAAAATGTACTTCAGAAGCGTTCTTTTGATTCACTTCTTGAGGAGCTTCTTCCAATGGTTCATCACGAAGTTCTAAGGTTAGGGTTTTTTCAAATGAATCTTATTGTGTTTTGGAGAGTAGATTGGGTTATGGGTTTGTAAGCATGGTGGTGTCTGTCTCTTGTTCATCAAGAACAATGAGATTCTTGGGATCATTTTGAATTTTGGATTTAATCCCCTTAACTGTAATCTAGGTAGATTTTTTAGGTGCTATGGAGTTTGATTAGAAGAAAAACATGAGAGAAGAATAGGAAAGGTTTGATGAAGTAAGAGAGAGAAAAAATAGTATGAGGCTTTTATAAGAAATGAAGAATTGAACTACCAGGGTTAGTGCTCTTTAACCGTAAGGGAGAGGATTAGTTTAATGGACCTACTAAAAAAAAATTTTTGGACCCACTAAGGGTATGCTAACTCCCTAAATTTTTTGTGTCTAGCAAATAAAAAACTTTGCACATGATTAAAGAATATATAAACAAGGAAAATTAATAAAATGCTCTTTAAATTAACAAAAAGGGTTGTAAACACCTAACTCATTACGAATAAATTCAATTCTCAATTTATCTAGAGGCTCGGTAAAAATATCAACAAATTGATATTCAGTTGGAACAAAATCAATACTTACATTATTATTTGCTACATAAACATGAATGAAAAGGTGTCTTATTTCTATGTGTTTTGACCTTAAGTGATGAACAGGATTTTTCATCAAATTAATAGCACTAGTATTATCACATTTTATGGGTATATTTTTACAACTTATTCCATAGTCAACAAACTATTGTTTTAACCAAAGTGTCTATGCATAACAATTTCTAATAGATACATATTCAACTTCTACAGTTGAAAGAGCAACAGAATTTTGTTTCTTGGAAGACCAAGAAACTAACTTATCTCCTAAGAACTAACATATTCTACTTTGCAACTTCTATAGTCAATATTTGAATATCCTATGAGATCAAAATTTTTACTCTTATGATACTAAATTCCCAATTTTGTAGTGCTTTTTATATATTTAACAATCTTTCTAACTATAGCTAAGTGTGTTTCAATTGGTGAACTCTGAAATCTAGCACACAGATAAGTATTGAACAAAATATTAGGGCGTGAAGCAGTTAAATATAATAAAGATCCAATTAAGTTTCAATAAAGTTTTTCATTTACCTTTTCGCCATACCTGTGATGTCAAGCTTTGTTGAGGTACTCATAGGTATTGAAGAATCCTTGGTATTCTCAAAACCAAATTTCTTCCATATTTATTTGGTTTACTTCTCTTGGTGAATAAATATTCCATTCTCTAATTATGTGATTTGTAATCCCAAGAAGAAGTTTAATTCACCCATGAGTGACATCTCAAATTTTGCCTACATCAAACTTGAAAATTCTTAGTAATATATTTCTTTAGTTGCACCAAAAACAATGTCATCAACATAGATTTGTACAACTAACATATCTTCTCTATAATGTTTCATGAAAAGTATAGTATCTACTTTTCCTCTTTGAGAGTCATTTTTATCAAGAATTGACTTAATCTATCATACCAAGACGAGAAGCCTGTTTAAGTCCATATAAAGCCGTTTTTAACTTATACATATGATTTGATTTGAAGATATTTGAAGGAATCTTCAAATCCAGGGGGATGATTTGATTCGAAGATATTTGAAGGAATCTTCAAATCCAGGGGGTTGATCAACATACACTTCTTCTTTTACGAATCCATTCAAAAAGCACTTTTGACACCCATCTAATATAATTTAAATTTTTTCAAACAAGTAAAAGCAAGTAGCAATCTTATAACTTCCAATCCAGCAATAGGAGCATAAGTTTCAACATAGTCGATTCTTTCTTCTTGCGAATAGCCTTTAGCTACTAACTGTGTTATGTTTCTAATTATTTTTTCATGTTCATCTAGCTTGTTCTTAAAAACCGATTTAGTTCCAATGATTGACTTATTTTTAGTTCTTAGAACTTAACTCCAAACCTAATTTCTTTGAGATTGATTGAGTTCTTCTTACATGGCTAAGATCCAATTACTATCATTTAAAGCTTCATCAACTGAATGAGGTTTAATTTCAAATATTAAAGCAAAATGAATTTCAAAGTTTTGTAAGCTCGATCTTGTTCTTATTTTAGATCTAACATTACTAATTATAAGCTCAGGAAGATGATCAATTTTTAATTTTAAAGTTGATAGTGGAGTATGAAAATGTTCAGAATGTTCTAACTTACCTTCTGGATGCATTTCTACAAACCTGGTATTAGTTTCTAAAGTACCTTCTGATTCTGGTTTTGTTTTGGATTCATCAAGCATCCTTAAATCTTTTGAAGTACCTTCTGAAGGAGGTTTTGTATTTCCTTCTTCTAAATCAAGATGTACTATTTTCTTTTTATTTGGAGCAAATGGAATTTCATCATCTGATTCTTCATGGATTGTTTCTTCAATAAATTTGACATTTATTAATTCTTCTATGACTTTTGTTTCCTTATTTGCTCTCTCTTCAAATTTAGAGAATAGCCCAAAAAGATGGCTTCATCTACTCTCTCTTCAAATTTTCCTAAGGCTTTTCCTATTTTCTTAACAAAACACTTACAACCAAATGTGTGAAAATATAAAACCATAAGTTTCCTTCCTTTGTAAATTTCGTAAACTGTTTTATTTTGTCAAAGGTCTTACATATACCTGATTAATGATATAACTAGCCATTGAAGTTGCTTCTACCTAGAAATGATCAACTACATTACTTTCATTAAGTAGAGTTCTTGTCATTTCTTGGATAGTCCTTGTTTTATGTTTAGCTACTCATTAAGCAAACCTTGATCAACTTCAAGGATATGATGCACTATTGAACTATCGAGGACTCATGGCTTAACTAGATATGACGCATAAGCTGGTCTAATGAGGTTACTCATCACCTAACCTTACTTAAGAGTTAGGATAAGAGTAGAGTAAGCAAACAAATAGGGATCAATGCTCATGAAAGGTGAGTATATTCAATAACTAGAGTATCTAATGTGGCCACATTTAGAATAGGTATTTATACTCGAAATTTTAAGGCAACAACTATAAATGGAAATGACTAAAAAGGGTAAAGTCCAAAATAAGTAATGCATAAAGAATGGAAAGGGGCATAAAGAGAAAATCAAGAAAAGCATCTACTTTGTATGGGAGATTCTGTTACATGATTGCTTAAATACATGGCTGTTAGTAGGTAAGTGAATTTTTGGTTGAAATAAATGAACTATACTATCAAGCTGGCAACTGCGAGCAAAGGTGCTAAGTAGGACTAAGGGTTGTTTAAAGGTGAGTTCAGTTCAAACATGCTTAGAGCAGTTTATATTCAAGTCGGCTAAACTAATGATAGAGTAGATTGAGCTATTTTCCAAGTGTATCTTAGGTCGGCAATAAGAGACTATTGATAAGTACAGTAGGGTTCAGCTTGGATAAGGTAATAGACTAGTGTATTGAGGCAAATCAAACTCTTTAAGTGTAGGTCGGCTCAAAAGAACTTGCTTAGCCATACTCTTAAGCCCTCAAGCTTGGGTTTGGGTCAAAGATCTAATTCTTTGATTCCTATCATCCCCGTTGGGTTGATTAGGATTTGAGATCAAATCTAATTGGTCCTCATTTAATTCTTCCTCAAGTCAGTGAGGGTTAAGGTTAGCAACATTAAATACATCAAACACTCTAAACTCCTCTAGCAATTCTAGTTAGTAAGCATTGTTGTTAATCTTCTAAAGCATCTTGAAGGGTACATTAGCTTTGGTAAATAACTTGTTCTTCCTCTTATTGGGGAATCACTCTTTGGTTAGGTATAGCCATACTTGATCTTAAGGTTGAAACTTATTGGTCTTTCTTCCTTTGCCTTTCTCCTTTAGCTTCCTGGTAGCTTGATCATTATGTTGGGTGACTTTTTAGTAAATCTAATGGAAGGATTGAGCTCTAGTTCTTGCTTTTGGATCTTCTTGGTTAGTAGGTAGCATTACATAGTGATCGAGGGGTAGTTTGGGGTTAAAACCATAGACGACCTCAAATGGGGCATGTTTAGTGGTGTTGTATGTTGTTTTGTTGTAAGTAAATTCTACTACAGGTAAGCAAAAGTCCCAATCAGTTAAGTTCTTTCCTATTACAGCTCAAAGTAGTGATTTTTGGGTACTATTCACAAATTTTGTTAAGTCATCGATTTAAGGAATGACAAGAAGTACTAAACATTAATTTGGTTTCCATCCGATTCTAAAGAGTTCTCTAGAAATGGCTTAAAAACTTTAGGTCTCTACTATCACAATACTCTTCAATACTCCATGTAAGCAAACTATTTCTTGCGAAAACAAAGAAGCAATAGTCAAAGCATCATTAGTTTTGGTGTAAGGCACAAAATGTGCCATTTTTCCAAACCTATCCACAATAACCATTACAAAATCTTTGCCTCAGGTAGTTTAAGGTAATCCGAGGATAAAATCCATACTCAAGTCAGCCCATGGTTTGGTTAGAATAGGTAAAGGCATCGCTTTCCTTTGCTTAGCTAGGCTCTTGGCCTTTCTCCAGGTAGCACATTCGTCAATCACCCAATGCACATCTTGCTTCATTTTAGGCCAAAAGAAACTGTCATTTGATTGCTTATACATCCTTCTTTCTCCAAAGTATCTAAAGAGTCCTTCATTATGTACATCTTTCACTAGTAGTTCCCTAATTCAACAAGTCACCACACAATTTGCCACCTCGGAACAAATAACCATCTTTTACATGGTATTTATCCATCATTCTCCCCTCTTCACAACATCTATATATCATACTAAAATGTGAGTAATGTTGATAATGCTCTTTAATGTCGTTAAACCCTAATAGTCTACTTTGTAACTCAATAAGAAGAACATGTCTTCTTGACAGAGCATTGACAACTACATTATTCTTGCCTTGCTTGCATTTAATGATGAAATTAAATCCTTCCAAAAATGTAATCCATCGAGCTTAGCATTTAGAAAGCTTCACCTGGCTTTGCAGATGTCTCAAGGATTCATGATCCGTATATATGAAAAATTCATTTGGAAGAAGATAATGTTGTCATACGCGAAGAGCTCTGAATAATGCTAGGAGTTCTTTGTCACATACAAAATATTTTAATTGTGCTCCTCTAAGCTTTTTACTATGATAAGCAATAGGTCAGCTTTCTTACATTAGTACGGCTCTAATGCCAACACCTAATGTGTTGCATTTAAGCTTATACACTTTATCAAAGTCTACTAAAGCCAAGATTAGGGTAGAGGTCAATCTTGCTTTCACCTTGGCAAAAATCCTCTCTTCTTTCTCTCCCCACTTGAGTTCTACATTCTTCTTTGTCAGCTTAGTCAAAAGTGCTACTATAGTACTGAATCCTTAGATAAGGCATCGATAAAATAATGCCAATCCATGAAAACTCATCACCTTGGCGCATGAGGTTAGGATCAGCTACTCAACAATGGCTTGAACCTTCTCACCATCAACTCTCAATCCTCTTCTACTAACCATAAAACCTACAAAGATCTCTTCTTTCTAATAGAAACAACATTTCTTTATGTTTCCAAATAATATCTCGGCTTGAAGGATATTGAAAACAGCTTGGAGGTGATCAATATTATTGATAGTCAATTTTTGCTCATCTAATATACTCGTTCATTCGACCGCTAATATGCCAAATAGTCGAATCTCTCAACATACCTCTGGATAGATGACATACGACATCTCTACAGAGTAGCATAAATCTGTTCCTGGTTTGAATTCAAGTCCATAGTGCAAACGGTTATCATAAGTATGGTTATATTACATAACTACCTACAATCCCTATATATCAAGAGAGATGTCAAATCAAGAAGCTTCCATATATCTTAACAGTTACTTCGATAACTACCTTAGATACTATAACCACCTATAAATATTGGAAGGAAACTCTATAAGAGCTCTTAGATACCTTTTACTCATATACTTTCTATACAAAGTCATCCTATTAACTTAGGCATTGGAGTGGTTGCACCAGACTAACCTCGGTACTAAGCATTTCATTCTCTTTTGTAGGATTTTCCTTCATCCCAAAATTCACCAACAACAAATATGACTTGCCAAGTTGACACTTTAGACAAGGATGTCATCAAAATAAACAATGACAAACTTCCCCATCAAGTCTCTTAGAACATAGTTCATTAATTTCATAAAGTGTTTAAGGCATTTAACAATCCAAAGGGCATGTCCATTTATATATACAAGCTATGTTGGGTCCTAAAAGAAGTATTCCATTTATCCCCTTGCCTCATTTGAATCTGCTGATGCCCTAACATTAGGTCAATCTTACTAAGTACTCTCGTACTACTTAGTCCGTTTAACATGTCGTCTAGCCTCGAAATGGGATATATATACTTGATTGTAATATTATTGACTGCTTTACTCCCTACATGTATATGCCAATTATCATCTTTCTTCGGTATAAGCAGTGCAAGTATAGCACAAAGGCTAAGACTTTCTCTTACATATCCCTTCTCTGATAGCCCATTGACTTATCACTAAAGCATTGTAGCTTGCTTAGGATTTATCCTATAAGTAGACTTGTTTGGTAAGGTAGCACTGAATGTCAAGTCTATTCAATGCTCTATGCTTCGAAAAGGGGGTAACCCTTTTAGCAACTATTTTGGAAACAAGTCTGCATCCTCATCTAACGGCTCCTTAATCTTTCAACTCTAATAGTCACCTAACTAATAGGAAGGTCAGCACGTCATCTTTAATATCTTCTTAAAGCTCGACTTAACTCAGAACCAAAGTCTTCTTAGTTCTTCGAGCAAACTTAGCTTACAGTCTACCTACTTAGCTTGGGGTCATAGGGTTCACGGTAATTTTTGTACCTTCTTTCTTAAACACATACATATTCCTAAAATTGTAATGAATAACCCTTCAATCAAAAAGCTAAGGTCTGCCTAACAGCACATGAAATGTACACATGAGAAGCACATCATAAAGAATTTCATCAAAACAATTTCCAATAAAGATTAGTAATATTACTTGCTGAGTGACATGTAATGCTCCCTTCTCATTTAGCCAATGTAACTTGTATGGCTTCAAATGTGAATAGTTAGCAACTTAAGCTTTTTAACCAGGTTAGCAAATGCTACATTGGTACAGCTTCCACTATCAACTATAAGCACACAAACTTGATCATTTACTTTGTAAGTGAAGTGGAATAAGTTCTCTCTTTACTCCTCCTCAGTAGAAGGTTCTATACTCATTGCACATTAGATAACTAAGGTTAATTTTTCCAAATCCTTGGTGAATACATCCTCTTCAACAAGCTCTTCCTCTTAAGTGGTATCCTTCTAAGAAACAACCTTCTCTTCAAGCTCCTCATCAATACTATCCATGTTGAGTTTCGAAATGTCCCATTTGATAATCATAGTTCTTCAATTCAAACATTAAGTATGCTTAAACCCTTGACACTTAAAGCACTTAATCTGGCTTGTCTTCCTCCTAGATCCTTATCCCTTCTCATAAGTTCTCAACTGTATATCACCATCATTTAGTTGGCTCTTTCATTCAACTCTGACATATGTTCTTTTACTCGGCTCAGCAATTTGCTATGCTTAGTAATTTCCTTGAGTAAGTCGACTTAATCGTACAAGTCAATCCATTAGAGGTCGACTCAACCTATTCCTCCTTTATCTTTTTACTTCCTGGGCTACTCTTATAACCTCATCCAATGTAGTAAACTGTTGAAGTTCTGTGACATCTTAGATGTCACCTTTCAATCTAATGAGAAATCTGAATACTGTTTAAGCTATTAGTTCATTCACTTCACATTGAATTATGAGTATTTGGAACTCTTGAACATATTCATCAATAGTTTAGCTTTCTTATCTTAGTTGTTGAAGCTAAGCAAAAGTCTCTTGCAAATAAGTATCCTATACAAATCTATTTCTAAGTATCCTCTTCATCTTAAGCCAAGTATTTACTTCCCTATATCTTTCTCGTCTTCTCATAATTTAGAAGTTCTTCACCACATCATGGCATAACCTAAGAACTCTATAGTAGTAATCCTCACTTTCTTATGGTCTTCATATTAATAATAGTAAAAAACACTCTCTAACTTCTCTTCCTAATGTAGATAGTCATTGGCATTTACAAAACCATTAAAGCTTGAAATTTGAAGCTTCACATAGTCTATAGCTCAAGGTACTCAAGCTCGCTTCGCTTCCTCATTTTATTCTCCTTCTCTTTCTTCATTCAAATCACCTAATTCAATTCTTCTCCTCACACATCCTCTACTTCTGTACCTCAATCTTGTCGAGTTGGGATTCATCCTCTTATAGGTCAAGTAGCTTAGGAAGTATTTTGCATAACATCAGCAAGTCGAAAGGCTAACGCATGAACAGCTTTAGTCAGATCATCTATAAGGTTAACCATCTCATCGATTCCCTCATCTATACTTTTAGGGTTATTTTTGGGGGGTTGTCGTCTATTATAGACAATATTACTATTAACATCTTTAATACTAGTGTTGATACTTTTTCACACAAAAGTTCAAGCTAATGGTTAACACAGCAACTACATCCATAGAACAACAAATCCAGTTAAACTTGTTTTGTTTTCATATGTTCAAAACAAGGCAAAATAGAGTATAATACAATAGCAAACTACTATGCCTTTTTACTTACTCAAACACTCACAACTAGCCTTTACACAACTACAATACTCTACCACAACAAACACTATTTCATAAGAAAGGTCAAACATAACTTACCCAAATGAAGCTCCATTCTAATACCAAGATGATATGATCTGTCCTAAGGAACAACAAGGCCGGTTGTAAGGGGTAGATCCAAGCTTATGAAGAGCTTGAAAACAAGGATGGAAAGGGCATTGAGAATAAGGAAACAAACCTCAATCAACCCCAAGGATATGATGTACTACGAAAATACCAAGAACTCACAACTCAACTTGATATGATTCACGAGTTAGTTTAATGAGGATACTTGCCATCTAGTCTTACTTAAGGGTTAGGATAATACTAAAGTAAGCAAGCAAATAAGGAGCAATGCTCATGAAAGGGGAGTATATTTAATAACTAGAGTATCTGATGTGACTACATCTACAATAGGTATTTTTGCTCAAAATTTTAGGGCAATAACTATAAATGGAAATTACTAAAAGGGTTGAAGTTTGAAATAAGTAATGTACAAAGAATGGAAAAGGGCATAAAGAGAAAATCAAGAAAAGCGTCCGTTTTGTACAGATCACATGATTACTTGGACATATGGCTATTGGTAGGTGGGTGAATTTCTAGCTAAAATAGACAAATTGTATGGTTAAGCTGGCGACTACCAAGTAAGACTAAGGATTCTTTCAAGGTGAGTTCAGTTCAAACATACTCAAAGTAGTTCATATTCAAGTCGACTAAACTAATGATCGAGTAAACCAAGCTATTATCCAAGTGTGTCTCAAGTTGGCAATCAAAGATTATTGATAAGTATGGGAGGGTAAAGCTCAGATAAGGTAGTAGACTGGTAGATCAAGGTAGCTCGAACTCCTTAGGTATAGGTTGCTACAAAAGAATTTGCTCAGCCATACTCTCTAGCCCTCAAGCTTAGGCTTAGGTTAGAGGTCCAGTTCTCCAATTCCTATTAGAGCACCATTTTATGGCAATCAATTGTAGCATGATACTTTTATAGCTACTCCATACCCAATATGATATCAAAATTCAACAACTCCAACATTAGGAGGTCAATTAGCAAGATTCTTCCTTCAATCTCTAACTCAACAATTCTACAAACCTAGTTTAAAATCGCTCTACTTCCCAATAGTGAATTTATAGATAGCTTAGAATTTAGGGTTGAAACATACATATCACATAGATTTATATAGGATTTAACCATATAGGAGTAAGATGCATTAGTATCAAATAACACATAAATGTTATGGGAGTAAATAAAGGGCATTCTTACCATAGTATCTGTGTTTGAAATGGCCTCTAGGTGTTGTGAGCTAAATATTCTAGCTGGAGATCTCTAACGAGGTCCTAAGCTAAGGTCATATGGCTCGAGAATTATAGGGGGTATAGTAGTTGGTACCCCTAAAGTAGTATAATTCACTACCTCTCTATCTTTATAATCAGTGATTCTATGATCCTTTCTGACCATATTCAAAATAGAACCCTTGGTGAAGTATAGTAATTTCCCTATACTGCTTACTTAGATGCCCTATCTTGCTAAAAAGGAAATAAGCCCTAAGTATCCATATTACAAGCTCTCACTTCATGTGGTCCAAAACACTGGGAGCATGTCATAGTTGGTATTGGTGCTCCAACTTAGGTAGCTAATGGCATCAATATGGGTTTAGGCTATATTGCAATTGGCCTATCACAACAATCTCAAATCATAACCCTAAGAGTAGGTCTTTTAGATCCATTTGGTTAAGGCATAACATAACTTAGTCATAGCCTCTTTCCTAAGGTTATCCCAGCCTTATGGTTCAATTGATCTTGTTTCCTCTTCAATAGTCATTCAAAACATTTAGTTTTACCCACTACTTTAGAATAAATAGCTGGTTGAAACCTTACCACTTACTCCTACACTTTGGGCTCAAGCCCATGGATAAAGCAACTAATCTATAATGACCCATCGAACATAGCTGCCTCTAGTAAGAAACATACTAAATAATCTAATTCAGCCTCATACTAAGTCCTTGACCATGTGCCCTACTGAAGGTTTTGGTAAGCTAACTTTATTCACTCTCGAATGCTCTTGGGAATAAAGTGGTCGAAGAATAACTGCTTAAATCTATCTCGATTCGATTGTCCTAAGTTTGGTATTATGCGTGGAGCATCGCCCTACCATTTGGAGGTATCCCTACTTAACGTAATAATTGTATGATCTATCTTTTTCTCATTGGGCACTTCAACAACGGCAACTCCCTTTTTAATCTCCCTAATCTAGTCCTTTGCAACCATAACATTACCTAAATTAGAATTAAAGTCCTTAGCAACCTTAAGGAAATGATCCATACCTAACTGTATATATTTCACTGCATCTGCTACTGCTACCAAGCCATAATTTCCATCCTGACATTTGTAATGTCTAGCATATGAGCTACAATCACATTATCTTGTACAAAACCTTGATTTAGATTATGTTAGGGTTTTGCTTGACTTGGCATAAGTATTCCTTGATATTGTTAGGGCTATCCTTGCTCTAATGCTAGGGTATTTGGATTTTATTGGTTCTACATAGGAGTAGGCAAAGGAATCAAGTTAAGGTTTTTAGCCCCTTCTCCTTGAGGTTGAGAAGAAGTATTGGAAGCTACACCACCACTCTAGGCATACCATAAAAGGAAAGAACAAGGACATAAGGACAAGAGATGGACTAGGAAATAGGAATGCAAGAAGAAGCAACTAAATAGAAAGAGGTAGATAAGAATAGATAAGGGTAAAGATGAACTATTAAACATTGACAATTCTATTTTTAGATTCAAACTTAGCATTTATTTACCCATGCCTCACATTTCCTACCATTCTACAAATAATTAGCCTTATACTCTAGGATTCTTGAGCTTATGCTCTAATACCAGTAAAAGTTGCAATGCCTTAAAACTTAAGATGCCATAACCTTACTACGTATTATCTTAGAAGTTGACACACTAAGGCATCTAGGAACCTACCACTTGTTTGTAATCCTCAGATACTTGTACAACTTCTAAACTTACAATAAATAATCTCAACAATTAGTAAATTAAGAGTGGTAAGATTAACCGCTCATCATCTCCGTTTACAAAATAACCAGTTAATTTCCTATTCATCCAATAAATAAAACTAACAATTTTTAACCAAATCTCAAAAATCCAACTAAACACAAGTAATGGGGATAACAGGCAACTCTACCCATAAGTCAACAAAAATAAATACCATAATTGAAAACCTCTAAAGACTAGCCTTGGCAACAATTCATCTTGTCTATCACCTAAGCATAGCCCTACCCATCATCAAAATAGCAATAACCATCATCGTCATCATAAAAATAGTATTCATATCTAACCCCACCATAATACTCAAAACTTTTAAACATAACCTATACCTATAACTGAAAAACAAGAGTTCCGTAAGGATAAGCTATGCCTTATACAGAAAACAAAACATACATCCACATGGTATATACTAACATAATCACATGCATAATATTAATAGCTAATCCAACACACACAATTTATTACCCTTGATCATTAACCAATAACCACCATAATTTCAGTGTCTTAACATTTGTGACAACTCATGACCTTTAGCCAAGTAAATATATAGATATTATATAAGTATTAGTGTTGCTCTTACCCATTACCCCAGTAACCTTTCATAGAATATAGCTAAGTTGTCTCAATACGAAACTTCCACAAAGGGCAAATCTTATATGATCATCAAGTGCCTCACCAATTGAATTTGACCTTTCTAAAGGGAAGTTGACAAGTAGCACAAATTTTATTGAGTCTATGCTTAAATTAAGTCTTGTTAAACAAGTACAACAAACAAACATGTATCTTGTGCCTAACTCAAGTGGCTTGTCACAAACTAAAATTATCTCTTTATAACCAAGTAAATAAGATTAAACACTAATTTAGCCTTTAAACTTAACCATAAACATTCTTACATATTCATAACAACCTAACTCTTCACTTAAAGCATAGTCTACTACAAGTAACAAGAATTACTTGAGGAAAGAGATTATTTAAAGATCCATTTCAATGCAAAAAATTGATGAATAATGCATTGGATATATTTAGGAAACAAAAATAAGTCATAAAAGCCTAAGAAGAATGGATTAAAAACCCACTCTACACAATAGCATGCCAGTCAACTAGATGATAGGTAACTAGCATCAAAACACCATAAGAAACTCACATTTCATGAGTTCTAAGGAGCTAGCATTCAGATGCCAACTAAAATCTATAGTTTTTTGCACATTGCAATTCACGTTCCCTTCCACACATGAACCTAACTTGAATCCCAAAAGCGACTCACCACCTAAAACACTTTTTCTTCACCAAAACTCCTTCGTATACAATCTAATCCCTCCTTAAAGCATCATTACACAATCATCCTCAACCCTTTTTCACTAGGTTTAACCTATTACTAACAATTCTCATAAAAAGCGTATTGAAATAAGGTGTTTAAGGATTAATTACTTTGTTTCTTGATGAGATAACACCCAAACCCGAATCACCATCCCTTAAATGTTCTAAAATGCAAATCCCTTAAGGTTTCCCATCCCTCTTTGAAGAAAAACGAATTTCCTAAAGTTACGAATAGAATACTTACTAGAAGATGTTGTGTTCTTGTGCTTTCTTCTATCTCTTATGATTACTAATAACCAAGTATCACTGATTGAAATTTTAGATTTGGTTTTTGAAGGGGGCTTGATTGTTATCTACTAGAAGAAGTGTTAGGAAGAGGAGGTAAGGGAGAGTTAGGAGGGTTTTTAGTAATGTATAATGAAAGGAGAGCTAATGAGAGGTTTCAAACCTTCTAAAACACCATATTGCCCCCAATAACATTAATAAATTACAAGACATGCTGACCTTTAATGTCTTTTATTTTTTTTTTTTTGTCTTTAAACTTTTGCTATGATTAGTTATGTCAAATAAGAAGATATTTGGAATCAAATAACTCATGATGTTAAATGAAAAGTTGGTTATAGGTTCTACTTTATCCTTAACTCGGGGATGGCATAATGAGTTATCCTTTAGGCATCAAATGTGTCGAAAAAGTTTTAAGTAAATGCTTGGAAGGCAAAGCAAGAAATACCATAATAGGAGAATTTTCAATTGGAACCGTACATTAGCAACTAAAGTTTTAGCACCTAAATTTGGGCA
The DNA here is from genome assembly GCA_024138005.1 of Lumnitzera racemosa. NCBI lineage: Eukaryota > Viridiplantae > Streptophyta > Magnoliopsida > Myrtales > Combretaceae > Lumnitzera > Lumnitzera racemosa. The sequence continues at coordinate 51,933,989 of JAMXBC010000002.1, forward strand.
TTTGTGATAGTTCTTTAATTATGGTTGAAATTTATGATGTGACCATAAAAATGAGTCAAAGTGATACCATGAGGTTGGATTTTGGGAAGTGAAATAATGAAATAATAATATAGTTATAAAGTTAACTATAGAAATAATGGTCACTAAATATTAGAATCTCGTGATTCAAGCTCCAATAATTAAGAATTTTTTAGAGATGAATTATTTTCATAATAAAATTTATAAATAACATGAAATAATAATTAGGAATCATGTATAAACATTAAATATATTCAACATATATATATATAACTTAAGAAAACACTAAATATATGTTATAATCAAAATAAGCTAAAAAGAAAGATAAATAATAAACAAATAATAAAATGAACTCAAGGATGCTATAATAAGTTAATGAAGGGCATGGTAATCAAATGGAAAGAAAGAATGGGTGGTTAGATTAAGATTAGACACCTAATGACATAGTGAAATTAGGAAAATATGAAACTTAATCACATATATGCACTAAATTTTTCCTCTATTAGGCTAGCTCTTGTTTAAGCATCAAACTACCCCTCATTTAGTTCTTTAGATAATAGTAATCTTTGAAAAATTAGGGTTTGCTCCAAAGAGTTATAGGGAATTTAGTAAAAAATTAGGAAAGTTTGGATGAAATTCTAACCACATAAGGTTTGTGGAACACGAGGTAACCTAGTAATGAACTACCACCTCATGATAAAGCCACCCATGTTGGATTCTCTAACGCACTTAAGCCACTAGATGGTGGTCAAAAATTGTAACACTAATAAGTGCTCCATTTTACTTCGATTTTCATTTAATTCTTAGAAATACAAAATTATGTTAGAAAATTGTAGGAAAACAAAAGGGAATTATTTCTACTGTGTTATTTGGAGAGAAATGATCAGATTAATGGATCATAAGGGTCCCACTTGATCATCTATATAACGTGTTTACTTACAACTAATACATTGACTGTATATCTTAGTTATCCAGCTCAATTTATACTTATTAACTTGTTTGACTTTCTTGACTCAATCTTTTCTAGATTATATGGAAACGTGTACATAATCACACAAGTATTATATGCATAAAAGAAAGATAGTATTGTAATCAAATAAATAAAATGAAAATCCATTAATAAACAAAAGGGTATTGCATAAACCTCTCCTATCAAGGATTTTAAACAAACTCTCTACAGTAAGCACTCTGCGGCCCAAGTAAGTAGTTTACTTCATAGTAATATTAATTGTGTTAACAAGGGGTTATTTGTTGTTGTATTGTTCATGCTTATAATTAGCTATTTATTCTCATGCAATTGATATGCCTATGGTAGCTAACCCTATTTGCTTGGTGTGAATTGCTTATGTATGTTATTACAGCATTATGAAATGATTATACTATTTAACCACCCTTTTAACATGGCTAAAAGTCCTATTTACCTTAACAATTAGTACATGCATTACACTATTACATTATTGCATGACTCCTACCAAAACCACCCATATAATGAGGAAACATGATGGTTTCCTTCGAATTTATCTTACAAAACTAAGTGATCACAAAGGAGGAGTTTTGAAAAAGATTAGCCTAAACTTAGAAGGATTCTTATAATGTTCTTTATTATAAAGAACAACTAAGCACTTAGATCTCTACACACAAATAACTTATCAAAATCAGGATCTATAAACTTAATTTTAGGAATAGCAATTAATTACTGCTATAATTTTACCTCGAATCGATACTAAAGATATCAATCATATCATAAGGACCGTTGATGAAGGGAAGCTTGGCATTAGCAACTAACATGAGCAATAGGAATTTTAAATAAATTGAAACCAATGCTTTACCACATTTTAAAGTACATGTTTTGTGGTACATGGAGACTTAAGTAATTTTTCTTAGCAATTGATAAAGCGCAAGGTTAGAAAATATAGAATATTGGAATCTATCTTTCTAAGGATGTTTTAAGCCATAAACAAATTTATGTGGCCCCATCATGAGAAGTTTCAATGAAATCAACAAAAATCATTGTTAAAAAGGATAAAATGTCTAAGGTTAATGGTATATATTGACGGAATGTTGTTTATAGAAGTGTATTGTTGTCTTAAAGGTACTATTACTTATAACATATTAATATACCTCAAGGTTATATACATGAGGGTATCTAATATCACGCATGCATGCATACACAACATGCTCAATGGAATGGAATAGAAGTGGGTGTTAGGTTTTAGCAATATCTATGAGCTATCTGATGGATATATGCACCAACAAATCCTCAATGGTCTGAACTAACACTTGATATTATTCATGGGCACTTACTCAGGGGCTCTTACCATTACTCTTGTTAAAGGAGTAGGTAATAGTAAATGTACTCAAAAGAAAACTCTCATGAATATTCAAATTTCACATTTTATGTCAAACATGATTGATTCGAGTACTTATAAAGAAGAGGCCTTATATAATCCATCCACTAAGGTTTGTATATGTAAGAAATTACAAAAAGGTAAAACATACAAAAGAAGAATAACACATAACCAAGGACATATTTAGAAGGAGTGAAATAAAGAAAAGATTAAAAAGAATAATGTTAGAGAATCATCCTCATTGATAGGATTTTTTCAATAAGTAAGCCTGAGGCTTATTCCAATGGACCTAAGACTTAAGCTTGAGTCTGATAGCTTAGTCCAAGTGTAATGAGATCACCATCAACTATAAATAGAGAGTTAAGCCCCTAGGTAAGGGAATTCCAGTTCTCATTTTACTCTTCCTTTTCATATAACTTGACGATTTATTCTTATGATAAGACGTTGACTTAAGTATCAGAGTGGCCACGTTAGAACACCCTTCGACATCCTCCATAGCTATGTTCTATTTTGTAGGTACTTATGCACTGAATCAAGAAATGACTATCAACAATTGCAACTATCTATGGGAAGTGACAACTTTTGAATGGATTTCTAAAATTGTGGAACTATTGGTACTTCAAAGTTTCCAATTTTTCTTAATCTCCTAATGATCTTTTGGTTTTGATTTCTTCTACACGCTTAGTCAAACTCATTCATAGCTTGCTGAGGGACTACATTTTCCCAGATTTTTCTTGTTTTTACTTTAGATATGGACTGAATCAATGTATTTGATAGATGGATCTATATAATTCCACATGTAGTTGTATCCTATATGATTTTTGGATAATACCTGAAGGAAACTAAATGGATTTGGTATGGTAATCTTCCTTTTTCTAAAATGTAACTGCGATATTGCACTCATTTTTAGAAGAGACATGTCAAGTCCTAAAGTGATGAAATCATAATAGTCCCATTATGTGAACAATCCTAAGATAAAAGATGGCCTCATAGTTGCTACTATAGACGTAGTCCACACTAGGCGTATCAAACTTAGCCACTTTGAAGCATCTAATTCGGTACTTGTTTAATATCAACCTATAGAATGATCTTTTGAAATAACACCTAAAAACGAAGTTTTGGTTTGTCTTCATAGAAGAATAGTTGTAAAACCCACAAGTAATAGTTACTTAATATATAGACTAGAAGATTGAAAACTATCAGTCACTTGAGAAGACTCAAGTAGTTTTGTTAACAGTTAAAGAAAGTCAATGATAAGAGTAAAAGAAAATCCAGCCAAATCTTCTTAATCCTCACTCCCCGTTCCCATTTACTAAAATTCTAACCCTTCTAGTTATTGATCTAATAATCCCTTACAAGACCAATAAAATACATTATAGGGTAATAAGTGATAACTTGCTCAGTAAGTAGGATGGAGATAGAAGTATGTATGCGAGACAGAGCATTGTTAGGTGAAAATTTGGATTTCACGGGAAGCCGGGTAAATAAAGGGGAAATGGGCACGGTAGTATTCCTTTGAATGTCATTTTATGGCACCGTCTGGAGCGCTGGTTAATGGTAATCATGAAAGAGAAAAGGAAAGATGGAGGATCCAAGAGCAGCCAAACAGATCGTTGCACTTCTAAGTGCTTCTCTGGAGAAGTATAACAATATGGTTACTACTTTGAAGCTTTAAAATTATCCACTTGTCAGAGTACCTTGACAGCGAAACTAATAAAGTCATGGTAACTATTATAATCCAAATTATTATGAAGAACAAAACACAAATTTCTACCGCTGATAAGGTTGTAGCATTGTTTGAGTTGATAAAAGGGCTTATTAAGGATTTGGATGGAACTCCTCCTGACTAGATCGATGAAGATGACTTTAAGAAGGAGCAAAATTCTGTTGCACGCCTTATTCAAATGCTTTGGAATGATGATCAGAGGAGATGTTTAAGACTATACGTACAGCAAGGAATCAGATCCTGACTAGAGGACCGAATTTTTATAATCCAAAGAATCATATCCTCTTGTTTTTTCTTCTCTTAAGTTGGTTAGACGATTGCAAGGTCAATAAGGAAATCCCTTTCGAGACTGAAGTTCCTGCATATTGTCAAGAAGAAAATCCTTTTGCAGATGAAGCATCGACTACACCCAAAAAAAAAAAAAAAAAAAAAAACAGAGAGAGAGAGAGAAAATAGTGGGGGGGGGGGGGGCGGTTATATTCTCCAACTCCATCCGCACGTCCCCTGAAATGTTGGAAGAACTCACACCTACGAATGGCAGCTGAAGTCCCCCTCTCCTACCAATACGGGCACATCTGACCTCTACTGGAATACTCCTTAAAGACGCGCCTGTATTGTCCATGGTCGATTTCTTCGTGGACGAACACCCAAAGAATGGCAAATGACTTGAGTTTCTTTTTCCAATTAACATTTGTAGCCGATCCAAGCTCCACAAAATAGCCGAGCAATTTCTCCACATAGCTAACTCCGAGCTATATTCTTCGTTCGTGCCAAGCTCTTTAGTGCAAATTACAGAATGATTCGAGAACTTCTACTCCATTGTCGACTTAAGCTCAGAGGCAGCGAATGCCGATCTATTAGAAAACAAACTTGAAGACAACAGCAAGTGCCGACCTGAACTGAGCATTCCCTCAACTGCCGAGCTTATTTTCAAATTCAAAGCTGATTGTCTATGATGGACATAACCAAGACCGAGCAGTTATCATCAAGATGCTCGTGGTCAAGCTTTCTCCGATTAATTCCATGAGAAGGATTCGTATCGTAATTTCAGCTAAATAAAAGTACAGAGTACCCCATTACCTAAAAGACGAGCTTGTTTCTATAACTCGGGCTATCGGAATCTCGCTAACGTTAGCAACCGAGTTGCACAACTAATAACTCAGAGCTGCTCACTAACATAGCCCGAGTTGTCTATTATGCACCTAATTCAGCTATTTTTTACTTGACTGATCAAAAGCTGCACAAGTTAAAGCATTATTCAACAAGTGGTCTCTCTGGACAAAGGCTTTGCTGCTGTATTTTTCTATGCTAGAAAAATATGCTGGACCAGGCAGACTAGAAGAAAAACCAAAGAACTAAGTTGGCTCAATGAATCAGGTTGCATATGTTATTTCCTTTCAGGAATGATTGGATCCTCTAGTCATGAAAGATAAGTTTCCTCGTGACCAACTCTCCATAAGCCCCTTGTTCCGGACAGTTGATGATTTGGCCCTAATTAGCAGTAGGCAAGCTATATATAAAGTAGAATAGCCTCATCAAATCATAGAAAAGGATTCAGCTGTTCATTTTAGCTCCCAATCAACACCGACTTGCAAAACAAAGGAAATCCAAGCTCCAGCCCAAGCTGTCGAGTAGCTGCAGCGAGATGACATGTCTAAGCCAAGACCGAGCTCTTTTTGATCGAGCTCCAACTGACTTAATGTATCAGTTATAAATTCCGAGGATGAGCGACAGAGAACCGTGTGACTGAGCTCCCTTGTAATCAAGCTAACTGAAGTGAAGCAACTGAATTTTACTCAACACGAGCAACTAACCGAAATAATGCTCTATACAAAGCTAATAGGAGAGGAATTATTCCGGGCTCCTGGCACTTTATTCCATTGTCGACCTTAGTTGCCCAACCGAGTAGCGGATTTGAGCTCCTCTCTTTTCTCGGAGCATAACTCAACAACATCTGCCCCTCGTAAGAAGGTTCAAAACAAAGAAGAAATGGTAAATCTAGCCCGAAACTAAGAGAAGAAGGAGAGGAGTTTCATTTTGACTAATTAAAATCCTATCAAATTATTACCGAGTACATCTTTATAGTAGCTAAAACCAAGCTACATTTGATAGTATCCGAGCTCCATGATAGCAGAAATTTGCAGTTACACAAAGAAGAGTTAATCCGATCTGGGCCACCTAGCCCATTGTGTACCAACCTGCGATGTTCATTGCATTACAGCCAAACAGGTGAGAGTGAGCCATAACTCATAGCATTTTAGCAGGAGCTGAATAGAGTTGCAGCAAACACAACTCAACTTGCACGAGCAAATCATGAGCTCATCCATCATGATTGGAAAGATCGGGGTAGCCAACTAAAAGACTAGTGCAGGACACAAATATCAAGAAACAACTGCAAGTTAAAATAAAAAGAAGCATGGAGGCCCCAAATGTCCAATAGCAAATGCGAGCACACACTAAGAATAGCAGCAGCTTGATGTTCAATTGAAGATACTTCAAGCCGCTCTTTCATGCCCAAAACAGAAGTGGTAAGATCTAAGCTGTCCATTACTAAGCCCAATTGTTGTATACACAACGATAGGGATCAAGGGCCGATTACTTGCTCCTAACCCTAAGGACTTGCCAACTTAGTCCACCAAGCTATCCTAAGAAAGTTAATTCTTGAAGAGTAGCAACTCAATCGACCCAACTTACTGAGTGCATGTACCTCTTATACAGCTAAGCAGCAGTCGAGTCAACTTATTGAGTTCGACCGACTGAGCCCAAGCTGCCATGTTCCGATTTCCCTAGATGCATGTTCTCATGCTTCTACCATGCCTAGCTGCCGACCTGACATCAAGTGAGTTGGGTCCGCTCAACATCAATTATCTATTTGGGATCATAGAGTCAAGAGACCAACATGAGTCCCTTCGCTAACATTCATATTATCCTTTACAAATGATAACTCCTTTTTGTGTAGATTACTTAGTTGTCCTTATATATTATGTATTCTTCCTTTTTTTTTTTTAGTAGGAATCTTATTCGTAATTGTGACGACCTAAGTGATAGGGATGACATACCAATTATTCACTCCTGAGCTCAAGGACTCACCCTTATGGTTCACCGAGCTATCCAAGGAGAGTTGAACTCTAAAGAGTAATGCATCCTCCATTTCAACCTGTCAAATTACTCTAATCCCCATCTCATTAAAGAGACTATTGAGATGCCCAACCTATTGTCAAGCTAACCCTTCACAATACATCAGTCTAAAGTCAAGCACTAAACCTGCCTACTATTGACCTAAAACATTGCCGAGGTCAAATTGCCCTGATCTCAAGCCAACTAGACAATGGCCATCCATTGGACCAATCCTTCCTCAATCCAGAACATCCAAGCTACTGAGCATCTAACCCTTGACTTTATTCTGCTCAAAACCTGTTCTTCTCGACAAACAACATCATTGGGACCATAAAATGGACAGTTGACATGAGCCCCATTTTCTAACATCCATACTATCCTTTTGTGACCGAATTTTTTTTTTTTTAGTTTACAACTCTACCCTTGCAATCTCTTCCCCTTTCCTTTTCTAATAGAAATCCTTTTTGTAAATTACATATACCTAGGACTTTCCCTAATTATGCCATATAAATTCTTCTAAAATGTAATGGTCGCAACAATTTTTATTCAAATAGTGATATTGAACTTCAGACATTTTACCCTTCCTTCTTCTTAAGCTTGTGTTTTCTTGAAGAGGACCAAGACCTTGAAGAGCTCTTATTTAGACCATTGAGTATGAACTACTAGCAAGCAACCTCGCATTATACTTATACATCATATCAAGAATAGTTCAAGCTCATATGAGGTGTTATTAAGTTGTATACATGATCGGTGTATAAGGATCCCTTGTTCAACCTTCGACTTCCTTTTATCCTTCAAGGCATCTCATGGTTTGAACTTACCCTTTTTTGGCTCGCGTGATATCAACAGCCATATGTCTTCCTTCCCAACAATTCGTATCATCTTAATATTAAAGTTTAGAAACATTCGAGTAAGTTTCTATTACTTTACACTCTAAGAAAATTATGGAAACTATTTGTTGTTGTAGGTGTTTGAATAACATTTAGTGTTAAAGAAATATAGTGCTCTATTTTCCCCTATTTCTTGTTTACAAAACAGAGTATGAATGTTCAGTTGGTTCATTGTGTACTAGTTACAATAGCTATTGGTGTGTTAAGTGTTATTTTGTTAGTGTTGTTCATGGAAAGAATTTTGAGTTATGTTTTAGCTATTTATCTTTTGTAATAGCCAACAATGTCCGATTCTAGTGTTCAAGAAACCCTAAGTAACTAAGAAAATGGTGCTCATGACTTACTAGACAGACTTACTAACCTAGTGGCTAGTTTAGTGGTTGCCATTAATGAAGATAGACAACAAGCCAAAATTGATCCCTATAGAGGACAAGCTAATGAACAGCTTGAGAGAAGCAATGACCAACACAGCCAAGCTAATGCCCCGATTTAATTAGCTGGAGGAGTAGATAGAGTAACTGGATGTAGACTAGTGTTAATGAAATTGAAGAAGAGGATGAGGAAGTAGGTGATTAAGCAAAAGAGTATTATGAACCAAAGGAGAAGAACGTCCAAGCACTTAAACTGGAAGGGCTGAAGATGCATGTCCCTAGTTTTTTTTTTTAGTAGTGATGTTGAGGACTGCCTGAACTGGGTAGATAAGATTGAGAAATAGTTTAAATGTCATGAGGTACATGATAATGCTAAGGTTAGAATTGTTGTTTTGGAGTTTACTAGCTATGTTGCCTTATGGTGGAAGAATCTACAAGCTACCCATAAAAGAGAAGGAGAATGTAAAGTTAAGAATTGGGATGAAATGAAACAAGTCATTAGAAGAAGATTTTTCCCAAACTATTATTTGCAGGATACATTTAAGAGTTACAAGAGTTGAGGTAAGGAGGATTAAGTGTTGATGCATATGTGAAGGAATTGCAGATGTTAATGATCTAATGCGAAGTTATTGAACTTGAAGACTAAACTGTATCTCGATTCATCAGTAGGATGAAGTATGAGATTAGAGGTATTTTAGAAATGATGGATATTAGTTCACTTGATGAGGCTATTTAAGCTACCTAAAGAATCAAGAGACATCGAGCAGGAAGATTTGAGCTCCTATTAGTTGACCTACCACTAGCCGACCTATTCCTAGTAGACCTATGCAATTAGACCTAAGTAAAGTTGCCAAGGTTAAACCTGCTCAAACTACCTGACTAAAGGAGAAAGAGATCCTAAGGAAGTTCGAGAAAGGCTAAAGCTCAAGAAGAAAGATAAGTGAGATCAAGTGCTTCAAGTGTTAAGGGTTTGGATACATGGCTGCTCAATGTCCGATCAAATGAACCATGGTGATCTAAGGAGAAACGTCAACCATTGAGGTAGATAATATTGATGAGAAGGTGGCAGAGCTAGAAAAGACCAAATAAATAGAGCTATTCAAGGAAGAGGAGATCGTTTATAGTAAGGAAGGTAATTTTATTCTCACAACCATAGTAATGAAGACAAGCATGTATAAGAATTAATAGAGGAAACATTGAGATCATTACGTGGGACGAGATAAGACATATGATACGAAGAAAATCCGTACCCCGAGATCATCACAATAGATTGTATGAGAGAAAACCTACTTATGAAGCTAACCACTTAGAAATGTAAGATCAACTAAAGGAAATTAAAAGACGACTTAAAGTATTCAAAGATGAAATAAGACAATAGAATAATGTCGAGTTAGAGAGTATTGAAGGAGAATTTAAAGTGGTGGAGGTTGTTGGAGAAGCGAGTAGTAAAGGGAAAGAAGACCAAGTCGAATTGAAGTTAAACCCCCATATTCCCGATGTGCTCCCATTATCAACCACCCAAATTGATGAGCATGACCCTAGATGGGAGGAGAAGGAATTGAGTTGTAAGGAAGTGGAAGGGGAGAAGGCTACCAAGTATGAACTTGTAAAACCAACATTAAAAGTACGTAAAGCATTAATGATTCTTAAGTCAGAAGAGAAGTTGGATATTTTACATGTTTAAACTCCCTAGGTTCATCACATGATGTTTGAGCCAAAAGTTGTGTTAATCCCCTTGATTGATAGTTGCTGGGGCTACTTGTACAAAGTTGATTAGATACACAATGAAAGGAAGGAAGGATACATAGAGAGAAGTTTGGTTAATCAGGTTCATGATGAGTGGAAGGAACCGAGAATGATGCCAGCATTGATCATAGACCTGAAATATCTCTATATCACTCTTTCTATGTTTTTCAGGTTGGTATTTGATCCCAATGGGATTTGAAGCCACCAATTACTAAGTTTTGAGTTGAAACTTCTCTAAGAAAGAGGGAATGATAGGATTCGGGATACCAACCTAACCCGACTGCCAAAGCCGAGCTCTTTTACTTACTAACTCATTCCGTCTACTGAGCCTAATGACACTATTTCTCAAAAAATGGGTTCCAAGAAGCAAAAGGCTCGATCCTTACCCATGCTTGACCAATTATTTACTCGGCTTCACATCTGTTGATATGTCGAGATATCATGTTTCCAAAAACCATCCACTTGGCAAGACATAAGGAGATTAGTGCCAATTAACTTACGTTTCTGAGAGTTAGATCCACTCAGCAAGGTACAGAGAAACTTATGCCAACTAAAGGAAAACCAAGAAGAGAATTTGTTCCATATTGGCTATAAGGTGAATAGGCCGTTATGTGCATCGATTGTTGATAGTGGCAACTATACTAATGTAGCATCTGCATTCATGGTCTAGCAATTGAAGTTGCTAACTAAGCCCCACCTCAAGCCTTATAAACTACATTAGCTTAGTGACAAGGGAGCCCTATAAGTTAATAATCTGCTGATTATGTCGATCAGTATTAGAAACTATCAAGATGAAATGCTCTATGAGGTGTTACCCATAAGTGTGTCTCATTGACCAAAATGTGGTATATGATGGATAGAAGAACACATGTTCTATCAAGCACAAAGGCAGGAAGGTAAAGTTAAGCCAATGACTATTGAGTAAGTTAAACATATGCAGACTCAATTAAGTCAAAGTTTTGAAGAATGAGACTTTAGTAATTACCTAAGCTAAGTTTAAAAGAGAGATGAAGCTCGAAGAGTTGACCTATCTACTGGCTAGAAGGTTACTTAAGATGAGAGGATTAGAAGAGAAACCGCCACCTATCGCGCTGAAGTCCTTACTTAATGAGTTTACTAACCTATTCCTAAGTAAACTACTAGAAGGTCTCTCTCACATTTGAAGCATTGAACATGTGAGAGACTTGCAACTAGGATCTGCTTTGCCAAATAAGCTTATTGATAAGCTAAACCCTAAATAAGCTGCCAAGCTGCAATGGTAGGTAGATGAGGTGACTAAGAGAGGGTATGTATGAGAGTCCCTAAGCTCATGTGCCGTACTAGCTCTATTGGTGCCAAGAAGGATGGGACATGGAGTGATAAGGATCATGAACATATTACATACTCTCGAGCTCAAGGATTCACTTATATGGTTCTTGAGTTCTCTAAGGGGAGCTTAACTCTGAAGAGTAATGCATTCTCTAGTTCATCTAGCCGAGTTACTATACTTTCCACCTCATCTAAAAGACTACTAAGGTAACCAACATATTACCGAATCGACCCTTTCGTAATACATCTATCTAAGGGTAAGTATTGAATCAGCATACTACCAACCTGATACAATACCAAGGACAAGCTGAACCTGATCGTGAGCCAACTATCCAAGGCTGACCTAATAATGGACCAACTCTTGAACCAGACCTTCCTTAATCTGGAACATTAAGTCGCTGACCCAACTTAATCTACTCAAAACCTATTATGCTCGGCAAACAGTATCATTAGGACCATAAAACAGACAGTTGGTACATACCTTATTTCTAACATCTGTACTATCCTTTTGTAACCAATTATTCTTTTTGTTTAATTACAACTCTACCCTTGTAAATTATTCCTTTTCCTTTTCTAGTAGGAATCTTTTTGTAATTTACATTAACATAAGACTTACCCTAATTAGGTTAATATAGATACATGTAAGTTGCAATAGCTACAACAGTGAATGACATTGATATTTAGACATATTTTCTCTTTGTAAGCTAAGTGTTTTCCTTGTTTTTTTTTTTTTTTACTCTTATCTGATCCATCATAAGCGTAGATCAATAGCGAGAGCCCTCCAGCCATACTTGTGTTTAATATCAAGTATAACCTAAGCTCATATGAGGCGTTAATGCATCATATCTACTATCAGTATATGAGAACCGCTACTTAAACCTTCGAATGCCATCTATCTTTTGGCTTATCCCATTATTTGGATTTACCCCTTAGTTTGCGTAATACTAGGCTTTATGTGTTCATCCACGGAAACTTGTATAATCTTGGTATCAAAGCTTGGCTACGTTCAAGCAAATCCCTATTACTTAGACTTTGACTGGTTTTCTGCTATTGTAAGTGACATAGAATTTGTTTGTTGTTGTTGTAAGTGTTTGAAGTGTTTAGAGTTAAAGAAACTCAATACTCTATTTTCCCCTCTTTTTTACTTGTAAAATAGAGCATGTGCGTTTTGCTTGGTTCATTGTATGTTTGGTTATAATAGCTACAACGTTGTATTGTTTTGTTGTTATTCAAAGAGAGAGAAATTTTGGGTTGTATTATAGCTATCGAAGAGAGAGAAAGTTTGATTCTAATGTTTAAGGAACCTTGTGAAACCAAGAAAGCGATGCTTAAAGTAGCTAAGGTTGATAAAGAAGCTTTATACCCTAATTAGCAAGTGACCAACTAGATAGACTCACCGACTTAGTGGTTAGTTTAGTGACTGCCATAAATGAAGATAGATAGTGAGCTAGAAATGGTCTATACAAAGGATGAGCCAATGAATAGCCCAAGAGAGACAATGTTCAGTATGGTTGAGCTAATGCCTTAGTTCGACCACCTTAGTTCGACTACCTTAAGTTGAAGGAGTGGGGTAGAGTTGCCAGATGTAAGCTAACATAAGGAGATATCAAAGAGGAGGATGAGGAAGTAAGTGACGAAGTGGAAGAGTATTATGAGCCTAAGGAGAGCAATGCCTAAACTCCTAGAGTGGAAGGGTTAAAGATGCATATCCCTAGTTTTTCTCGGAATGGTGATGTAGATGACTCCTTGTATTAGGTAGATAAGATCAAAAAGCAATTTGAATGCCATAAGGTACCTGATAATACTAAGGTCAAACTTATGATGCTAGAGTTTTCTAACTATGCTGCCCTTTGGTGAAAGAATCTACAAGCTACCCACCAAAGAGAAGGTAAGCAAGAAATTAAGAGTTACGATGAGATGAAAAAAGCCGTGAGAAAAAGGTTTGTCCTAAGTTATTATCTACAGGATGCCTTCATGAGATTACAAGAGTTTAGGTAAGATGGATCTAGTGTAGATGTGTATGTGAAGGAATTCCAAATATTGATGATTCATTGTGAAGTTGTTGAGCTTGAAAACCAAACTGAGTCTAGATTCATTAGTGGGTTAAAGTACAAGATTAGAGATATCCTCAAAACAATGGATATTAGTTCATTTGATGAAGCTATTCGAGTTCCCTAGAGAATAAAGAGTCACCAAGCAAGAAGATTCTGAGCTCCTATAAGCCGATTAACTACTTACCGACCAGTTCTGAGCAGACTTTTGCGATTGGAACCAAGTAAAGTTGCTAAGACCCAACTTTCTCAAGTTATTTAAGTAGAGTAAAAGGAGATCCTAAGGAGGTTCAGGAAAGGCCAAAGCTTAGGAAGAAAGATGAGTGAGATAAAGTGCTTCAGGTATTAAGGGTTCGAACACACAACTGCTCAATATCCAAATAGAAGAACCATAGTGATCTAGGGAGAAGCCCTAATCATTGAGTTAGAAAACACTGATGAGGAAATAGGAGAGCTGAAAGAGATCAAAGAGACTAAAATTTCCAAAGAGGAGGAAGTCATCTATAGTAAGGAAGGTAACTTTATGCTCGCCACCTTAGTATTGAGGAGAACAATGTATGAGGTATGTACAAGAGAATCTGTTCCACATTGGCTATAAGGTAAATGGGTCATTGTATGTATTGATTGTTGATAGTGGTTGCAACACTAATGTATCATCCACCTTCATGGTCTAGCAATTGAAGAAAGAGACCTAACCTCACCATAAGCCATACAAAATTCCGAGTGATAAGGAGCCCTGCAAGTGAACAAACAAGTGATTATGCCGATCAAAATTGGAAACTATTGAGAGAAAGTACTTTTTGATGTGTTGCCCATGAGTGTGTCCCATATCCTACTTAGATGATCTTAGATGTTTGACCGAAGCATAATATACATTAGAAGGAAGAACACATGTTCCTTGGAGCATAAGGGTTGGAAGGAAAAGTTGAGCCTTATGACTGCAGAATAAGTTAAAAGCATACAAACTCAATTAAGCTGAGTTTTGAAGAAAGAAGCTTTAGTAATGACCCAAGCTGAGCTGAAGAGAGACATAGAGCTTGAAGAGTCGACCTATCTACTAGTCAGAAGGTTACTTAAGATGAGGGGATTCAAGGGAGAGTAATAACCTACCAGCATGACAACCTTATTGGAAGAGCTTGTTGACCTGTTCCCAGGACAGCTACTTAAAGGTTTACCTCCCCTTCAAGGTATTAAAAATACAATTGACTTATAGCTAGGAGCCACACTACTAAACAAGCTTACCTATAAGTTAAACCCAAAACAGATTGCAAAGCTACAAAAGCAAGCAAATGAGCTATTGAAGAAATGGTATGAATGAGAGTCCTTGAGCCCATGTATAGTGCCAACCCTATTGGCACCAAAGAAATATAGGACATAGAAGATGTGTGTAGATAGCTAAGTAATCAATCACATTACCATTAAGTACAAGTAACCTATACCAAAGTTCGGTGATATGATAGATGTGTTAAACGGAGCAAGAGTAGTCTCCAAGATTGATCTCAAATCAAGATACCATCAGATTCGAATGCGAGATGGAGATGAATGGAAGACTACATTTAAGAGTAGCCATGGATTGTATAGATGGCTTATGATGCCATTTGGACTTTCAAATGCACCAAGTATGTTCATGTGATTGATGAACCATGAGCTTGAAGAGCTAATAAGAAAATTTGTGGTAGTGTATCTCAATAATATCCTAGTCTATAGTCCTCATTTGGAGACTCACCAAGAGCATCTCCAAGCAGTCTTTTTGAAACTACAAGCTAAAAAACTCTATGCTTATATGAGGAAATGTGACTTCTGTCAACCTAAAGTGATCTTCTTAGGATTTGTTGTGAGTAGTGGCGGTATCCGAGTTGATGAAAAGATAAGAGTGATTACTAAATGGCCTACGCTAACCTGATCAACCGACGTACAAAGCTTCCATAGCTTAGCATCATTCTATCACCGATTTATAAGAAATTTTAGTAAAATTGTAGACCCACTCACTAAGCTGTCAAAAAAGAATGTTGAGTTCAGGTGGGGAGAGAAGGAACAAAGGATTTTTAAAGAAGCAAAAGAAAAGCTTACTACAACCTATGTCTTGGCTTTGCAAAGCTTTGACAATATTTGAAGTAGAGTATGATGCATTCGAGCTAGGCATAGGTGTTGTGCTGATGTGGGAGGGTCAACTTGTTGCTTACTTTAGTGAAAGGCTTTAAGGTGTCACACTCAATTATTTTATCTATGATAATAAGTTTTACTTGTTAATTTGAGCTTTGACTATGTAACAACACTATTTGCTACCTCAAGAATTTGTAACCTATACCGATCATGAATCTTTAAGATATATGAAGAGTCAACCCAACTTGTCTCAAAGACAAGCTAAGTAGGTCGAGTTTATAGAGGGATTTTCTTATGTCATAAAGTATAAGAACAAAAAGAATAATGTAATGGCCGATGCCCTCTTGAGATGACATTCCCTCTTGACCAAATTACATATACGATTGTTAGGATTTTCTATGATTAAGGCTTTATATGTTGAGGATCTACATTTTAGTCCAATCTATGCTCAATGCAAAGACGACCAAATACTTGATGACCATCACAGAGAAGACAAATACTTATTTAGGAAGAGGAGATTGTGTATCCTAACTTGTTCCAAGAGAGAATTGCTAGTGCACGAAGCGTATGGTAGAGGATTGTCCAGATGCCTTGGCAAGCACCAAACTCATAAGGTACTAATCTCAAGATTCTTTTAGCTAAAAATAATGAGGGATGTCCAATCTGTGTTGGAAAGGTATACTACCTACAGAAGAGCAAAGAGCCAAGATGAACAAGGACATTATTTACCATTTCTAATCTTGACCAAACTATGGTATGAGCTGAACATAGACTTTATGTAAAGGTTACCTAAGACGTCTTGAGGGAAGGACTCCATCATGGTGGTCATGGATCGATTTAGCAAGTAGCACACTTCATGCCCTTTTCTAAGATTAATGATGCTTCGACTATCTCTTTTCTTTTCTTGCAAAAGGTCATCAAACTTCATGGAGTGCCTAGGACCATTATTTCAGACGGAGACCCTAAGTTCATGAGCTACTTCTAGAGAATGTTATGGAGATGAATGATTTAGTTTGGATCTACCTCAATAAGGAATGATTCCCAAGTTCAAGGAAGAGTAAGTTATTTCCCACAATCGACAGAACATTGAAAGTGCTTACAAAGATTAATCCTAATTCCTCTAGGATTAAACTACCTTAAGAGTATGGAGTCTTAAACTCCTTTAACATTGCCAACCTCCACTCGTATACCCCTAAAGATAAACATCATGGAGCTAACTTAGATTTAATCCCAAATCTCAAATAGCTCGAAGATAATGATAGGGATCATGGACCTATCACGTACTCCTCAACTCAAGGAATCGCTCATATGGTTCACTGAGCTATCTAAGGGGAGCTTAACTTCGAAGAGCAATGCATTTTTCAGTTTAACTAACCAAGTTACTCTACTCTCTACCTCATCCAAGAGACTGTTGAGGTGACCAACCTATTGCTAAGTTGACCCCTCTACAATACATCTATCTAAGGCTAAGTACTAAACTAGCATACTATCGGCCTAATACATTGTTGAGGCTAAGCTAACCCTGATTATGAGCTAACCAATAAAGGCTAACCTAATAATGGATCACCTCCTGAACCTACCCTTCCTCAGTTTGGAACATCTAAGCTACTAAGCTACCGACCCAACCTAATTTACTTATAACCTGCTATGTTCGACGAACAACATCATTGAGACCATAGAATGGATAGCTAACACATGCTCTATTTCTGATATCCATACTATCCTTTTGTAATTACAACTCGACCCTTGTAAATTACTCATTTTCTTTTTCTAGTAGTAATCTTTTTTGTAATTTACACTAACATAAGACTTACCCTAGTTAGGTTATACAAAAACAAGTAAGTTGTAACAACCACAATAGTGAATGACATTGATATTTAGACATGTTTTCTCTTCATGAGCTAAGTGTTTTCCTTGCTCTTGTTTACTCTTATCTGATCCATCATAAGCATGGATTAGTGGCAAGTTCCCTCCAACTACACTTACGTGTAATATCAAGTACAATTTGAGCTCATGTGAGGCGTTGGTGTATCATATCCACCATCGGTACATGAGAACCCCTACTTAAACTTTCAGCTACCATTTATCTTTCAGGGCATCTTATGATTCGGACCCACCCTTGGTTTATGTGATATTAGTCTTCATATGTTCATCTACATCAACTCATATCACTGAAGATGTGTGAGGATATCTATGCAATCAATCGCATTACCATCAAGTACAGATACCTTATGCCAAGGCTCGATGACATGCTCGATGAATTGAATGGAGAGTAAGAGTATTCTTTAAGATTGATCTCAAATCTAGATACCATCAGATTCGAATGTGGGAAGGAGATGAGTAGAAAACCGCATCCAAGACCTGTAATGGATTATATGAATGGCTTATAATGCCTTTCAGACTATTAAATACACCGAGTACATTCATGAGACTAATGAACCATGTGCTCAAAGAACTAATAAGGAAATTTGTGGTAGTATATTTCAATGATATTCTTGTCTGTAGTCTCGATTTAGAGACTCACTATGAGCACCTTTGAGTTGTTTTCTCAAAAATCCGAATGAAGAAGCTTTTTGCCAAATTTGAAAGGAATGTGACTTCTACTAACTTAAGGAACCTTTCTATGATTTGTTATGAGTGGTGGTAGTATACAAGTTGATGATGAGAAGGTAAGATCAATTACCAAATGGCCTGTATTGACTTACTTAGCTAATGTGCAAAGGTTCCTTTGCTTGGCATTATTTTATCACCGATTTTACCCAGCTAACGTATGAAGCTTCCTTTGCCTAGTATCATATCATCAATTTATAAGGAATTTTAGTACTATTGTAGCCCCACTTACTAAGCTATTAAAGAAAAATATTAAGTTCAATTATAGGAATAGGAAAGTTTTGAAGAGGTGAAGGAGAACATGACTACAACCCCTATCTTAGCTTAACTAAGCTTTAACAAAGTATTTGAAGTAGAGTGTGACGCATCCAAACTAAACATAGGAGCCATGCTAATGTAGAAAGGCCAACCTATTGCCTACTTTAGTGAAAAGCTTAGAGGAGATACACTCAACTACTCTGTGTATGACAAGGAGTTCTACTCCTTAATTCAAGCTCTGATTGGCTGGCAACATTACCTATGATCCAAAGAATTTGTTATCTACACTAATTATGAATCTTTGAGATATTTAAAGAGCCAACCAAAGTTGTCTCAAAGACAAGCCAATTGGGTAGAATTCATGGAGGGATTTTCTCAAGTCATAAAGTATAAGAACGACAAGAACAATGTAGTAGTCGATGCCCTATCAAGATGACATTCCCTCTTTACCAAGCTGTAGACCGAGTTAGTTGGTTGGGTAGAATTCATGGAGGGATTTTCTTAGGTCATAAAGTATAAGAACAACAAGAACAATGTAGTGGTCGATGCCCTATCAAGATGACATTCCCTCTTGACCAAGTTGTAGACCAAGTTAGTTGGTTTCTCTATGAATAAGGATTTGTATGCTGAGGATCTACATTTTGGTCTGATCTATGCTAGATGTGAAAAAGGTCCAACACTTGATGACTATTATAGAGAAGATGGATACTTATTCAGAAAGAGGAGATTGTGTATGCCAACCTATTCTATGTAAGAATTGTTGGCATGTAAGGCTGGAGGATTATCTGAACACTTTAGCAAGTACTGAACTCATGAGGTACTATCCTTTAGAGTCATTTGGCCATAGATGATGAGATATGTCCATGCCATACCAAAAAGATATGCCACTTATAGAAGGGCAAATAGCCAAATATTTATCTTTGCCAATCCCAACCAAACCATGGTTCGAGCTAAGTATGGACTTTATGTTAAGATTACCGAGGATGTTCCGAAGGAAGGACTCTATCATGGTGGTCATAAACTAATTCAATAAGATGGCACACTTTGTGCCCTATTCCAAAACTAACAATGCTTTGGTTATCTCTTTTCTTTTCTTGCAAGAGATCATCAAGCTCCATGGAGTTCCGAGGACCATTATTTTAAACCAAGACCCCAAATTCATGAACCACTTCTAGAGAACTTTACGGAAACAAATGGGAACCAAACTAGTATTCAGCATAACCTGCCATCCATAGACAGACAGACAGATTGAGGTTGTTAATAAGACAATGGGAACTCTGCTCTAAGTTGCTGTTGGTTAGAACATGACTAATTAGGATCAATGCTTACCTATAATTGAAAGTTCACCTACAATAAGATTGCCTATAGTGCTACGAGCATGTCACCACTTGAGATCACCTATGGATTCAACCCTAAGCTTCCACTGGATTAGGCACCCCTTCTAAGCCAAAATGAAGATCAACTAGCCGTAGAGAGATCTAGGACCACTAAAGCCATGCACCAAAAGGTCATAGAACAATCGAGCAAAGCTACCACCAAGCTCGAAAGGTGAGGTAAAGGATAAAATAATCAAGAATTTTAGCCTGGTGATTTGGTGTGGATTTAACTAAGTAAAGATTGATTTCTAAGTTTGAGGAAGAGCAAGTTATCTCTTAAAGCTAATGGACCATTTAGAGTGCTTGAAAAAATCAATCTTAACGCCTATGAGATTGAATTACCCAAAGACTATGGGGTCTCAAACTCCTTTAACATCACTAACCGCTATCCATATGTCCCCAAAGATGAGCAATAATCAGTCGAGCCAGATTTGATCCCAAATCTCAAATAGCCTAAGGGGGATGATAGGGATTACGTACTAATCACTTGCTCCCGAGCTTGAGGACTTACCAATATGGTTCTCCAAGCTATCCAAACAGAGTTGAACTCTTAAGAATAATGCATTCTCTAATCTAACCTACCGAATTACTCTACTCTCCATCTCATTAAAGAGACTTCCAAGGTGCCCGACCTATTGTCGAACTAACCCCTTCATAACACACTAGTCTAAGGTCAAGCACTAAACTTGCCTACTACCAACCTAATACATCACCGAGGCAAAATGACCCTAATCCTAATCCAACCAGACAATGGCCATCCATTAGACCAATCCTTCCTCATCTAGAACATTCGAGTTGACAAGCTACTAAGCATCCAACCTCTAACTTGATTTGCTAAAAACTTATTCTACTTAGCAAACAGTATCATTAGCACCATAGAATGGACAGTTGACACGTGCACTATTTTCTAACATCCGTACTATCCTTTTATAAGCGAATATTCTTTTGTCTATTTACAACTTTACCCTTGTAATCTCTTCCCCTTTCCTTTTCTAATAGTAATCCTTTTTGTAAATTACATATATCTAAGACTTGTCTTAATTGGCCATATAAATACTTATAAAATCTAATGGCTACAACAATTTTTATCCAAATAGTGATATTGATCTTTAGCCATTTTACCCTTCTTTCTTCTTAAGCTTGTGTTTTCTTGATGAGGACTAAGACCTTAAAAAACTCTTATCTAGGCCATTAAGCATAGACTAGTGGCAAGCAACCCTGTATTATATTTATGCATCATATTAAGTGTTCGAGCTCATGTGAGACGTTGGTGAGTCATATCTACCATTAGTGCATGAGGACCCGCTGCTCAACCTTCAACTTCCTTTTATCCCTCAGGCTATCTCACTATTCGAACCTACCTTTTTTGGCTTACATTATATTAATAGCCATTTGCCATGCTTCCCAATGATCCATATCACTAGTAATTTCCCTAATTGGGCCATATAAGTATTATAGTGTGTAATAGCCACATCATCAATGAACATCAACTTTTCAAACATTTTTCTAATCTAAAGCTAAGTGTTTGCTTACTTTGACCTATTCTTATCAATGCATTTATCAAGGATTGTAGTGAGTAACCTGTCTAACTTAGACTAATGCATCACATCTAGCAAGTTAGCTGATCCGTTTATAGTTCTACAATATGTCATATCTACGGGACTAGTACTCAATTCTGCTAAACCAACTGTTGCCATTTATTCTTCAAACCATCTTATGGTTTATACCCATCTTGGTTTGTGTAATACTGGTTCATCATATGTACCCATTCTTGGTAAGCCATAACATCTTGGTATCAAAGCTTGGCTACGTTCGAGTAAGTTTCTAGTACTCTATGCTTTGAGTGAATTATTGTAACATATTATGTGAAATTTGTAGGTTGAAGTTTGAGAAGTGTTGAAGAAGCTATGTCTCATTGTAGTAAGTGTTGGAGAAGAGTTCTGTGTTGAAGAAATCTAGTGCTTTGTTTTCCTCTACTTTGTGTTCGCAAGACAAAGTATGTATATTTAGTTGATTTATTGTTATGCTGGTTATTATTGTTGTCGTTGTAGTAGTGGTTGGTGTGTAAGTATTATGTTGATTGATAATGTTAGATTCAAGCGTTTGAGGAACCCTAAGAAACTAAGAGAGTGGTGCTCGTAATGGCCATAATCAATAAGGGTGTTTCATGCCCCAATCTACAGATGAAAGATTAGAGAGGCTTACCGACCTCGTGACTAGCATGGTGATACGAGCTAAGCACACCTATCAAATTATAATAAAGTGAATTATAAGTCTAACCTTGGAGACCCCAAATACCAGTACTAGCCTTAACTCTATTATTTAACAAAAAAAAATTCAATTCAAGAACTTAATTCTTTAAACTAAAATTTGTAGTAGCTAATCAATTTAATATCAAGAATTAAACAAGAAAGTAAACTATGAAAGATTAACTTCAAGAATCAACATTGTACCTAGATCTTGATTCTCTAGATCTACACATGTAACTTTCTTAAAAATAATCTAATTAAATCTTTAATTTCTTCTTGACCACGAGAACTCTCATTTAAAGTTAATAACTTTCTAAAGCTTATTAACCCTAATCTCTAAATTACCTAATAGAATCTCTTCCTCATAATATAATCTAAGATCTCATTAACCGTGCAACAAGTTCTCTTAAAAATATAATATTAAAGATAATACTATACTTCTAGAAATGTCATGCAATTTATCTCTAACATTACATAAACTTTCATCAATTATACTAGATCTAATTATACAAGAAATCTCTTGATCTTCTCTCATAATATCAAATTTAAATTAATAACCTACAGAATTATTAACCTAAATATTTAAGAACACATAACTGATTCAAAAGCAAATAAAGATTTTTATTAAATCTAAATAAAATCAATCATCACATGTAAGATCTAGGTTCACAAGACTTACCTAGATATTACAAATCTACTCTCTACACATTATAAAATAGTAAACTAAAATCAAGGAATAAAAAAGAGTAGAAGAAAAAATCATGAATATCTACAAAGGTTGAATCTTGAGTTTTCACTTTGCCTTGCTTGATTGGACTTTCTCGACTTAAAAACTCTCAAAAAATTCGTGCTAAAAGTTTATTCCTTATAAAACCTTAACAAAGTCTTATATAGGAAGTGAATACAAAAAATATGTTGGCTGGAAAAAACACGACCATGATCATGTCTTTTGGTCATGTCATTAGCTATGACAATTGAAAACAAGCTCCAAATTTGCCTGGAAACGACACAGTCATTTCATTCGATTGTGTCGATCTTCAGACCTTCATAACTTGCTCATTTTAACTCCAAATCGTATGAAATTTAGTTTTATCTTCTCATTTTCTAGTGTAAATTATTTTAAAACCTAGAAAATAAAATTTTACTCAATTAAGTATCATTATCTAAAAATATACTTATATTTCAAAGGGAAAACCATGAAAAATCACCAATTAAGGTATAACTAATTTGGAACTCATCAAACTTCCCTATACTTAAGAATTTGCTTATCCTTAAGCAAATAAAATAAAGAAAAATCAGGACAAGAATTCTTAAGTTAAAAATAATCACTACCTAAGAAACCAATCAAAAATTACACTTAATCTAGAAAGATTCAACTTGCAACCTCAATCAATTTTCTTTAATCAACTTCCTTAACTCCTTATACTTAATCCTTTTCTCAATGTTGAAGAAACATAAAGTCCTAGAGTTTATAAGTTAATCCATGTAAATTAAAGTTGAACTAGATCATTTGATTAACTTAAGATTAAATTTAATATCTCGCCAACCAAAGAAAAGTCATAAAAATTTTAACCTACTTAACTAAAATGTATATAACCATCTCTTCAATCTTACTATGTTGCATAATTCAGAGTAAACACATATCATATCCACCCATCCTTGATAATCCCTTTAGTTTATGCTTTTACTGGAAGGTTTCAAATTTATTAAATTAAGCACATTAATTAAGGATGATTATGTTGGTAGTGGGAAAGGATCTTACTCTTCTATGGACCAAGACTAATCCATACCAACTTAACCCTTATATCGGTAGGAAGAAAGAACCTTGCTCTTCTGAGAGACTAAAGCCAATTCATACCAACTTAATCTTCTAATGGACTAAGGCAGTCAAATTCAACCTTGCTCTTCTAATAGACCAAGACAAATTCTTACCAATTTTGCCTTTTTGTTATTGATTATTCATTCATTCATATCACTTTCTACCTCCAACTATTTCAAGTTTTCAATGGTTTCTCAAAAGACAATTTTCATTTGTTTGTTTACTAAGGATTATAAGGCTTTAAAAATTTTTAAGAGGAAAGAATACATCAAAATAAGCTTTGAAAATACTCATGATTAACCCTTAACTAGTGATGTTGTTCTAATCCTCAACTAAATAATCCTTAACTTCACTTCATAAAGATTTCACCTATCAACTCTAGCATTATATGACTTAATCATTAAAGATCAAGTATTCAAATTATATTCACTTTAACTCATTGGAAGTTATCAATTTCTAAGTAATTACAAGTCACTAAAACAATAAAATCGGGTTAAATGCAAAAAATTTGTCTCCTATGTAGCAAAAGTTTGGAAAAATTTCTATATCTCCTTGCCCATACTTAATACTGTACATTGTCCCCAACATATGAATTAAGTCACAAATAAAAAATATATCAATCAAAATAATCATAGGTAAGATTATCAAAATGGCCTTGTAGGAAGAAAAACTAATACTCCCTTGAAAATTTGAGTAACATAATTCATAAATGCAAGAAGTCTAAAGTTTGAAGTAAGCCAAATCAAATATAGTCTCCAACATGAGCTTTAAGGTTCCAAGACATCAACTACACAATCCTCCTAATTGAAGGCATAATCCATAACTTCATACTCATCCTCTTCACACTCTTCATCCTCCTCTTCATCATTAACATCTTTAGTCAAACTCTCCTCCTGAGCTCCTTCTTCTTAACTTGTAATTTAGCTCTTGGTACCATGTTTCTCTATAAAAGGAAACAAGATTCAAGTCAAATTTTCAATACACCATAGCTTCTATACACTTAGAATAAAGAAATAGACAAAAAAATCATGACTAAGTGTGAAAAATAAACACTATAACTCATTGAGGAATGTTGTCAAACACATGGTATGCATGCAAATTGTAGTTGTGTTCTTAAGAAATTCTTCATGCAATCCTCACAACTATTGTTATAAAAGAGATTCCAACCATGCTTAAACTCCTAATTCCTCAATGGCATAAATCAATAGCACTTATATGTTTGATTAAGCACTAAAGCCCTACATGCTATAATGAAGAATAAGGCATATAGAGTAATGAAATTCAATACGTCAACTTAATTATGCCAAAATGATATGCCTATAGTAATGTATTACAAATGATACGATCATGTCACAACTCTATGTCTTTCAAAATCTAATTATAGCGCCTAATTCAAGAACACAATTGTGTTCTTCATATACACTACCCATCTCTTAAAATAAAAGTCATGAACACATTCTAAAAATTACCAACATGCAAAAGCTTCAAATTCCAATTACTCTATCATTCATAAGAGTCCAATCCAAGTAAATTTTGAATAAATAATTAAATAAAGACAAAGAGAGATCAAGAACTTACCCAGATTCTTAAAATAGCATAAATAGTAGAGATCTTTGAATTGGTGCTAGTTTGTGTGTTCTTGTATATGTTTGTGGGCATGAGAGAAAGTGCAAGAGAGGAATAATATCATGCATGCGTGAGGGTGAGTATGTTTTACAATGTGTTTGTATGTGAGTGAAAGACTAGATGAGAAGATTTTTAATACTAGACGCAATACGACTTGAGACATGATTGTATCTTACAATCATGTAACTTTCTAAAATGCACTTGATTACATCGCTTGGGAACAATATGGTCAAGACACGACCATATCTTGTGACCGTATACTCATCTCGTGTAGATGCATCACTTAGAATTGATAAGTCCAATACATGACCATATCATTAGACTGTATAGTACACCATTTTAGGTTTCTTTTTTTACTTTTAACTTTTTATTATTATTATTTTAATTTATATATACCCAACCTAAATGCATAAATTCAAAAAAAAAAAAACTTAAAGAAACAAAAGCAATATACTAAGAAAATGAATTAAAGAAATCTAATGAAAAATTAAACTAAAAAGAAAAACTTATTATGATGTACTTATCAATTTTAAAATTTTGTTTAGCTTCCAGCACACTACCCTAGAAACCTTATAGGGGATGCTGTCCCCTTAACCCTTACCCACTAACTTACTAACAAGACTACCGTATGCATAGCAAAACATAAAAGTGAACTTAACCTTAAAATGAAAATAACAGTGTTAAAGTGCTAAAATAGCTTACCAGCTAAAAATAACAAAAATAAATAAACAACATGGGTTGCCTCCTAAGAGCACTATATTTAACATCGATAGCTTGACAGAATGCATGGGTTACTTACCTTCATTTAAGTGGAGATGGATCTCCATCCTTACCTCACTTCTAAACCCCCCAAAAAAGGCTAAACTTTCCTTTTTTCCATTATTATAGCAAACTCTCTTGTCTAGTTGCATAACTTCTACCAAATTCCTTCTTATCATGCCTCTCATCAAACTCTTATTGCTCGAGTCCTTTCTTTTTATCTACTTTTCACTTGGATGGGGTAGTTGTCAATAGCTTTGAGTTCCTCACTACAAAAGTATATTCTAAATGATCTTCTGAGTGTTTTCGCTCTAAGACTAGTGGTTTTACTGTGGGAGGCTCTAACTTTCCATCCTTTGGTCTAAAAAATGGTTCAATCCCTATCTTCTATACATTAGGTTCATTAACTCCCAACCGAACTGCAGCTTCTAATTGATTGAGGGTTTCACCATTTATCCATCTCCCATTTCAAAGCAATCATTTATAGGTTCTTTGACAAGTGTTTCCTGCACACATTCAATAACAATAGCATTAAAAGTATCACCATCATAACTTATGTCCTCTGAATCAAGGGATTTATGCATTAAATCTGAATTTTGGAAAACAATTTCCTTATCTCCAACCCTTAAGATGAGCTTACATTCACTAACATTGAATACAGCCCTAGAAGTAGCTAGGAAGAGTCTACCCAAAATCAATGTTACCTTGAGATCCTCATAGATATTGAGGATAACAAAATCTATAAGGAAAATGAATCTATCAACTTTCACTAGAACATTCTCTATGATGCCTCTAAGGTACATGGTGGATCTATCAACTAATTGAATGTACATGTGTGTTAGTTTAGATTCTCTTAACTGTAGCTTTTTAAACAAATTATATGGCATCAGGTTAATACTAGCTTCTAGATCGTCCAAAGTATTATCTATAGACAAGTTTCCAAGTATACAAGGAAGAGTAAAACTCCTTAGATCTTGTAATTTCTTTAGCAACTTCTTCTGAAGTATTGCGAAGCATCCTTTATTTAGTGTAGCAGCTGAAAAATCCTCTAACTTCCTCTTGTTCAACAGAAGATCCTAAAGGAAGTTCATGTACTTTGGCATCTGCAATAAAACACCAATAAGACGTAATTTTATGTGAAGTCATTTAAAAAGATCAAGGAATTTTTCAAATTTCTTGGTTAGATTAGGGTAATCTTGCTTAAGGCCCCATAGATATGGGATGGGTGACTTGTAATCCTTCACTTTTAGTAGACGAATTGATCTGGTGACTTGGACTCATGGCATAATTCGATATGACACATGAATTGATCTAGTGAAGTTACTCACCACCTAACCTTGCTTCAGAGAAAGGATGAGAGTAATGCCAATAATAAATAAGTAGTATTTACGCAAAGAAAAAAGTACTCAAGTATATTGAATGTAATTTGACCATCTTACAATTGCAAGTGTAGAGGTATTTATACCCACAGACTAAGGCAACTTGCCAAAAGGGAAAACAAAAAGGGCATTTCCTAAATGGGCAATGTACATGTTACAAAGGGACAAAAATGAATATACAAAGAAAATAATCATTGGTGTTACAAATTCTACACGTGATACTGTACATGTGGCGATGCGACATTGACAGGGTCATTAGGAGATACGGACAAAAAAGCATAGACAAATAGGCTTATTTAGGCAGGGATAGCTTAATCAGTCCAAATTGACTCTCTCGACTTATCGGCAAAGATGATGCCAAGTGATTGGGTGGCTCAACAATAGAGAGTAATCGTCAACTAGGCATGCCAAATAATAAAGGGTGATCATACGATACGGCATTAAAGGTGACTCAATAAGTAAGTACTCGGCTTCGGCAGGGGTTGGTTGGAACATGAGGATCTGTTGTGCCAGCCCCTTTAGTCCTCTGGCTTGGCTGTAAGTTAGGGGTCCCGTAGCTTGATTCCCATCATAAATGGGTCCAAGCTCGAGTCTCGTGTTACTGAGTTAGAGGAAGTAGCAAAAAAGAAGCTCTCCATGGAGGAAGCACTAGAAATCCTAGTTACCAATCAACAATATGAGAAATTACTCTGAAAGAAGCTTCTGGAAAGGGTCTACCAGGTGAGGAAAGCAAATTTAAAAGTTCACCTTGACTGTGATCTATCATGCTTAGACTTTGCCGACGTTGATGATAATGACGCCAGCAATGGCAATGAAGAAGTTAGCAAAGAAGCAGAGATAGAGGTTCAAGGGAAGGTTGACAATGTTGAAGCCAATATTGAAGCTCTTATCAACAACGTAGAATTGTTATCTAAGGAGACCCCTTACTTTCGTAAAGAAACATCTAAGTACTCTAAAAGCCCCAATATCGAAAAAGAAGTAAGCTTTAAGAAGGTCTCATCTTCTTCTAATTAAGACAATACTTTGGCCCAATCAAAGAACAAGAACGTACTAAATTCTTGAGACAATTTGTTAATTTGTACTTTATTTTCTTAATTATTTACGAACTTAATATGGTCAAGATGTCAACCATCTATTGTCATGAGATTTTTGACCTTTACACCCTTTATTTCCTATACATTTAATTTCATGTACAAGTTATAAGTTTTTTATACGTTTTATTTCACGTACATGTTCTTTCTTTTGGGCATGTTTTATTTCATATACGTATTAGATGTCTTTTTGTAGACATGGCATTCGTTAGTTGCATAAGACATGAACAAGTGCTTTTTTTTTTTCCTTTTCCATGAGATTACCTATTAAAAGGCATATTATTAAAGATGAATTTATGTTACTCGTTAGTAATCATTAAGCTTGTTAACCATTATAGGTCTAAACTTATTAACTATTGGTCCATTTACTATATAGCTAGAACTTCATTAATTTGTTAATAATGCGCTGATTGAGAATGAAAACAATGAGAAGCAAAGATACTCATAAGCTTGAAATGAACATTTCATCCTTGAAACGAACATTTCATACTTGAAACAAGATGTAGGTCATCACTTTACAATGTTTGAAATAGAAACAAACCATAACATTAAAGGAACTAGGAAAAGTAAAGCTTCAAATTATCGGCATTCCATGCCCAAGGGATGATTGTACCCTCTAGTCTTACTAATCGATAGGCCTCCTTGCCTATGACTTCTCGGATCCTAACAAGATCCTTCTAATTTGTGAAGAGCTTTCCTTGGTTCTCTCACGTACTAGTTGTCTCTAACTTTCTACAAGCTAAATCTCCAAGCCAAAATACCTTGAGTTTTACCTTTTGATTATAATACCTAGCTGCTTTGTACTAATATGCAATAACTCTCATCTTTGAAATAGGTCTTATCTCCTCGATTATATCTATATTAGCTATAAGGCTGACCAGATTAGCCATTATGTCAAAGTTATACATATGAAGATTGGGTAGATCCATCTCAATCGGTAGTACAACTTCCGACCCATATGCTAAATTGAAGGGTGTTCTCCAATTGAAGTCCTATAAGTAGTCATATACCCCCATAAAATGCTCGATAATTCATTAGCCCGTTTACTCTTAACTTGGTCAACTTTCCTCTTCAACATGTGCAAGATGATCTTATTAACAACTTCCATTTGCCCATTGGTTTGAGGATGAGCCACTAAAGTGTAATTCAAATGAACGTCGTATTTCTCACAAAATGCTCGAAAATTATCATTATTAAACTGTGGTCTATTGTTAGTTATTGTCATTAATGGAACCCTATATCTCAATATGTTGAACTTGAAAACAAAAGCTTCGACCTTCTGCTCGGTGATTCTTGCCACTACTTAAGCTTTAATCCATTTGGTAAAATAATTCATGACAACTACAATGAATTACCACTGTACTATGGACCTTGGAAATGGTCCAAGTATGTCCAATCCCCATTAAGCGAAAGGCCAAAGGCTAATAAGGCTGTAAAGCTCAATGGAAGGTGCATGCCTTAGTGCCTTATGTTTCTAGCATTATAGACATTGCTAAATAGCAAATTTTGCATCCTCTCTTATAGTCAGCCAATAATAACCAAGTCGCAATGTGTAGACATACAGGGTTAGGCCCTTCAAATGGTTCCTACAGATACCACCATGTAATTTAAACAATATTTGTTGTGTATCCTTCAGCAGAAGACATAGAAGATAAGGTTAAGAAAGGCCATGTTTGTAAAATTGGTCATTAACTATCATTAAGGAGGATACTATCCTTCAAATGGTTTGTAATAGGATCCATCCTAGACTTCTCCTTTGCGGTAAAGAGACAACTTGTAGATCTAGTTAACAGTTTGTAAGCTCTTATTAAGGAGATACTAAATAAAGAGCTTGTCATTGAAGTTAGGGAGTTCCATACTAGCTGACTTTGATAACTTATCAGTAGTAATGTTTCTGCTTCTTGGTATTTTCTCAATTGAAAAGGATTGAAACTCTTCCTTGAGAGTCTATACTATCAGCAAGTACTTACTCATCACTTCTTCTTTTGCTGCATAACTCCCTTTGACTTGATTCACAACTAGTTGTGAGTCAGAAAAAACTTCAACTTTCTCAGCACTAACTTCTTTCACCAATTTGAGTACAACTATTATGGCTTTGTACTCGACCTCATTATTGCTGGCTAGAAACTTAAAATTTAAAGCATAATTAACTTTCACATTGTGGGGTCCTTATAGAATGAGGCACACACCTTATCCTTCCTTAGTAAAGGAGCCATCAACATATAATTCCATATTAGCCATCAACATATAAATTCCATATCAACCTCTCGACCATCTTTATGTTGTTTTCTTCACTAGTAAATTCGACTACAAAATTTGCCAATACTTGAGCTTTTAATAGTATTCTAAGTTTGTACTATGCACCATAAGCACTTAGCTTAAAAGCATACTTCATCACCTCAAGGAGTTTGGTTACTATAAAGCATATCACAAAGACTGATCAATAAAGACAATAGTTTGATATACCTTAAAGTATAGCTTTAACTTTCTTACCGAGAGAACAATCGCCAATGCAAATTTTTTATTCTTTATATATCGGTGTTCTAGCCCTTGTAAAATATAGGTCATGTAATAAATAGGCCGATGCTCTCTACCTTCTTTTCAAACCAAGATAGAGGAAAATGCTCACCTACTAACTAATAAATATAGTTACAAATTTTCTTCCAAATGGGTGCCGAGAGTATTGGTGGCGATGTGAGAAACTCCTTTAGCTCATTAAATGCTCTTTCACACTCATTAATCTAACATAATTCTTTCAAGTTCTTTAAGATTTTAAAAAACTCTACACATTTGTCTGCACTTTTCAACATAAATCTGTTTAAGGTGGCTATCCATCTAGTTAGCTCCTAAACTTCCTTGATTGTGCAAAGGGACTTCATGTTTCGAACAACATCAATCTTCCTTAAGTTTGCTTCAATTCTACACGGGTGACCATATAACCTAAAAATTTTCCTGAAGTAGCACTAAAAACACACTTCTACGGGTTCGCTTTCATATTATATCTCCTCAAGATCAATAAGATACTAATTCTCTATCGCACTTTTCATAATCATGTTATTAACATATACTCCTACGTTCTGATGAATTTAAGGCTTGAACATTTTTGTGATGAGCCTTTGATAGGTCATGCCAACATTTTTTAGCCTAAAGGGCATCTCCGTATAATAGTACATCCCAAAGTTAGTGACAAAGGATGTATGAATTTCATCTTCCTCATCCATTTTGATTTGATTATAGCCAAAAAAAGCATCCATAAAGAATTGTAAGACATATCGATAGTTGAGTCAACCATCTAATCTATTATTGGCAAGGGGAAACAATCTTTATGAAAAACCTTATTGAAATCCATAAAGTCTATGCACATATGCCATTTGACAATTGGCTAGCTACGTTGAATAAGGCTCTTCCTTAATGAACCTTGCCTTTAATAGCTTTTAGACTTCTTCTTTGATGATTACCTACCATTTGGGCATGAAATGCCTTTTCCTCTTCTAAATCACCTTTGCATTGGGATTAATCTGAAGCTTATGGGTTATTACATCTCGCAAGATGCCCAACAAATCTAAGGGAGACCATGTAAACACATCAACGCTATCCCATAAAAAGTTAATCAAACTTTAGTGGATATCTGTCAACAAAGGTTTCCCTATTTTTGTTATCTTCCCAGGATCATTTCCCAATGGGATCTCTTCTAACTCTTCCTCGATATTTTCTATTGCGACTAATTTTTGTTCAGGATAAGTTTTTAACTTGAAAATTTTCCTTATGCCATAGTGCCCTTAGATACAAGGATCTTGCTAATTATTAGTCCCCTTTACATGCGCTAACTCCAATGGGAGTGGGAAATTTGGCCTTAAGATGTACAATCAAAGAAACCATACTAAATAAATGCTAATACAATTGACAAATGATCATATTATATAGGGACCAACATTTGACAATAAGGAAATCCACCTTGTCTTTTGTAACACGCTCGTCATCTCCAATCTGGATTGAGAGAGAAATTACCCTGGTGGCCCAAACAAGTTGATTTTTAAAAGCATATAAATCTTAGTCATAAGATCTCAACTACACTTTGATCTTTGGCCTCATCTAATTAAAAGCATGTTGAAAAATAACATCTACAAAACTTCGAGTGTTGACAAGAATCTTTTTAACCTTGAAGTTAGCCATTCTCGTATTAATTACAAATGCATTATCATGGGGCATTTGAATACTCTTGAAATCTCATTCCATGAAAGAAATCATGTTACCGATCTTAACCTTCTTGCTCTACACATTACAAAAATAATATTTGGCATTAGTCAAGCCCGAAGAGCTTGACTGACCTAAGGCGAAAGCTCTATCAATAATAGTATTTATTATATCATTCAGTACCCTATTGCTACTTCCATCTCTTACATCTTTCCCAACCTGAGAAGGCTATATGACATTCTGCTACTCATCACGTTTCCTCTAAGTTGGTTGCTTAATATTCTTAACATCGTGGGCAAGAAAATTACTTAGATACCGTCATTGGATTATACCCTCAATTGCATTCTTGAGCTAGACACATTCATTAGTATTATGGCATCTATCACGATGGAAATCGCAATATTTATTAGAATTCTATCATAAAGGATTTCCTCTGATCCTTTCTAACCATTGCAACACCTCCCTTTGACAGTGCACTTCCATCAATATGTCTACGATTGGACAATTGAGTAGCATATAAACAGAATATGTAGGGATGCATGACCTTTTTTTCTTAATATTATACCCTTCAAAACATTGATCATCATGTATTCCAATCAATCTTTTACACTCTTCTTCTTGTCACCTTTCCATTCTCTTCTACTCTGATTGGCCTCTCACCGAGCTTTAATGTTGTCTTCCTAGTAAATGTAAGACATGGCCTTAGCCTTAAACTCAACAAAAGTTTTCAGCTTATTTTTTGCTATAGACTTAAAATAGTCTTTGTGGGGTTTAACTCCATCAATAACTACGTTGAGAGCAACACTCATGTCTAACTCAGGAAACTAGACCATCTTAGCCATAAATCTGGCTAAATAGTCCCTGATAAATTCATTTAATTTTTGCTTTATAGTGTTAAGGATAGAAGAATCCTTAACAAGAAGCTTACTTACAAGGAAGTGTTGTAAAAACACTTCTACTAAATCTTCAAAACATGATACTGTGCTCAACTTCAAATGTTTAAACCACGTACCAACCACATTCCTTAACATTGAGGGGAAAGCCTAGCAAGCCACGACATCACTTAAGCTGTGAAGCTTAGCCAAGATGCAGTAATATTCGAGATGATCCTTAGGATCCCTTGTTCCATCACAAGTCTCAAATTGTAGCAGCTTGATGTGCCGTAGTATCACTTTGTCTAGAATCTCAAGGATGAAAGATCTCTTCTTTATCTAAAATTGCTTACTTATCAAAGCAAGGGTGCTAACATGCAAAGGTCCGGCAAGGTTCACCTACTATAATTGCTTTCCCTTATCACTTTTCTTAAGAGTAGGGGCTAAAGGTCTAAGTGTAACTTTAGCCTATTTTCTTGGTAATTCTAGAGAATAGATTGAATCACCACTATTCTCAACACTATTACTACCATGTTCTTGATTTTGACTTGGGTAAACATTTTTATGAAGAAGGTTAAGGATCTCATCATGTTTTTTTGTTGAGTTCTTGGTTTTCTAAGGCCAAGTCAAGGAAAGTTGCTCCAACATAGCCAAGTGCTAATAGACAACGCCAAATGCTATCGGGTGATTTTAAGGTAAAGATGTGTACCTGCAAAATATAAGTAGAGGCTGAGTGGTACTAGGGTTAATCCAATGTAACCACTCCAATGCCTAAGTTAATAGATATCTTTGAGAGAGATATATGAAAAGCATAAAGTTGAAGATCGTAAGAGAGTTCTTCAATGCTTTCTCTCCATATTTATATGTGAACATCGAGTATTTGAAACAACAATTAATCATTGATTGTAGGCCATGTAGAGATCTTACAATTAAGTGTATGCCTAAAATATAGAAGTAATAGGTGGTTATATAATGAGATCATACCGAATTATAACCGTTTTCACCACTTTCCTAAATTTAAACCAGACATATTATCAGGCCAAGCTTTAAGGCCCATCAAGTAGATTGAGCCTAAGTTAGAATTAGTCAAGAATAGTATTATTTTTCTTCTTAGCAGTTGAATAGCCAAGTGATATTATAGAGTGAAATCCAACTATTAACAAGACTCAATTATCTTCCTCAGCAAATGATTGGTGTTGCAATTGGAGGCATTTTAAGCACCAAGACACTAGATATGACCTAAAAGCTGATTAATAGCACGGCCATGAACAACTCCCAATGGGATAAAGCAAGATCCAAGGTAAAGGTGATAAAAAAATTTAAGGTAAATTCAATTACTGCACTGGTAGCTTAGGTTGAAAGCCTCAATAAGAAAATTGAAGGGTTAATGAAGCTGGTGAATGTAGTGCAAGATGAACCACTAGCTAAGGTAGGGGATGTCCATTTCATTGCTAACAGGACTCAGAATAAACTTTTCAGCAATAGACACAATCTAGGTTGGAGAAATCACTTAAATCTCTCTTGAAGAAGCTAATAGTAGCAATAAAATAAAAATTTGCAACCTTAAAATAGGAACCTTAATGTTAAAGAATTGTTGAAAAGGTTCATTCAAAGTTCAAATGTCCGTTTCCAAGACATAAAAGTAGCACTTAGAAACACCAAAGCGCCACTCAAGAACTTAGAGAGTTAACTTGGGCAATTGGCTAGAGCTATCGTAAAAAGGAAACAAGAAAGCTTGCTTGAAAACAATGAACTAAATCCTAAACTAGTAGTTCGAAATCAGATTATGAGAAGGATTCAAACATAGAGCTAACAAGGTTAAACAACACCACTCTTAGGAGGTAGTCCAAGTTTGGTTTTGTTTAGGTTGTTATTTTGTTTATTATTATCTTATTTTAGTCAATTCTAGCATCAACTCATTTGGAGTCCTATCAGTGATTTACCCTGTATTGAACACTTTATTCCTCTTAAAAACAGTTATTGGAATCCTTACTTATGCAATTGTAAATGAATAAAATTGTCATCCAATTGAGTTGTCCTTCATTTAATTTTGAGCTTTAATTTACTTTATTTTTAGGATATTTTGTAGCAATTTTAGGAAAAGAATCAAAAGAATTCAACAAAATTCGAGTTCAAGAGCTAAAAGAGAACATGGCCGAAGTCTACCCCCACGAACTTAACCATTGATTCTTTCATAAATTAATTCAAAAGAAGTGCAAAATTCAAGAAAAGGGAGCTACGACCAGGATCATGCTATGATCCTTGACCATAGTCATACCATAAATATGAATACCATAAGTAAAGTATTTCTTCTTCACTCTATACACTACTTTTCTCTCTAAAACTCCAGTCTCTTTCACTTTCTCTCATTACACAATCATCCAAACTCCACAATCCTTGCAAATTCAACTTGTGCACAAACAAATCAAGGTACGTATTTCATCACTCTCAACTTAGTTTTTGGATTTGTTGTTTATTTAGATAAAAATAGGATTTTTTTTTTTTTTAGGATTTGGTGATGAAACATAATTCTTGCATATGTAGAAATCTTTTTTTTTTTATGAGGGATAGTGTGATAAAAAATGTTATGTATCCTTTTTTTGCTTAAAATTTCACTAAAAACACATGCTTAGTAAGTAGAGATTGAAGAAAGGATGAGTATGAGGGTTGTGATAATGTTGTCGTTGGCATGTTGTGCATAAAACTCATGTTAGGTGTATGAAATCTTGAGTACTCTTGACACTAGCAACCAACCAAATAGAAAATAGGACCTGGAATACCATATATTTCCAATGCAATGGTCAGAGCGTGACCATGCCTTTTAATAGGATATCAATCCACTGGGTATATACCTTAAGAATTTTATATGGTCTAAGGTGTACAATAATCTACCTTATAAGCTACCTAAGGGTGTGAGTGATGCCTAAGTATAGGTGAGGTTGAGTTTTAGAAGTTCTGTATATGATCTAAGGAAGTTGATAGCTTCCAAGCTGAGAGATCCTACACTTAGGATCATTTACTATGTACATGCTCGGAGCATCACAGGAAGGAGCTATAGTAATGGGGTAGTGAAACAGGATGTATTGTATTTACATAGCTTAGCAAAGCGACATCAAATAAACCTAAGCATTTGTATGGCTTTTTTCTTCAAAAGCCAGGCTACTGAAGGACGAGCTGGCCATATTTTTTGTAAGTCCTTTCATTACAAGGTTTGTGAAGAAAACCCCATATTTCATAACCTACTGTACATGTAAGTGCTTTATCGACCATCCTCGATCAGCTTTCATTCAATCCAAGCTATGAAGCTCCTTATGCTACCAAAGAACCTACTACCGAAGCCATATGATGATGCAACTTCCTTCTCATCTTAATAGTAACATGGATCCCCTTTAGTGATGGAATGATTAAGAGGATAGTTTAAAAATTGTTGAAAAGGTAGAAACCCTTAAAGCACTAAGTCCAACATACTAAGGCTAACGTTGACACACTCCTAGCCTACCATAGGATCCTAACACCAACATCTCCACCACTACAGCTTCAAACTCCAAAGAAGAGATGGAAGAGATAGCTAAGGAAGAAGAAAGTGAAAAGGATGAGAGTGTAGACATAGAAGAAGATGATGATTGATTCCTTTTTATTCTCTTGAAAGAGTCCATTATTTTTCATTTTAATTTAGATGACTGTACCTAATTAATCATTTATTGTTTTGTTTGACTTTTCATTATTTGTTAAATTCTACATGGCTCTATGATATTCAAATTAGTAGTCTAATCATTATTTACTTTTCTTTCATTTCATTTAGTTAGCTTCTCTTCTTTTTTAATTTTATAGTTAGTTCGTTTTAGTCACTAAAAAGGAAACTTCAATCTTAATTAGATCGAATGGAATTCTGAATTCTGGACTTTAAAAATTTTAGATCAATGCCAAATACCGAGGAAGTCCTAGTTCCTTTTCATCTTTTTCTTTTTCTCCCATTTTATTGTTATTTTTGTATTACCATGATAATGTACATTGAGAATGATGTACAACTTAAGTATGGGAGAAAATGATAGGATAGGTATGTTAATGAGTATGGATTAATTGAAATACCATGTACTTAAGCTTTTAAGTTTTTATTGAAATATAATTAGAAATTTACACCCCTATATGTAAGTAAGTAAGCAAATATTTTTCAAATTTTCCCATAATCCTTATGACCTTAGTATAGTTTATCGAATTTGAATAATTAAATTTCCATAATTCAAAGTTCTCTATTGATTAGGCTTAGACTTAGACTTGAGAATAGGATAGATATAGACAGGTTAAAGACTAGTTATTTTTATTTCTAAGCTTAATTCTAGAGGATAATTATCAATCTCTCCTTTTCTCAAAATTTTTATATTAGATGAACAAAGGAAATTTATCCTCTAATCTTTTGAAAAATCAATGTAATTGGAGGCATAAGAAAAATAAGAAAAGTATTGATAGGCATTTCTCGATAATCATCATGTAGGCTTATATTAGTCAATTCAATACTTAAGCTCGATCCAATTATCCAGTCTAAGGACCCACTGACTCATTATAAATACCAAGCAAGACCCCTAGGTAAAATGACCCTCTTCCATTCTCTCATTTTTTTTCCTAACTAGTTAGATATTTCTCTCCAAATGATGAAAGGGATAACCTAAGCATTGGAGTGGCTGTGCTAAAGTACCCTCGGTGCCCCTCAAAACTGTTTTCTTGTTTTACAGGTGTTCATGCACCAAGACAAAAATTAACCATCAATAAGAAGAATAGCTAAAAATTAGTTAGGATTGATATTGGTACCTTAAAAGAGTAATGTTCCCTCCTGCTGCCAATTGTAAAAAGGAATTTAAATTAAAATTGTCAAGGATCGACCTTGGTTCTTTAGAAGAGTAAGGTGCTCTCTTATTAACAATAATAAGAAAAGATTAAAAAGCTAAATTAGTAGGATCAACCATAGTTCCTCAAAAAAGTGAGGTTCCTTCTTAATACCAATAAATTTTGATAAAAGGAATTAATTTGAACAAAAAGGCACTTAATAAAAACTGAAAGAAGTAAAGAGACAATCAGCGGATGAGTGATGTAACATCTATCTAATATAAGTTTTCTTAATAAAACTAGTTTAAGATTCCTCTCCATTTGAGCTAGAGTAATGAAATTTTTATAACTTTTTTCTTAACTTGTTAATATTTGTTTTGATCTCTAGTTTAGTTTTTATTTATGTAATAAGACTAACTTTGAACTATCAAGATTATTCTTGAAATTCAGTAATTCTTGAAGCATTAATATTAAAGTATTATAAGGGCATTATTAAGTCAAGGAGGCAGGGTAATTTTGGAGAAAAGAATTGCAACACAACTTAAATTTGAGGGTGTACTTTTCTAAAGAAATTTTTTATGATCTTATCCTTAAGAAATTTTTGTTGTGATATTCCAATTGTTTTACTTCAAGACAAGCAAAATCATAAATGTAAAGGAATTTGATAAGACTCATTTAGCATAGATATTTTTGGATAATTTTCTATAATTTTGCATATTAATGAGGTTAATTTTATAGCAATTCAAAGCTTAATATATTCAAATTTCATTTTCAGGGATTTTAGAAGCATCTGATGAAATTCTAAAGATTTTTATTAGGATTTAGAGCTTAATTGAAGAAGAACATTGATCAAGGAATTGAAGTGAAGGGGTTTCAAGCAAGGAATAAAGTCCAAAGAGGACCACAAGTGAACACCATGGCCATCTTCTTTGGTAGTAAACCTCTCACAATTAATTTCCATTGAATTTGAAGATTTTAGACAAAGTACAAGAGCATGCCTCAACTCTATGATCGTAATCTTAAGGTATAGTGGTTTTATAATTTGTGAATATTTTATTTTTGAGAAGTTTTCATTTTACTTCTAGGTCTAATTCTTTTAAATAGACGTCTAGGACTAGGTTTGTAGAAAGAGCCCCTTTGAAGAAGAGTTTATAAGGTAAAATAACAAGAATTTCTCCATTTTCTCGTTACTTTCTTTTATTAGTCATTGTTTTAATCTTTCTTAGTAAATCATTATTAAACCTTAGCTTTTGTTGTGACTCATGATATTTTTATCAATATTGTCATTTCAATCTATGATACTTGCATATTGAGATCTAATTGTACTGTTTTACATTGCTTTTTAATTCAATTTTATAAGTGATTAAGTCAATGCATGCACCTGCAATAAAGTTTGCAAATTCCTATAACATGACTAACTAATGCAATTAGAAAATTCAGTGACTAAAACTTCTAATAATTTGGTTTTTCCAGATTTAGGCAACCTAATAGCAAGATCAAGGGTTTAATGCAATCTTGAGATATTCTACTGAAGAAATGATTCAAGTAGAGTGTACTCTAAATTAAGAATTAATTAGAAAAATGAGTGCTTAATTTATGTAGGAATCTCTACGGTCAAATATCGCAATTGAGATTGAATAGTCACTTAAAAGTAAATAGTAAGTAAATGCAAGATTTACCAAAGAATATGCTTTTTCTTAATTTTAACTAATTCTATTAGTATTTCTATTAATTTTAATTATTATTGTCTTTATTCTTACATCTTTATTTTATTATTGCTCTTTATTATATTAATTATTCAATTAGACTCTTATTTGTAAAAATTAGATGATTGGGAAATTCTAAGGAAAATGTTGCTAAATAATTAAGATTTACTCACGTGTATGGTTCCTCGTAAGATCGACACTTGAACTTAAAATTTTATTACATACTATAAGTTAACTGAGTGAACTTACCTAATATTGTACCCCATAGACCACAAATTAGGTACTCTTGCCTATCACCTTAGAGTTCATTCCTATTAACTTCAACAATAGTTTGGTTGTTAACCTAAGCAGCTACTATAAGTCAAACATTTATCACCTACTGTATGGCTAATATCATGTTCTCCATTAGGTCGGTAAGATGGTCCAACTAGTCATCAGTAGATCTCAGAGTTTAGTTTACCTATCTTCTAGGGTTATAGGCATTGCTCTCATTGTCTCTAATGACAGTATGTACTCTTAGGTCTAACATTATGTAAACTTCATTGAATGAATTTCAACACTACTATCACAGTAACTTCGAAACCACCATTATAACTCTTAAAGCCACTACACCATGACCAACAACACTAATAACTTCACAACTACTACAAAACTCACTAAACAAATCAAACACTAACGAAACAGGATAGTTCACACTACAACCACTACTCGACTTACACTATAACTCAATAACTTCAATTTCTAACTACCACTCTCAATACAAATTACTCAATAGCAAAACAACTTTGAACCCGCTAAGTCTAACACTGCCAAAACTCGCAACAACTTCATATGAACACCAATAACCTATTGCTACTTCAAACTACAACTCTAGCTAGTAGCTCCCTTCTCAAAACCTAAGCCGCCCTAATACTAATAAAGATTATAAGCCTCAAGATAAACACACAAGGGCATCAAAAATCATGCACACATAGAAAATACACTCAACAAACTAGAATAAAAATGGGTGTTAGGTTTCAGCAAAATCCTTAAGCAACCTATTGGATAGTACGTACCAATGAATCTTTGATAGCTTAAACTAATACTCAATATTATGCACAAGAGCTAGCTCAGGGGCATTAGCCACTACTCTTTCTAAAGGAGTAGATAAGAATAAATGTACTCAAGAGAAAGCTCTCAAGAATATTTGAAGTGTATATTCAATGTTAAACATGATTGATTCTAATGATTACAAATAGGAGGCCTTGTATACTCTGACCACTAAGGTTTGTATACGTGAGAAATTACAAAAGGGTAAAACATACAAAAGAAGAATACTACATAACCAAGGACACATCTAGATAGTGTAAAAAAGAGAAAAGAGAGAAAAGAATAATGTTAAAGAATCATCCATAGGATCAATAAAGTGAGATACACATCAAGCTAGGGTAAGGTACTCTAACAAAAGTGCAAAAAGGAAGTATCCAAACTGTCTTAAGTAGAATATAAGGTCTTATCTTCATATAAGTTGGCACCTCCACCTCCTACCCCCATGCCCCCCAACCCCACCCTAAGATAGCTTAGAAATTAATAGAATAAGATGGTTAGCTCAGGAGGTCAAAATTGTTTAATTCTTACTAAGGAAGGCTCAAACTAGTTATGGACAGGTAAGGGTCATCCTTGCTTAGGTGATTATCTAATACTTATCTTTTGGAAAGTGATAGAGTCATCTTACTAAGGAAGGTTCAAACTAGTTATGGACAAGTAAGGGTCATCCTTG
This sequence comes from Lumnitzera racemosa, assembly GCA_024138005.1. Classification (NCBI taxonomy): domain Eukaryota; kingdom Viridiplantae; phylum Streptophyta; class Magnoliopsida; order Myrtales; family Combretaceae; genus Lumnitzera; species Lumnitzera racemosa. The sequence continues at coordinate 51,976,186 of JAMXBC010000002.1, forward strand.
CTTAGGTGATTATCTAATACTTATCTTTCGGAAAGTGACAGAGTCCTCAGACCTAATAAGGGGATTTGTCTCAAGTAGGCTATTCAGTTAGTATACATCAAGCTAAGCCTTAGAGACCTCTAGCTCAGCTCATTATGGTCATTCCTCAAACATGATCCCTATCAACCTTACCTAAGCCATGTTAATTCAACCTCAAATCTAGAGACCCTCCTTTATCCTCTACTTCTCCTTTTGCTCAATAGGGAATTAAGTCAGACACATGAAGTGTAAAAGAGAAACCATAACCCTTTAACCTAGAGATGACTTGTTCTTTTTTAGGCATGGAAATCCGTCCTTATTGACGTAGATCCATAATTAGTCGCATGGATTAAAATGTAAAATTCTTCTTCTTTGACAACAGATTTGTTGCTGCCTCTCATTGAATCTAGTTATTTGCTTTGTGATCTTCTCATGTACCATTTGTAGCCTTTTTGCTCGATCAACTCCAAATAAGCTCTCATAAGTTATTGCTAAGCCTCTAACTAAGTCCAAGGGGACGGTTAGATTGAATCCATATGTAACTTTAACGAGGTCTTCCCTATGGTACTATGGATAGTTTAGATGTATGCAAACTCCACATTAAGTAAGAGTAAGTCCTAATCCCCTAGATTTTTGCCAATAATAACTTAGATTAGGGTTCCCAAGGTCCTTTGCACCACCTCAATCTATCTATCTATCTAAGGGTAGTGATGAATGTAATTTGATACTCATCTCTTATGTTATTTGACTGATTAGTTTGAGTTATTTGATTCAATTTTGACAATTTTGTAACTAAATTAAGTTCTTTCTTGATTTCAAGACTTAAATGAAGTAATAATGTGAAAAGAAGGAAATTTAAGCAATTTTTGAAGGGCTTAAGGATAGCAAGTCCTGGAGAGGACTTGTTCAAGAATTAAGCAAAGAGGAAGACAACGACAAATATCTATAACCATGTTCTTGGGCCATAAAGCCTGCATCCTAAATTTCTAATCAAAACTTAAAGAATTTTTAGCCAAGTATCAAAGCACAGTTGATAGGAATCAACCCCTTAGACCGATCACAAGAAGCCGAGCTAGAGAACTTTAAGGGCTCTTACGGAAAATACTAACTCTAAGCCATAGCTGAGATAAGTACTCCTATCTCGATCCAACCTCCAACCAACCTATTTGCTAGATCTTTACGTGTGTCTAAGATGCTCTTACCTTATTGTGAAGTCCTAACTTAAAAGCTAATCGACGAAAGCCTAACTAAGCCAAGATCTCCAACCGACCACTAGTGCCTAACTCCAATTTAGCTAACTTCCTAACCAGACCAATTGGCTCCCAACTTAATCTAGATCAGATCAACTCCTAACTACCAACACTTCCTATTTCTGCCTATGTTGTATCATACTCCTAACGTATAGCCATCAAGCAATACGTATCTTTTGACACAACATTTTAAAATGATTCTTTCTTTTCCATGCTAGATATTCTTTGTCGTTTTTACCCTTTTTTAGTATGATTCATGTAACTTAATTATAAAATACCCTTTTGTTTTTTCATATATGTAAAATAACCCTAGTGAGTAAGTATATAAACCTTTACTTTCCTCGTACATAGACATTCAGCTTTTAATATAGAATTACTCACTTTGAGCAACCTTAGTGTTTTTGTTATCATTCAACTCTTATCTTTCCCTTTAGTAAGAAGTAGTGGCGAGTAACCCTTCAATTACAACCGATATGTCATATCTAGTAGATTATAGGCTAAATAGGATCGAGTGGTGAGTCATATTCATTCAATAACTACTCGAACTTCACTAGTTTCTTTTCTATTTCCTTTTCAATTTGTTCATTATGGTGTTTCTCCATGTGTCCAACCCCAGAGATGCATGAATAGTCTAACTCTATAACTATGATTTGTCACTGTGGTCCCTTCGTCATCAAATTCAAATCAATTTCTTGAAGAATTATTGCAAGGAGTAATCCAACCCAAACTCCACAGCCATGTTCTTACCCATGGACTTTCCATGATTTTAAAATATGTGTCAATTTTTTCCAAATTATATAAACAGATGTCAAATACATGTATAGAAAGGAAAGAGACATCATAAGGATAAAATAGAAGTGTTTCTTGAGGGTTTATTCAATTTTATCTTGTTAGTTCTTATTTTTATCATGTCTATTGCATAAAATCATCGATATCCAGACCTATAACCTTTAGGTAACATGTAGCGTACTTGATTTGTATTTATTCTAATGAAATTTTCTTATTCTTATTAATTCAATGATGTGTTTTGTATTAATTAAGTTATTATTTATATTGTTTCAAATTAGTTATTAGATTTTATGTATTAAAGTCACGATGTTAATAAATAAATAGATTTACCATAATTAAAGAGATTTACTATAAGCTTCAAGATAAGTTATAGATTTCTTCCAAAATTATAATTGATATATTATTTGTTGTTTACAAAATTCATGTTCTTAATGTTGTTCTAATTTATTCTGATACAGAAACTATTCGTATAGAATGTAATTAGGGTTAGAAATTAATAGATAAGCAATTCTTATTAATTTAGTAATTGAATTACTCCGATTAATAAGAATATGGAATAAATTAGAAACCTTAGGCGACTGCATGTTAATCTCTTAGTGATCTTAATCTAGATATTACTATTTATGGTTAATTAGGGTTTTTGTTAACTGGATGCATTATTAGTGTTAGTTACTAATTAGTTCTTATTTCTTAAAATCCCTTTAATCCTATAGTTCATTTACCGAGCCTATATTTTTCAATTTTTCATGTGTTTTCCTTAATTTGATTTAAATTAAACCCTATGTCTATTTAGTTTAAATGCTTGACTAAAATTATGGAAACCTAATTTCTTATCTGTATTTTTCTTTAAGAAAAACAAAACTCAAAGTCGCCACACAGTAGAACTAGAGAAAGGTGATTAAATTAGAACTGATTAGGCAAATCAATTCTAATTTTGGCCACTAGCCTACATTTTGAAAAATTTATGAAAATTTTCAAGAAAACAGATTCACGGATTAAGGAGCTACTCTATCAAACCCTTTGGTACCACATTAACCTTCTTAGATTAGCATTATTTTTCGATTCACCTTTTCTAAAAGAAAAATCTATTTACAAGTAAATAAAAAAGTAAAATTACATACACTTCCAAAAAATAAGGAATTGGCATATATTTTACAAAAGTGGGAAAAATAAAATTTTACATATTTTAAATCGTCTCAAAAGTTCCTATGTACCCATTAGTTGGAATTAGATTTCTGTAATTCATTTTCCAAAAATTTTAGCAGATCAATTTATTTTAGGCTAAAAAACAATAAGGTTTAGATTTTAATTAATTTGTTTTTATTTTTGTTTTAAGAAAATTCTAAAAGAAGTTTCCTATTGTTTGGAAATTTCTAAGGCTTAATTTTGGAAAAAAAAATTGTTATTTTTATTTGAAGAAAAAAATGATTTTTCTACGAAAGGTTTTTTTTATTTTCTAAGAGAGCTAACTTTTAAAAAAAATATTAGAATTTTGCATTAAAAAATGAATTTTTCTTTATGAGGAAAAAAAACTTTTTTTTAAAGGACAAACTTTTCTATAAAAACATCCTTTTTTAAAAGTACTTTTTTCTTTAATTACAAAAACAAACCCTTTTTTCTAGTTATATATACATATATAAACTAACAAACCATAAAATGTACAAGAGCAACACATTAACCTAGGAAGACTTCAAAAGTGGGGTGCAAATTCAAGTCGACATGCTCAAATCAAGTCAAGTTGTGAATAAGCTAAGTACTCCTATTATGTTCAAGCAAAGAATAAGCTCCGGTGGCTAATGAAGGACACTTTCGATCAATATAACCACCAAATCGAGTGGGAGAAGTGGTTTTTGTGTGTATCTTATTGAGGTTAATGGGCCTAGAATTGATACCATGACCTATGGTGGTTGCTCATGGCAGTTGTAGTAAGTGGCAGTAGTGGGTGGTTGTACAATATTCAATAGATGGTTACTAGACATGAGAAAGGACTTAAGTTCGAGGCTTTTGAGGGTAACAATGCTAGTAGAGGTACTAGTTTGGGTTAAAAGTGACCATAAGGTGACTATTCATAAAGAGACAAACAAAGTATGTAGAGGGAGAGAGGACTACGAACAAGAGAGGGATTGATTCAAGTGTTTTTTTTTCACCTACCCAAAAGTCACAAAAAGGGCTCTATTTATAGTTTCAAAGCTCAAGACAGATTTGAAAGGTGCAATAATGGTGGATTGCGGTCAATGCATGGGTGATGTATCCTTACTTGAAAAAGGTTGAAACATAAGGGAAGTTTTGACTTAGGTGAATATATTGAGCAGTAGGATATCAAGGGGAATCAATTATTGCTAGACTTAAGAGAGGAGTTGAATCCAAGGCTTTTGAGGGTGGCGATGCTAATAGAGGTGCTAGTTTGGGTTAAAAGTAACCATAGGTTAACTATTCATAGAGAGAGAAACGAAGTGTATAGAGAAAGAGAGGACTATGAACAAGAGAGAGATTGATTCAAGTGTTTTTTTTTTCCTACCCAAAAGTGACTAAAAGGGCTCTACTTATAGTTTGAAAGCTCAAGATGGATTCGAAAGGTGTAATAATGGTGGATTGCGACCAACACATGGGTGATTTGTCCTTACCTAAAAATGGTTGAAACATAAGGGAAGTTTTGACTTAGGTGAATATATTGAGCAATAGGATGTCGAGGGAATCAATTATGGCTCACAATTAAAAAAAATTACCAAATGGAACCAGATTTAGAAAGTTGTGCGTATTGTGTTTATGAGTTTTTTCCAATTTCACGCTTTGATTTGACTAACCAAATGAATGAACTTAGATAGAAATTTTGTTGGATTCAATATTAGGCTATGTCTAGTACACAATTCTACCATTAATTCAGGTGGAATCATATGAAAATAACATGTAAAAATGGTCCAAACATTACCCATCGCACTGCTTAGACATGGGGAAATTGAAGGAAACAATTAGGAAAGGAAAGAAAATCATCCCAGTCACATGCCAAAAACATAATAGATAAGCCTATATAAAAAATCAAGTGCTTTACGCGCCTAGCCTGGGCTTATCCTAGGCTACTAGATGTTACGAGATAAGGCTTTTAGCCTTATCTAAATATGACTCAATCTTTTTTTTTTCAATTCTTTTCTTCTCTTTTTTTAAAAAAAAATTAATAAAAAATAAATTAAAACAACCAACCTAAGCCTAGCTTCAATCCTAAAAATTAAACCTAATTAACCAAAACTAAAATTAAATCATTTGCATATGTACTAGAAATAAATAGATAAATAATTTTGAAATCATACTTGATTTGACAAAATAAAATAAGAAAACCTATTCAATACGTCCTAATGACTCTAAAAAATCTGGGGCTTTTATCTTCATCAAAATTCTATTATCCTTAACCCTTTTTTTAATTAAATTGAATTATGAATCTTTTCCTTATTCTAAAAGAAACTCTAAAACTACAAGAGGGCAAAAAATGGGGTGTTTAGATCATCACTACTATTGTTATTCAATTTTGAATAAAGTAATTTACTACAAGTGAGTAAGTGTTCATTCCTCATGGGATTGACAACCCTAAACTTTAGTATCCTCTACATTATTACTTGATAGGCGCACTTGCTCAAGTTTGTCGATAAACTATAGATCATGTTTTAGGGATAGTTACTAGGGGCATTGATCAAGAAAGCTTGTTCATTTATAACTCTATTATTTCTCTTTTTGTTATTTTTTTCTCCCTTTCTCTTAAGTTAACTCATGTCTAATTTAATTTTTCTTGTTTATGTTTGAGGAGACTAGAGTGATGGCTAATGATGGTGAAGTCCTAAAGACTATGGTCAATCATAATAAACCATCTGTTAGTAGAGCCGACTCTAAAATTTCAAGATCTACTATCATTGTGAATGAATTTATGATCTAGCCAATAATTATCCAAATGGTCCGGTAGCAATTACAATTTGAAGGTTTCTTAGAAGAGGATCTATACACACATACTGCTAATTTTCTAGAGATATGTGCCACTCTCAGAATCAAGAGAGCTATGGACAATGCAGTAAGGTTAAGATTATTTCCTTTTTCTTTGCATAGACAAGCAAGGCAATGGTAAGCCTCGCTTTAAAAAGACTCTATTACATCATTAAAGGAATTAACTAATAAGTTTCTAGAAAAATATTTTCCTTCAACTAGGATGGCCAAACTTCATAGCAATATTTCATCATTCACTCAATCTAACAATGAAACAATATATGATGCTTAGGAGCGATTTAAGGAATTGCTCAAAAAGTGTCCTAATCACACTCTTCTACTTTAGATGTACGTATAAATATTTTATAATGGGTTGAATTTGCCACTAAACAGTATGTTGATGCAGCTGCAAGTGGAACCTTAAATTCAAAAACACCTAATTAAGCTTATACTTTGTTTGAGAGCTCAGTTATGAACAGCTAGCATCGAAAAGGTACTAGACCTAGGAAGAAAAAGCTTGACATGGTAGATATAAAAGCTGCCACAACTTTAGCAACTAAGGTAGATGCCTTAAATAAAAGGTTAGATAATGATTCTCTGTTAGTGTACCATTCCATGATGTCAAATTTAGTCAACTAGGAAGGATATATGGAACAATATTATCAAGGACTAGTTAACAACTTTATGAATCAATGGAAATTCCAATATCTGCCCTATCACAATGGTAAAGAAAGGGGGTAATGGTTTGCATATCTAGGTGATTATTCTTATGTGACTCAACTAAGGACTATGAGTATTCCTTATGGATTTCAAGCTCCTCCTTAGAGAAAGGAGAAATTAGAACTGGAAGATTTTTTGATAAGGTATATACAAAGCAATGATGCTAGATTGATAAGCATCGAAAAACAAATAGAAAAACTTACAAAGATCTCAATTGAGAAACAACAAGAGCTTACACTACAAGCTTAAGCAAAAGTAGTAACCTTAAGAACAAGTAAGGAGTTGCAAGTCACTACCTAACTTGAAAAAACCCAAGTCAACCCAAAGTTAGTAATAGAAGAGCCAAAAGACAAAGTCGCTGAAACTCTTGAAGCACCTAAGGAAGAAGTAGAACCTAGAAGGTCAAAGAACAAAAACCGTTAATTCTATATCCTCAAAGGTTAAGAAAAGAATGCTTGGACAAGCAATATGGAAAGCTTTTGGATTTATTTAAATAATTGCATATTAATTTATTGTTTGTGGAGGCTTTGTCATTGATGCCCAAGCATGTGAAGTTTTTAAAGGAGCTACTCTCCAATAAGAAGAAATTAGAAGAATTATCTACAATCATGTTAAGGAAGGAGTGTTCAGCTATCCTTCACAATAAGCTTCTAACAAAACTAAAAGATCTAGTGAGTTTTACTATCCCTTACCTTATCAAAGATTTATCTATTAAAACATTATTAGCCAATCTAAGAGTTAGCATAAATTTAATGCCTTATAAAATATTTAAACAAATAAACCTAGGTGAACCTAAGCCGACTTGGATGAGTTTACAATTGGTTGATAGATCAATAACATACCCTAAGGGTATAATTGAGGATGTTCTTGTTAAAGTAGATAAATTTGTTGATTTTGTTATTTTAGACATTGATAAGAATATTGAGGTACCACTCATCTTAGGTAGACCCTTTATAGCCATAGCTAAAGCTATAATAGATATTAGCGATGGTAAGCTTACATTAAGAGTAGGAGAAGAGGAGATATCAATTAAAATAAAAGAAGTAATGAAAAAAAAATGCTAAATAGGATGTATCTGAATCTTAATTAGCTAAGAAAATATAATGATAAAGAATCTTTAAATATGATCTTGCTTTAGTTGATATTATGACTAAGTCTATAGCTCAGTTTAAAAAGACTTTTTGAAAGTCCAAGAAGAGACATCCAGTAATGTAGACATAGCTAATGCACAAGCTTACTTTGAAGCCACTCCTCCATCAATGGAGAAAAGGTTTGAAAGATTTAAGTAAGTAAAAGGAGCAAAAATAAAGCCCTCTATTGAGGAGCCACTAGAGCTAGAATTAAAGCAATTACCAAATTATCTAGAATATGCCATTCTAAAGGAGAACTCAAAACTACCTGTGATAGTGTCCTCTAAGTTAATTAGCTAACAAAAGGAGAAGCTTCTCAAAATGTTGAGAGATCACAAGAGTACAATTACCTAGAAGATCTCTAACATCAAGGGAATTAATCCTTGGTTCTATAATCATAAAATCTTACTAAAAGAAGGTCACAAACCCATAGTGCAATCTCAAAGGTGCCTAAACCTAAATATGAAAGAAATAGTCAAGGTGAGAGTAATCAAACTTCTAGTTGTAGGTATGGCTTACCCTATTTCTAATAACTCTTGGGTTATTTCTATGTAGGTTGTGCCTAAAAAAAGAGGTGTGACGGTAGTACTAAATGAGCTAAATGAGTTGATTCTAATGAGAGCAGTTATAAGTTGGCAAGTCTATATTGACTACAGGAAGGTCAAACACAATGAGGAAGGATTAGTTCCTTTTATCGTTTATCAACCAAATGTTGGAGTAATTATAAGGTCGTATGTTTTATTGCTTTTTAGATGTTTTATCATGATATTTTCAAATTCTCATTGCCCTAGAGGACTAAGAAAAAATTACTTTTACATGTCCTTATGGTAACTTTCCATGTAAGTGAATGCCTTTTAGCCTTCGTAATAAACTTGCAACTTTTCAACAATGTATGATAGTAATTTTTGATGAATTTATTAAAGATAAAACAAAAGTTTTTATGGATGATTTCTCAATTTTTTGGAATTCCTTTGATCATTGTCTTAAGAATCTACAAAAAAAAAAATTGACAACATTGTAATATTGCCCCCTCCCACATCTATTAGAACCATACATAGTTTCCTAGGTCATGATAGGTTTTATAAGAGGTCTATTAAAAAATTTTTCAAAAATAACCAGACTGTTAACCTAATTGTTAGAAAAAGATGCTCCATTTATATTTTCTTAAGCTTATCTAAATGCATTTAATACTTCAAAAGATAAATTAACTCATACCCCAATAATGCCAGCCCTTGATTAAAGCTTACCATCTGAACTAAAGTGCGATGCTAGAGATTACGCTATAGGGGTAATTTTGGTAATTTTAGGTCAAAAGCAAGAAAAGAATTTCTAGCCAATTTATTATGCAAGCAAAACCTTCACTAAAGCTCAAGAAAATTACACCACCATTGAAAAAGAGTTACTAGCAATAGTCTTCGCATTTCATAAGTTCAAGTTCAAGTCATATTTAATTCTTCCTAAAGTTATTGTTTACACTAACCACTTTGCTTTGCAATATTAATTGAATAAGAAAAATGCCAAGCCTAAGTTGATTAGGTGGATTTTACTACTTTAAGAATTTGACCTGAAGATGAGAGATAAGAAAGGAGTGGAGAATTTAGCAACTAACCATCTCTCACACCTAGAAAATCCATCATTGGAAAAGCTTAATGAACAGGATATAAGCGATGAGTTCCTAGATGAAAAGTTATACTGGGTAAGTCTTAGGAAACTACTTGGTTTGCTAATATAGCAAACTATCTAATAGCTAGAATTACTCCTTTAGGATTAGACTATAAACAGAAGAAAAAGTTTTTGATGATGTTAGGAGCCATTTTTAGGAAAACCCCTATTTTTCCAAAATTTGTGCAGATCAAATAATTTGCAAGAATGTATCTCATTTGGAAGGTTGGCAAATTTTAGAGCATTATTATACAGGCCTAATTAGAGGACATCTTGGTGCAAATAAAACAACTCATAAGGTCCTTAAGTGTGGTTTTTATTAGCCAACATTATTTAGAGATGCCCAAAAATTTGTTAAGTTATGTCATAGATGTCAAAGGGTAGGGAACATATCCAAGAGAGATGAAATACCACAAAATCTAATATTGACATGTGAAGTTTTGACATTTGGGGCATTGATTTTATAAGATTATTTCCAAATTCAAACAAAAACAAATACATCTTAGTAGCTATAAATTATGTATCTAAATGGGTAGAAGCTTAAGCCCTACCAACTAATAATACTAGGGTAGTAAAACGACTCCTAAAAAGTTTGTTTTCTAGATTTAGTGCTCTTAGAGCACTCAATAGTGATAGGGGAACCCACTTCAATAATGTCTAATTTGAAAAGGTGTTAAAGCGATATGAAATTACTCATCGAATTAAAACTCTAGACCACCCTCAAACTAGTGGACAAGTTAAAGTTGCAAATAAAGACTTAAACTAAATTCTAGAAAAGATAGTCAAGCATAATTAAAGAGATAGGTTTGAGAAGCTCAATAATGCACTTTAAGCTTATAGGACTACTATAAGATGTTGATAAGAACAACACCATATCAACAACCGATCTATTGTTGCCTCTCATTGAATTTGGTGATTCATTCTATGATCTTTTCATGTACCTCCTATAGCTTTTTTTCTCAATCAACTCTGGACAAGCTCCCATAAGTTGTTAGGGTCCAACTACATCTAAGGGGATGGTTAGATTGAATCCATATACAACATCGAAGGGGAGCTTCCTTATAGTACTATAAATAATTTGATTGTATGTAAACTCCACATTAGGTAAGAACAAGTCCCAATCCCCTAGATTTTTGTCAACAGTAGCTCATATTAGGGGTCCCAAGGTCCTTTTCACCACCTCAAACTATCTGTCTATTTGAGGATAATGATCAATATAATTTTACACTCATCTCTTATATTGTTTTTCTAAATAGTTTGAGTTATTTTGATTTAATTTCAACAATTTTGCTACTGAGCTAAGTCATTTCTTGATTTCAAGACTATACAAGTTAATGAGATGAAAAGAAAGAAATTTAAGTGAATTTTGAAGGAAATTTCACCAATTTAAAAGTATGACTTAAGGATAGCAAGTGTTGGAAAGGACTTGTCTAAGAATTAAGTGAAAATTAAGACTACAATTGATCTCTACAACCATGTTGTTTTACCATGAAGCCCGCCTCCTAATATCCAAACAAAACTTAAAGAATTTTTTGTTAAGTATATGACGATAGTCTAACTCCAAATCCATGAATTATGGCTGTAATCCCTTTATCATCAAACTCAAGTCAAAATCTCAAAGAATTATTATAAGGAATATTCCATACCCAAAATCCACAGTTGTGTTCTTACTCATGGAATTTCCATGATTTTACAAAACTTGCCATTTAAAGATTATTTTGTCCTGATTATATAAATAAATGTTAGAAACATGTACAAAAAGTGGAGAGACATCATAAGGATAGAATAGAAGTATTTATACAAGTTTTATTCAATTTTACCATGAAAGTTCTTGTTTTTATCATGTCTATAAGGTAGAATTATTGATATCTAGACTTATAGTCTTAAGGTAACATGCATCATACCTGATTCACAATTATTCTAATGAAATTTTCTTATTCTTATTAATTCAATTATGTGTTTTATATTAATTAAGTTGTTATTTTTAAAGTTTCAACTTAGTTATTTGATTTTATATATTAAAGTCACGAGGCCAATGTCTAAATAAATCTACTATAATTGAAGGAATTTACTATAAGCTTAGAAATAAGCTACAGATTTCTTACAAAATTATTAGTGATATATTGTTTATTATTTACGGAATTTCTATTCTTTATGTTGTTCTAATTTATTCTGTTATGAAAGCGATTCTTATATAATATAATTAGAATTAGAAATTAATAAAGAAACGATTCTTATTAATTTAGTGATTGAATTCCTCTGCTTAATAGAAATAAGAAATATAATAGAAACCTTAGGTTACTACATATTAATCTCTCGGTGATCAGAGTCTAGATATCACTATTTATGATTAATTAGGGTTTTGTTTGATTGATTGCACTATTAGTTATTAATTAGTTCTTAATTCTTAAAATCCCTTTAATCCTTCAATACTACTATTGTTAATCAATTTTGAATAAAGCAATTTAGTACGAATGAGTAAGTGTTTAGTCCTCATGGGATCAACAAACCTGAACTTTAATGTCCTTTATACTATTACTGACAAGTGCATTTTCCTAAGTAGTATGGTAAACCATACAGTGTCTTCCAAAAGAAGCTTAAGAACTTTTTGGATTGATTTGATGCTATGGACTTTTGTAACTCCATGTAGTCGAACAATTTCCTATAAGAAAAGCTCAAAAATGTATAAAGCATTGTTAGTGGTGATATGAAATATGCCATCTTGCTAAAGTGGTTGATGACTACTATGGAGCCCTTTCAATGAGACATTCTAAGTAACCTTAGGACAAAATCCATGCCTAGGTCTTTCCATGGGTTAGTTAGTGCAGGCAAGGGCATATATTATTCATGTAGCACCTTTCTTCCCTTAACCTTTTTGTAGTTTTGACAACTTCTAACAACTTTATGTACATCTTAAGCCATTATCAATCGACGGAATTCTCTTTCAATAGCTCACAACTTTGGTTTGTCCAAAATGCTTGGATAATGCTCTATTGTGAGCTTCCCATACAAGTAACTCCCTCACAAAACAACTAGGAATGCATAATTATCATCCTTGAAACAAGTTCCCTTCACTTAGAAAATATCTACTAATGCTAATCCCATCTTTGCATTGTTTTATAATTTGATCAAACTTAGGATTTGCCACTTTGGTTATAGATGTTCTATCAAAGTTGATAGGCGATCTTTCACTAAACTTATTAGAAGAGAGTTTGAAAATATTCGAAACCACATGTACTTTTTATTAATATTGAAACAATATTATCTTCTTTTGTCCTATATGTATATATTATTTAATATTACATGTATCATTTTATTTTAGTAGCGTTATGCTGAGTAGTACATAGACAACTACATTTGCAAATGATTATGGATCCCACTGGCAAATGGAATCTATGGAATCTGTTAAGAAGTATACAACTATTCACTTCTGATTATCAAAGTTTTACTAGATTATTACTTTGTTTCTTATTCCAAATCACTACACACTTTTAATTTTGACTTTCAACCTTAAATGTTCTTTTGTGCAGTTCTTTGGAATCTTAAAATTAGCCATTCAATTATCGTACAAGGAGTCTAATAACTTGATTACTAATTAATGTCATTTTATTTTAAAGTGTCTTACTTTATTATATACAAGGAGTCTAATAACTTGTTACTATAACTTTTTCTTTTAGGGCAAGCATATGGTGGCTTCTCCTATGAAGCAAATCACTTGCAATAGTTTTACTTTAATACATTGTTTTAGTTCTCTCTATTTTTTTCTTATTAACATACGCTTTCCATGCAGTATATGTAATTCTTTTTACTCTTTTTTATTTGACTTGTCATGGAAGTGATATGATTCTAGAATTCTATACATCATAAACTCGTAAGTATAGCTTTACTCATCTTTTGCACACGCATTGCAAATATGCATCAACTAATATATATTGCGTATAGAAATGTGCTTTACCAATTTATTTATGCAAGAATTAGATATATACATGCATGTTATATTTTGTTAATGAATGTTAAATATGTCTTACTATTAACAAATAGACAAAGCTTTCAATTTATAAACTTGTATACATACCTTAAGAGTTGTTGTCTTATATGCTAAATCAATGTACGACGTATGTGCATGCATCTCTCTCTATATATAATATTTATAATATTGAGATGTATGAGACAGGTTTCAATATTACATCTCTCAAAAAACTTAACTTTTTACCATTAAATTCCTTCAATTACCTCAACTTAGGAGCAGTTAGATTTTCTTCACTTTACCAATTTTTACTTTCCTCCTATATATATCACATTCTCAATATTAAGTAAAGAGATTAAATTATGGCAAATAGAGTGCGAAAATTGGAAAAAAATTTAACCCCTAAGGCAGTTTGTAATTCTAACATACATTATGTTCAGTATCTTCTATTTTAAGTACATATATCATGATTGATGAGTTCTAGCCATCCAGTATATGTGTATGTAAACAAAGGGTGTATCATGCAATTTAATATGAAGAAATCATTCTTATGATTCTAGTTTCATGGAAGAATATATGTCAAAATCGTTGTGACAATATGCATGAAATAAGAATGATAAGGAAGATATTCGTCTAAGAAGGAAGGCTTGCTTATGTATTTGTTGTAATAAATTACACGTGCCCGGTGGGAGGCATGCCAATTTACCTAAATCTGGGGTTTCATATGTCAAAATAGCATAACGAATCCCAAAAAAAAAGGAGGGATAGAAAAGGAAGTTAACAGAAAACATGAACGTTGTTCGTTAACAACTTCATGGGTACAAAACACCCACTCTTTGGTTCAATCGCACTTTTCGTTTCTTCCACACAAAACAGATACAACCATATGGGTAAGACACCTAGAAGGAAAAGAGAGATACACATCCATCCACATTATTTTCCATTCGACTGCTAAAACATTTGTACAAAATTTCATATCCATGCAACGTGCGTAACCATGTCAATGGAAATTTCTAGTTTCGTGTTTTTTCTTGATTAGAGATTGACCTGACATGTAAAGAATTTGATCTGCCTTTTATTTGATTGAGTTCTTTTCAATTTTACAACAGCTGTAGGATCATCATGAAGGCATGGGAGGCTACATTACGCAAAACTCAAGCAGCTAAAAAACGTGCCAATAGCATATTTGGTACGACGTCCGTTGCTCATGCGGATGACGATGTCGATGACGATATCGATAAACACGGATCGGAAATTTACACCGCGGAAAGGTTTCTTCCGAATGGGGATTGTTATACAGGGCAGTGGCATGATAATTTACCACATGGACAAGGTAAATATTTATGGACAGATGGGTGCATGTATGTTGGTGAATGGTATGGTGGCAAAAAGATGGGACATGGTAGATTTAGTTGGCCTAGTGGGTCCGTTTACGAGGGTGAATTCAAGAGCGGTTATATGGATGGTAAAGGTACGTATACAGGTCGTAATGGGGATACATACAAGGGACAATGGATTATGAATATGAAACATGGTTACGGTGTTAGGACTTATGCGAATGGAGATCGATATGATGGGGATTGGCGTCGTGGGTTGCAAGAGGGTCAGGGAAAGTATGAATGGGCAAATGGGGATTGCTATGTTGGTGAGTGGAAGAATGGAGTTATTTGCTGTAGAGGGAGCTTCCTTTGGAGTAACGGGAACAGGTATGATGGACTTTGGGAAGATGGATTACCTAAAGGGTCAGGGACTTTTCAGTGGCCAGATGGAAGTTTCTATACGGGGAATTGGAGTAAGGACCCCGAGGAACAGAGCGGGACTTATTATCCATCTGGGGCGTCTCCAGATGGGAATCTTCAATGGGATCCCCAGGATGTCTTTGCAGATTTAAGCGAGCGAAAAATATGCCTTGGGGAGAAGGTTTCTGTCCTGCCTTCACAGAAGAAGTTAGCGGTTTGGTGGTCTACAAAGGGAGGGGAAGTGAAGCCCAGGAGAGTATCGGTCGATGGAAGGGTAAGCGTAGGTGTGGAGAGGACTATTGATAGAGTTCGTATGTTAGAAGGTGATGGGGATTTTAACTATGATGGTGGTGATAGGCTTTCGTCGGTTGGAAGAGACATTGAGGCTGATTTATTAGGACTTGACATTGATGATGGCAGCTCAAGAGCGTTGCCTCCTTGCCTGCATTTGAGAGTACCAAAATCGGTAAAGAGACAAGGAGAGACAATATGTAAAGGGCACAAGAACTATGAGTTAATGCTGAATCTCCAACTAGGAATCAGGTATTCCATCAAAGATTACTACAACATACGCCATGAATGCCAATGGTTTCTCCATCAGCTAACATCCTAAGTTTTCTGGTTCCTCTATAGTCATTCACGAGGCTATGTTCTCATAAATAATCCTTTTTAACTTCCATAAAAATATTTCAAAAAATGCATGTTTGTGAGGGCATTATTTGATTGATAGCACATAGATATTAGATGCCTCATACATAAAAGATTGTTTAAGCCATGGAATTGGATATGCATCCCTTTTAATGCATGAGAACTTGATATGTAGACATTCTGTTGGAAGAGCTCCCCAACCAACATCTGTTGATCTTAAAGCCTCAGCATTTGACCCTAAGGAAAAAGTATGGACAAGATTTCCTCCAGAAGGAAGTAAACACACTCCTCCACACCAATCCTGCGAGTTCAGATGGAAAGATTACTGCCCTTTGGTTTTCAGGTTTGTCATTAATTCACCCGAAGCATTGATTCTCCGTTCACAATGAGTTTTTACAATAAGAGTTGTTCAAGGGGCATGTTTTCTGTTCTTGTTATATGCAACTCCTATGCTATGACCAATCACTTCTCCGTAGAATCTTGTATTCTGAATCAGAATCCTTAATCAAACTATACAATAATCATCTACGTTCGTTTCCTCAGGACTTTAAGGAAGCTGTTTAAAGTCGATCCAGCTGATTATATGCTCTCTATCTGCGGAGACGATGCTCTTCGTGAACTTTCTTCACCTGGTAAAAGTGGTAGCTTTTTTTATTTAACCAATGATGACAAGTACATGATCAAGACAATGAAGAAAGCGGAAGTGAAGGTGAGCTTCCTTTCATCAGTGAGGCCAATTACATATTTCCTTAAATTTGACATCTGCCCTTAATATTAGTTTGGGTTATAGGTGTTCCTAAGGATGCTTTTTGCTTACTACAACCACGTTCGATCTTTTGAAAACACATTGTTGACGAAATACTTTGGTCTACATAGTGTGAAGCTAACCGGTCCTACTCAGAAAAAGGTACGAAGCTGTAACGTCTAATGTCAATGTGCAAGAAATGTTTCTGATGGATGAGGAAATGTAGTGATCCTTTAGATTCAATAACATGAGTGTTTGTACAAAAATCAAGGATATCCAAACACTCTGGGGTTAATGTTTCGTACATGATTTAGGTTCGATTCATCATTATGGGGAATCTATTCTGTTCCGAATACACCATCCACAGACGCTTCGACTTGAAAGGATCTTCCCTTGGCCGCACAACTGATAAGCCCGAATCTAAGATAGATGGAAATACGATTCTCAAGGACCTTGATTTGAATTTCGTATTTAGACTGCAGAGACCTTGGTTTCAGGAGTTCTGCAGGCAAGTACTGTCATCTGCTTTCCCTTGCATGCTTGGTTCTGCCCATGAACTTAAAAAAGTGTTAACTTTTCTAGTGCTTCTAATCCTTGCCGTGGACGTGGAATCTCAATCCTATCATTTCTTATAAATTTTGCAACTTCAAGGAACCTCAATCCTATTTTTATTACGCGAACGCTGAAACTCCACATCAATGAACATCTTTTACTTGAACCAAACAAGGGTTTCTAGATATTCTTTACATTTGAACTTCCTCCTTTATTAACTTTCTTTAAATTAGGCACAGGCAATGTCCGGGTGATGATTTTTTTATTCACTTCATCACTAAAATTTGAAAGAGATGGTTCTTTCTTCCAACAGGCAAGTTGATAGGGACAGTGAATTTCTCGAACAAGAAAGGATTATGGACTACAGCCTTCTAGTTGGCCTTTATTTCAGAGAGACGTCGGTTCAAGGATACCTAATCCCATCAGGAGCTAGGACCCCGACCGGTTGATTTTTTTTCTTCTTTTATATCATTTTTATTAACTTACACACTGCTGCTTCTTACATCTATTGAGCAAAACTTTTTTGTAATCGAATTTTGTCTTTTGCTACTTTAGGCGACTCAGATAATGATACAGGTCCACGTCTCTCCAGAGCAGATGTGGACCAGCTTCTTCTTGATCCAGACAGGTAAAAGGCGGTTCTTAACTTGATTAATCATGCAAAGTTGTTATTAAGATGAAGATCTTATACCAGAACCTTCTTAACTATATGTCACTTTTGCTAAAAATGTCCAAACAAAGCGCTATAGCAAGATCTAATAATGTTTTGACGACATTCACTTGTATGGATAAGGTATTAGCACAAGTTGCATCTCTTTTTCAGTCTATGTTGACATATAATGAAGCAACTGAACAAGTATAAGTTTGCACTTTTATGTATCTTGGCCTTACCTGTTGTTTAAAATCATGGTAGGTGGGCTAGTATTAGGTTGGGGGTTAACATGCCAGCGCGTGTGGAGAGAACGGTGAGGAAAAGTGGATTTGAACTTCAACTGGTTGGGGAACCAACCGGAGAACTTTATGATGTTGTCATGTTCTTTGGCATCATTGACATCCTTCAAGACTATGACATTAGCAAAAAATTGGAACATGCCTACAAGTCCATCCAATATGATCCAACCTCAATCTCAGCTGTTGATCCTAGGCAATACTCAAGACGCTTCCGAGATTTCATTTTCAAGATTTTTGTTGACGATGCATGATGTTCGTCGCATCAATTAGATAAATCCTAGTAGAATTGCACCAAATTACGTGGGTAAGTTCAACAAAAATGTCAAAGAAGATCTCCTGACGTAGATTACTTTGTATATTTAACTGTTGTTTCTGCTTACAAAGCAAGAAAGAAAATCATTTACTTGTACGTTGGTTTCCATTGATTAATTCTTTCGTTTTAACTAGAGAGAACTTCCATGGTGTTTCTAGCTTATTTGTTGAAATGGAGCATTGTACAGTATCTTCTTATCATTGCCCTTGAGTGTATAATAAAGGATTCTAAGAATTCCAAACAATCCGAAAGAATTTATCTCGCTCATCGATGGCTCCTCCATCAAGCTGCTTATGCATTAATGAAGATATAGAATGAAAAAGCACATTGATGGGTGAATCTAGCACATTTAAAAGGTGATCGGTGATACTACAAATTCTTTCCTTTATTTAGTCCTACTTGCTACTTGTTGAGGTCGCATGATAATTTTCTAAACGAAGTCGCATGGGCAAGCCTCCCCGCAAACTCAGTTTTAGGAAATTTCCATGGAGGTCGTGGGTTTAGCCATGCAACCTCCTTATAATCACCTTCATCTGCACAAAACAGGCTTGGTTAAGTCCTAGGTAGAAACCAAATACAAAGATGCGATTGCAGAAACAACAAATCCAAAAAAAATAACTCTAGAAGCACAATTCCAAAACCCCTTGATGTCCCAAGCGACAATCCAGTGCTCCAACAGCCTGAAATCCAAAACTACAAGTCGGCAATCACACTTAGAGAACCATGACCACACCCTAGCGGTTGTAAATCCAAAACATTAAGCACATATTAGCAAATAATAATCCAAAATCACAACACCAAGTTCCAAACTAAATTGCAACATTCTTAATGCCATGCGATAAGAAAAGTGTAATTACAAACAATATCCACATAAGTATTTACAAATTGCAACTAAAGTCATGTATCCCTAAAGCTATACTAATATCTCCTTCTACGTCAAGAGAAAAATATGCCATAACACAAGATGAGAGAAGGTCGTGCTAAAGGAGTCTCTAACGAACAATCCGATAGCTCAACATGTGAGTCAGGGAGATCCCTTAGTGGAACTAAGCTAAATCGTAATGCTGTATGTTGCTATATGACCCCCTCCCCATGGTCGAACGTTGTGAGAACCAGGCATGCCTCTCACATAGTGCTACTGGAGTGGACTGTTCTCCTACAGAAATTTGCGATGGCGTGAGGTAGGAGCCTCAAGAGCTAGTCCCAACCTCACCAAGATCTATGGAGTAGCAAAACCCTAACAACATATTATCACCGTGGCTACCCCATCTATACGACCATCTTGCTTTGCCTCCTCTAGTTCTAATTTTAGCTCGCTTGGGGTGTTGTTCTAAGAGGATAAGCTTAGGCTCCTCCACATGAGGAGGGTCCTCTGCAGCATGTGGATATAACACCAACCCGCCGTGTTCATCTAAGAACCGGAGGCCTCTATCCACTAGCTCTTGAGCTATAGTGATGTCATACATCATCTAAATGGAGCGAAGTGTGTTAACCAGCATCAAAAGGGAGAAAGTGAAAGGAAAAAAAAAAAAAAAAAAAAAAAACCTAACAACATCATGTGGCTAGTATGACTTTAGGTGTGTAGGCGTTTCACTTACACCTATAACAACTCACAATAGGTGAGGTACCGCTAAGTATGCTCCTAATACTATGGCCATTACTCAAGGTCAATACCGTAAATAGGTCGTGGATGTATTACCCTTATCTTGCAGTCAGCCCAATACTGGATATATCTACTATGCTACTCTCTCCAATCAATGTTAGTCATCCCCCGAAGTTCAATTTGATGTAGGTGCTTACTAGTATTCGTAGCCTGAAACTCTTATTGGAAACCTTCGAACCATCGAATGACATGACTAGGAAAGTGATACTCAACAATGTAGAAACATATGAAAGGGACAAGGGTCATCCATATATTTTACCTAACTCTACAAAACTCTAAGAGAAGCTGAAGTAATTGCTTAAAGTAGGCTGCCATACAACTTGTCACGATGACATAAAATCTTAGTAAGTATATGAGTTTAGTAGAAAAATGTGAAATTAGTAAAGATTATAAGGACCATACCTACTAGGAGTTCTATAGATCAAATGCCTCTCTATAGGATAGAACTAAATGTGTTGAATACTATGTAGTATCAAGCTCTACCCTCCACCTCGCTACCAAAGGGTAACCATCCTCGATTCTAAAACCACGTCTACTTAACGAGGCTATGTAAGGGAACCTATCCTATGCCTAAACCTGTAGGAGGATCATCACTCCACCAATCTTGCATGTCCTTAAGCATACGACAAGACATAACTATCGATATAACCATGCCAAACATGTTAAGCCCCAACTATATGTCCCAACCATAATGAAGTCCTTGAGTAAGGGCAAGAACATGAAGTGGACAAATCTAAAAGATTTATTTGCAAATAGAGATCCTCCAACCTACCAGGGTATGTAGGATCGTATGTATTGCTTAACAGTCTCAATGTTAGCATGCCTAAGTAAAATCTTAAGCTTACTGCTCTATGAGGATGGCCATGCCCAATTCCCCTTCCTCTAGTTATCCTATAGGATGTCCCCTAACAACTACTAACACACTTCAAGTAATGTTACATTTGTACTACTAGTAACTGTAACACCATCCACCTTGAACCCAAGCTAAACCTCCATTTCTTGGAGTGTGATGATCATCTCGTCCTAAGCCATGTGGCATGTGTGTGTCTCAATCCTCTTGATGAGTTTTAAATTAGTTATATTTTAATTAGTGATTTTTCATGATTTTCTCTTAAAATTTAAGTTTATTTTTAGGTAATAATACTTAGTTAAGTCAAATTTTGTTTTCTAGGTTTTAAAATGATTAAGGTGAGAAAATGAGAAGATCAAGACAAATTTTACTCAAATCGAAGCTAAAATAACCAAGTTATGAAAGTTTGAAAATCTACACAACCAAACAACATGACTGTATTGTTTTCAAGTAAATTTAGAGCTTGTTTTCAACTATTACAGCTTAAGATACAACCAAAAGACACAATCGTGTCCCTAGTCTTGTCTTTTCCAGCTAACCTAATCTTTTATCTCTTCATATATAAAGCCTTGTTAAGGTGTATCTTAGAAAGAAGAACTTTTTTACACGAATTGGAGAGAGCTTATCGAAACAAGAACACTTAAGGAGCAAGAGGATCATCAAGAATTTAAGATTCAATTTTTCTTTAAACTTCATGATTTTCTTTCCTACAATTTTCTATTCCTTGTTTTTAGATTATTATTTTAAGATGTGTAGTGACTAGATTTTTTATATCTAGGTCTTATAGAACCTATATCTATTCATGTGATATGAGTATTATTTGATTAATTTAATTCTTTAGTCTGTTCTTGATTCAACCATGTTTGCTTCATGATTTAGGTTATTATTTCTACGGGTAGTAATTTAAAGTTTGATATCTTATAAGAGAATCGAGAGATTTTTTATAAGATTAGATCTAAGCATAATTGATAAGGATTATTACAAGATTAGAGATAATTTGCAAGATTCTCCCAGAATTTTGAATTTAAATGTAAAGAATTTATTGTTCAATAATGTAATCTTATATCATGCAATTAAAAAGAGATTCTAATAGATGATTTTAGGGTTAGGATTAATTGGCTTGAGAAAGTAATTAACTTTAGTAGAGAATTTTCTCGGTCAAGAAAGATTAAAAAGTAAATTAGATTATCTTTAGGAAAATCACGTGTTTAATCTAGGGGAAGCAAAATCTAGGTACAACATTGAATCTTGAATTAATTTCTAATTGAATTGCTTTATTGTTAATTCTTAAATTACGTCTTAGTTAATCTTTAAATTAGTTTTAGCAGTAATTTAGATTTACTTCTTTAAGTTTCTTGAAATTTAATTTGCCAGTTAGATAATAGAGACCTAATGAATACTAGTAGTCAGAGTCTTTGAAGGATCAATACTTAGACTTAATCTACTATTACAATTTGATAAGGTGCACTTACCTAACACATCACCTCTACCTCTCCACTAAGGCTATAATGAGGTGCCAATCCATCTATATATATGGTAATCTACTAATGGACATGAAATCGAACTTCACAAGATATGGCTCTAGGCATAGATCAAGCAAGATCAACTGTTCACCCTTTTTTAAGGCTAACTCATGCCATTAAGTGTTTAGATATGTTGGTCCCTACAAGAGAACACATGGTTGATCATCTGTCTACACGCTGGCTCTACCTTTCCATGTCCCGATCATTTGTGATATGTATGTTGTTTAGATATAACCCGTACCCATCATTTCAGCAATTCGTCATTTCTCTTCTCCTAAAGGTCTACACAATTGTAAAAAGTCTTTTTTACAAAAGTTATGACTAATTAGGCCCAAGATGATTTCAAAACCGAATTGTAACTCTCAATAATGTTTGACGTCATGTATCCGAAGCAATAGTACCTATCTTTTGCTAGTGACCACTTATCAATGTTGAGTTTTGCAAACTGCAAGGGGCATCTAGCTTCACCTTCCACATTTCCTCCATCAAAGCATAAAAGTTATGATACTATACCTACATACCCACAGATGCAGCTAAATTCTTGTACATTTGGTTCTTGTATTTCTAGTTGAAGTTACCAGAGACATGTTGTACACAAAACCTCCATACTACAAAAGCTGTCTTCTAACCCACACTTTCATCATCAAGTGCCTTTTTAATTCCAATGTACCTATCAAAAGTGAGGCAAAGTGTTTTTTGCCTACCACCAACTATGTAAAGCTTCAATTTACCCCAAGTCATCTCAAACTACGTTTTAACTAATGCAAAAGCCAATAGTACTATGCAATTGTTCCTATCTATGCTCCAAGTGACCAAGAACTTGTGCCCATACTTTTTGTATAGGAAAGTACCATTTATGCAAACCACTAGTTAGCAAAATTTGAAAGTCTCCACGCATGGTCTAAATGTCTAGAAGACCCATTTCAAAGTAGGTACACCTGGTTCACTAAACCTTTTCCACCCTCTGTCCACCTACATCCCTGGATTAGTGATCCTTATTATATTCAAGAGTTTTAGAAGTTTATTGTAAAATTTCTCCCAATTATTGTACACCATCTCGATAACCTTCCTTTTCCCCTTAAATACCCTTCTTTTACTCATCATATAGCCAAACTCATCCTATATGTTCTAAGCAAGGTCGGTAATAGTAATATCTAGATTGGTTTTGGCATTACTAATAAAGCATCTAACCGTTAGATTATTATCAATCTATCGATGGTCCTGATTCATAGCTAAATTGATACACATATGTGGTCCCTCGAGGATAGTGATAATTAACATCTCCATTGGTGCCTCTTACATGTACGTAACCTCTACTTACACCCATGGTTTTTCTCCATGCAACAAATTGGCCATAAGGTTTTCTTTGATTCAACAACTTGAAAGTTGCAATAATGCCTAATGTGATAGTTTTTATGGCTTCTTAGGGTTTAGCCTTTGTGTTGAAATGCATTCCTAAGCTCAATTCATCAATGCTTGAAGTGTTACTACACAATGCATTCTATTCTGCCTAAGAGTTGACATATCCCTTACCCCCTCCAACATTGAAGAATAGAATCAGATCTTTAACAACCCCTTGAATCATCCCTAACCCTTGGGATTATGTTGGTGCTTGCATTGTTTACATACTCATTGAAGAATGGACTACCAATACATTACTGCCGACCACCTCAACATTCACCCCGATGCTTCTATTAGTCCCTTTCTCATCACCATCACCATCACCATCATCATCATTATTGTTGGTCCCGTATAAAATATCAAGAGAAAAGATGAATTGATATCTTTAAAATTTTTTAAAACATTTTCAATGTAAGTTGAAAATACCCCTCTTAATAACTTAATTTAGTAAATAGTAATACTTTAATATTTTGCACATGATTAATAAAACAAATAAATAACTTAAAGTAAAAGAGACAAAAAGGAGAATATCAAGCCTAGGATTTATAGAGCTTTAACCTTCTACCTATTACTCTCTTCTGGCTTCACTATTGAGGACTTGATTTACTTCACCAATGTCATTCCACTTAATCTACTAAATCACGACAAATCATAAAAATTTTACAAGAATTTACCATATATAAGCTTCACATTATTTTGTTTTGCCTATTTAGCCTTTGTACAATTTAATCTAATTATAGATCTATGGAGTATAATTCAACTTCTCTCAAACAACAAATAATGTTTACAAAATAAAAGTAAGAAAAATAATACAAATCTAAAATAATTTAATACAAAAAAAAATGAAAAATAATGAATAATCAGTATTGGTTCAACTCTCTGAAGAAGTATCTAAGAAGTGATGTGTGCTCTTTCAGATGGTAGAAAATGATCACAATTAGACTATAAAGTATATGTTTTTCTTTTCTTCTTAAAACCATACTTGACACTTTGAATTCTTTCTCCTTTTATATTAGAGTCTTCCAATGGCTAAATTTGTTAAAGATTATCTTAAATTCGATTTTATCCAATTCTAAAATCTAAAAGATAATCCATAGATATTTTAGAGAAAATCTTAGAGTTTGAATTTGAAACCTTATCCTATAATCTTATCTTGGCCAAATCCTTTTTATTGGATATGCTATGATCAACAATGCCAAATAATCATGAATTTTAAAATTAAAATCCCATTAAATTCTAAAACAACCTTATCCTTATTCAATCTTAGATATTTTCTTATGGTTTATATCCAAAAATCAATTCACATAGAAAAAATCCCCATAGATATTAATTACAACTTAAGTAAAATGGGATTAAGTATATTTTCCTAATATACCCAATCTAATAGAGCTAGGCCTTGTTCACTTCAAATTTGATGTTGTATTGTTTTTCAATGTTACTTTTCTAGATTGACTATCTAAATGACCTTTTGAAGAGTCTCAGTTTACTTATCTTCAAAGTTTCTGAATAATTTTTTAAAGTACTTGTACTAACTCTTCTTATAAAAGTTTCTAAAATATTCTCTGAAGATTTTCAAACTTGTCTCTTTTTCAATCAATTCTCACAATCTGAAAAAGTTTATGAATGTAACTTAATTTTGCAATTTTTTAATTTCTGAAGAACTTTCTAAATATATGTACGCTTGTAAGTTCATTAACATTCCTCTCTTTTTGTTATCATCAAAATTTATGAGAGATATCTAACAATCATCATCCTCCTTCTCATCTTTCTCTTCATCTACCTCATCATTACTGTCCAAGCCTATGGCAATCCTCTCCTAATCGGGATCATATGTCGGGTCTCCTTACCAAATTTACCCATAATCTGCATCAAGCTGTTTTTCATTCACATCTATATTCACTTCTTCATCCTACTCCATGGATTCTAATATAGTACGTAGTTTAGGTGCTCCATACACTTAAATATCACTCATAGTAGATTAAACTTGTTATGTTTCAAAGTTTGTGGTGTTCTCCTGAATGGTATTACCTTTGAGGTTTACACTTGACTACCTACGAGTCCTTACATATATATGTTGCATGTAAACTTCCCCAAAAACTTCCACAATCTCAATGAAATTCTCAACATCATTATCATCATCTTTGATAGGCATCAGATCATACTACACTCTACCTTGATAATAAGATGGATGCCAATGTATGATCTCCATGCCAATTATATCAATACTAATGCTATTACAAATCCTCTGCAAAAAATAGCTATAGTTTGTATCCTTCTTCATTTTCAGCTTCTTATGTAGCTTCCTATTATACTTCCATCCCATATTGCCATTAACAATGTTTCCATACGCATACACAATGATTTTCATATACCTACCATTTTTCACCTATTTAGTACATAGGTCATCAATTAGCATATCCATCCAAAGGTAACAATTTTTCTACATCACATATCATATGTTATTTGCCTAATCTTACATGGCATTTCCATATACATTACAAAAACAATACAAAAAATAAAAAATGTACCAAAACTATACATAAATTTATTATGGCATAAATAATACAAAAGAAAATAGAAACCAAAATTTTCATATACATTACAAAGCCCTAGATTTTCTAAGCACAGACATGAAAGTAAAAAAAATAAATAAATAAATGATAAATGCAGTAGCATAACAGAATTAAGTGAGTTTAACTTACCAATTGCTAAATACTAGAGTGCACTATAGAGTAGAAGTGTAAGAAAGAGTGTTTTGTCTGAATTTGAGAGAATTCTAAGAACAAATATGAAGGATAGGGCACTAGCTAGGGTTCTATGAGGGTTTATATATGCAAGAAGAGGTCATATGTTTTTCATGTAACTTTGGTTAATACTAAAATTGCATGGAAACCATACCACTTCTTTTATTTTGCTAAAGTCACTTGCAAACAATTTGACTTTAGTATAACTAAACTGAGGTCGCATGGTTTACATGTGACTTTAGTTCAAAATTTGATGAACTACCTCACAATGGTAATATTTATACAAGGGGGCATATTTTGTACTATTTTATGAAAAAGACCCCATTTTCATACAAAACTTAAAGGACAAGGTTATAAAACATCCACCATTTTCTTTTCATAACAAGGATAAATAATGCATTGTTAATAAGGAATGCAATTAAATATGAAGATGAATAAATAGCAAATGGAAAAGACGGTTAATAATAATTAAGGAATAATTAACAAATAAGTAAAGTGATGAATATATGATAAAGTAATTATATTATAATATATAGTTTCGAAAACTCTTCCTTTATATAGTCCTACATTCATAATGTCTTTTACTTATTATTTTTCTTAAAACCACCTTTTAAAATGTCATTTACTTTTAAAATATTAATCTTTTCTTCTATTTTTATTATGACACATTAATTTAGCAAATGGTAGATTATATGTACAATTAGTTTAAGAATTCATTTTAACATTTCATGTATATCTACCTACTTCCACTTATATAATCCAAAACAATTATAGAAAAAAACATTCACACACTAGGAATACCATTCCAGGATTTGAATTTGCCCTCTAAAATCAATCTTTATTTCGAAACTCCCTTGCAATGAACACAATCTCAAGTTTGCGTTCAAGAGAAAGGTTAGAGAGCATAACCATTTGATGTTGAAGATAATGCAGTCAATGTACATAAGGGTTTATTATGAACACTTTATAATAGTGATAAGCTAGAGTCACTTAATTTTATTATTAGAGAATAAATATTTTGTAATGCGGTCATTTTTTATATGCTTTCAAAGTATTTATGTGTATATTTAAGTAAAATGGCCTCTCTCTTTTTTCTACACTTTGATGTTGTCTATATGATGTTTTATTTTAATATCAACAATGTCTTATAAAGTTTATTTTAAGCTAAATTCATCATGTTTATTAATTAATTTTATCCATTAAAGTTAACTATATTTTTTGGCCAACATAGTGGTAAAATATTCTTTTCCTTAATATCAATTGTATTTACTATCCACTTTTAAGGAGGTTTATATAACATAGTGGTATCTTTTCCTTATTCTATTTACTATCCAATAAAATTAATTATCCACCATGTTTTAATTTAGCAAATGTAGTATAGAAACAGGCATTTTATACACTTAGTGACTATATAGCGCAATGGTAAAAATATGTTGTCCCTTATTGATAACTATGAGTCATTGGCACTTTAAGAGTAATATGTATTTGATAAAATTCATTTTCATTAGAGTGATCTATCATTTTTTTTTTTGGATTATTGTATTCTTTAATACATATTTAATTATAGAAATGAAATATAAGTCCTACTTAATTGAATTTTTCTTCTCTTTTTTTTTTTTTTTGAATCATGTATGCTTGAAATCAATAGTTTGTTATGAGCAAGCTTTTCAAAATTTTCAACATGTAAATTCATATATTTGAATCATTTTCTACAAAAATAATTTATTAAACAATAAGGATTTTGTTGTTTCTTTTACAATGGTTTCCTTTTTCTTTCTAGTTTTCTTTTTTATTTTCTTATACAATATCTAGTTTGTAGTAATTTGATGCAAAAATTAAGGTGGTTGCATTTACATGATGAAAGGTGGCATATGGCTTTCAATTTTCATATGTGGTTAGTAATAAAGAAATTATTCTTCTCATGACAACATAATAGAAACTGAAAAAAATAAAATACTTAATAGTTTACATCCATTGTCATGTATATAACCATTAGCCACTTTCCAAAACAATTATATATGACCTTTTATTGTTTCTAATTTAATAACGGTATCAATTAAAAAAGGGTAGGACTGTTTTTTTTTATTTTTAACCAACTACATTATACCTTGGAGATGAAAGATTTTAATCTAATCCATTCAAATTCAATGAGCGACCAGTATTAATACCAATAGACGACAATGGCCTTAGCATATATAGTAGGAGATTGGTGTAGATTTGAATGTATAAGGTGATTGTATGTTAAAAAGTTTTACTTTATATAAATGATGATGATATATAAGAACATGTTATATATTTTAAGTTTTCAAACATTATAATTAAGCTAAAAGAAAATAAATAGATTTGAGTATTCTATAATTTATATGCATAACCACATAATTACAAATGTATTATAAAAACATGGTAAAATATATTTAAATTTATTGTAATTGAAGAGACTGTAAATGAATACAATATTTTCTACTCAAATGCACTAAGTTTATCAAAACATTATGACCAAATTACTCATCTCAAAGCATGATAATTATAGAATTATTATACGTTATCTATAAGCTTTATACATGTATATTATAATATTTATTTCCCAATATATTTACACATTTAAAAATTGGCATTAACACATAACAACAACTAAACCTTATGATATATCTTGTTTATATAATTATTAAACTTTCTTTAAGAAAGGTACCATTAAATAGAATATGTGGAACCTTGAGAATGATTATAACATTTATGTAATTTAGTTGTAAAATAACATAATTATATGTATTCAAGATATTCCACTCGTATATTTTGAAATATTATAGCTCTTTCTAAATGTTGCATCATTTCAAATAAAATCATCTAAATTATTATAATATATAATTTTGGAAATATTTGTGATCCGTAAAACTTCATTGATAATACCTTTTTGAATTACTATTTAACTAGATACGATTTTTAATTTTTATGGTTGAGACCCTTTCAATTGTAATATTTTGGTCATTCTTCTTTTCAACTATATATCTACAAGACGTTTTTTTAAAGTAAAAAATGGAAAGATTTTCAACTCTTATGTACTTAATGTCAAATGACATTATTATCATAAGAATCCATAAAGAGTTACAACTCTTTTAATAAATATAGCTTTTCATTTACAGATATAGAAATACAATCAATGGTCATACAAAACAATTAGTTATATTATTAATTTTTATGTGAATTTATTTTTTTTATTTGTATATATTTCAAATTATAATCCACAAATGGTACAGGGCATTATTTCATGTAATTTGGAAGGCTCTTACAATTATCAACTATTACTATGGTTCCTTATTTTCGATTCATTTACACTTTATACTTAATGTGATCCTAAATTTGAAGTTCTTTTGAGGATTTTATTTACCAAAAATATATTATTAAAGATAATTTGAAATGTTAAATGTGAGGTTGACTTGAAACTAATTATTTTCCCCCTTTATTTTACCACTAAAGACTTAAAAGTAAAACTAGTTGTCTTATTTTGAAGGATATTAAGCTTATTGAAATTATAAATTCAAATTTTAATGTCTACTTTTTGTAATTCATTTTCAAATATAGAGCTTATTAAAACAAAATGAGTAGATATCTTCAAGTATGTTTTGGAATTCTTTAAAAAAATAAATGACATGTTTTATATTATTTTTCTTTTTACAATTACTACATAATGATGTACACATAACTAAATCGTACAAATGTTTAAATATTTTGATTTAGATAGTGCCATAATACTTTTATTAATGTATTCAAGTGATATTAATAAGTAATAATATAGCCAAACCATATTAATACAAATTAACAAAGTAATAGTGATGGCCAATCTATATTAGTCAATATTAATATAGACATAATATCTTGGTAGATATTAACATATATTAATATAGTCAAACTATATTGACACATATTATTATTGTAATAGTAATAGTCAAACAATATTAATATGATGTATATGAATGCAATAATATTGATGGCCAAACTATATTAATACAATTTGAGCTATATCAATATATATTAATATAGTTACACTCTATTAACACGTATTAATACAAATAAACTATATTAATACAATAATAACGATAATCAAAAAGTATTAATACATGTTAATACGATAATAATAACAGTCAACAATATTAATGTAGTCAAATTAATTAACATATCATAAGCTAAAATTTCATTTTTGATTGCATACCCACTTAAAATGCTTATTTGTCTATCTATCTATTGTTAAGTGAATTCCTTCTCTTTTTGGCCTTAATATTCCATCAAAATAACATTTTATATTAAATGAACCATTTTACTTAGAAATTTTATATTAAATGAACCACTTCACTTAGAACTCTTGTAAGGATCATTTGCATTTAACCTATACTACATCTCCTCTTATTTTTATGAACATGGTTACAAATTTCTTCCTATTTTTTTCCTTAACTAAAAGAATTAAGTACTCATATTAATTTCAAACATAATTTAAACCTGTAATAAAAAACTTTCACATTAAATAAATGATTTTTGGTAAGTAAATAAATATATATAGTGAGTTATTTGTTTTCGGTACTTCATATTACTTAAATAAGTTTTTTAACGTGTTTTTTATAATAAATGAAAATATTAGATTTTATTTATAAATTTTGTTTAAAAATATATGTATTCATTTTAAAAAAATTTATCCATACTATGTGAGCTCTTTAACCAATCATATTATAATTCCAGAAGCACTTGCCTTTTATAACAAGAGAATAATTTAATAGAATGTATTTTTATAATTTTTCATTATATTATCATATGATAAATAAGTGTACATTGTTGTTATTATTATATCATAGGGGTGAGCGGGTACAATGTGGGTAAGTTATGGGGCTTTCTTGTATCTTACCCTATGAATATATATTCCAAAACTTACTACTCGTATCCTACCTTGTAATACTCTAAAACCGTCTTATACGTTATACATTATACCTTATACCTTGTAAATTATATAGGATACAAGATACCTTGTAAAATGTATAGATCTTTTTTTTTCATTTTAAATTTTAATATGATTATTTTTTCAAAACATAAAACAAACTTGACCTCTTTTTTTTCTTTTTTCAAAAGCAATTGCTTAATTTAGCTAATCTTTCAAATGATGCCAATGAATGGATACCATTGAGATCTATTCCCAATGAATTCTTTTCCTTAAATAGTTCTTTAAACATTATTATTATTGATGAATTTTTACGAACGCATTATATAAAACATTTTTTGTGTAAATAAAATATTCTTTTATAATAATCACATTGTAGAAATATTTAAGAAAATAAACATAATATTTTAAAAGATGAAAGCTATAAACATCATCTTGATGTAAGATCTACAAAATTTATTAAAATTTGAGTAAAAGATAAATAAGATTATGTAATTCAATAATTATAGATTTGATAATAATATAGGATCAAGCAATTAATCACGAGATATTGAAGATATAACGTGGAAAATGGAACATAACATAAATTCAAACTAAAATATTTTTCTTCCTCAAGGCACATGTATTAGTAAAATAATCTCCATATACTTTAAGAAAAATAGATATTACTTTAGTAATAATGCCAAATCTTTATCAAACATAAACAAAAAGAAAAAAAAAACTATTCTACTATACAAAACAAGTAAATAGACGTACTTTATGGCTTGTAGGCGGTATTAGAATGAAATATTAAGAACTCAAATTCCCTTTTTTGAATTTTATTAGATGATAGATTTAGCAAAAGAGAAAATAGTAGAAGGAAAATGACAATTAAGTAAACACTAAAAACGAAAGATCGTAAGGAAAAGACTCACAAGCGTTTAGTTTAATGTTTTTTATAGTCTAGGTTTTACTTTATTTTAATGAGATGATATCATTTATTTATTTATTTTTATTTAATTACTATTATAGAGTTAAGACCTTGAAACTCATACTTAATCTGCTTTGAATTATAGGTTCTAAGGTAGGTATAAAGTATCCTAACTTCTTACCCATACCCTACCCTATAAAAATAGGTTCCAAGAAATTATTACCTAGAATCTACCATTTTGCCTTAATGACCTACCCAATCAAATAGGATCTAGGTGGATACCTTATACAATAGGGTTATCCGCTCATCCCTATCATATTATTATTGTTGTTGTTATTATTATTATTATTATTATTATTATTATTATTATTATTATTATTATTATTATTATTTACACTTTTTCAATTAATAAATAAATATACTAGTAAACATCAAGCTTCTATTATACATCATTAAATAGGAAACATAGTTTTTATTTGAGATCTTATATAACTATTACTTACACTTTATACTAAGCACAACATGACTATGATATGAAGTGTGTGTAAGAGAAATTCTATGTTTTTTTTTTAATTTTTTTAATACTCACATTATCACTTCACATATGTTTTCCTTTTCCTTTGAATATTTAACAAATCATATACACGAGTCATTTGTTTTCAAAACATTGCATTGCTTAAATATTTTTTAAAGTATTCTTTATAATACATAAAAAAATCATTAGATTACATTTTCATTTTTGGTTTTTAAAGAAGATTATAATCACTATTTGAATTTTTATCGGCACATTACATGAGGTTTTTAACTAGTTGATAAATAAGTCAAGTGCTTAATAAATCGATAGACATAATAAAAAGAAAGGTTATCCTTCATCATCATCTACGTCTGATACCAATAACACAAGGTTTTCAATCATTTGCTTACTTAAAGGACCATACAGCATGGCTACATTTAAAAACAAATCTAAGTCATTTGTTTAAAGTAATTAAATCTAAGTCAATTGTTATTTTAAAACTCTAATAACTTTTAAAACTCTAATAACTTTAACCTTTAGAGCAGGTTCAACAAAAAAACTATAATAAATGAGAGAAAAGAATAAGAAAAATATGAACGTAAAAGAAAAATTAGAAAAAAATTTTAAAAAAGGAAAATTTTAAATAATATAGCTATATCCAAATTAATCTAATTAATCGAAAAAATTTGAAAAAATTATAAAGTTAAAAAAAAAGAGTAAATTTAAAAAAAAATCAAAATTAAGTAGGTTGTGCAAACCTTTGGCCATAGGTAACCACTTATGACCATTTTTCAAAAAATAAAATTTAGGAAATTCGATCCGACAAGATTTCTACTATTATTTTTTTTTTCCCCAAAAGGCCACCACCTATGGCCGCTTAGTAGGTCATCAACCCACTTTTTAAGGTAGGCTCCAACCCATTTCATTTTTTGTGGCTAGATTTTTTTTTAATTGTTTGAACTAATTAATAATTTGTATATACTTATGTTTTATATATCTAATTATATATTTTAACTTTTATCTTTTGATTTTTTTTCATTTTTTCCAATTTTTTTTTATTATTTATCAATATATTTTATTCTTTTACTATAATATTTATGACTTTTTTCTTCTTCTTCTTTTTTTCTACATCTTCTTTTCACCAAAGATCAACTCCCCATGCTGTAGATGGGATACTCTTACCATTACAGCCATTAGAGGCCTATAATTTACTATCAACTAATAACTATTGAAGGCAGGGCTTCGATTATTACCTAGCTTTTACTTTGAAATGGACAAAATAACTATACGTAGCCCCTTTTACTAAAGATCAGCTCATTATACTATAGGTAGGCAACCCTTACCATTAGAAGACTATGGTTTACCATTAGAGCAGTTAAAAGATGATCATTTCCTTTTCCAATAAAAGGCTCTTTTAATTTGTATGATTAGTTTTAAGTGACAATATTTTAAAATTTCCTACTAAATATAGAAGGCTAATTTTATATTGTCTTAAGCCTATGTTTAATGCATTATTTATTTAAACTTGATTGCTTAAGCTAAGTTATATGGCTCAAATATTCAGGTTTATAATTGAGATGACTTAAGAAGAGTTGGCTTAGTGGGCTTAAAATAAACAATGTTAGACCAGTCTATCCGCTCTCAAGCTCTCTTAGGTAGGCTTGCAAACTCAATAAGGCAAGCTACTAGGCTTGGGCCCATAGTAATCTCATCAAGGCAACCTTAAATAAGCATACTTAATCTCAATTGTATACCGTTAATATGATCTAATGGTTACCATTAGACCTAAGGGTCTATAAATACCCAGCCATGTCTATTCAGTAGACACTTCATAAGCTCTCGAGATTAGAGAAACAATACTATCATGTGGATTTTCTATTCTTAAAGATCAAAACATCTCTCAAGTGAAGAACAAGTCAACACTCAGTTAAGAATAGTGAGATTGATGTATAATAGCTCCCTGATCTGTTACAAGTGTGCTTGAGCTACTAAGACTACTTATTTCTCATCCCAACCATTTTTCTCCAAGTCCTCCCTAGAAGTACCATTCACGTATTGCTCCTCTAAGGTTATGTGCAATGTGGCATTCCCCTTTAACTATGCGAAAGCCTAATAGTAATAAACGAGGACTTATACCTTCTTTAAGACCACCAAGGAATACATAAACTAATAACCTTAGTGCAATAAATGTTGGAAGCTCGTATCTATAGTTAAAAAAAAAAAAGATAAATAAGTAGCTGTTAGTAAGGGCTGCAAGTGACTTTACAAAAATGATGGGCTCAAATCCCATCTCTACAATATTTTTTTTTGTTGTTGAAAAATTAGGTTTGACTTTTGAAACTAGTAATTAATTACTAGTAATCACCCCTTTTTCTTTCTTTCTCTTTTTTTTTTTTTTGTTTCTTGGGTTAGGGTATTAGGGGGGTATACATAATCTATCCCTATATTATCATAGTCAATTATACCAAATCACTTATCCCATCAAATTAAACACATTAATTGAACTTGGGTGGATAGTGGTAATCAAACCTACATCCTCTCCTTGGTAAAGAGAAATTTTACCATTCAAATATATCCAGATTTTTTTGTTCTTGACTTGATATAAAGTGTTTGGATAATAGTTATCCCCAACCCAACTAGATACTCTTGATTTCAATTTCGAATATAGAATTAAAAGGAATACTAATATATTTGATACCACCTCGCAAGAGTAGGAGACTCATGCTAACCCTATTTGGCAAGACTTGCCTCCACTACTTGAAGATGCCAATCAAGACAACCCTACCAAATAGGGCAACCCTACCAACTAGAATAATCCAGTAACAAAGAACCCTCCAAACCTCTCATAAATGATGCGGGTTATGTAAGAGGCCTCAAGCATGGCAGAAGACTAGTTTATAGATGCAATCACTAATCTTATGCTAAGAATGGATGCCATTGATATGCAGCAAGGCATGGCTTTACCTAGCCCCACTATTGTAGCATACCAAGGTGCCACTGCCTTCGTTCAACCACTTAACACTCCTATCATTCAGGAGAACACTACTCAATGAAGAGGTTATCAGACCCTTGCTTCAGCAATTGCAATCAGCCAAAACCCACCACTTAAGGCAAAGAATAGAAGGATCTACCTAAGTGGCTCTTCCTCTTCTTGTTCTACTCTTTAAATTGCACTTAAAGGGCCTACTAGCAAACTAAACCATATTCCTCCTGCGCCAGCTAAAACTATGGTGTCCACTTCAATAGCCATGACTACATTATTATCTTCTTTATTATAAGGGAAGAACTAGATTAGTATATGAAGGAAATGCATACAAAGCCACTTACTATACTACTGGATCCTTAACTTCCATATAATCAGCGTTTGTTGCTAAGCCATATCCAAAGGACTATGTGAGTCCAAACTTTATTAAGTTTAATGGCAAGCAAGAGAGTGCTAAGGAGCATCTTATGAAGTCCATTAAGACATTAGATGTCTATGACTTAGATGATGACCTCAAGTTTAATGAATTTTTCAAATTGCTTACTAAGAAGGCGTGCACTTGGTACGTCAACCTTTCTATTGAGTCAATAGACTCATAGGGAAGTATGTGCAAAATGTTCAAAGAGAAATTTTTCTCCACAAAAGAAAATGTCACATTAATGGATATGGGGCACATTAAGCAAAAGCCCAAAGAAGACTTGATGGATTAAATTGAACATTGAACGTTTCAGGGAACATTCTTTAGACATCCAAGACATATGTAAGGAAAAGGAGTTAGTGAAATTATGCATATGAGGAATGTTTTCTTAATACACTGTCCACCTAGAAAATCTTAGTTTATGTACTTTCACCATACTCGTAGAACAAGCGCAAAGGACTAATAATTTTGCTGCAAGACAATAGGGAGAAGGTGGAAGGTATAACAAGCAACCTTCCTCTATGAGCACGACATAAGGTAAAAGCTCTAAAATAATGAGAAGCCTAAGAACGATAGGGCAAAAAGCTCTTTAAAGGTAACCCCATTCTCATGTCCAATGGGCAAGGTTCATGCTTTATTGGATGAATAGCTATATGATGGGAATATAAGGCTCTCAAGGGTAGAACACTTACTAACAAATGAAGAGAAAAGGGATCTAAAGTTTTGTCAATTTTATAGAGTCGTAGATCATTCCACTAAAGATTGTTGGACACTAAAAAGAATATTCAATAAAAGGGTTTAAAAGGGGGAACTCATTATTGAGAACAACGATGTTCATCAAAATCCCCTGCTAGCATACATTGACCAACATAGTGTGTTGTACATGTTGCTATGCATGAACCTACATTAATAGAAAAAGAACATACACATCCTATTGAGGCATATGAAGAGGAGGGAAAGACACTTGACACCAACACAAATGAAAGCATTAATGTTATGTCGGCATTACTAAAGACCTCTAATTTCATAAAGTTCTTTTACCTTCTCAGTTTTAATGAGGAGCTGTGATTTGTGGTAGCAACTACACTTAGAAAGATTTATGAAAGGCGATATGGAGAGTGCAACATAGCACAACCTATAAAGAGAACGACACTCGCATATGAGAATGTGATCCTCTTTGCCAATGCTGATATGTGTGTAAAGTACCCAGATCACAATTGCTCTCTATAAGTAGAGAGCATACTCAGTGGATACCTAATTAAGAGGACATTTATTGACAACAAATCATTCCTAAATATCATGCTAATGGCAACATTCAAAGCCACTAAATTAAATGTTTGATACCTAATAAAGTAACTCATTGCAATACAAGGATTTAGTGACTCTCCTATAAAAACTATCAGTTATGTTAATGTAAATCTCAAAGTTAGACCTACCCATAATATAGTCAAGTTCCATGTGATTGATGCACCAATACCTTACCACCTACTTATTAGAAGGAAGTAGCTACATGATCATAACCTTATCCCATCAACCTTGCATCAATGCATTAAGGGTCACTAGAAGGGAAAAGATAACTTCATTTCTACCACTAAAAATCCCTTTGAATACAATGAATCATACCTTACTAATGTAGAACACTTTAATGAACATACTGACAATGGGGAGACTATTATCATAAAACCCTTCGGTACACCATTACCCATGTAAGACCAAATCCAAGAAAAGGAGCGTAAGAAGAGAAAGATGCATGGCTATTATAGAGGTAAAAAGAAGAACAAAAGAGCTAATGAAGTTGTAAAGATAGAAAGTTTTATCAGGGATGATGGTCGAGGTATATTGCTTATGACAGTTCTTAAGACCTGAAGAAGTTGTCCTCTCTTCTTCAGATCTCAATCGATTTCAAGAAACCCAACCTGCCTCTGCCCTATAGATACAAGAACAAATGAAGCCCCAAGTAGAGAAGATTGAGGAAGTAGACCTAGTTAAACTGACAAATCCCTAGAACCTATCTTTGTCAATAAAAACTTATCACAAGAGTTGAAAGTTCATCTAGTAGACTTAATAAAAGAGCTCGGGGGTGTATTTGCTTAGACATATGAAGAGATGTCGAGATTAAATGTTACCCTAGTCTGAACATATCACTAGGAGTTAAGCCAATAAAGCGACAACAACATGTTTTTCAACCTGAGATTGAGATGCAAATAAAGGAAGAGATAGAGAAGTTACTACAATCCATTTTCACAAAGCTAATTGAGCATCCCACTTGGTTAGGAAAGATAATGCATGTAAGGAAAAAGAATGGCCAGATACGTGTATGCATAGACTTTTGAGATCTAATCAAAGCTTACCTGAAGGATGATTTTTCCCTTGCTAAATATTGACACTTTGGTAAATGCAATAGTAAGGCATGACTTAGTCTTATTCATAGATGGTTTTAGTAAATACAATCAAATCAAAATGGCAACCAAAGACGATGATTGCACAGCCTTTCCAACACCAGTAGGGAACTTCTACTACACAGCAATGCCTGTTGAGTTGAAAAATGCAAGTGCCACTTACTAAAGAGAAATGATAGCTATATTCCATGATATGATGCACAACTTCATGGAAGATTATGTTAATGATATAGTCATCAAATCTAAACATGCATCGAATCACTTGGACCATTTGAGGAAGGTGTTTAAAGATGTTGAACATACAAACTCCAAATGAATCTATTAAAATGTGTATTTGGAGTGGCATTAGGAAAGTTCCTCAA
The DNA here is from genome assembly GCA_024138005.1 of Lumnitzera racemosa. Lineage (NCBI taxonomy): Eukaryota > Viridiplantae > Streptophyta > Magnoliopsida > Myrtales > Combretaceae > Lumnitzera > Lumnitzera racemosa. The sequence continues at coordinate 52,015,324 of JAMXBC010000002.1, forward strand.
ATTTGTAGTCTACATGAAAGGCGTCAATATTGATCGAGTAAAAGTATAAGTGATCCAATCAATGCCATCCCTGAAGAATCAAAAGGAGCTAAAGAGTTTCATGGGGAAAGTCTCCTACATAATAAGCTTCATTCTAGCTTTGCCAAAAATCTCCTACCCCCTGCAACAACTCATGAAGAAGGGAGTCCCTTTTGACTAGGAGGCACTACAAGAGAAGGCTGGTGTGAATCGTAACCAAGAACAAACAAGGTCGGTCATTGGATGAGTCCAAGCTTGTAGAAAGCTCGAAGGAGTTAATAAGAGAAAGAGCGGAAGGAATGAACGACGAATGAATAATAAGCAAAACCCATGAACAACTCCAGAGGAAATGATGCATCAAGAGAACTTCTAAGGACTCATGGCATAATCCGATATGATGCATAAATTGATCCTATAAGGTTGCTCGCCACCTAGTCTTGCTTAAGGGTTTGGATAAGAGTGATGCCGAGGAAGGAAAAACACATAGGTGCATTAATGGTAATTTTTGTATGTCTATCTGCAAATACAATTATAAGGGTATTTATAACCATAAGTTAAGGAAACTTACCCAAAAAGGAAAAGACAAAAAGGGCATTTCCTAAGGAAATAATGTACAAGATACAAAAGAGTAAAAATGAATATAGAAGGAAAGTAATCATTGGTGCAATAGATTCTACACATGATATAATACACTTAGAGATACTGTATTGGTGATTCCGTTAAAAGATATAGACAAAAAGTACAGACAGCTTGCTTGTTCAAGTAAGGTGGCTTGGTTAGTCCGAACTCTTTCTCTCGGCATCTCAACAGGGGTGAGGCCGAGTAAGTAATTAGCCAAGCATGTACGAGAATGAAAATAGGTCATTATCTCGGATTTCTTAGCACTCAACATGCGAGAAATAGGTAGTCACTTGGCTCGACAGGCAAAATGGGTCAGCAAGGAGACACTTAGCCTCCTCATGAGTTAGCTGAAATAAGAAGATGCATCTTACTAATCCCTCTAGTCTTCGTGTTCAGTTATAAGTCAAAGGTCTAGTAGCCTAATTCTCATCATTCCATCCGAGTTGTTTTGGATTTGGGATCAAATCTTAGTGGTCTTCGATAAGCTCTCCATTAAGATGATACAAACTGAGGTCAGCAATGTTAAAGGCATCGAAAACCCCATAGTCCTCAGGCAACTCCAATCTGTAGGTGTTGTCATTGATCTTTTAGAGGATTCTGAAAGGTTCTTCAGCTCACACAGATAATTGGCTCCTCTTCTTATTCAAGAGTCATTCCTTGATTAGGTATAGCCATACCAAGTCTCCTAGTTGGAATTATTTAGCCATCCTACCCTTGGTCTTCTCTCAAATTCTTCTAGCAACTTGGTCCTAAAGGGATTATGCTTTAGCCAAAGCGTCAGGGTCCTCTTATACAGGTATAGGTACAAGGGTGTGGTTGAGGGATAACTCAAGATTGAAACCATAGATTACCTCAAAGGGAGTTTGGTTAATGGTGTCATGCACTATTTAGTTGTAAGCGAACTCGACCACTAGTAAACAAACGTTCTACTCGGCCAAGTTCTTACCCATTGCAGCTCGGAGTAATGATCCCAAAGTGCGATTGACCACTTCTATTTCGCCTTCAATTTGGGGATGATAAAAAGTACTTAATAGTAGCTTGGTCCGCATCCAGTGCCATAAGGTCCTCCAAAAATGGATCAAGAACTTTGGCTCCTTATCGAAGACTACACTTCTCGACGTCATGTATCCATACAATTTCCTACAAGAAAAAAGAAGCAACAACCGACACATCGTTAGTTTGGGAGCAAGGCACAAAGTATGCCATTTTGTTGAACCAATCTACAACGACCATTATAGAATCTTTGCCTTGGGTAGTTTATAATAGTACAAGAACAATATCCATGCTCAATTCAATCCATAGCTTCGTCAAGATAAGCAAAGGCATTGCTTTCTCTTGCTTGGTTCGGCACTTAGCCCTCTTACATACAGTACAATTATCAATAATCCGATGAACATCTCTTCTCATTCTCAACCAAAAGAATAGACCATTCAACAGTTCACAGGTCCTTCTTTCTCGAAAATGTCCAAAGATTCCTCCACTGTGGGCTTCCCTGATCAACAATTCCTATAATAAATAAGTCAACACGTTTAATTTTCCACCTCAAAACAAGTAACCATCCTCTACATGATACTTATCCGTCATTCTTCCATCAATGCATCGTATGATTCTAAGTCCAAAGTGTGGATCTTCATAATACTATTCTTTGATACTTGTAAACCCAAATAATCTGGTCTGCAATTCACATAAAAGCGCATGTCTTCTTAAGAGAGCATCTACAACAACATTGCTCTTCCTAATTATATTTTATTACAAAATTGAATCCCTCGATGAATTCAACCCACCTCGCCTGCCGCTTTGATAACTTGGTCTGACTTCGGAGGTTTCTCAGTAACTCATAGTTAGTATATCTAACAAATTCTCTTAGCAGTAAATAGCGCTACCATACATGCAATGCCCAAATCAATGCCAAGAGTTCTTTTTCATACACAGAATAATTCAACTATGGTCTTCTGAGCCTCTTGTTATGGAAGGCAATTGGTTGACTTTCCTGCATCAAGACAGCGCCTACTCCAATGCCTGAAGTGTCTACTCCAATGCTTCATGCGTCATACTCTAGTTCAAATACTTTCTTCAAGTCAGGTAAAACTAACACCAGGACGGAGCTTAACCTCTCTTTTATCTCGGTAAAGCTCTTCTCCTCCCTTTCTCCCCATCATAAGTCGGTGTTCTTCTTCGTGAGCTCAATAAGAGGTACAACAAGGTATTGAAATTTCTAATGAACCGCCTATAGAATGAAGCTAGTCCATGGAAACTTCTTACGTCAACACAAGTAGTAAGAGTCAACCACTCAACAATTGCTCGGATCTTCTCATCATCTATTCACAAGCCTCCTTCATTGACTACATAGCCCAAGAATACCACTTCCTCCTGGCAAAAGCAACATTTCTTTAGATTGCTGAATATTCTCTCGGTACAGAGGATATCTAGAACAATACGTAAGTATTCATAGTGACTCGGCATGTCGACACTATAGACCAAAATGTTATCAAAGTACACCATAACACACTTCCTTATGAGATATCTTAACACATGGTTCATTAGTCACATGAAAGTGCTCAAGGCATTCAATAAGCCAAAGGGCATGACCTTCCATTCATATAATTTATGTCAAGTCTTGAATACCATTTTCTACTCATCACTTGGCCTTATGCGAATTTTATGGTAGCCAGATTTAAGATCAATCTTGCTGAAAATCTTGGCTCCACTCAGTTCATCCAACATGTCTTCTAACCTTAGGATCGGGTATCTATATTTGACCGTAATCTTGTTCATGGCTCAACTATCTACACACACTAGCCAGGTTTCATCTTCTTCGGCACTAGAAGCGCCAACACAACATAAGAGTTAAGACTTTCTCTGACATAGCCTCTTTCTAGCAACTCATTGACTTAACATTGGAGCTTAGAAACCTACTCAGGATTCATTTGATAAGCTGGCCTACTGGGTAGCATGTTACCGAATACTAAGTCAATGCATTACCCTATGCCTCGAGTTAGGGGCAACCTCTCAAGTAATTGTTCTAAGAAGAAGTTGGTATACTCGTTTGGCAACTTCTTGATTTCTTGGGGTAGTTCACCCCGCTCTTTCATTTCTAATAGTCGCCTGAGCAATAAGAGGGTCGGCTCATCAGCATTGATGGCTTCTTAGAGCTTGGATCTACTCATCACTGAGCCTTCTTCCATCCACAAACAAGTTTTGTCTGCAATTTATTAACCTCTCTCAGCGACATCGGGTTCAATGTTATCTTTCGATCATCCTTTTAAACATGTACGTGTTCCTGTATCCGTCATAGAGAACTCTCCTGTCAAACAACCACAATCTACCTAACAACACATGGGAAGCGCACATAGGCAATACGTCATAAAGAATCTGGTCAGAGTAATTCCCTATAGTGATCAGTAATAGTATTTGTCGAGTAACATGTAATTCTCCTTTCTCACTTAACTAGTGCAATTTGTACGGCCTTGGATGAGCAAGAGTCGGCAACTTCAATTTTAAAAGAAGATTGGTCGATGTTACGTTACTGTAACTTTCACTATCCACGATGAGGGCACACACCTGATCATTTACCTTACAAGTGGTATGAAACAAATTCTCTCTCTGCTCCTCCTCTCGTAAGGGTTCTATGTTCATAGTATGTCAAACAACCATGAGTAATTGATCCAAGTCCTCAGCAGATACGTCCTCCTCAATCAATTCTTTCTTGGCATTTTCTTTCTTGGTAGAGACCTCTTCTTCTTAGGTTCTTCATCAATGCTGTCTACTTCTAGCTTCGGGATGTCTCCCTTGGTGACCATCATCTGTTGGTTCGAGCATTAAGCAGCCATGTGTCCAAACCTTAGGTACTTAAAGCACTTGATCTGGCTCATCTTTCTACTAAACCCTTACCCCTTCTCATAAGTACAGGTCAACACTTTAGTGTTAGGTTGGCCCTTCGGTTCAGATCGGACATCCATCTTTCGACTCGATTAGGTATTCAACTATACTCAGTGACTTGCCTGTCCAGGCCAATTAGTTGACATCCTCATCGCTACTCGGCACCTTCGTTGCCTTTCTACTCGTTAGGCTATTCTAACAGCTTCATCCATTGTGGTAAAGTGTTGGAGTTCCACAATGTCTTAAATATCACCTCTCAACCCAATGATGAATCTCAAGACAATTTAAGTCGGTGGTTCCTCTACTTCGCAACGAATTGTTAGCATTTAAAATTCTTAAACATACTCAGCAACAGTCTGGCCTCCTTGTCTTAGCTCCTAAAGCCAAGTGAAAGTATCTTGAAGATAAGTTTCCAACACGAATCTGTTTCTAGGTATTCTCTTCATCTCTAGCTAAATATTAATCTCTCAATAACCCTCTCATTTCCTCACCATCTGAAAATTCTTCTACCACATGACGGCATATCTAGAGAACTTAACAGCAACAGTTCTCACTTTTTCGTAATCCTCGTATTGATAATAATCAAATACGTGTTCCACCTTTTCTTTCTACTCTAAATATTCATCAGCATTCCTAGATACATTGAAACTCAAAATTCAAAGCTTCATATGATCAGATGCTCTAGGGACTTGTATGTGCTCTTCTTCAAAATACTCTTCTTCATCCTCTTCATCAATCTATCTCAAGTTTATTCTGCGTCTTACTCATCCGCCTACTCTACCACCTCGAACTGGTCGAGCTAAGTTCTAACCTCCAATAGGTTGAGTAGCCTGTGGGGTATTTTACACAGCCTCAGTGGGTCGATAAGCTAGTATATGAATAGCTCAGGTCAAATCTACTAAGAGGTTAGCCACCTCATCAAGTCTCCTGTAACTATCGTCTATGGTGGACAACTCTACTGTTGTCACCTCCAACATCAACATTCACACTTGGATCCGTCATTTTTATTTATTGGTTCAAGGTTCAAATAAATACTAGAAAATCAACAACTAGCAAACTCAGCAATTAAGATGAATACAGTAGTTTGCTTTGTTTCACATACACAAAACCAATTATGAATAGAACTCTAGAAGAACCAACAGCTTAAACTAAACCTCCACTTTGATACCAAGATGGTGCAAACTGTAACCAAGAATAGACAAAGCCGATTGCTAGATAGGTCCAAGCTTACAGAAAGCTTGAAAGAGTTAATAGGGGAAAGTGCAAAAGGAATGAATGATGAATGAATAGTAAGCAAAACCCACAAACAACTCAAGAGAATATGACGCACCAATGGAACTTCCGAGAACTCACGACATGATTCAATATTATGCACGAATTGGTCCAATGAGATTACTCACCACCTAACCTTACTCAAGGGTTAAGATAAGAGTGATGCTAAGAGTAAACATAGTATTTACACAAGGAAGGAAAAACACATAAGTACATTAATGGCAATTTCTATATGTCTATCTGCAACTACAATTATAAGGAAAAACACATAAGTTAAGGCAACTTACCTAAAAGGGAAAAGGTAAAAAGAGCATTTCCTAAGAAAGCAATATGTAAGATACAAAAGAGTGAAAAATGAATATACAAGGAAAGCAATTATTGGTACAATGGATTCTACACATGATACTGTATACATGGAGATACTATATTGGTGATGCCGTTGGAAGATGTGGACAAAAAGCACGAATAGTTTGCTTATCTGAGTAGGGTGGCTTAGTTAGTCCAGACTCTCTCTCTTGGCATCTTAGTAAAGGTGAGGCTAAGTAAGTAATTGGCCAGGCATGTGCGAGAATGAAGATGGGTCGTTATATCAACCTTCAGTTTCCCGACACTCAACACGCAAGAAATAGGTAGTCACTCAGCTCGACAAGCAAAATGGGTCGGTAAGGAGATACTTGGCCTCCACATGAGTTAGTTAGAACAAAAGGATGCATCTTGCCAGTTCCTCTAATCTTCAAGCTCAGCTGCAAATTAGAGGTCTGGTAGCCTAATTCCTACCAAAGGTAGTCCAAAAAATTAAGGAGATCTTGAGTTCTCTACAAACAATGATGATGCCTATGAAAGGACAACCAGTAACCTCATACTTAATGTCTACTAATAGGTCCATTATAGCCTTACTTGCCCAAGAGGTAGATGGTTGAGTGGCTCATGAATTATTTGAGCATATCTTTACAAAGAAGTGAAGTAAATTACCTAACTTAGGAGAAACATTGTCTTACTTTGGTATTTGCCACACAAAAGCTACACCATTATTTCTTGGCACATAAGAATCATCACCTACTCAGATCCTATCAAGTACCTATTATTATGCCTAGTTTTGTCAATGAAGATTGTGAAGTGGTTACTTTTACTCTGTAAGTTTGATATTATAGTTACAACTCCTAAAGTTGTTAGGTCTCAAGCTTCAACTGACCTCTTAGCACATTTCCCTTCCACTTAAGACAATACAATTATGGATCCCATTAGCGTTCCATGAGGACTCACTAATGAATAATTAGGAAGGGAATAGTCAATTCACTTCAATGGCTCTACTAGAGTAAATGGGTGGAGAGCAGGAGTTGTGTTAGTTTCATTAGAAGGCCAAGAGGAACCATTGGCATTCAAACTAGATTTTCATTATATTAATAATGAGGCCAAGTATGAAGATTTATTACATGGCTTGATATTAACTAAAGAATCCAACGCATGACAACTATGCATTTAAGGTGACTCCAACCTAATAATTAAGCAGGCTAATGGAGACTTTTCTCTTAAGGAACCTACACTAGCACCTTATAAGGCTACAATTCAAGCACTAGTTAGTAAATATTAGTCAATATGATGTGAGCACACCATTCAGTCTACTAATCAATATGTAGATGCATTGGCAACTTTAGCATCAAAAGTTCCAATTCAAGATATGGGTGATAGCCTCAATGTACAAGTTGTAAAGAAGTTCGTCCCATGTACAACACTGAAACTCTTTAAGGAAGGGGAAGAAATGCATGATGATAGGCTTGCCACTGTTAAGTAGTAGTTAACACACTCAAGTGTAACTTTCATAGCAACCTTGAAAATTTTTTTTTACATTATTGGTGATTGGTACTTCAAAGGGCTAGAAGACATACTATCATAGTGCATTTCAATGAAGAAAGCCCTCGGGAAATTGAAGAATTTTCATAAAGTCTGGTATAGTGAAGAAGGGCTACCCCTATATTGTTGCATTCAACATGCAGGATACAACTAGCCGACTTTGTCAAAAGATGTGTCACAGTTGCAAATGAGTTGTCCCAAGTGTTTTGAACTTCTCGATGAGCGAGAATGTAACTTTGTAACAAGTGCTAGAAATTAGAGATGGCCATCTATTGATTATTTAAAAAATAATGTCTTACCTACAGACAATAGGGATGGTAGGTTAGTAAAGTACAAAGCAAAAAAAGTATATCATGCATAATGGTGAACTTTATAGAGTGTCATTTTGATGTGTACGATTTCTTTTTTAAAAAAATAATTTCTCAATAAAAAAAAACTCTGACAAGAGAACCAAGTCATACACTGTAGTAGAAATAACTGGTGAAACTAGGTTACTCTCAAGGATTGGAAACTAAGTATTAAATTATTTCAATTCTTTTCCTAGATAAGCGATTAAAACGAAATAATGAAACAAATTAAATTAAAGACAACTCATTAACTAAGATAGCAAATTATCTAATAAAAATAAACAACCACCGTCACAAGAAAAGAATTCACTAATAATAACGTGGGATTCTAACTATACCATCATCTGATTAATTAACATATGCTTTGAAAATATATTAGCACTAATTAATTGGCTTTTCATCAGATTCACAAAGATTCACTTTCCTTTCAAGTTGATATTAAACCTATTTATAGTAGAAATACTCCTTTTGAGTGTTTTATCTATAATGTCAAGTAAGTAATAAATTCCTCTTACAAATATTATTACCCTAATTAATATCAAAAGTCATGCATATGTCTATATCATAAAATTTAATATCAATTGCATTAAGCACATAAATCATAAAATTAATCTAAAGCACATATGTTTATAACAACAATTAAATTAATTTTAGTCAAAATTCATACGAACCATCCAATCCATTTCAAGTTTTATTCATAAACATATCACTAACTAAGCAATAAAATCATGAAAACGGAATGATGAAAATCATAATTGATTTAATACTAACATATAATAAAATCATACTTAAATTATATTATTAAGCAAAGTCAAAATCCTATTAAATCTAATTTGTTTTGTTGCCGAAATAAAAATCATACAAAAAAAATTCGAAAAACATGATAAATCTTGAAAGTAAAAAAGATTAAAAAACTTAATTATAATTCTTAAAGTGCAAATTTGATTTCCAATCTAATCCTTTTTTGAATCTGTTGTGCCCTTGTGACTAACCCTAAAATTTATCTTCGATCCACTACGTAGGGCTCCGTAAATTAGATGTATTGTAAAACTATGAATCTCTCTTTGCGGCCACGAAAATTAAAGATAATAACTATCGATCTCTCCTTTTTTTGTGCCAACTTCCTTTTCTATTCTTTTTTCTTTTTTTATCATAAAAGAATCCAAATGCGCGTGTGATTTGCTTTTAACAATAGACTGGCTTCTGACATGAATTTTATGTTGGCTTCAGACGTTGACATTATGGACTTGTGAAATTCAACTCACGTGCCGTGCGAACTTCGCTGGACTTAGCTTGTTCAAACTGTAATATGTAGGCTCCAATCATCATGTTTCCTTGCAATTACATACTAAACATGGGCTTCAACTTAAATAAAATAAATATTGGGTCGTGATTCACGTATGACTCCATCCGCCCAACACATAGATTGAACATGTGATAGGCTTCAATTCAATCCTAACGTGAAAGCGATTCTCCAAGGGCTAATCTTCAATATTAGTTCAACATTATTACACTTGAATTAACTTGTATGTATGTATTCTAAATCCATAAAATTTCCTATAAAAAATATAAAAAAACACACACATAAGTTTTATATAAAGTTGAGATAAAATATATAAAATTTACAACTTATCACATTTATAAGGAAGTCTCTTAGGTGTGTAGCACCTCTTGAGATAAAGGCCATATTGTTAGAGGCACATTCCGGTGATTGCGAAGAACATCAAGGAGGACGAAGCTATACTACCACTTATTAGATATGGGGTATTATCAACAAACCATGGAAAATAATGCTTTAACTTTGTAAAGAAGTGCATTGCTTGCCAACATCATGGAGATGCAATTCATACTCCTACAGTGGCATTCCATAGCTTGACAACTCCATGGCCTTTTCATACTTTAACATTTGACTTGATTGGCCCCATTCATCCACCATAGAGAGTTTGCTTTTGGATCTTGATAGGAACAGAGTGTTTCACCAAGTGTGTTGAAACAATACCCCTAAAGAAGACAACTAGACCAGCAATGGCATGTTTTATGAAGGAGCACATCATATGCAGATTCAAAATATCGAAGTGTATCCTCTTAGATAATGGAACAACTTGCGTCAATATACATGTGCGGCAATCGCTACCATCATGCAATATCAATCATTTAAAGTCCACTCCTTATTACCCTAAAGGAAATGGTCAAGCAGAAATAACCAATAAGAGTCTCCTAAAAGTACTTAGCACATGGTGCATGATAATCATAAGGATTAGCATAATAAGCTCCCACTAGCATTGTGAGCATGTAAGACTTCTAAGTGTAAACCAACACAAGGAACCCGCTTCTTGCCAGTATATGGATCTGAGGTAGTGATGTCAATAGAGATCATGGCCCCACCTGTGTAATTAGCCATCAATTCAAAATTAGAGGCAAATACCTTACACATGTTAGACTTAGAAGCATTAGAGAAAAGACAAGACACTGCTAAGTACAATATGGCTAATTATCAACAAGGACTTAGCATAGCTTATAACCACTCGGTAAGGAAGAGATCCTTCTGGTGGGGCAACATTGTACCTAGCACAATGGAGCATGTACGATGAGGTATTCTAGCACCAAAGTTTACACCTAAATGGAAGTGACCATTCATTATTGAGGAAGTACATGATAGTAGCTATTGTAAACTTCTCAATCTCAAGACAAACGCTATTACAACTCCTATTAATTTTCAATACATCAAGAAATTTCATTTATGATCATCATTATACTAAAGTACTAGTAATGAAAGTATTTGGTTCATATTGCATGAGTTACGTATTATTCACTTATTCTATTTTGCTTATACTGCTATAAAGTTATGAGTTTATTCTCATTAGTGCACTAAGCTAATAAATGTTATGAGAAGCATTCTATAAGGGGTAGTCCATACATCGTTGCTAATTGGTGGAAGCATTAGCTCCTAAGTGCATGATGAAAAGATAGGTTTAAATGTTGCAAACTAGTAGCAACATGACTTCTAGGCGCACCAAACCAATGATAGCTGAGTAAAGCTAATAAGTCTTCTTAAGCAATGCATTAAACAATTTATTTTTACCAACTCTCATGACAAGGTATTCTTGACACAACAACCTTTTGATAATTTTCATGAAACATCCAAGCAATGGTGACGCTACATTAGGTAAGGAAATAATAATTCTTGATCCTAGGAAAAGGTTGCCATTATTGTCGCTTAAGCGTAATTTGAAGTAATACCCTAAAGGAACCTTTAGCATTATTGTTGTTGGTTTATGGCACTATCTCTGAAGTGCATAATAACTTAAATGCATAATAAAAGGCCCCTTAGGCCAATAAGAGTCTAAGTTACCTACATTACAATAAATATAAAATAAAGACATTGAACTACATGATATTCATTATAAATTTCCAAGTTCGAAAACCCTAAAGTAAGCATGAATGACAAAAATGAATAAGATAATAATAACCTAAAAAAGTAGCATCAAAACTATTGAGTAAGATTCAACTATACGGAGGATGTAAGATCCTTATCACTAATAGTTTTTTCTATTTTAAGCTCTAGTGCTTGTAACTTTGCTTTGAGCTCCTTATGACAATGTATGTCTTTATATCAAGACAATAACTTTTGTGCTTTCTCAACTATATGCTCCATGCTTTTAACTTTGAATTGGAGAAGACATTCACCAGTAGCACTCTAAGCCAACAACTTCAGCTTCTCCTTTAAAAATGATTCCCACGATTTGTCAAACAACTTACTAGCCTCTCTTACTAATGTTACCATTTCTATAACTACACAAGTCCCTCAAAGAGGTGACTTAGACCAAAACTCCACCTTTAGAACACAAAAACACTCCAAGAGTCAACAAGGTGTGCAAGTACGATCAACCCATAGCATAAGGAAGTTTCTATTCATGCCTCTGATGTGGTACCAAGAGTTGCTTCCCTATCTCTATAAGATATGTCAGCAACTAGGGGAAGATGAATATGAGGGAGAACAGTAGGTGAAAGACTAAGAATGATAGAGGGAGGAACCTCAACAGGAGCTGAGATAAGTGAGGAAACTTAAGCCTCAATAGGTATCATTAATGTAGTATCAAGTAAAATAGTTCCATCTTGTATAGTATTATGTGTCAAAATCTCACCTTCTTCAAAGGGAGCAATATTATGAAGATATCGAAGAGATGCAACATCAAGAGCTACCTCCACCCTATCATCTCCAGCATATATAGATTCAGCATCACCTTCCTCTATCTCATATTTATCATCTAATGTATTAGTGTTGTCATCATCATCACTATGCTCAAAATGTACCAAGGAATTCCTATGGCTAGGATAGTGTAGACTTTATACTTACTTATTCACATGTGTACGAATTTTACATGTGTATTTTACCCTATCTATAAAAAACTTGTAATATACTTGTAGTTAGTTGTTGACATTTTCTTCGACACACTTATTCTTTCATCTTCCTAGAGCTCTCTATTTCTCCTCATCTCTGAATATCAGGTAATGAAGTAACAGTGATCTCAATAGGTATAGTCAACATGGTATCTGAGCAAGTCTTATGAAGGAGTATCTTCATTCTCTTCTAGTAATTTTCATCTGTTCTTTTTCGTTATGAATAACGTTTTGCAAGCCACTCAAATGGATCTTACGTATAATGATCAATTATAATTGCCTAGATCCAATAATCCTAGATTTTTTATTGCAAGTTTAAATTTCAGTGCAACAAATTTTCTAAGATGGAATCATTCAATTCAATTAACCTTAGGTAAGAAATCCAAATTTGGTTTATCGAAGGAACTTATGAAAAACCTGAAAATAATCAAGCTAATCTTTAGAGGTAGATTAGATGTGATTACATGATGTAGACACCTCATTTTTACCAATTTTTTATTTTTTGATTAATTAAGCTAGGTAAATAAATAAACAGAAAAAGAAAAAGAAAATCAAGTCAAGTCGTAGCAAGTTGAGTCATGAGTCAAGTCGTGTCAAGTTGAATTGAGTTGAATTGTTGGATCAGGTAACGATATAGGCTTAATTAATTTTAGGCCAGACTAATATAAAATAAAAATTCATTTAATTTAACGACTCAAATCAGGATTCATTAAATTATTGGGCTATATTTAATTGGATCGGATCAGGCCTTGGAAAAAATAAAAAAGCCCAAAATAAATTAGGGTTTCTAGAAGTTAGGATAAATTCTTGACAAATCATAATTGTATCTTCCATATCTTTGATACGAAACATTTGATTTTGAGTTTATAAATAGCACATTGACGGAGAAGTTGAAGAGGGTTTTTTTTATCACTCCTTCAAAAACACCACATGCCACCACCTAAACCACCACGACACCACCACAAGCACCACCACAACAATCACCGTACACCACCATAACTACTACCACAAGCACCATATACCACCGCACTCTACTGCCTAGTTGCCCCACGCATCGCCCAATGTCACTCGAGTCAGTGCTTGCATCACCCAATCTATCGCCATGTTGCCCAAGCCCTCCCCGCATTACCTAGATCCTTACCCGTGCATGCCCAGTCTTGCCCATGTTACCTCGTGATCGCCCACGTTCTCCCCTCGCTCACCTAATGATTGCCTACGCTCACCCTGCAATACCCAGATTATCGCCCGTGTCACATAGATTTTCGCCTAGTGTTACCTAATGGTCGCTCAGCGGTCACTTACGTCCCCGCTGTATCACCCACTCCACTATCTAATCGCCTCATGCGTCACCTAGTCTCTCACCTAGTGTCACCCGAGTTAGCGCCCACGTCGCCCAAGCCCTTACCGCATTACCCAGATGCTCACCCATGAATGCCTAGTCTCACCCGTGTCGCCCAATGATCACCTGCATTCGCCCCTCACTCGCCTAATGATTACTCACGCTTGCCTTGCATCACCAAGATTCACGTCCAGGGTCGCCTAGTAACCGCTCGCATTCGCCCCTCAATTGCTCACGTCGCCTAGATTTTCGCCTGTGCTTACCCCTCACTCGCTAGTACCGCTAATACAGTCTCCTAACGCTCGCCCATCACCGCCCAATACCAACGCAAAGTAAATTTTTTATTTATTTCATTAATTTTTATTAATTTACATTATTAGTTATGTTTTTTTTTTCTTTTTCTTTGTTAACTATTTTTGTATTTAAGTGCAGGTTTTTTGAAAAAACTTAAATTTAGTTTTTTCAAAAAAAAAAATTACTTAGTTAGGGCTTTTTTATTTAATTCAGAAAAATTAGATTTCTTAGGTTTTTTTCTTAAAATAATAAATTGATATAAAAACGTAAAATTGTTTTAGTTTTCAAAATAAAAATAACATACCCACGAAAAATTTTATAAAGAAATAACTATGACTGATTTAATCCCGACTAGTGACTATGTAAGTGCCTTCAAGGCAACTATCTAAAAAAGAAAAAAAATATCCCTTTTTTCTTAAAAAATTCGTAATAAAAAATAATAAAAATCATTTTTAGTTACATTTTATGAATTTAGGTATATTTTTAGTATTTTTAGAAAAATTACAAAAATAAAGCCCATCAATTTTTTTCTTTAATTTTCACATAGTGACTTAGTCTTAACAGGTTAGCTCCTAAACCCGATTTTCTGGTTCAACTTTCTAGAAATTAATTTTTTTAGAATATCTGCAAACTAGTAATCAAATTAAGGTTTTCCCACCTGAAAACCCTAATTTTATTTTTTTACCAATTGAACTAGTTGGCAACTCCGTTTTTTAAAAAAAAAAATTCTTTTCCTTAGTTTAATATCAAATAATCTGTATTAAATAGGTTGAGCTTAATATAGGTTAAATTAAAGAAATCGAAATAGGGTTCAACAAAATTGACGACTCTACTAGGAACGCTTAGTAGGCTAGCCATGTAAAAGTTTAAAAAAAAAATTGATGGGCTTTTGTATTATTATTTTCTTTTTGTATTATATTATAGTTATACTAATTGTCTTTTAGTGATGTTAGTCTCAATAAGAAAAAGCTTGGCCTAATAGGGCCTCAAGGGAAGGGGGGGGGGGGGGGGGGGGGGGGGGGGGTAGTAGTTTATTAACTATCTGTGTGTTTTGATGTGGTCGGACCTAGGCCACTTTAGGAACCTAAGACGAGCCGTCATTGTATAACCCTCAGGTCGCTGGGGTCTTTACCCCCGCTTGATGATGATAGGCAAGCCCACTAAAGCTTCGATGTAGCTTAGTAGGCTTCTTTTCAAAAAGCCTTAAAACTACAAAGCTTGAGACTCATAGACCCCACCCTCTTACATCATCCTTTTCGAAAAAAGAGGTAGTTATTTTTTAAATTATAGGAAAAGTACGATTAATTTACAGTCGATTCGACTTTCTTTTTAAAAAAACGGAAGTCAATTAAAAAAAAAAAAGCAACTAGTAACCCTAACTATTCACAAGTTCTTTTTTTTTTTTTAAATCCTATTTCAAACCTGCTTATATATAAGGGTACTCATTTACTACGAATTCATCATACTTCCTATAATTTATTAATTACCAACCCTACTGCATTACATCTGTATGTAACATCTTACATTTTTTATATGTTAGATTATACTCGTTTCTCTATGAATATTTTATTTCCTTATGTTATATGTATTTTATTTATTTTTTTTATTTTATTGCTCCTTAGTCAATGAAAAGCTACGCAATTTCTAAGAAAATTTTTGAAAAAATTGCGAAATTATTAACATCATATCCAACATTATTCTAAATTTAGTAACCTTGTTGTAAATAATCATTATCTTTTATTTTGTTTATATTTTTTTTGTAATATAGATATAGAGAGTCACAGTAATGTCAGTCCAAAGCCCGTCTATAAAGTCCAGTTGGATAAGTACTCCTTCCCTAAGACCGTCCTGAGAGATTAGTTAAACCAGCTTCCGCTTACCAAGTAAGACCACATTCGTAAGAAGATCGGGCTAATCATATCCCTTATGCAGGTCCAGCTCTATTGGCCTCTAATTCAAGGCCTTATCCAATACTGGGATTCAGAATCTGTAGCTTTCAACTTCGGCCCATACATATTAACATCCACTATAGAAGAGTACTCGCAGCTACTCAGTGCCCCACCCCTTAAAGAAGGCATAGCTATCCTTGATCTCAGAGTCCAACTCGAGAAAGCTTTCATGACATTGTTAGGAGTCAAGAAGTCATCCTTAGCACTATTCTTGTCTTCAGAGGGCCAAAAATGTCTTAGCATCTTAAGATTAGTTGAGTAGTTTTCAAACCCAAATGCCTATCATAGATATCATCAGATCTTCTACGAAGGATATGAATCGTGGGCCAAAAAGAGGGTCTACGCATTTATCGTAGCAGTGTTTGGAACAGTGTTATTTCCCTTCAAATATGGTCAAGTCCATTATAGAGTTAGCAAACTAGTAACTTAATTCCTAGCCGGTAAATCCTATATATCGGCATTACTAGCAGAACAGTTTAAGACACTTACCCACTTAAAGAAATAGGGGTATGGTTATTTTACGACTAACCCTACGATCCTCACCGTATGGTTTCTCTATCACACACAGGGGTATGGAGGGAATCTTCTTAGAGAGTCCCTAACTGAAAATATGAATCTAATTGATGACTTTGCCTGCCACCTCAAGGTACCAAATAAAGCTCAATTTAATGGATGGGTGTCAGTTATCAACAAAATGTAGCCAATAGACTTTATGTGGACAGGTAGATAAAGCCACTGCACTCAAGCCATCTTGGGTTGCACCAACTATGCAGGAGTCCCTCTTATTGGTATTCTTGGTTGTAAAAGATACTTCCCAGCTTATGTCACCAGACAGTTGGGTCCACTTCAAGAGATAGCCTACAAAGAATCCTTGGACATCATCAAGATGAACTATCAAGATCCTTGTCTACCCATGGCTACTCTGATTCGATAATTAGCAAAACTCGTGAAGCTATGGGAATGGAGAGAAGTCAAGAAGATAGTCAATATGGGAACTTTGAAGGGCAAAGTAAGAGAATACTAAGCCACCAAGTAGTTCATTTATGATCAGTTAGAGAAAATTGGAAAGATATGATATGAACCTTCAGATGTATTCAAATACAAGCCAAAACCAGTACGTCTTTCACCCACTAAGTAGGCCTCCTAAGATACCATACAGGCCAAAGTTGAAGCCCAGTTCTAAGAAAATAAGAAAATCATTGAGGAATTAAAGTTGGAAAATGAGAGACTACTGGAAGAAAATCAATTCTTGAGGAGCAAGATCCGAGAAAGGGATGTTACGGTATGAAGACTTATGAGGGAAGTTAATGAAGCTCGTCCCAGCTAGACCCGCCGACTCTTGTAAATATATGATCTAAGTTTTTAGGAAGATTAGTTAGATGTTTCTTTTTTCTCTTTTCTTTTAATCTGTTGTATAAGTTAGATCTTATGATTAATAAATTTGCTGCTTTAGTAAATAAAATTTTTATTAATTGCGCAGTCTCTTACTCATTATTATTATTATTCATTTATTTGTTTAGTTGACTTTTTAAAAGGAAAAAAAAAAGAGAAAATTCAAAATAAAAAACACAAAAAAAGGGAGCAAAAAAAAAACAACAAAAAGCCAAAAAAAAAGAAAGAAGCGAAAACAAAAAAAAAAATTAATTCATCAAAAAGTCTAAAACTTGGGTTTTCGCGCACGATTTTGAAGATAGTGTCCAAATGAGCAAACTCAACTAAAAGCCCGATATTCACTTATTCTAAAGCTAAGATGTCAACTTAGGGTGCTGGAAATGTTAGTCAAACCGATCCCAACTTAAAAGTAACAACTTTGGAGGAAAGAATGAACAAGATGGCCAAACAAATTTAGGCACTCACTCAGGCTATCAGGATTCTTAACGACAGACAAATATCTCAAGTGAATCCAAATCGGAATGCAGAAATGACCCCTCCCCCTGAACTGGAAGATGAAGAATTAGCCCCTAAAGCTAAAGTTTAGAGGAAAGAGATCATAGAGAAACACCATAAGATGGAAAGAAAGTTCGTGCAAAAGTTGATCAACAAAATGGTTCACGCGTTTGAACAGATGGGGATGATTAATTTGCCAACATATGAAGATGATAACTTCCTAAAAAGATTTAAAGTGCTAGAATTTGAGAAATATAACGAGACTGGCTGCCTGAAACTCCATACTCAGTTGTACATCAAGAAAATGGGAAAATGTAGGAAGTATGATAAGGTGATGGTCTAAACTTTTTAGGACAATTTGATTGGCTTCCCTTAACTTAGTATGCCCAATTAGATCTAAATGAGATTGATACTTAGGATAAGTTAGCACAAATTTTTATATAACTAATATAAATTCAACATCAAAGTGGCCCAGTCCATGTGGGTTCTAAATAATGTACAAAAGAAGGCCAATGAAAACTTTAAAGAATATGCTCAGAGATGGAGGGGCATGGCGGCTAGGGTAACTCCAGCCTTAACTAAAAAAGATCTGACCTTCGCTTTCATTAATACTCTTTGAAGCCCCTATTACCAACATCTTGTTGATCACCCTGCCTCCAACTTTACAAAAATTATAGCCTTAGGGTGCCAAATTGAGGAAATTATTGCTACTGAAAGGCTTTCTAATCCTGAAGTAGCTGAGAAGAAGATACCTCTCCTGAGATTTTCTAATAAAACCAAAGAAACAACTGTAAGCATTATCAATACCGACAACCTTATCAAACTTGTAGCCCCAGTAGCCAAGACTAGAGGATCTAATTCCTTACCAAGTCCAAATCAAAACAATTGCCCATAAAGAAGACAATTCACACATATTCTCATTCCTCTAAGTCAGGTTCTCGCACGATTAAGGAAAGAGAATCTCTTGACATTTGAAATACCAAAGGAAGGACAAAGACCGAGGGATTATAACCTAGAGCTTCGATGTGATTATCATCTAAGGCAACTAGAGCACTCTAAATATTAGTGTTAGAGACTCAAACATAAGATCTCGGATCTTATTGATTCCAAATTGGTTCAACTAGATTTCATCCAGACTCCCACTCCCAATGTGGGTAACAACCTTCTGTTGAATCATGGAAATTCAATCAATATGATCATTACTAAAGTTTCTAAACCAGAGATTGATCTAGACAGTCTCCCCATCACTATTGAGGAGATAGCATGGAATCTAAGGCAAGTCGGGTACTTGCAAAATAAGAACCATAAGGATAGGACCCAGACTAAATCAACAATATATCAGCTGCTAAAGGATGGAAAGATAAAGAAAGCTGATATTATGGCTATAACAATTCCAAAATCGCAAAAGAAAAGTACTTAAAAGGAGCTTAGAAAAATATATGAAGCTGGAGATCCGACGGTTGATACCCTAGGAGAACCATTAGGCAAGTTTGAGTATTTGGTAGATTACGCTGGTTTGCTCTCCATATATACTAACGCCCCTCTCACTGGATGGGGTCAAGAATTTAAGGAGAAGACAAACTTATTGCAAAAGCTAAGAAGATGGCTAAGATGGTTGGAATGATTGGAAATGGACCTAAGTCGTTGGTTTTTGAGTATAATGGGAAGACTAAGAAGGTTGAGGAACTGGGAACGCCTAAGAAGATTGCTTTTAATGTCTTAATAGCCTTAGAGAATTATAAAGCAGCACCTCTGGATTACTAAGTAATGAATCAGATAACCAGGGCCTCATCACCCATGGTTAGTAGGCTAACACGCTTAGGACGAGTTTATGACTAGAACGAGGAAGCCAAAAGGAAGACTGTTGTGGAAGAGGCTTCTCGAAAGATCTTTGAAGATATGGATGATAAAGATTAGAATGTTGTCAAGAAACTAGTAAAGGCTAGTGAATACGAGATAACCGACCAGTTAGCCAAATTACCAACACAAATCTCTTTAATGGACCTGCTATTGTCATCAGATACTCATTGAGAGGCATCAATCAATATTCTATAGGATGTCAAAGCACCTGAAGGGATTTCTACTAAAAAACTGGGGTTGGTGGTAAACTTGATATTTGCAATAGATCATATTTCATTCTCACCAGATGGGCTAGGTAAAGAAGGAGACCAGCACACAAAGCCCCTCTTCATAGTGGTTAAGTGTGCAGGGAAAATGGTTAAGTGTGCAGGGAAAGTGGTTGCTCCAATTCTAATAAATAATGGGTCATCACTGAATATATGTCCCTTGGAAAAACTAAATTTATTTGGAGTCAATGCAATTGAGATAAAGCATAGCCCGATTTTAGTAAGAGCTTTTGATGGATAAAAAAGGAAGATAATTGGAGAAATTAGGTTGTAAGTCAAGATCAGCCCACAAATGTTTACTATTCCCTTTCAAGTTTTAGATATAACACGAACTTTTAACCTTCTATTAGGAAGACCGTAGATTTATTCAACAGGGGCAATTTCATCCAGTCTACATCAAAAAGTGAAATTTATAGCTAACAGGCAGTTGGTTGTTAATGTGATCGAAGAAGCAAGATAGGGGGCACAAGGTCATTTAAAACAACCTAAGCAGCAGATTGGAACGTTTGGGCCTGGGTATGAGCCTACTGAAGAAGAGATTCAAGAAATGAAGGCTAAAACCAAAAGTAAGATAGGAGATCAGTTATACCATGCTCATATGAACTTTTCGGACATCCGCCAGATGTTCCCAATACCAACTGGTGTTCAAGAACCTGAAGTAGCTAGTTTATCCAAGGCCTTAACTCAATAATGCAGCATCGGTCTAGACAAGAAGGAAGATATTGGCGTACCAGTTTCTCTATGCATCTAGTTTTCCGTACCCATTAATAGGTCTCCTTAGAAACACAAAATTAGATTAATTAGGAACATTCGATTTTGATAATTAGTCTGATTAGTTAGACTTTTCCTTTCACACAATTTGAATTCTTTCATTTAATAAAAACCATTCCTTTCTTTCTATCAATCCTTCTTTATTATTTATTCGTTGTCCTTTTCTTTTTTCCTTTACTCTTCAAATCCAATAAAAATGATGAACGTAACGGATATCTTGCACATGTAAACAATAAAAGTACCAATATCATCTTCAGCCCTGCTGGGTCAGACATCAGAGATCATATTAAGACTCCAAACAAAATTCCAAAGAGTTAATGTCGACATGAACAAGGTAGAGTAATTATTAATGAACCAATGGTTGTGATCAATTTAGGGACACAGTAGAATCCATGAAACTTGAAAATTGGTGATAATTTAACAGATAATCAGAAACAGGAGTTGTCAAAATTGCTATCAAAATACTTAGACATATTCGCTTGGTCTTATGAAGATATGCCCGGTTTAGATTTGTCTATTGTGGTTCGTAAATTACCAACTAGGGAGGAAATTAAATCAAAAAGACAAAAGCTTAAAAGATCCAGGCCAGACATACTCCTCAAAATAAAAGAAGAAGTGGAGAAGTTGTTAGAAGTCGGGTTCATAGAAGTATCGGATTACCCGGAATGGGTGGCTAATGTAGTGCCAATGTTGAAGAAAAATGGAAAAGTTAGGGTTTGTATAGATAACCTAGATTTAAACTAGGCAACACCAAAGGATAACTTTCATTTGCTGCATATTGACATATTAGTGGATAATACAGTCGGGAACCATCTTTTCTTGTTTATGGATGGTTTCTTGAGGTATAATCAAATTAAAATAGCAAAAGAAGATAAAATCAAAACAACTTTGGTTATCACTTGGAGAACATTTGGTTATCGTGTAATGCCTTTCGGGTTGAAGAACACTAGGGTAACTTATCAACGTGCAATGGTTGCCTTAATTCATGACATGATGCATTAAGAGATCAAAGTTTATGTAGATGATATGATCACTAAATCCAAGGAGGATGAAAGTTAAGTAGATATTTTGCATAAACTATTTAAACGATTAAGGAAGTTTCAACTAAAGTTAAATCCTAAAAAGTACACCTATAGAGTAACTTCAGGAAAATTGTTGGGTTTTGTAGTTAGTAGAAAAGGAATCGAAGTAGACCTAAATAAAGTCAAGGCAATAGTAAACATGCCAGCATCTAAGACTATAAAAGAAGTTCGAGGGCTATTAAGAAGGTTAAATTACATTGCTTGGTTTGTGTCGTAGTTAACCGATAGATGCAAGCCATTATTTAAACTTTTGAGGAAAAATGAGGCCATTAAATGGGATGAAGAGTGTGAGTGGGCATTTACTAAAATCAAAAATTATCTCATGAATCCTCCCATACTATTCACTCTTACACCAGGATGGCCCTTGATCCTTTATTTAACAATTCTTCTTGAGTATGGAATTTGAGCAAGAAATTCATAGAAGATAAGCAAAAATACTTAGAAGTGGAAAGAACATATTGTGCCTTAGTATGGGTAATGCATAGGCTCAAGATACTCTCTATTATTCATTAGAGTTATTGACAAAACATGACCATTTGAGGTATTTAGCAAAAAAACTAGCGTTGATTAGGAGAATATCGAAGTGTTAAATGCTACTCTCTGAATTCGATATCAAGTATGTAAGTTAAAGTTCAATCAAAGGGTAGGCAATGGCTAATCAATTGGAAAAATACCCATTAGAAGATGAGGACGATGGGTTAGAAGCACAATTTCCCAATGAAAATGTAATGATGGCAAATGAATTGAGCGATGAAAAATTGAGGTGGAAAATGTATTTTGATGGAACACCCAACGCGTTTAGATGTCGAATAGGAGCAGTATTGGTATCACCTGAAGGTAACAATTTCCCTATGGCAGCATGATTAACATTTCCATGTACCAACAACATAGCAAAATATGAATCCTACATTTTAGGGTTCAAAATGGCGCTAGATATGGGAATACAAGAGCTTGAAGTATACGGAGATTCTTCCCTCATAATTCTCTAGATCTTGGGAGAATATAAGACGAAGGATGAGAAATTGGTACCTTATCATGAACACTTAAGAGAGCTAAGTGAAAAATTCTAGAAGATTTCATTTACTTACATTCCAAGTATCCAAAATCAATTTGCTGACACATTGGCTACATTAGCGTCAATGGTGAAAGTCACAAATGGGATAGAAATTCAACCCCTAAAGATTGAAGTGGAAGAAAAATTGACTTTTTTCCTTACAGTTGAAGAGAAGGGAACAAAAGAACCTTGGTATCATGATATCAAAAGGTTACTTTAAATGGGGGAGTTTCCTGAAAATGCTGATCAAAAAGATAAAAAAACTTTAAAAAGGTTTGGTACTCATTTCTTATTAAGTGAAGCCACATCATACAAGAGGTCACCAAATGCAATACTGCTAAGGTATGTAGATGAAGGAGAAGCCAAGAAATTAATGAAAGAAGTGCATAAAGGAGTTTGTGGTCCTCACATAAATGGGTATATGTTAGCTAAAAAGATCATGAGAATAGGGTATTTTTGGATGATGATGAAATTAGATTGTATCAAGCACGTGAGGCACTATCACCTATGCCAGGTGTACACTAACAAAATCAACGTTCCTTCCCTAGAATTACATGTATTATTTGCTCCTTGGCCTTTCTTAACATAGGGAATTGACATGATTGGTCTAATTTCACCAACAGCTTCAAACGGGCACAAATTCATTTTAGTCACGATCGACTATTTTACTAAGTGGGTAGAAGCAATCTCGTACGCATCAGTAATCAAAGGAGTAGTGCTCAAATTCCTAAAAAGAGATATTATTGCGAGATACGGTGCACCCGAGTCTATTATTATAGACAATGAGATGAATTTGAATAACAAGTTGATGGATAAGGTATACTACCAATTCAAGATCAATCATAAAAACTCAACCCATATCAACCTCAGACGAATGGGGCAGTTGAAGCTACTAATAAAAACATAAAAAGGATTATTGAGAAGATGGTGATCACTTATAAAGACTAACATGAGATGCTTCCCTTTCCCCTTATGGCTTATAAAACCTTAGTCAGAACCTCTACTGGTGCGACACCATATTCATTGGTATATGGAACTGAAGCAGTACTACTAGTGGAAGTAAAAATACCTTCATTTCAAGTATTGGTAGAAACTCAGCTCAATGAAGTAGAGTGGGTGAAGAAGCGGATGGAACATTTGAACCTCCTGGATGAAAGGAGGCTTGCAACAATATGTCATGATTAGTGCTATCAACAGTAGATGATCCAAGCTTTTAACAAGAAAGTATGCCCGAGGCACTTCAAAGAAGGAGACTTAGTGCTAAAGAAAATATTGCCAAATGCAAAAGACCTTAAAGGAAAATTTGCTTCGAATTATGAAGGCCCTTATGTAGTGAAAAGGGTATTATCAGGAGATTCATTAGTGTTAATAGAGATGGATGGCCCAGAATTAAGGGGACTAGTGAATTCAGATGCAGTCAAGTTGTATTATCCATGAAAATTTAGTTCAATAAAGATTTAATTTTTTCTTAAATAAGTTTGTGGTTAATCTTCCATCATTTACAAGTAAAGTTGATATCCATGAATGTTTTTGAATTCAAATGGTTATTAACCAATAAACACTTCACCAATAAACCCTTGAGCACCATGTTTTTCTAGCCATATACACTTAAACACCAAACCCTCACCAATGAATCACCAGAAAAAAAAAAATAAAAGTTCTTAATAATTTAATCTTGTTTCTATCGAAAAGAGATTTATCGTTCAGAAGTCATGAAGAGTGGAAACTGAAATCGAACAAAGCAAGTTTAAGGCATTAGCATCGCTCAATTACAGGACTCAAAAGTTTAAGAGATTTCAGAGAAAGAGAAAAATAAAATAAAAAGAAGAAAAGAGGAAAAAGAAAGAAGAAGCAATCATAGTCTTTTGGTGAAATTTTGCTCATTGAATGAGTGAATATCGAGAGTCGATGTAAGCACGCCAATCAATTGCTATCTAAAAAATTCTTCAGTCCCAAAATAATAATCTTAAAAGTTTTTGGAAAGAGATATTTAGAAGAATTAAACTAGTTTTTGAAACCAATCTTGAAGAGATCTATACTTTTTGAATCAACCAAAATGAATTTCGAATAGATCTATCCTCTTCGGATCAACAAAAAACAAATCTTGAAGGGATCTATCCTCTTCGGATTAGCTAAAACCAATCTTGAAAAGATTTATCCACTTCGGAATAGCTAAAACCAATTTTAAAGAGATCTATCCTTTTTAGATTAACCAAGTCGAATCTCAAAGAGATCTATCCTCTTTAGATCAACCAAAAAAAATCTCGAAGAGATCTATCCTCTTCGAATTAACCAAAACAAATCTAAAAGAGATCTATCCTATTCGGATTAACTAGAATGAATCTTGAAGAGATCTATCCTCTTCAAATTAGTCATTAAAGTCAAAATAAATCTTGAAGAGATCTATCCTCTTCGGGTCGTCCACCAACCAAAACAAAGTAAGAATCTCGAAGAGATTTATCTTCTTTGGGTCACCAAAGTGAAATCAATTTTTGAAGAGATCTATCCGCTTTAGATCATAAGTCAAAACAAATCTTGAAGAGATCTATCTTCTTCAGATTAAACCAAAATGAGTCTTGAAAAGATCTATCCACTTTAGATTATCTACTAAAACAAAGAGAAATCTTAAAGAGATCTATCCTCTTCACATTATCTAAGTCAATTCTGGAAAAAATGGGTATCCCTATTGTCTTTATAGCAAAGTTCTAATCGAACTTCACTACAAAGAGGGACAGTTATAGACACCTCATTTTTGCCAATTTTTTATTTTTTGATTATTTGAGCCAGGTTAATAAATAAACAGAAAAAGAAAAAGAAAATTAAGTCAGGTTGTAGCAAGTCGAGTCATGAGTCAAGTCGTGTCAAGCTTAATTGAGTTGAATTGTTAGATCAGGTAATGATATAGACTTAATTAATTTTAGGCTAAATTAATATAAAATAAAAATTCATTTAATTTAGGGGCTCAAATCAGGATTTATTAAATTATTGAGCTATATTTAATTGGATCAAATCGGGCCTTGAAAAAAATACAAAAGCCCAAAGTAAATTAGGGTTTCTAAAAGTTAAGGTAAATCCTTGACAAATCATAATCGTATCTTCGATACGAAAGATTTGATTTTTAGTTTATAAATAGCATGTCGGTAGGTAAGTTAAAGAGGTTTTTTTTTTCTATCACACTCCTTTAAAAACACTACCCAAAACACTACGCGCCACTACCCAAACCACTGCAACACCACCACAACCACCATCGTAACAACTATCATACACCACCACAACCACCACCGCACAACCACTGTAACACCACCGCACTCTATTACCCAGTCATCCCACGGGTCGCCCAGTCTCTAGCTTAGTATTGCCCGAGTCTATACGCCACCACCCAAACTACCGCAATACCACCATAACCACCATCATAACAACTACCGTACACTACCATAACCACTACCACACTTTACTGCCCAGTCGCTCTACGCGTTGCCCAGTCTCTCACCTAGTACTGCCTGCGTCAGTACCCACGTCACCCAATCCATCACCATATCGCCTAAGCCCTCGCAGCGTCACCTAGATCCTTACCCATGTCGCCTAATGATCGCCTGCACTCACCCAATGATCGCCCGTACTCGCCTAGATTCTCGACCACGTCACCCAAATTCTTGCCCAGTGTCGCTTAAGTCAGCATCCATGTCACCCAATCTATCGCTGTGTCACCCAAGCCTTCACCATGTCACCCAAGCCTTTACCATATTGCCCAAATCCTCACCCATACATGCCTAGTCTCGACTAGTGATCACTCGTACTAACCCTTCGTTTACCTAGTAATCACCAACGCTTACCCTACATCGCCTAGATTCTAGCCCGCGTTACCTAGATTCTCTCTCATTGATCACCCGTATTCGCCCCTCGCTTGCCCACGTTGTCTAGTACTTACCTACGCTCGGCAGTATTACCTACACAGTGCCCAAAAACTTGCCCATCACTGGCCAATTCCAACGCGATCTGACGCTAGGTAAATTTTTTATTATTTATTTATTTCGTTAAGTTTTATTAATTTATTTTATTAGTTATGTTTTTTATTCTTTTTCTTTATTAACTATTTTTATGTTTAAGTGCAAGTATTTTTATTATTTATTCTTACTGCAAAATTTTTATTTTCCAATAAAATTTAGTTGAATGAATTTTTTTTTCTTGTGAAAAATCATGTTGTTTCAATGAAAATATATATTTTTGACATATAATGGTTTTGAAAAATAAAAAACCTTAAATTGAGTTTTTCCCAAAAAGATTTAGTTAATTAGGGCATTTTTTTATTTAATTCGGAAAAATTAGATTTCTTAAGTTTTTTTTTTCTTAAATTAATAAATTGATAAAAAAAATGTAAACCTAACTCAATTTTCAAAATAAAAATAACCCACCCACTAAAACTTTTATAAAGAAAGAGCTACAGCCAGTTTGATCTCGACTAAGGGGTACGTAGGCATCTTCGTGGCAACTATCTAAAAATTAAAAAAAAATTCCTTTTTCTTAAAAAATTCATAATAAAAATCATTTTTAGTTACATTTTGTGAATTTAGGTATATTTTTAATATTTTTAGAAAAATTACAAAAATAAAGCCCATCGATTTTTTTCTTTAATTTTCACATGGAGATTTAGTCTTAATAGGTTTGCTCCCAAACCTGGTTTTCTGGTTCAACTTTCTAAAAATTAATTTTTTTAGAATATCCGTAGACTAATAGTTAAATTAAGGTTTTCCTATCCAAAAACCCTAATTTTATTTTTTTACCGATTGAACTGATTAGTAAGTCCTTTTTTAAAAAAAAAAATATTTTCCTTAATTTAATGTCAAATGATCTGTAGTAAGCAAGCTGGGCTTAATATAAGTTAAATTAAAAATATCAAAATAGGGCTCGAAACATGATTAGGTATTGGAACTTAAACTCTATGACGAAGGAATTAGTCGAAGGATTCATGTACGCTTAATCGAATAAAGAATTATGAGATAATATAAATGATAGATTTTGGCAAACTAATGGTCCTTTGCTTTTCCAACTTCAATACAAAATTGTGAATGCTAGATAAGGAAATAATACGGTTACTATTTGCTACAATAGATTAAAGAAGCTATGGGATGAATTGAGTAGCCTAGTTGGGTTACTGTATTGTACATGTAGTGTATTAGAAGGTTGTTATTGTGATTTAATCACTTAAATAAAGGAGATAGAAAATCGAAATCAATTGCTGCAATTCCTCATGGGTTTAAATGAGGCATATGAGAATATCTGAAGTCATATTCTGTCCTCAGAGCCTTTGTCGACTATTAGCAAGGCATATTACTTAATCTACCAGGTTGGAAAACAAAAACAAGTAACAGGTTGTCTTCCTTTCGTTGATGATGCTACTAATTATGTGGTTAAAAATCATATGACAGTTGGTATAAGAGATACAAAGGATAGAAAAAGGAAGCCTAGGTCAAGAATTATTTGTACTCATTGTAAAAACATTGGTCATTCCATTAAGAATTGCTTTGAAATCCATAGTTTTCCCAACTGGTATTAAGGTAATCAAGATAAGAAAGGGAATAAATTTGCCAACTATGTGTTACAACAATCCGATATTCCTCTAGATTGTGTTGTTCCTATTTCTATTACAAGGAAATTTGAACAAGGTAATTCGGAGCTATTTTCAAAAATATGTCATGAAGTCTATTAAAAGATGACGGGATCAAATGTAGACAATGCAGATTCTTCTTCCATTCATTTTGCAGGTCAAATTGCTACTTACAATTCTTTTGTAGCTTCATTTCATAGAGATGAAAATTTAGTAGATGAATGGATTGTTGATACGAATGCCTCTGACTACATGCCTTCCCAACCTATTTTGATTAACACAAAGAATCTTTCTCAACCTATTCATATAAAATTGCTAGATTGAACCATTAAACTTGCTACAACCATTGGAGACTATAACTTATGAAAGACATTATCTTATACAATGTTCTTTTTATACCTAAGTTTCATTGCAAAATTTTGTCCGTCAGTAAGTTATTACAAAGCTCTAACTTTGTTGTTACTTTTCATCTAAATTGTTGCTTATTTCAAGACCTAACTAGTAAGAAGACTGTTGCTTATGCAGAAAATAAGAAGGGTTTATATGTTTTGAAATCAAAGCCAAGTAATCTAGTTTCTATTTCATCTCTTTTAGCTGCAATACAGCATGTAATAATGATGTTCCCTTGAGTTTTTCACATAATAGATTTGGTCACATTTCTGTTACAAAGCTCAAACACACTTCACATTACGATGACAAAGATTTAAGTTAATTTCATTGTAATGCTTTTCATATGGATAAGTTTCATCGTTTATCTTTTCCATATAGTCAATCCTTTACTTTTATGTGCTTAAGCTCATACTTATTGATTTGCAAAGTTCACATAATGTTCCTTCACATTCAAGAGCAAAGTATTTTTTAGCAATAGTGGATGACATGAGTAGAACAACTTAAAATTACTTGATTCAAAATAAAAACCAAACACTTTCCACCTTAGCATGTTTCATTTCATACATTAGAAACCATTTTAACACCACCCCAAAATTTATCCGAAGTGATAATGGTTGTGAATTCTTTTCACACAATTGCCAACAACTCTTTGGTGAGCTTAGAATCATACACCAGCGAACTACTATCTATACTCCTCAATAAAATGGTATTGTTGAGCATAACATAAGAATTTGTTAAAAACAACTCAAGCTATTAGATTACATGCAAACTTACCAAAAACATTTCGGGGAAGATGTGTTCTAGTAGCAACTATACTCATTAACAAAATTCCCACCTACAAACTCAATTAGAAATCTCCTTACCAAGTTTAATTCAATAAACTCCTTCTTATTCAACCCTTAGAACCATTGGATGCTTATGTTATGCAACTATTGTTAATAAGTCTAATGATAAACTTGATCCTAAAGGGTATCATTGTGTGTTTCTTGGATATCATCTTAATTAGAAAGGTTACAAATTGTATGACCTTGTCACTCATGATTTGTTTGTAAGCCGAGGTGTAGTTTTGTTTTAGAATATTTTTCCATTCAAAGACAATCTTCCAAATTTTGATTCATCCCAATTGTTTCCTCTACCTGCTATTGATGATTTCTTTGAGTCTAATCCTATAATATAATCATCTATTCCTTCTTATGATGAAGATATTACAAATGTTTCCACTTCTTTGCGTTGCTCCATTAAAGTCAAACAAAATCCTACTAGGCTTACCGATTATGTACACAATGTGCAATCCAAAACTTCTCAATCTGTGATAGCAACAAATACCTTATATCCATTGTTAAACCACTAAACTTTAGCCCAATTTCCTAAAGAGTATGTGACATCATTAGTTAACGTTTTAACAATTCATGAACCACGAACTTTTAATGAAGCTAAAAGTGATCCTAAATGGATAGATGCAATGAACAAGGAACTTTTAGCTTCAAAAGCTAATAATACATGGAAGCTAGTACCTTTTCCATCGGGTAAGAAACCTAAAGGCTTAAAATGGGTGTACAAAATTAAGTACAATCTTGATGTGTCTATTGGGAGGTATAAAACAAGACTTGTGGCTAAGGGGAATAGTCGAGTTTAAGGAATTGTCTACATTTATACATTTTCACCAGTAGCTAAGCTTACCACTGCGCTTTTATTACTTTCTCTTGTTGCTATCAAAGCTAGCATGTTCACCAACTTAATGTGAACAACGCTTTTCTACATGGTTATATAGAGGAAGAGATATATATATATATATATATATGAATCTGCCAAATGGTTATCTAATCCTTCTCTAAGATATGTGTGAAAATCGATACGTTCTTTATATGGTTTGAAATAGGCATCCCAACAATGGACAAAGAATTTTCACATTTTATCACTTCCCTTGGTTTTATTAAGTCTACTAATGATTATTTACTGTTTACCTGCACGAATGGTGATGAGTTTCTATCTATACTAGTTTATGTTGATGATGTGTTTGTGACTAGTACTTCCTTGGACAGTATTGCTACTGTTAAACTTGCTCTTGATAAGGCATTCACTATAAAAGACTTGGGAGAAATTATATTTTTCTTGGGAACTGAGTTATGCTACACTAGCAGAGGTTTTATGCTGAATCAATGGAAATTTCTCCTTGATATCTTACTTGATATAAGCCTAACAGTAGTAAAGCCAGATACTACACCATTTCCATAGCATTTTCATTTAGACAACACGACAAGAGATGCACTTTCTGATCCTTCCTCATACAAGCGCATCGTTGGTCGCGTTTTGTATCTTACCATGATAAGGTCAAAGATATCTTTTGCAGTCCAATGGTTGAGTCAGTTTGTTGGCAATCCACAGACAAATCATTATCAAGTTGTTCTTCGTGTATTGAAATATTTAAAAGGGACCTCTGATAGAAGATTGTTCTATTCATCTACAGCTAATATGTCTCTTAGTGGTTTTTCTAATGCCAATTGGGGATCTTATATGATTGATAGAAAGTCATTAATTGGATACTAAATGTTTCTTAGGCCTTCATTGATTTCTTGGAAAACCAAGAAACAATCCACAATCTCAACTCCGTCCACTGAAGCTAAATATAGAGGTTTAGCTTTAACCACAAAGGAATTACTTTGGTTATCTTACTTGCTTTAGGATCTTTGCATATGGATTGTTCTTCTTATCCCTCTTTATATAGATAGCAAATTTGCTTTATTTATTGTGAAGAATCCTTCTTTCCATGCTAAGATGAAGCATATTAAAATTGACATTCACTTCACTCAACATCATATTGATAAAGGTTTTCTTAAAGTTTCTCATGTGACATCTAGACACCAGCTAGTGGATTTTTTAATAAAAGCCTTCAGTGATTCGCAATTGCAACCAATATTTGCCAAGTTGGGACTTTCATTATGTCTCACTCAAGGGAGGGGGGTGATGACTTTATACTTATTTATTCACATGTGTGTGAATTATACACATGTATTTTACCATGTATATAAAACACTTGTAGCAGACTTTTAGTTACTTAGTTGACATTTTGATAGACTACCAACTACTGTCCCTCTTACACGCTTGCCCCTCCGAGGCCTTCAATCACTTACTAGAAGAATTCTCTTTGATCAACCTGCCAAAGACAAGGTGCAGTTTACAAGAGAGTAATAGAAGAACTCCTTAAAAGCGCAACTCGGCTATACCTTGCTTTGCTCAACTTTAGGTCCTGAACCTTATCTACCAAGTGCCGAAGCCGACCAGTTGAGTACTAAGGCCGAGGTGTCAAGTGCCAAGGTCGAGATGCTAAGTGATGAGACCGACTAGCTAAGTACCAAGGTGCTCTTCACGCTAGCTCTGACTCTTCAGCCTGTTATCTCTACTACTACATAGCAACATTTCACATTTACTACTTGTACTGAACCAATGTTAGACTACCACCTGACATTATACTATTTTTATCTTTTTTTCATTTGTCTTATTTACCCTTTTTTGTATGTACTAAGAATTTCCTTTTTATGTATGCATTTTTTGTAATTTTCCTTAATTATAATGTTGCCTTAAGGACTCACTATAAATAGTCCCTTCTCTTTGTAGCCAAAATATCTTACATTCCTCACAAAACGTTGAATATACTTGTTCTTATGAGATATTCCTCTCCAAGTCCATTTTCATACACTCTTATCTAATCTTACCGAGTAGCTTAAGATTAGTAGCGCACCAGCCACCACCCCAACATGTCAACAAAGTTGCGAGAAGGAGACTCGAAGTGGATAAAGTCAAGGAGTATGATCAGGAGGAATAATATGATGTTATTGAAGAGTGTGACCTGAAGGCGCCTTGAGGAGTCAAACATCTCAAAGTGTAGATTCTGAGCTTTAATGGTTCTAGTGGCGCTAATGACGACTTGGATTGGGAAGAAAAGAACAAAAAAGTATTTGAGACTTCTATGATAATAAGGATGTTGTTCTTATTAGGGTAGCTATACTAGAATTTTCTAGATATGTAGTAATATGGTGGAAAAAAGTTGCATAACACGTCCTAGAGAACACGACATGAGATTCAGACATGGAATGAAATGAAGAGAGTTATGAGAAATAGGTTCATGCCAGAATACTATGAATAAGACACGTTCTTACACCTCCAAGATTTGAAACAAGGTGGTAAGTCAACAGATGAGTATGTACAGGAATTCCAGTTACTAATGATTCAATGTGACGTCAACGAACCCAAAACCAAAACTATAACTTGATTAATTACTAGACTCAAAATTGAGATTGGTCATATTGTGGAGTTATGGAGACTTGGAAGTCTAGATGAGGCCATCTGAGTAGCATAGAGAGTTGAGAGGAAGAGACAAAACTAGATTAGTCGACCAGGACTATCAAGCCTAAGTAGCATACCGAGCTAATCAAAATAAGGCCAAGCACCAAATAGCTTTGAGGTGGACCACCATGGGCTGGTACCGAACTGACCTGAAGAGGATCAAGGTAAAGGTAAGGCCGAGGAAAATAAGGTTCGAAGAAACTAAAGTTAGAGCTTAAGAAGGAAGACCCGAGAGATCAAGTGCTTTAAATGTCTCGATTATAAGCACGTAGCTAGTCAATGTTCAAACCAATGTGTCATAACCATCAAGGGTGACAAGCCTCAATTAGAAGTAGAGAGTACTAATGAAGGAAAAGAAGAAGTGGAAGTTGGCTAGATGCTAGAAGAGCTCTAGGAAGACCCCAATGCCCTAACACCTCCTAAAGCAGGAGCCGAGTATTGTTTTGCTATATGACAATCTCTCAATACTTTTATGGCCAACAAGAATGCATAAAGGGAAAATCTCTTCCATATAAATTGCCAAATGGATGGCAAGCTATGCACCATGATCATTGACAAAGGAACCTGTACCATTGTCATAGCACAAGGAGTAGTCAAGGCCATGAAGTTGCCGACCTTTCCATACCCTAAACCATATAAGATTCATTGGCTGAACAAGAAAGGAAGATTACCCGTCGCCAAGTAGTTAGAGTACCAACTACCATTTGTGATAGGTAAAAGGATGAGCTGTTGTGTGACGTCCTTCCCATGTACTCTTCTCACATCTTACTCAGCCAACCTTGGCTGTTTGACTTGAGAGTATTACACGATGAGTATAAGAACATCTACATATACCAAAAGGGTGGAAAGAAGGTTGTACTAACTCTTATGAGTCCGAAGGAAGTGCAGGAGTCACAAGAGAAGGCTACCAGATCACTACAATGAAAGTCCTTAGTGATCTCCAGAGATCAATTTTCTTATGAAGTCAAGGCTAAAGAGTGTGTACTCCTTTTATTCAAGAAACTTCCAAAGTTGAGAGAAGCCGAGAGCTTGCCTACCGAGGTGCATACACTACTATAGAAGAATGCCGACCTATTTCCTACTGAGATGCCTAAAGGTTTACTACCCTTAAGAGGTATTGAACATTACATTGATCTTCAACCTAAAGTTGTGTTGTCGAACCGACCTACCTATAGGCTTAATCTTAAGAAAGCAGCCAAGCTGAAGAAACAGGTGGACGAGTTAATAGATCGTGGATATGTCCATGAGAGCATAAGCCCCTGTGCCATGCCATCTATCCTAGTGTCAAAGAAGGATGGATCGTAGAAAATGTACATCAATAGTCAAACCATTAATAAAATTACCATTAAGTACCGATACCCGATCACACAACTAAATGATATGCTTAACGAGTTACATGGTGCTAGCACCTTTTCAAAGATTAACTTAAAGAGTAGATATCACCAGATCCAAATGAGGCTTGGTTGGCGATGCCGTTTGGTCTGATGAATGCACTAAGCATGTTTATGGGACTTATGAATCATGTCTTGATGCCACTAATTGGCAAATGTGTTGTGGTTTATTTCAATGACATTCTAATCTACAATGCCAACCTCTTATCCTATGTTGGACATTTAGCATCGGTATTCGACATTCTCCGCATTGAGAGATTATTCAGGAATTTGAAGAAATGCGTATTCTGCCGAAGGGAGGTTGTAATTCCTTAGGTATGTTTTTTTCAAAGGGAGGAGTCCGAGTTGATGACAAGAAAGTCAGAGCTATTCTCGAGTGGCCCACACCAACTAATGCTACCGAAGTCAAGGGCTTCCATGGTCTGGCTTCATTTCATCAAAGATCCATTCGGGACTTTGCTTCCATAATGGCGCTATTAACCAAACTGACCAGGAACATCTCTGAGTTTAAGTGGTTAAAGAAAGCTCAAAAGAGTTTTGAAGATGTAAAGTTTAAATTGACATCTATTCCAGTACTCACCTTGCCAAATTTCAAGAAAGTTTTTAAGGTAGCATGTGATGCATCTAAAGTCGACATTGGTGCTATCCTTATGCAGGAGCACTAACCCATCACCTATTTTAGTGAGAAACTTAAAGGAGCTACCCTGAATTACTCAACATATGATAAGGAGTTCTATGCCCTTGTTCAAACACTGCAAAACTAGCAACATTACTTTTTGTTGAGAGAATTCATCATCTACTAATATCATAAATCTCTTAAACATCTTCAAGGGAAACAAACACTTTCTCGATGTTATGCCAAATGAGTTGAATTCTTGGAGTCTTTCTACTATGTCATCGAGTATAAGAAAGGGAGCATAACCACTGTGGCCAATACTCTTTCTCATCATCATACCCTCATTACAACCATGTAAACTAAGGTACTTGGATTTGGCACCCTACCCGATTAGTATGAATATGATCCGTCGTATTTTAGACCCTTAGTGACCAAGAGCAATGTTGGAGGGGTTGTGGATGGATTCTACTTGAGTCAGGGGTTCCTGATGAAGGGCAGCCAAGTTTGTGTGCTAAATGGTTTAGTTAGAGAACTATTCGTACAAGAAGCTCAAGCTGGAGGCTTAGCTAGCCATTTCAAGGAAAAGAGAACGGTCGAAATGTTGAAGGAACATTTCTACTAGCCTAGGATGGTGAAGGATGTGCACCAAATTCTTGAGTGGTACGAGGTATGTAAGTATGTGAAGGGGAAGAAAGAGCCGTATGGAGAATACACACCTTTACCCATACTTAAGCGCCCATGAACCAACTTAAGCATGGATTTTATGCTTGGCCTACCCTGAAACTCAAGAAGATATGACTCTATTATGGTGATAGTCAATTGGTTTAGCAAGATGGGCCACTTTATTCCTTACCACTGGACCAACGATCTTTATTTGTTGCTAGCCTCTTTTTTTAAGAGATCGTACAACTACATAGAGTACTGAAAAGTATTGTATCTAATCATGACTCGAAGTTAACTAGCTTCTTTTGGAAAACCTTATGGAAGAAGCTCGACACTAAGCTCGACACTAAGCTCATGTATAATACTTCTTACCACCCTCAAATAGACAGCCAGACCGAAGTTGTGAACAAAACAATCGGTAACCTCTTACGAGCAACTGTTAGGAAGAACTTGCATTACTGGGATCTATGCTTACCTATCATTGAGTTCACTTACAACTATTTAGCTCACAGCTTGATAGGAAGGTCACCTTTTAAGGTCATCTATGGACTTAATCTAAATTTACCCCTAAACATGGCTATCAGCTTGACCACTCTTTGGGAAAGTCAATATGGCCTGCAATGCACCAAGGAATTCAAAAAGTTGCATCAAAGGGTTGTCAAACAACGAGTACAAACTGTAGCCCAACAAAAGGAGCAAGGGAGCCGAGGAAAGAGACGAGTGGTTTACAGTCTTCGAGACCTTGTCTGGATCCACCTTAGTAAGGAGCATTTCCCTAGGAAGAGAATGAACAAGCTTTCCCCCAAGTCGGATGGACCTTTTATGTTCCTCAAGCGCATCAATGAAAATGCCTATGAGTTTGAACTGCTCAACAGCTACGGCATATCTACTACTTTTAATGTCACTGACCTGACACTCTATGTACTCAATGAAAAAGAAAGCCAAGATTTGAAAGCAAACCTTCACCAACCCCAAAGAACTAATAGATTGCCACCCACTAGCCATCTCACCCACGCGTGCCTCCGAGGCCTTCAATCACTCACCAAAAAAATTCTCTCAGATCAACTTGTTGAGGACAAGGCGCAATTTACAAGAGAGTAGTAGAAGAACTCCTTGAGAGCACAACTCGGCCATACCCTACTTTACCCGGCTCTAAGTACCAAACCTTATCTACTGAATGCTAAGGCCAACCAATTGAGTGCTGAGGCCAAGGTACCAAGTGTTAAGGCTAAGATGCTAAGTGATGAGACCAACTAACCAAGTACTAAGATCCTCTCCATGCTGACTCTAACTCTTTAGCCTGTTATCTTTACCACTATACGGCAACATTTCACATTTATTGCTTATACGGAACCAATGTTGCTCTGCCACCTATCCTTTTCACTTGATATTGTACTATTTTTTCTCTTTTTATCATTTGTCCTATTTACCCTTTTTTGTATGTATTAGGAATCCCCTTTTTATGTATGTCTTTTTGTAATTTTCCTTAATTGTAATGTTACCTTAAGGGCTTACTATAAATAGTCCCTTCTCTTGGTAGCCAAAATATCTTACATTCCTCACAAAACTTTGAATATACTTATTCTTACAAGATATTCCTCTCCAAATCCATTTTCATATACTCTTATCTAGTCTTACTGAGTAACTTAAGATTAGTGGCGGGTGGACCTTGGCATTAACTTGTACGTTACATCAAATGACATGCCAAGTCATATCATATTTGTAAGTGAGTCATATCATCTAAGCAGTTTCATGTTAGCTATTATATTTAGTTCATCGACCTACCCACACTATTTTCTTCAATATTTCAAAGGACCCATGGGTTCTAATCTCTTACGGTAAGTCCTAATAATTTCTTCAATATTTCAAAGGACCCTGGAGCTCTTTATTTCTCTTCATCTCTGAATATCAAGTAGTGAAGTTACAACAATCTCAACAGGCATAGTCAATAGAGAGCCCCCATGATGCATCTCTGAGGTTAGACACACAAAGAAGCACCACGATGAAGAAAACCAAAAACTAACAAGGAAAAAGCTAGCAAAGTTTGGGCAACTATCAAATGGATATGATGCACCACTCGATCCTACTTGACCTACAATTCGCCAGATATAACACACCGATCTGACTTAAAGGGTCACTCGCCACTACTTCTTGTTAAAGAAAATAGATTAAGAATTGAATGATAACGAGAACACCAAGGTTGCCCAAAGTGAATAATTCTATATTAATTAGTTGCTTATCTGCATACAAGAAAGTGGGGGGTTTATATATCTATCCATTAGGATTACTTTACATATATGAAAAGAAAAAATGGTATTCTATAATAAGGTTACATAAAAAGGGGTAAAAAGGGTAAAGGGGGCAAAGAATATTCAATACGGAAATGAAAGAATCATTTTAAAATATTATGTCAGAAAACACATGTCGTTTGGTGGTTGGAGAAATATGATATAAGGTAAGCGAAAGGATAATAACGTTCACAATCAGAGGCCGACCTAATCTGGATTAAGTCAAGGGTCAATCAATCCTGTAGAGAAGTTAGTTGTATTGGCATTAGATGTCTGTAGTTAGTCTAGCAGCTTAACTCGAATAGACTTGAGCTGTCTTCTAAAGGAAAGCATCGTTGTTAGGTAGGAGTAGATCTGACATAAATGAGGATCCAATAGACAAGTCGATAAGAGATCAACTCAGCATAGAAATCCCCATCTCAGCTTTGGTTTTAAGCTAGTATTCTCTGTGTGAGTCCTTTGAGTCCTCTAACTCTGCTGCGAGTAATTAGTCCAAGGGCCTGGTTCCTATTACCCCATAATCAACCAAATCTACATTGACATCTTCATCCCTTTCATCCAAAGAGTCATAGGCAGTAGGAGAATCTTCAATGACAAACTGCTTGTCAATTCCATATCGATGAGGAATAAGGTGAGTGAGCATAGGAATTGCATCTACGTCAACAACGTCTCTATGGCAAGTTAGGGTGTGATATGTACCTATACTCCTCTCACCTTACAAAAAGAAAGGTAAATGAAGGGATAAGTAAATATAAAAAATAATAATATATAAAATAATTAAAAAAAAAAACAAGTAATCTTCAAAGAAAAGGGTAAGGAAACTACCTTATGAAGTCGAACACATATAACTTATATAGTTTCTGGCAAACGACACGAAGAATGTTTAGTTTTCAATTTAATAGGAAGATCATGAGTAAGTTTTGACTCGGGTCTTAGAAGGCAAAGGGAAAAATCATATCTATAAATGGCGGCTTCTTCTAAGGTATCCTCTTCAATTGCATGGGCATAAGCTTAAAAAACCTCCAAACAACCCTCTTAATATCTTAACTAGTTTGGGGAGGACACTCCAACTCAATTGATGGAGGGAAAGAATAACTGCCGTACATTTGCAAAGATTTCCCTAAAATCCTCTAATGAAAGGGTGCAGCAACAAGAAAGAAAGTCCTTAGAAGGAAGAAGGAATTGGGGAACCCCCTAATCAAAGTAGAGCCGATGAGTAACCTTATGAGGGGAATATACCATGATGAGCTACTTTAAGAAGTAGCCATGAGAATCTTCACCATCTTATAGTAAAGGTAGATATTCTAAAGTATGCCATAATAAGAACCCTACATCAATAACGCCTATTTCCTTGGGATTGTCCACAAGGATTATGAAAACATCTAAATAAGAGGAGTAGAACTTAATGCAATCCTCATAACCTATTATGCTCTTCATGTAAGGCCTAAAAAAAAAAAAATTGCTTGCAACATCAACCACGTCAAGTAATAGGCATGAGGGTCACTTTCCGACTTAAGCCCATGCCTTATAATGGATGACCCCAGGCTTATTTTAAACATTAGGAAATCAAGAATACCCTCGAAATTGCTCAAAAAGAAACAGTTGTACGAAGACCAAGTTCACGTACAAATACACTATACAACGACCCTTTGATCGCACTAAAGCCTCATGATATAAGTCTAGCCATCAATAAAAGGAGCCTAAGTAGAGAGGTGCTAAGACAAATCGTTCCCCTTTAGTTATGCGAATGGCTAGTCGGAATAAATGGGGACTTATACATTTTTCAAGACCACCAAGGAAAACATAGACTAATAATCATAGTGCAATAAATGTCGCAAACTTGTATTTGTAGTAAAAAAAAAAAAGTGACTATTAGTAAGTTCTACAAGTGACCCTAAGGTTGCGTGAATTTGGCATGATCGATGTCACAGGTGTCCTTGCTATGCAAGAAGAGCAACATATTGAAGCTAAATTATTGGTTGCCTTGCAAGTGAGTAAAGATAGAAGAAAAAGATCCATACTCTCCTCTTGGATTGAGCATTTTTTTGAAAGTTGTAAATAAGATAAAACCATAGTCCCAAAGCTATGTTGTATGTATGAGTAAGTATCATCATGGTATATTAATAAAGGTTTATTATGATGAGATTAGGAATTATTTTTAAAAAAATAATAATAAAGAAAGAAAGATGACAAAGATGAGGCAAATCAAGAAATAACACATAAAGAAAAAAAATATCAAGAAATAATGCAATGCTCATGATTTCCAATTTGTGAATTACCTTATGTGGATTGCCTTCTGTTAGATATTAATTGAGGTTGTGGGTCGCTGTAAGTTTACAGTCTGTGAAGATAGCCAAGAAAAAAAATTGAAATAGAAAATAAAATTAAAAAGAAAAAAAAAGACATGAAAAAGATAAGAAGAATCAAGAAAAAAGTGAGGGGCATATGGTTATATTGTTAAAGGTTAAGATAGCCGAGTGCATACTTGTTTGTGCAGAAATGGTACGTGTTATAGTGCATGCTATGCGAATTCCGTATTATTGTGGTTATAGAGAAAAAAAAATTAAATAATATATATAAATATATATAAAGAAAAACGGCACAAATTAGGGATACTCACTCTTTTGAGCTTGACCAATTAATAGAAAAAAAAGTCATTTTGAATTAGGTAGGCAAGGGTTGTCTTTTTAAACTTTTCGACGTATATTTATGTAATAAAACATGGAATAAACAAGGATATCAAAAACAAAAAATGGCAATTCCAAAAAAACGTACTTCTATATCAAAAAAACGTATTCGTAAAAATATTTGGAAAAAGAAGGCATATTGGGCGGCGTTGAAAGTTTTTTCGTTAGCGAAGTCTCTTTCGACCAGGAATTCAAAAAGTTTTTTTTGCGACAAATAACTAATCAAACGCTAGATTAAATTATCGTAAAGACAGTTTTATCATGCTGTAGATATGGCTCCTAGCAATGGGAGAATCAGAAGCGCATTAAAAGTAAAAATAATAATAATGAATATCCTAGGTTGTTCAAGATAAGTGCATAGCTTTAGGAACAAACCTTACCAATATAACTCCTAGCAGTTGTGAAAAGGTTGTTGTTGAGGCTAAACATTGTTGCCGCAACCTGCATAAATTGTTGTGTTCCAGGAGGTCGTTGTCACTACCTGTATAGATTATTGCGGTCCGAGAAAGGTCGTTGAGGCGACCTATGTAGAATAGGAAACTGCTGGTTTTCAAAGAATGCTAACCTTTATTGATTGTCGTTGTTATGTTAATACAAAAAGGTGAAAGGGGTTTAAAGGAAGGTATCACGATATTTAAATTTGAAGAAACATGGATTTAAAAGAAAAGAAAAAAATCTATTGAAACATCTTGAGTAAAAAATATAAAATAAAATATTGCGCATGATAGATGTAGGTTTAACGTGGTTATGAAGACATGGTTCTTTTTTTTTTCTTTTTTCTTTTTTTTCTTTTTTTTGAGGTGCCAAGAGGTGTTAGTCATCACGTATTTGGATTTATGTATATATTAAAAAGGAAAAAAAAAAAAAGAGAAAGAGATAGAGATTGGTTGTTATTTTTCTATTGTTGCGACTTCTGAAGGCAGGGAATGTTCAAAGAGAGAAGATTAAGTTTGAGAAAGAAAAGGAATAAATATATATATATAATAATGACATCTGAGAGTAAGGAGAATTGGATTTGTTGGTTTCTTTTAGATTTGGACATAGTGCTTTTCTAGAATAGGGGAAAAAAATCTATGAAGATTAAGGAGAGAAAAGGATTTGATAGATGTGGATGATTTCAGTGGTGCTTATTGGGATATATATGTATATATATATATACTTTAACGTAAGATATTGATGGTTGTTGAAGAAGATTTATGATTTTTATGGATCCTTACTAATACCAGTCCACGACATTTTCTACTAAGAGGAAATACACCGGGGAAAGCATGACTTTATGTTACGACTGTGGGCTTGTGAGAAATATATATATATATATACTGGGAGGTGCAATGGTATTTAAGGCAAGCATCATGCGCAAGCTATTAGGCCACCAGTTTATCCTGCGATTGTTATGGAAGAATATTATATCCAATATTTGGTCAGAAGACTCTAGGAGAAATTCCATCAAGCAATTTTGTATGTGTTTATCGTTGTTATATTTGGGACTTTCCACTATTTGCTAGCTCATATGGATGGCCGAAGCAGGGATGTCAATTATAACCACTAAAGGGGAATTACCTCAATCTAGTTACAAGTCCATGGAAAAAGTAAATCACCTCGAATCAAGTCCATTGGTTATTGATGAAAATTTTTTTTAGTGTATTGCCTTGGAAGGGAGCAGTGTCACTCCTGCAACCATAAAGCAATGTGCACGATTAAACAGTGTTGTAAGCATGTACACTAGAATATATAATAAATAAATCTACAGTGTTGACGCCAGACTCCTATACTTTAAGCCCTTAACAGAAAATAAAATCTTCAGCTCTGCGAGTGTGTTTAATAGTTGTGCAGCTATTGTACAGCACACGTGTTGAGCTGCGACTTTGATAAAGAAAGTGAGCAATTGATGCTAAAAATACGTAGATTTCACTTAAGAATTTTGTACGAGGGGGCAAAATGTAGAGGACTAATTTTGTACCGATTTAAGCTTATAATTTGTGTATTATTTATTTAGAATTAACTCCTTAGACTAAGTAACAAGGTCAAGAGAGTTCAATTTGTAATTGCAATGACATAGAAAAATTAGCTTGGCAAGCTTGGAACAAAGATCATTGAATTGATCTATCTACTCTTGATCTCTCTCGAGTAAGCTCGCACACTCTATAAGTTAGGTTGCAGCTCATTAGGAAAACTTTAAATGAGTATGCTTAATCTCTGCTATTGATCATTAATATGATTTGACGGCTGTCATCAAAGCTAAAAGTGTATAAATACTAGATCATGCCTCTTTAATAAACACTTCATAAACTCTAGAGATCAAAAAAACAATACTATCATGTGAATTCTCTATTTTCAATGATCAAAACAACTCTTAAGTAAAGAATAATTCAACACTCGATCAAGAATAATGAGGTTGACACTCTAACTCCCTCACCTGTCACAAGTGTGCTTCAATTACTAAAACTGTCTATTTCTCCTCTCGACTTTTTTTTTTTTTTCAAATCTTTCTTGCAAGTGCTATTCACACGTTGCTCCTTTAAGGTCACGTGTAATATGACTTTGACGTAACTTCTACGTAACAACACTATCTAAAAACCTACATCTACACTAGTAATACTTTTCTTAAGGAATTATTCGCCATCAATGCTACAATTTTATTATTGCCTTCATTATATTAAAATTTGTCATGGTATATCATATCTGATTTTAGATAGTAAAATATAACTGTCGACCAATACAAAACTGTCAACATCTTCCATTTATGGCATGTGATATGGAACAACGAAAGTGATTTAACTTAAAAGAATGAAACAATGTATAGAGGTAAAAACTATATTAAAAAATTAAATTAAACAAAAATTATAATAAGAAATGCTAAGATATTCATCACAAAATAATAAATTAAAAGGAAAATAAGAACACCTAGATAGGAATAATTCGAGTCTGCTCGTTCTTGAATTTATCTTATCCCTCATGAAAGTCCAACGAGCACTTTGAATGTGAGTTGGCACTTGACGGTTTTGTCGCACGAAAGAAGCAAGGAAAGTATATAATTTGAATAGATGGTTGCGGATCCCGACGTCAATGAAGATCTTGTAAACCAACTTCTTTGTAGAGCGTCAATGCCATCTTTAATCAGTTTACAATGACAAATTTGAATCCAACGAAAGTCTGGTATGTATGCTTTCTCTTGAGGGTCACAAATCACAAAAGATGAGCAACTAAATAGTCCGAGTAAGCCAAAGTGAATCTTGAAAAAACTAAAAATTTTGATGATCTCACATTATCGGTGAATTGTATGGCCTTATATGACAGTGTAAAAGTTTGATAATCTCGCACTATCTATGAAAAGATGGAAGCATTCTGATTTTGAAAGAAGTAAAAATTTTTTCAATCACTTAATGTTCAAATCACTACAAACACTATGTGTAGTAAGATCGCTATAACTAGCCAATCATGTGCAATAGGTGTACTGATCGATCTAAGAGACGTCTTAAATTGATGACACGTGGAGGGATATCATTAAGAAGGGCGTAGGAGGAAGAATAGGCAAACTCAATATGTTGTATGTGCATATGTAACAGTGAATCAAACTCGATGTTTTTTTATCATTTA
This sequence comes from Lumnitzera racemosa, assembly GCA_024138005.1. NCBI lineage: Eukaryota > Viridiplantae > Streptophyta > Magnoliopsida > Myrtales > Combretaceae > Lumnitzera > Lumnitzera racemosa. The sequence continues at coordinate 52,059,796 of JAMXBC010000002.1, forward strand.
ATCATTCTTGATTGAATTACTTGTTTAATCCTCTTTGGAGTAATTTCAATAAAGCTTTGGTGTTTGTCTTAAGTTTGTCAATGTTCTGAATCCCTCAAATGAGAAGAAAAGCCTCCTATTTATAGAATTTAGAGGTTAATCTTATTCATCGAATAACTTTAAGATGGATGGTCAAAATTGAATTCTTTTGTTGAAGCTTATCCTCTCCTTTAGCCTTCACAGGCTTAGATATGAGCCTCAGTATACTTAAGGCTTTGGTCAACTAAAAAAGGCCCATTATTATTATTATGAAACTTAAAGAGCAATTGAGCCTCCTCAAGGCCTAATAAGACCAAACGAAGCCGAAATAGGCTTAAAAGAATCATTTCCAAGTCTACTTTTCGCATATGAGATAACCAAGCAAGGCCAAGAAAAAAATCTAGTTTGGCAATCCCTATCCTGAGTCTATCAAGCCAGATCTCCCTAAAATATCTCTAAATAGGTCGATTTCCCAAGCACTATCACTAGCTTAAGATATTAGTCCATAGCATTAAGTTTAGTTAAGAGCTTAATTACCGAAATAACCCTCTATAAGCTACTATTTATATAAAGACAAGATATATATGAGCCTTATGATGTAAACCAATTCCAACAGTTATTAATAAATCACCCAATAACAATAAAGGAAACTAATAAGATGTTTTCAAACCTAAAAGACAATAAAATATATATAGCCTAAAATAATATTTTTAATAACACAACTAAATATAAAATCTACACGACATGCTAGTTGATAACACTGTCACAAGCTCTTATGCATATACCGATAGCCCCCATCATTTCTCCTTGGCTTAAGAAGATTCACCTCGATGAATGAAAACCGATGCACTGTTCATAAATATCTAGATTAATCTTCTAAAGTTCTAACTTAGTAATCTGTCTAGCATTTGAAAGTGGACAGTCTACCCATTTGATAAGAATGTGTCTACCATCTCTCACGTTCAAGTCATCAAATATCTTTTATCCCTTCTTTCTTTTCTTTCAAGGGTGGAACATGTGGAACTTGTAGAGTTGAAAGTGTAGGAAATGTAGGTTGTGTCTCAACTAAAGGATCAGCAGTCATAGTTAACTCATGGTATGGCAAGTGATGCTCAACATGAAAGATTTATTAGTACCTATATTTGGTGGCAGCTCAAAAAGATAAGCATTAACGCTAATTTTCTTCAAAACCTTAAAAGGGCTTATGGCTCTAATATACAATTTCCTAAAAGAACCATATGAAAATCTCTTCGATTTAATCTAAGCAATCATGAAATCTCCACCTATCCCTATCCTAGATACATCATACATAACCTCAAACACTTTAGAAAAGTCAAGTAATTTAAGTAGAGATGCTTCAGTCATCTTCTTCTTTATTTCTAAGAATGCTTCAAATGCACTTTTTGTCTAACTTAATTCCCCCTTTTTAATGCAATTTGTGATTGGGGCCATAACAATGCTAAAGCGTCTAATGAATCTCATATAAAAAGTAGCAAGTCCATGAAAGCTCTTGACATCATCAATGTAGAGACGAAGTTACTATTGGAGGCTATTATATCCGAGATGGCTACTTATTTAAGAATCGAAGCTATATATACCTAACTGTTCTATGAATGAGTTATTGGTTAAGGAAGCTCATAATGGTGGATTATCTAGTTATTTTAGAGAGACCAAAACAGTCAATCCATTAAAAGAAAATTTTTACTAGCCTGATTTGTTTAAGGATGTCCATAAGGTAGTTAGTGGTTATAAAGTGTGCAAGAGAGCTAAGGTTAAAAGAGAGCCTCATGGAGAGTATATGCCCTTACCAACACCCACCTTACCTTAGGCCAACCTTAACATGGACTCTATCTTAGGTTTGTCCTGGACATCTAAGGGAAAGGATTCAAACTTTGTTATAGTAGACCGCTTTAGCAAAATGGCACGCTTAATTCCAAACCATCGAACTAACGATACTTATATATTGTTGATTTGTTTTTGCAGGAAGTTATTCAACTACATAAAGCATCGATGATTATTGTTTCAAATCGAGATACAATATTCTTGAGCTATTTTTAGAAGACTCTTTAGAAAAGACTTGAGACTAAACTTGTGTTCTGTTCCAGTAGCCATCCTCAAACTGATGGCTCGACTGAAGTGGTGATGAGGATACTAAGCAATTTACTTAGAGTTGTCGTAAGAAAGAATTTAAATGATTAGGATATATGCCTGTTAATTGTGGAGTTCGCATACAACTAAACCATCTACAGCACTATTGGGAAGACCCTATTTGAGGTCATATATGGCCTTAATCCTACTATTCCCTTAGATCTAATCGATACCCCCTAGCTACTAAAGAGAGTCAATCTGGAGTTAAACAAGCTTAAGAACTACAAGAGCTACATCGGTCTATGGCCAAGAAGATCATCAAGTTTAACCAGAGACAACAAGAGATTAGTAGTCATAGTCGCAGAATTATTTCTTTCAAACCAAGAGACTTGGTATGGATTCACCTTAGCCAAGAGAAATTTTTGCACCTGAGATAGAGCAAGCTATCTCACAAGCTAATGATCCATTCAGGGTCGTAAAGAAGATCAACCATAACACCTACTAGATCAAACTACTCAAAAACAATGGTGTTTCTTCTACCTTCGATTTATCCAACTTAATTCCCCACCAACCAAAAGAAGAAGACCCTATAGATGCCTAAGAAGAATAAGAGCCTGAAGCCACTTTAGGTTTGCGGACAAATCTTGCCAAACCCGTAGGAAGATGATAAGAATCAATTCTCCATACCAATCACGCGCAGCTAAGCTAGAAGACTCTAAGAACTTAGCGAAGAATGCTTACTCAAAGTCCCATCTAAGACAAGGATTCCTATTTCGACCTCCATGTTTTACTCTACTATCAACATGAGTACCGAGCTTGTACGTATGCCAACATAGTTTCCAAAGCTGCCAAGCAACAATACCATGACCTAGACTGTATCCATGCAAACCAGCCTTAAGTGACTATCCAAGCCAAGCTCCCAAGCCAACCAGCATCCGATTCCCAATCCAAGAAGGAATATTCTTTAGTAACTAATTGACTGAGCTCTAACCTAACCCAGATGAGGTTAACTCTAACTATAGATTCTTTTCCTTAACACTGTCCAAATTATGCTATACTCAAATGCCAACCACCATGTGACACGTGTCTTCTGGCACAACATTCCAAAAGATTCTTTACTTTTTTTTCGTACAGAATATTCTCTATCTTATTTATGCTTTTTAGTATCAATTATGTATTCCAATTGTAAATTACCCTTTTATCTTTTCCAAAAATGCTTGTAACCCTAGTAGGGCTAATATATAAACCCCATTTGTTGTACATAGAGAACATCCAACATATTATCAAAATTAATAGAAGTTCCCTTTTGTGAGCAACCCTAGTGTTCTCATCATCCTTTTAACTCTTATCTATTCCCTTTAGTAAGGAATAATGGCGAGTAACCCTATAATTCGAACCGATGAGTTATATATAGTGGATTGTAGGCCAAGTAAGATCAGTTGGTGTATAATATCCAATCAATTGGTGTGTAATATCCAATCGATAGTTGCCCAAATTTTTGCTAAACCCATTTTCTTTTCTTGTTATTACTCTTTGTAGCGTTTCTCCATGTGTTTGAACCTCGAAGACACATTAGTGGCACTTCAATAACGCTACAGTTCAATATGAATAAGTTGACCCAGCTTAGCTCTAACATTGCTAACTCAATCCTACCTACCCTAACTGCATAAGTGCCTTTGTAAGATCACCTCCTCTACTCAGTACTCCCTACCACCCAAAGAGGTTGGTCTTCCCATTCTTCACCTTAATCCTTAGGTACCCAACTCAACCCAAGGAGCATTTAGCTCAAACCGCCTTACTAAGCCCAATCGAAGGAACATGCAACTCAAATTGGCCCATATGGCTCGACTTAAGGTGAAATCAGCTCAAACTACTCCATCAAGCATCCTCTTAGCTCATGTACAAGTCATGCTATGTCGACCACTTCTCCAAGAACATAAGTACCACAGTATCTTCTCTAGATCACCAAGCTGTTATGAGAACTCTAAGCCCAACTCAGCCATGTGCTTAAAGAACCCATTCTTCTTTTCTCCTTGCCTCCTTAACAACAATAAGACTCTAACTGGTACGAGGGTAAGTGTTGATAGGATATTTTGGGCTTGAGCTCCTCATACCCATGCTGACTTACTTAGACTCATGGCCTAGTAATAGGCTTTAGGGTACCGACTTAACCAAATGCCCAAGTTTCAAACTATATTAGAGACTTATTGGTGAGCTCCTTGTATATAGAAAACAAATTTATGAGCTCAACCATATCTACTTGGTTTAGCAGAGTTACTTGGTTTAGCATGGTCTATTTGGCTCAGCTAGTTCTGCTCGACTTGGCCATGTCTACTTATCTAAGATAGTGGAACTTCAGGGTTACTTATGTTTTTCTTTACTAGATTACCCTTACGTTTTATTTAGTATTTACGGGAATGCCACTACGGCATACTTTTACTCATTTTATTTGCAAGTTTACTATTATGTATAAATAGTTCATGTATGTAGGGTTTTAAACCAAATTTACACATTAACAAAAAACCTTTTGAGTCTTTCTCTTAGAAAACTCTATCTTATTAGTTCTTATCAATCCATTTAACAAAAATTATGGTGAGCAATCCTAATTATCTCTTTATATATCATTGCAAAGCAACGATTAAGCCATATAAAATTTAGGTAATATATCATATCATAGTTTACAAATTTGCTAAAACCTTTGCTAAGTCCATTCTATTTTTATTCTTTCAATAGGATTAAACTCATCTCGATAATAATGGAAAGACTTTAATTTCTTAGTTGCTATATATTTAAAGCAACTAGTATTTTTTGCAACCCCATGATTGAAATCTGAAATTATCCATGATTCAACCTCATCTATAGTATTTTGTATTGCAACGCAATTCCATACGTTAGTAGACCAAACAATGGCCTCTTGATAGAAACCACAGCAGATTATTAGCCCACAAGTGGAATCAATTTCTACCATTTCAAAGGGATTCAGTGAGTTAGGGTTTGCAAAAAGGAGCACTCAAAATTGGTAATTGTGGCTATGGGTTTGTTACGTGAGTGTGCAAGAAGACTGGTGTTAAGTTTGTGGTAGCGAAGGAGTTGCCGTCACGTATTGGGTTACTAACTGTTCTACTATTTCCAATCCAGTGAAGGTTACGACGATAGTAACAATGGGTTTGTGTAGTTGGATTCACAGGTCTTTTGAGTTATATTAGTAGTGGTTATGTCCCAATGTACATATTTGAGTGTGTCAGAGCCGTAGGTATGTATTTACAATTGCTGTTTATAGAGGGTGCAGTAGCGCGAATGTTGGTAAAAGTGTGGCCATTGTTTGAGCTATAACCGGTAGTGGCTAGTAATAGTTGTGGTTGCAAATTGTAGCATAGGTTTAGTAGCTTAGTAGTATTTTTCAAAGGAGTAGTGTAGTTTATTTGGAGCTTGTATAGAAAATTGCAAAATTAAAGAGGAAATTTGCAATTGCAGTGGCACCGAGAGTGGTTTTGTGCATTTAGGTGTATGCATGTAGGTTGTCTTGTGTGAATCTGTGCTATCTAGAGTTGTGTTCGAAAGTCATATAAGTTACCACGTCGGAGCTTATTGTGTATGTGCAACAAGATATCTTAAGGATCCATAGAAGTATGTGTGTGTGTATGAGTCAGAAAATTACTGCAGTAGAGGTTGAGCATGTGTCCAAGCTCTTATAAGCTTGCCCATCCGAGCTGTTATTTTGAAGTGAAAGCGTATGATTACAACTGAGGAGTTCCGGGCTTATTGCTGAATGTGTGTTGTCCTGTTTAAGAAGTAGCTGAGCTGAGATTAGTAAACAATAGAAGTGACTTGTGTACGAGCTAAATTCATGTAGAGATAAAGTGCAAGTGAGGTCTAGTTGCTTTATAGTGTTGGACTGTAGTGTGTCCGAACTAAGAGGAGGTTTGTGCTGTTGTGCCGAGTGTGTAGTCAGAGCTCGAAATGAATTCATGTTATGGTGTGAGTTGTGAATGAGCTTTTGGTTCTGAAGAAGTGATTGTATATATACTGAGCTATTTTGTGTGTTGTTAAGTGTAGTGTACTATCTGAGTGATACCCAGGCTAGATAATTGCCTTTGTTTCTGTGATCGAGATTAGCGGATTGACTACTATATTGGGTCCAAATTGTTGTGCTATTGTGCTTTTGTGAAGTGGAGGTATCGAACTCTGAACTAGCTTTGTCCGAGCTATTGTGAGCATATGTGTGACATAGAGTGTGAGAACCAAGCTGTAGCCACATGATCTGGACTGTTGAAGCGTGAACCGAACTGAAAATTGCTAAGCTATTGTCCTATACTTCAAGCAATTGTTGAGCTATTCTATTCGAAGCATACAACATCGAGCTTGTTGAGCATACACGTGCAGGGGGTGTAAGGTGGACTTATGATTATACCGAGCTAAAATTGGTTGTGCCAACGTACAATACTGATGTGACTGAGTTGTTCGATTGGTGAGTGCTACTGTATTACTGAATTGTTGATAGATTGTGCCAGTGGTGTAGTGTGTTACTGTAACAACAAGCATAAGCTTATTAGTGAGTTGGTGTTTGTTCACATGAGTGGGTTAGGGGTTGTCAAATGCCGAGCTAACTCTTGAGTGCATGAGTTAATTTCGAGTTGATCTAAAGTAGTGTACTAAAGAAATTTGATTGTTGTCCTAAATCCTTTTGAACTAGTTAGTGACGTGTTGTACCTCTATATTATTGTTTATCAAGCCGAGTATGGAGCTGAACTATTTCCAAACCGGGCTGCTCTATTCAACACTTTCCAAGTTGTACTTGAAGTTTGCCGAGTTTCTAAATAGACCAGTATGCATAAAAGTACTGTAAATGCTGAGCTAGGTGTGGAAGTATAGGAATGCCTATCACCTATTGAAGTTTCAAATTGAGCTATTGCAATTCCAAAGGTAACCGAACCGTTACAATCTGAGGTGCCAAGTAATCGAAGTACTTATTCGAATAGATTGCCGTAGCATGCCACATTGAACCGGTTGGTCTAGTTGAGATTATGTATGTATCCGAGCTACTGTCCTTAAGAATTGTATAGCTAAGCTCTTGAATTGAAGCGCATTAGTAAAATTGCCAAGCAACGGTGGTTTGTTGTACTGTTGTGCACATCTGAAACCGAGCTGAGTTGTCCGTTTACCCAATTTCCAAGCTATTGTTAATTGTGAACTAAGCCAAACTTTGTATCCGATAAGAGTAAGCATAGTTTAATTCATTATGGTTTACATCTTATTGAATTAAATCTAATATAATGATTCATTTTTTTTCTTTAAATTAAATCTAACCATATAATTTGATTTATAAATTTTTTAAACCTAATTAAAATTAATTCAGTTTGATTTGATTCAATTATGTCAATGTTTTTGTAAATATTTTTATCTCCAAAAACATGTTTTTATTTTCATTAAATTTTTATATATTTTCAATTAATTTCTCATATTTTTATTATATGTAATAATATTTAGTAAAATGTTATACGGGATCTTAACAAACTTAACTTAATTTAACGAGGATAAGAGACTTTATTCCCATGAATAAACAATAGGAAGGGAGAAGTAAATGTTTATCAAAAAGTGATAAAAAAAAAAAAAACAAAAGAGATACACTAAAAACCGGAAAAGAAACAAGACATACATAAAAAGCACTAACACAAAATACTTAATTTGAAAACATATAAGAAAATAATAATTTAGAAAAGGAATATTTCCAAACATGAAATTTTAGATGAAATTTATTTAACTTAATCTTAATAATTTAATAAAAATAAGATAAAGAAGAAAAAAATATGAACATTTTGATAAAATCCATAAAATTTAATGAAAAAAAAATTTTAAAATGACAAACCAATTGTATAAAATTATTTTTATTTAACCAAATGGTTTAGTTCAATTCAAAATAGTTTGATTCAATTTACTTCCTTAAACCAAACTACAAACCATTTATATATATCAAATCAAACTGTAATCAAACGGTTCACTAAAAAAATAGTCTTTTTGGTTCGATTTAAGGTTAGATTCACGATTCACTGTTTTTTTGCCCAGCCCCAGTATTTAAGCATATTGTAAGCGTATGCTAGTGAACAAAAGTGCAAAACTGATCTGAAATTATGCCATGCTATTATGTATGTTCGAGCTTTTATTTTAAAGTTCCTAAACCACTATAACCTAAGAACTACTTAATTGCCGAGCTATTTTAAATACCGAAGTAGTGTTTGAAGTGTCAAGCTAACATATTAGAAAGGCTATCGAGCTACTCTCTCACACATATTAAGTACTAAACACTTGAATTTATCTAGATATTATGGAATCAAAATCTATTCAATATGGAAACAAGAGTTCAATGTAAGTACCATAGTAGACAAGGCCTGAGGGAAAAATCTTATTACCAAGCCCCAAATCCTGTTTCACTATATGTATTAGAACAATTAGAGATTATACTTGCTAATCTTAAGGAGATTAAGGAAGAAAGAAGGTAACAACAGATTACTCAATCAAAGAATATTAAAGAGGAGGAAACAGAAGGAAAAGAAGTAGGAGTTGAGGATGAGAAAGAGGTTGAAAAGGAAGGATAAGAAGTGTTACTACTTAGCACGTATGTTCTTGACATAATCTTATTACCACCGATACTTGTTATTATTGATGACCCCTAGGTACTACTATATTAGCCTTCCACACGCTAGACCCTTTTATTTTGATCCATTATTGAGGTTGTTTGGAAGTGAAATGTGTTCTAGTAGTTTGTACTTATGAGATGCTATAGATTGTATATTAGTGTTTTTCGAAGTCATAGTGATAGATATTCCTATGTGGGTTGTATTGTTCTTATCCTTAGTGCTCTCACATTAGAAAACTTTAAAGTATGTAGATGGGACAAGAAAGAATTGAGTTGTGTGGAAGTAGAAGAGGTAAAAGCTACTAAGCATGATGTTATGAGGCCAACATTAAGAGAGAGTGAAGCTTTAAGGATTCTTGAGTTGAAGAGGAGTTTGAGATCTTACATATTCAAATACCTTGATCTCATGACATGATATTTGAGCCAAAAGTTGTGTTATTCCCCTTAACTGTTAGTTATTAGGGTTACCTGAGTCAAATTGACTAGATACACGATAAATGGAATGAAGGATCCTTACAGAAGAGTTCAGTTGATCGAGCTCATGACAAATGGAAGGAGCATTAGGTGAAGATAACATTAGTGCAATAGCTGGAGTACTTTTCTATGTTTATATTATATTTTTGCAAGTTGGTATTTGATCGTAATGGGATTTGGAGCCTCCAGTTACCAAGTTTCGGCCTAAAACTTCTCTAAGGGAGAGGGGATGATTGGCTTAGAGGCATCGACTCAACCAAATGCTAAGTTTCAGGCTATATTATAGAGTTATTGGTGAGCTCCTCATGCATAGAAGATAAATTTATGAGCTCTACCATATCTGCTCAATTCGACATGGTCAACTCAGCCTATTTTACTCGACTTGGCTAATTTAAGTCGGTTCAACTACTCCAGGTCAGCTTAGCGAAGTCTTCTCATCCAAGACAATAGAATTTCAGGGTTACTTATGCTTTTCTTTACTAGATTACCCTTATTTTTCATTTTGTATTTATGGGAATACTATTGGGGCATTCTTTTAGTCATTTTATTTACAAGTTTGCCATTACATATAAATAGCTCATGTATGTAGGGTTTTAGACAGATTTACACATTAATGAACAACTCTTTGAGTCTTTTCTCTTGAAAAGTTCTCTCTTATTAGCTCTATCAATTCTTATAAAAAGGATTGTGGTGAGTAACCCTAGTTCTCTTTGTTTGTCATATCAAAGTAATGATTAAGCCGTATAAGATCTAATTAGTGTATCATATCCAGTTAGTGTATCATATCTAGTTAGATAGCTTATGGATTTGCTCAAACCCTCATTAAACCCATTCTATTTTTATTTCTTTAGTAGGATCAAACCCATCTCGATATCGCCACCTTTACCTATTCTTAGTGCAACATATCACCTAACTTGTCCTTCTCTAAATCCAACCTCCCCATCCAACTAGCCAACCTCGAGCTAAGCTCGCTAAACAGCTCATTTAGTCACAATAGGTCATAACGGCTAAAAGGTAAAGGATAATACTTAAAGACTAAGACAATGATCACCTTCCACGAATCAAGACAACGTTAGACTATACAACCCCACTATCTACAATGTAAGGACGTGCCACCTGCCCACCAACAATCCTTCAACTTTCGGTAACCCTCCTTTATAAATACCAAGTTACCTCTCAACGATAAACTACTTAGTCACTTTGTGCACTTAGCCTACTCTTTGCACTTAAAACATCCTTATTCCCTCAACTACCTAATACTAACTTAAGTATCGAAGTGGCTATGTCGAATAACATCCTAATGCCTCTTACTGTATTTTTTTTATAGGCTATACAATCAAGTACAAAGCCTAATCTTCTTAATACTTTACCAAGCAAATCCTATAGATAACAAAAAGCATTAATTAGTCTTTGAAGTTTACAAGGGGGTTAAGATACCAATTGCTATGACATATCCTCCTTCTAGTGTAATTTGCAACCTAATCAACCATTGAGTTTGCCTTTCTTAATAAAACTCTCACTTCACAATTTTCCATCCCACTTAGATCTTTGATAATTTCTTCAATGATAAGCTAGCTAGCTCAGCCTACTAATTTGGCTTTACTATTAATAGCCCTTACCACATTACGAATGTCAAATTCAATAACAGATGAGGCCAATCCTTTTCCTTTGATTAAGTCCAATGCTTCCTTTACAACAAGGCATGATGACATCTTTATAATAAGGCCATTTGTTTCTTTCGAAAAGCCTGTACATACTCATCCTATGTGATCCTTACCATGCCTACTATTGCCAACCTACTTTTACTTATACTGAAGCACCATCAACATTTACTTTTATTTTTCCCTCTACAGGAGAGCTCCATACTTCTAATATGTTAGTAAGGGTAAATTACTCTACACTTTCAAGACATATTTAGTAATAAATTGACCATAATCGTGTTTATTTCTTAAGTTCTTAGTATTTAATTGTGTAATGTATTGATTTCAGATAAATCAAGAGCAAGAAAGTGAAGTTTACACAAAAACAATGAATTTTAAGGCAATTACAACCATGAGGAGAAGAAAACCTTGAAGTAAAACTAAGATATACTCCATCATGAGCGTGATAATAAAATGATTGGAATGATTAGTACTGATCACGCCCTCCATCACGAGCATGATTGAGGAAGTTCTATTCATCCCCCTATCAATCATGGCTATGATTAATTATCAGGAAAATGATCACTTCCTCGATCACGAGTGTGATAAGATGTGATGAAGCGATGAGGAGCTCATATCCATGGTCATAGCCATGATTAGTATAGATTTTTGTTTTTCAAGACTATCACACCCCATGTCATAGGCATGATTAGAGTAGACATAATTGTTCTTCTTTAACTTTTTCTCACGAACCGGTGTATAGAATATGTTTTAACTTCAAGCAGTGTCTTGAAGTAGTATATTTCAAGCCCTTTCATAAAGATGAGTATAAATATACCGCAACTCTTAGACAAAAGGGGAGAGAATTTATATTAGAACCAACATCTTCAAGAAACATAGCAAATCATCAAAATCAACACCATTAAATTTCTTATTCATACTCTTAGTGTGGTTATACTGTAACATGAGTTTGTATATTATTCTTTACTAAATTTGAGAGAATTGTGAAGAATTGAGTGTTCGTATGTTATTGTATTAAGATTCTTCAAGTTAATCAAAAGGGATTTCCTTCTTACCTCTTTTTCTATATCATGATTTATTTTGTTTTTCCTATTTCTCTATGTTCATTCTTTTTCTATCACATATGAATAATAATTTAAGGTTTACAAAGTCATTCTAACATAAATGTACTTTGATTTGTTATTATTCCTAATAATTACAAATGTCTGGTGATTAAAACTTCGTATAAGTTGAGATAGTATAGTGCTCGACATAATCTTGCAGTAGATCTCAATGGAATACGTTGAGAAATGATTCTACTAAGTAAATGTTACTCACAAGAATGAACTACTCCTACTAGTAGAGATATTATTAGGAAGTTTGTTGCATGTTTTATGGAATTCAAAGATTTAGTAAACGTTTTATGCAATATTGAATTGTCCATTCTTTTAAAAGAGATTCTAAAGAATGCAATAGGGATTAAAATTGAGTAATTTTGGGAAGAATACTCATGAATGGAGAATTCCTGTAGATGAGTAATTGTTAGGATAGATAGTTTATAATTCATGTTAATATGATGAAGTAAACTTGCTTTGTAATTTGTTGTTTCCGTGTTATAATCTTGTTTATTGTGTTTTCTTGGTGTAATAGTATAATTAGTATAGTTTAGTTGTAGAAATTAATTCAATTACTTTGTTCGATCATTCCATTCGCTAATTAATGGGAAGAATAATCGGTACTAGTGTTTAAATCTGTTCCTAGTCGAGACAACCCTATACTTATCCATACTAACAAACGATAGGTATATTTGCCTATTTAATTGAATAAAAGATAAAATATAGGCATTTAAATTGTAAGACTTGGTAGCTTTATTTATAGGTGATCATATGTCTTGTCGAGCACCGTTCTTTCTTATCTCCTCTTTCTTACTCAAATCCAAATTCAAGCTATTCTTTTTCCATGAATTCCGTAAATCTAACCATGTCCATAGGACTCAGCTTCCTTTCGTCATAAACCACTTCGCACCTAGCCTTCCATATCACTCAAAAAATTCACATCATCTTTTGCTTCGACGAAGCTTTTAGATTTGTTCCTCAAGACATGATCTTAACTAAGAAACAAGCTTTTTCTCATTTTCACCTTCCATTCAATAACGCAAGACTCCAAACCACACTAACCCTACCTAGTCGCAAGATAAGAAGACATGTTCAACCAATTCAAGTCTACCACAAATCATGCATCTATCCATTTGGATTATGCTCTTTTTTACAAGATTTTCATACCTAGGCAACGATTCAGTAAGTATTCTCTACATAAAGTTCTTCAACTTTGGTTGTATATCGATATTCCATAACCAAGTCCAATCTATTGTAAAAATCTCATGAGAAGTTGAGGCCAGGTCTTCTATACTCTATTGTTCACCCCTAGGAACAAAAATGTTTTCACCATGCAATCTCTAGATTTAGAGGACAGCCACACTAATTTGTCTATTTTTTTCTCTTACATGTAACCTTATCTTTCTAATTGCTCTTTTTTCTTCCTATGAGATTTCATGTTGTATGCCATTCAACACCCAAAAACGTCTATTCTTATCAATAAGTTCAGCCATCTTGTATTCAAATCCTTGTTTTCAATTCCACTGTTCAAGGTAAAATTTTTCAACCTCAAAATCCATCTATCTATCCAAATCTTGACTAAGTGTTCATCCCCAATTTGCCATAAACCTCCTTTGAATAATACACTTCTACCTTCGAGAATGCTTAACTACCCCTAAGGAGCTTTACCTCCTTTACGGGCTTCCTTAAAATATAATTCCAAGAAGAAAATACCTTTCAGAACTTTCACCCATAAGGCCATAAGATTGTTCATTAGCCTCTAGGCTAGCTTAACCAATAAAGGTAAATTAAACAGGTGCGGATCTTTGAAACCAAACCTCTTTTCCCTCTTAATTCTCCTTAAGGAATTCTAACTCAAACAATGTATTTTCACCTCCTTCTTCTTTTGACCTTACTAAAAATTAGCTAAGAGGCTATTAACACTATTGCACCATCTAATAGGAAATTTGAAGCACCCCATAGAATATGTAGGAATAGCAAACACTACTAACTTCATAAGTGTCTCTCTTCTTGTTAAGCTTATCAAATTCCTCTTCTAACCTTGAATCATAGACCAAAATTTATCTTTAACAATTTTTAAAGCTTTTGTTTTGTAACGTCCTCCAAGTGTAGGCAAGCTAAGATAGTTCCTTAGATCATCAATATGTTAAATCTCCTACTGTTGAGTCACCCATACCCATATTTATTCAAGCACATTGCTGCTAAAATACACATTGGATTTTGCAAAATTAACCTATAGTCCTAAAGCAAAGCAATAATCTGAGAGAGTATCTTTAAAGAAATCCAACTTCTTCTCTACTACATCCATAAAAAAAGAGAGGATCGTCGGCAAATAGTAAGTAAGTTATCATAGGACAAGCTCTTTTTATACAAAGGCACTTTAAGATTTCAATTTCTACTAAATAATTTAGCCTTTTGGATAGATCATCCAATGTCAAAATGAATAGATAAGGGTAAAGAGGATCCCCTTGGCATAACCCTTAAGTTGGTGACACTTGTCTTACCACTTTACCATTTATTACCAACTTGTACTCTACTGATGTTCACACCACATTAACTAGTTCGTCCACTTTCTATTTATACTTAGTCTCTCTTGGACCCTTCTCAAAAAATCTAATTTAACCCTATTATAGGCTTTATTCATGCCTAGCTTAATTGTATGAGTAAAATTTTTATGAGCTACTAGTATGTTATCTTGAATTAACCTACCCAATAAAAAAGCACTTAAGTTTTCAGTGATGAACTCCTGAAGGAAAGGTTCTAGTCTTTTAACTAAGATTTTTTAGATTACTTTGTATAGAACATTATAAAGACTAATAGGCTTATAGTGAGAGATAGGCTCCAAGGAAGAGATTTTGGGTATGAAGACCAGATCAATAGAGTTTAGAGCTTTAAGAAACATACCTATAGTAAAGAAATGTTGGACAACTTTAACAATTGAATCTCCAATGACATGCTAATATTGATAATAGAATATGTTGGGAAACCTATCTAGACTAAGTGATTTTAAAGCACAAACATCAAAGATTACTTCCTTTATCTCCTTAGGTGTGATCTCTATGTGCAAAATTTCATTATCCTCATCCGAAAAAACTATCTCAATCTAATCAAGAACATTGCTTAGATCACAAATTGGACCATTGTTGTATAGCTATTGGAAAAACTCAATAAAAGCTTACGCAATATCCTATTATTTCTCCCTCTCACAACCTGCCAAATCTTGTATCCTGAAAATCTTACTGCATTGTCTTCTTGTGAGAGTTGTTTTGTGAAAAACTTTGTATTTCTATCCCCCATAGTTCAACCAACTTATTCTGGCTCTTTAATGCTAATATTTCTCCTCTTTGCTCCATAAATTCTTAATTTCTTATAGGATTTTCGTTACCTCATCTTTAGAAGCCTCCAAGTCCTCATTTTGCAACTTGCTCAAATGCGAAATCAAATTCTCAATGCATGTCTTATTGTTTAGATTAGTTGATTTCTTCTATAGCTAGAAGTTTTTCTCACAATTGACTAATTTTTCCATTAATGAATACGTAGAATTAGTCAAAATGACCTCTCTCCAACTTTATTATAGTCTCCAAAAAACCATCATTCCTTCGCTAAAGATTTTCAAAATAAAATCTTTTTTCACCTTTAAAGACCACTCCATGCAAACTATCAAATAAGGCTACATGATCTGATCTCAAAGCTACTTCATGTATAACTTATATCTTTGGAAAGTTATCCAACCATTTACTTGATACCAAAGCTCTATCAATTATTTCTTTTACTAATACAAATGGTCCTTAGTTTATAAATAATCAACAAATGGGAGTGTAATTATCAAGCATTTATAACAAAATTCAATTTAATAGCTAGTGCATATCAATAAATTACCATTAGAATATTATGCTCCTTAAGCCTTGAGATTAATAGTCAAGCTATAGCAATATAATTACTCAAAGGGGTCCATATTGCCAAAATTTATATCTAAGTCGATTATAAAAGCCTCTAGTACATTCAATTTTAATTAGTAATTTGCCATATATATGTATATATATTATTACAATATTAAGAGTTACATAAATATTCTTCTTTTGCGAATGTCTTAGCCATCTGATTTCTTCATGTCCAAGGAGATCGTTGCATATAAACCAAAGAAATATTACAAAGCTAGGGAATAATTAGAGACCAAACTAGGAAAGTTATGGAAAATTATATAGTAATGAAATGAAATTCCAACAAGTAGAGAGGCTGTAATGCAAAATTATGGCTAGCTATCATTAAATCAAACAGGCAAAGCAATTAATGAGATCAACAAAGAAGTAGAATTAGGCCATCAACAACCTTTAGATTTGCAATATGGTGAATATCTATCCTACAAAGACTAACTAATGAGGGTAGCCATCATCTAGAGAAATAAAACCACTAAAAGACTCTTTGTTTTTTATGTACCAAGTTTCTTAGGTCTAAGCAGTAGCTATAGAGGAGCATGGAACAACAACAATAACAAAGATGGTGATCAGGATATTAACCATGAAGAAATCTCTATTAATGATGTCAATGATGATTCTAGATAGAAACTTTCATTCTTATAAGCCTACTAGTAACTTAGGGTGGTACAATGAGAGTTATGGCGAATCTTACTAACAGTTTACCCAATGACAAAAAATAAGGTTCGACCCCTTTTGTTTAAAAACCTAGAAGAAATAATGGCAATGATGGTAACTAAGGCCTCAACCAACACAATTACATTGGAAGCAAAGTAAATAGCATTATAAGTATTAGATCATAAACTCTCTTTCATAGAATAATGGCACTACAAATGGAGGACAATTATGATAAAAAGCATTCTTCTCATCCAACAAAAATTATTTCATGGAATATCTATCCATGGAGCTAATTCACCTAAGAGATAGAATGCTATTATGGAAGATTTGAATGGTTACCAACCTGATATCATAATCTATTTGGAAACTAAACTCAATTCAATGTTAGCCTATGCTTTTTATTACAATTTTTCCTAGCTTAGTGTTCGCCTCTAAATAGAGCTATTGAGTCTTATAATTAAAATCCTATATTTTATCCTTTACTTAGTTAAATAAGCAAGTATACCTATCGTTTGTTAGTATAGATAAGTAAAAGTTCATCTCTACTAGGGAAAGATTCAAACAATAGTACTGATTATTCTTTCTATTAGCTAGCAACTGAATGATTAAATAAAGTAATTTAATAGATTTCTACAACTAAATTATATTGATTCTATGATTATAATAAGAAAACACAACAAATAGGATTATAAGACAAAAACAGCAAGTTACAAGCAAGTTTACTCCATCATATTAACATGAATTATAACCTATCTATCTTAGCAATTACTCATCTATAAATTTTCTCTATTTATAACTATTCTTCTTACAATTACTCAATTCTAATATCTATTGCATTCCTCAGAATCTCTTCTAAAAGAATGGACGAGTCAAGATTGCATGAAATGTTACTAGTATCCTTGAATTCCATACAACATGCAATAAACTTCCTGATAATATCACTCTTAGCAACAATAGTTTGTTCTAGTGACTAATATCTACCTAGCAGAATCATTTCTCAATGTATTCCATTGAGATCTACTACAAGATTGTATCATGTACTATACTATCTTAACTTGTATGAAGTTCTAATCACCAAAAATTTGTAATTATTAAGAATAGCAACAAATCAAAATGCAATCACGTTAAAATGACTTTGTAAACCTTAATTTATTACTCAAGCATGATAGAAAAAAAACAAACAAAAAGAAATAGGAAAAAAGAAATAAAACATAACATAGAAGAAGAGATAAGAAGGAAACCCCTTTTTCTTAACTTAAGGAATCTTAATACAACAACACACGGACACTGGATTCTTCATAATTCTCTCAAATGTGGTGAAGAATAATACATAAACTTACGTTACAATACAACCACACTAAGAACACGAATGAGAAATTTTATGGTGTTGATTCTGATGATCTGTTGTGTTTCTTAATGTTATTGGTTCTTATCTAATTATCCCTTCTTCTTTTTTTTGTCTAAAAGTTATGGTATATTTATACTTGACTAGTCAAAGGGCTCGAAATATATCACTTCAAGATACCTCCTAATGTTAAAACATGTTCCACGTACTGGTTTAAGTGAAAAAGTTAAAGAAGAACAATTATATTCATTCCCATCACGCCTGTGACTTAGAGTATGATAGTGTCAGAAAACAAAAGTCTATAATAATCACAGCCGTAACTATAGACATAAACTCCTCATCGCTTCATCACATCTCATTATGCTCGTGATTACCTTCCTAATATACAATCACAAGTATGACTGACAAGGGGATCAACAAAACTTCCTCAATCACACCTATGATGAGGGGCATGATCAATGCTAGCCATTTCAATCTTTCATCACCATACTCGTGATAAAGTGATCTAAGTTTTACTTGAGTGTTTTCTTCTCTTCACAATCGTGATTGCCTTAAAATTCATTGTTTTTGTATAAATTTGATCTCCTTACTCTTGAATTATTTGAAATCAATACATTATACAATTAAGTATCAAGAACTTAAGAATTGAATCACAATTATGAAAATTTATACCTAAGTTTGTCTTGATAGTATAGAGTAATTTACTCTTATCACTTAAAGGTAAATGAAAATATGTACATATATATGTATGTATATATATGCATGCATGCATATGTGTATGCGTTGGTGTGTTTGTGTGTATATCAATAGAATTTCTTTAGTTGCATATGCAAATATGATATATAACTACTTCTATTACTAAGGTGGGACATAAGTATGGCTAATCTATTACATTCATAGGCATAATATGAATGTAAATTGCCTTATTGTTACTAGAATTTAATATTTTTTTACTAAGCCTAGAGTCCATCAAACTCAGCACTTCAACCATTTACTATTGTTCGTCTTTCTAAAGCTTATGATTTACTTCTAAACAAGACAAGTCACAAGGATTATGTTTGTCTTTAGACAAACTTAACTTTGTGTTCTTCAAAACATCTTCCTTTACTTTAGTGACTTCGGAAAACTCTAAATTAAGTTTTCCTATTAGGTTTCCTAATTTAGTATTAATGATGTGAAAACATATGTTAAGTGTTATCTAATGAGATTTTATTTAGAGTATAGATAATTTTCATGAACATGAAGACTTAAAGAGAGGTTCGTGACTTTACAACAGATGAAACCAATTTCAAATTTAATTTAAGAGTAGGAATGTTAAGCATTCTCCAAGTTTAAATTTGTTTAATAGCAAGTTTGACAAAGGAATTCAATATCTTGACATATACTCACATTAAATGTCTTAAGTTTGATCTAAAACAAAAGTAAGCATGGGAACACTTCATATCTGTCAAGCAAAGTTAAATCTTTCTAAGAAAGTCAATTTCTAGAAGTAAGAAGTCAAGTAGCTATCCACATTAAAAGTCTATTGTCAATGTGAAGAACAGCTTTAATCATGGACACAATAACCAACTATAGCAATTTCATTTCATTTTTTCATGTTGAGTAGTTTCCTAAGTCCATCTTGTTAATGTCAATCGAGTAATAAGAAGCACTTATGTCTTAGCGTGGTAGTATCAAACCATAAGCATCCATTCATCAGATCATTAGTTCTCATCGGTCTGCTTTAGGTCAATAACCAACAAGGCTTGTAGCAGCAACAAATCAGGCATCAACAGGCATGATCAAATGCAACACTAGTTCTTGAGTAGAGTAAGTCTTAATCTAATGATACATAGAGGAATATGATCGAAGGAAGGCATAAGAAGAGAATTAGTCAATCTCAATATCTTGTAGGCACGAATGAATTATGCGCATTCTTTGTCAAAATTGGTGCCTTGATCTTTAGGAAGAGGAGGATGATGGTGTTTTCAAAATCATCTAAATGTGTCAAAGAAGGAGAAGTATTTACTTGTAGATCTTAAGGCTTATTCTTGACCGATGGATGACTTTAAAGATTAACAAACGAGATGAGCCTTCCCTAATGTCTATTAGATTGCTCTAGTGATTGACAGATGAGATGCAACCAACAATAACTCCTCTTTAGGGCTTTAATGTAGATAGGCTTCTTATTATGTTTTCATAGCCTAAGCCCATAAACTCTCTCTCTCTCTCTCTCTCTCTCTCTCTCTATATATATATATATATATATATATTCAGTAAGCAAACCATCTAACAAGGGCTAAGAAAGGACAAACTAGTCTAACAATGTCAGTTTTGAGCATAACAAGCTAAATCTCTTTAAAACATTTCTAAATAAATAAGCTTAACTGTCAAAGCCTTTCCACTAACTCAAAAGGTCAATCCATAATATTAATTTAAGCCAAGACCAATACCAAGTAACCCTCTACACAAGCTGGTTACTAGTAAGGAATAAAGGTGGAAAAGAATGACAATTCTATAATAATAGAATCGGACTGAAATTAGACTTCAATAGTCATTCATTATAAAATGGAATTAGTATTACTTTGTTTGGTTAGCAAAATGGTTTTGAAGAAAGAGTATTTGAATAGTTTCAAAGTATCATAATGCCCTTTTATATAACTTATTATAAATTTCATGTCTTTTGAAAATAAAACATATTCGTAAAGTATAAGCAAAAGAATATAAATTTAAAAATCCATTATTCCACTTGACTCACAAAAAAAACAAAAAACATATGACTTATTTAGTTTAAGGAATAGCCTTCGTAAGCGCTTTATAAATCTTCATGTTATAAGTAACATGTTTTATTAATCATTGATAAGCTAAAATATCACGCATTGCAATAAAATTAACTTATTTTTGTTAATTCAACACAAGTGTGCACAAACAAACAAAAAAAAGTCTACAAAATATATTGTTATGAGAATAAACACATAACCTATTATGAATCTCTAGTATTGATTATTGCTCGATCTATGAAGGGAAGTAAGAAGATATATTCATTTTTCTTAAGGCCAAAAAGTAGGAAGATATCTTTTGATATGTTGTTTTGGGCAGTAAAAATATATCTTTTTGAGATAGGTTTACGAAGAAAAGTAAAAAAATATCTTTTGATTTTTAACAGTAATAAATTTGAAAAGTAATTATCATAGTTTTTTTTTTAAAAAATAAATAAGAATGAAGACTACAATGGCTATCTCTTCACCTTTTAAAAGGAATGGTCACTTCTAACTTTAAAAATAGGAATTATGTGATGGTGTTGCACAAAATATAATCAAATATGGGAATAAACATTTTATAAGGAATAAACGTAAAATTGAATAGTAATTACACCAACCAAACATACTGCTAATGAATGAAAAAGTATCTAAATATGTGTAAAAGGCTATTTCAGCAATTGATATTTTAGTCCAATTGAATGTCATAAATTAATTTATTACATTAATAGTAGGACTTAAGCAATTAGCCCTAAATGTTTTATGGATATCTAGCTTGGTAAACTCATATTAGGAATTATTGAGTTAGTATTTTTCTCACATACAAAGAATAGGCCCACAGGATGTCCTTTAAGCCTTTTAGGCTTCTTATAAGCATTAAAAGAATTCATGGGCTTTCTTGTCAACCTTGGCTTATATTTATAAAAGAGGTGAAGAAAACTTGCGCTCAAGTTTAAAGCCCATCATTATATAAAGAAACAGAGTCTGAAATCTAAACCATCGGTCATTAGCAATTGATTGATTCAACACTCTCGACTGATCTAGTCGATCCGTCTCAGATTCATCCAAAGGTTCAATTTGAAAGGAGCTACAAACGGAGCTATATTTTGTCCGCACATAGTTCCTTCAATTTTTCAGTTCCTTCATATCTTGATAACACTACATCTTACCGTCATTTTCAAAGCTCCAGTTTTTATGCCATAAGGTGTTTGAATCCAAGCAAAGCCGTAGTGGCTTTATTGGAATAATTTGAAGGAAAATTTTTCGATTTTTAATTATTGCCTTTATTGAAATGATAAATTAACATAGGAAAAAAATTATATTTATTTTGCCTCCAATTTCCTCTAATACACCTATCATCTCAATGTTGGCTCCATCTGATTAATGAAAATTAATGGTTCAATAATAGAACCTTTGCTTCTACTAAGTCGTACATTAGTAGAGTCATCTAGCGCTTTGATTTGGTTAAGTGAGTCTCATGGTTATACGGCTAGATTTGCTCAAATCGTGTCAAATTTCGTGTTTAACGTATTGACATGTTTGTAATCCACTTAACACACCGACTCATTCAGTAAATTTTTTATTAGTTTAAAAGTTTTATATAGGCTTGATTTTTATGTTGAATCATGTTTGTACCACAATAATTTTTTTTCATTCTTTGGTTGCAAGATTTTTACGGTACAAACTGGTTAAAGTTAAAAACTTTTTACTACATATTTGGTGATCAAAAATTTATTTCACATAACAAAATAAATGTCTTTAAAATTCCAAAAATAACCCTACACTATATTGCTAGATCTTAATATTAAATTTTGTTGTAATTTAAATTATGAACATTTAACTTTTAATATTTTTTTATTTTTTTAAACATAAAATTTCATATCCAATACTACAGATACCAAATATAGTATAAAAAGATCATATCGTCATGTTCTCTTTATATTATTCAGTCTAATTCTCTTTATACTTTCCAATTTCTTTAACAAGATAAATAGAAATTTTTTCAAAGGATTTGCTAAGAGATCAAGAATGAGTGACAGGGTTGATGAGATCTATAAGAGATTTATAACACTAATTAAAATGATTAACAAATTGGTTTTCAACCCATACAGTAAGTTCACAAATCATATCATATTAGAGAGTTTTTATGATCCTGTCTCCTATTTCGACGGATGAATTTGACATTCCATCTTACTATTGATTTATATTAATTCAAAATTAAACTATTGAATTTACGATTAATTTAATAGTTTTTTATTTAGGTTCAAATTTAAAGTTTAATGATTCAAATTTAAAAGAATGTAATTAAGGATTTAAAAAGTTTTTTTCCCTTTTTTTAAGTTATAAAAGTGTTTTTGGTCGTAAAAGAATATATTAGGCGTCATTATACGGGATATTTCAACTAAAATGTTTTCAAGAGTCTCTTTAAAGTTACTGACGTGGAACTTTAAGCTAACTCGAGGGAATTAATATAATCTTGTGACCTCACAATATTAGAGCGTAACGTCATGCGTGGTGAGCGTGTGACTGAGCTGGAGATGAAGCATGTGTGGTGGGTGCGGCTGGTGGGGATAACGGAGGTCTACCCAGAAATGTGTGAATCTCCTCGTTTAAGAGGTGCGAAAGCGCAAACATACCTCCGAAAATGGGCAAAAGCACGCAAAAGGTGAGTTGTGTCCCACCTCGTGTCCTTTTCGAAATGATAAGAAGATACGAAAGGAAGAAGCAAGTCAAATGGCTTTTAAGATGTTGGAAAAGCCAAGCCGCACGTACTAGTCCACGACATTCTCCGACTGGAATTACTTAGATCTATACCTATACTATACGCACCATTTCAATCAAGTCGGAGTGCATGAATTAAATGGCTTTTATGCTCTTGTTTAAAGACAGAAAAAAAAAAAAAAGGAACGAATACCATAGAGGGTTAAAAATTTATTATATTATTATATTAAACTAAATCCAATATTTATTTAGTTTGACTCTTTAAATTAGATAATAAGATTTAGAAAGTCTAATTTATAATTGGGATAATTGAAGGAGTGCTAACTTAGTGAGCTTAGAACATAGATCATTAGACCAATCTGTTTACCTATAACATTTTTTAGGCAGACTCATGCATTATGAGGAAGGCTATTGGCTTTGGACCCTAACAAACTCATTATAGATAATTATGAAATGAGTAAAACTCAATCTCATCCATCAATTTTCAAGACAATCCAACAAATGTCTTCAAATATAAGAACTTATAAATATTTAATCATTCCTCCTTATTTAATATAACTCTAGAGAACAAAGAAATGATATTCCATTATAAAATCCCTACTCTCTAAAATCAAATAGCGTTCAAGTAAAAAATAAACTCAGTTGCTCAAGAAGTGCAAGGTTGACATCTTAGGTCCCCTAAGTTCCCTTATTTGTCACTTGTGCATTCAAGACTCTACAATTGTTTGTTCCTCCTCCTTACCATCCTCTCTTCAATCATCCCATTATGTATCATCTTTATATCGCTACTTTGAAGCCACTTGTAATGAGATACTCGTGTAATTTGTACGTAACTACTCTAGTTAAAAACCCTCATCTACATTTAGGTGGCACTTCTAAGGAGGAGTGATCATAGAGACATAGCACCTCCTAGGAAGAAAATAACTAGCACGTCTGATACCACATCTCAAGAGCTTGACACTAATGTTGAGCTTATCGAGTAGTTACAACTCCTATCTCCTAAGAACGTTAACTAGGGCCATTCAGCGCTTGAGGCTTGTATAGATCCCACGCAAACAATGTAGGCATTGTAGGAAGTCACGATAACTTTAAGCTAGTTAGTGGCTATGTTTTAACCCATCCTCTCCAGAATGCCTGCCACTACTACTACGTAACAAGGTATGGCTTTATCGAATCTTGTAGTTGCTTCATAGTTAGGGCGCCATTACCTCAGCTTAACAAACTAATCTTCCAACTATTAAAGAAGATCCACATTAAGGAGGAGGTGACCAAACGCCCTTACTAGAACCTGTGCAACAACTGACCCCTACAACAGGGAATGTAAGAGTTTCGTTAGGCAGATCTTCATCATCACACTTGCCTGCTCCTCTAACTAATCCTACCATCCCAACCTTAAGTGGATCTACATCCCATCCCAATGCTGTTGCTACTCCGTTACTTACATCCACATCCTCTACCCTAAGGACTTCCTTTATAATAAGGGAATACTTAGACGTTTATATGAAGGAAATACAAGATAAGTTATCTATGAGAGTACTAGAGTTGAAACTTCCATATCATCAATGCATTACAACAAAGCCATACCCTGAGGACTATGTAAATCTTAAATCCATACTATTCAATAGCAAGAAAGGAAGTGTTAAGGAACACCTATTGAGATCTATTAAAACTTTAGAGCCTTATGGGCTCGATGATGATTTGAAGCTTAGAGAGTTCTCTAAGTCATTGATGGAGAAAGCATATACCTAGTATGTTAACATCCCCTCAGTGTCAATTGATTCATGAGGGACTATGCACAAGCTCTTCTTAAAGAAATTTTTCTTCACTCAAGAATGGGTAATTATTACAAATACGGGAAGAACACAACAAAACTTGAAAGAGGATTTAATGGATTATATAAAGCGGTTTGGAGAACATGCATTAGACATTTAAGATATCTATGATGAAAGAAAGCTTGTGAAGATCTATATCCAAGAGATGTTCTCTAAGTATGCTGTATACTTAGAGAATCTCTTCATGTGTTCTTTCGTTGCACTCATTGAGAATGTGCGAAGGACAAACAACTCTATTACAAAGCAATTGGAGGAAAGTAGCAAGCTTAAAAAACGAGCAACATTCGTATCCTCGATTAGGAGTAAGGACTTTCGTACTAGTAAGAGAACTAAGAAAGATGCATAAGCTCTATTGATAAGATTCGGGGTACTAACCTAACCAAAATACCAAAGCCGAGTTCATCTACTTCTCATCAAGATATCTCATTTGATTACTTATTCATATCTGTATTATTTGGACTTTATATTTCTTGTAGTATTCCTAAATTAACCTCATGTTTATTTTATATTTTGCAGGAATGCCACTAAGGAATTCTTTTAATCCTCTTCTTTACAAGTTTGCTGTTATGTATAAATAGAATGCATGTGTAAGGTTTTAGATAGATTTGCTAACTCTTGCTAATATCAATCCCTTTAGCAAAAATTATAGCAGGCAATCTTATCACTCAGACTAGTAAGTCACATCTAGCGAGTTGTAAAAAGAATGTCCAATTGCAAAAAGGACAATACAATTGTTAGAAAAAGGTAAAACCACGTCATTTTGCTCATTCTATAGTCCCAATAATACTGCTAGTCGAGCAAGGGTGGCTTCAATTAAGTCGGTGTCAGCAGTTCGGATAGTTGGGACTAGACAAGGGTGGGTTTATGGGCAACTTACTTTCAGATCAGCCTCGAGGGTTAGCTCCTGACAGTTAACAAATCTTTTTCGATACAGTTGTGTTTAGCAGCATCCTGATTCGGTGCTTAGACAGGTATGTTTCAAAGGGTTTAACTCAGTACATCAACCGGTCTCTTCAATAGCTTCCTAGATGTAGAGAGCAAAATAACTTGGTAGGTCAGGCTATAGAATGCATTGCTCCTCAGCATTCAAATCACCCCGGATAGCTCGAAGAAACATTTAAGTAAGTATACAAGCTCGAGAACGCGTAATTAGTCTGTGATCCCTATCACCTAGTCTACCACACTTCCATCTCACTCATGTGGGAACCACAATCTAGTAAAAGTAATGTTGGCATGAAGGAACCTAATAATCTTCATAGCAAACCACATGCTATAGTTTCATATAAAACAAGCCATTCAAGACCTCATCCAAGATATACCTTCCTTAAGAAAGCAAATTGGGTATAGGAGGAAGGCAAACGCATATCCTTTAATGGAGATCCTACAATCTTACCAAGGCTCACTATGGGAGAGGCTTACTGCATGCAAGGCCTGTTAGGGCTTGTTGTGCACGAGTCCTATAGTACTACCTAGTAGGACTTATTGCATTCAAGACTTATAACATCTAAGGTCTACTAGGACCTACTACTCATAAGTTTCATTATGTACAAGTAATTCTACTTTAGGGCTTTCTATGCTCCAAGCCTACTCACTCAAGGCCTTCAACGCTTGAGGCTTACAGATTCTTCTTTGACGGTAATCTTAGAGTCCCTCCTGTAGTCTCATTGCAGGAGAGGATCACTATACGTAAGCCTTGCCCTTCTTAAGGCCTATTAAGGTCTTCTGCATTTAAAGCTTATTGTACGAGGTTCTCACTACAATTAAGGTTCACTTAAGCCTACTACGCTTAAGGCTTTCTCATTAGAGGCTTCTCTATGTCAAGTCCGCTATGCTGAAGGCTTATTAGCTCAAGGCCTACTACACTTAAAGCTTGCTAAGACTTGCCACGTTTAAAGCACAATCACTAGAAATCAGTTCCTCGCCAAGGAACCGCTCAACCTACTTTTGACTCTTGAAATTGATATTGAGAATGAATGAAGGCATTATTGATTGTGAAACACCTTAGTAGTTTAGTACTTCTTTTAAATTGTAAACTCACTTAAGTTAGAAATCAAAAACTAAGGTCTCTATTTATTTAATCTTAGCATCCTTATTTCACACATATATTGATTACATTAAATTTTATATTTTATGCAAAGGATATAATAAATTTTTAGTACTTTACATTATAACATTTACATTAAAACTTATTTATTATACGCGGTATATATATATATATATATATTCGCATATTTTATTCTTATTTTCTTTTTCTATATATATATATTATATATATATATATACACACATATTTTCTACCTTACATTTTAGAAGGTTCTAGAACCTACCCTAAACCATAATTCATTTCTTATCTAGCCGCATTTTTTTTCTTCCTTCTTCACTCTCTCGCCTACATCTATCCTCGCTCGCTACTCCCTATCTCCTTTCCCTTCTATTCCTCCCTCGTAAACTCCCCAGTCTCCCTACTTCTCTCTCTCCCTTTGTTCAGCATCCCCAACCCTACATTCCCCAGTCCCAATTCCTATCTCCTGTCTCTCTCATCCTACTATTTCACAATTAGCGTAACCCCCCCCCCCCTCCCTAAATTCTTTAACCAGACCCCACTCCTTTCATTCTCTCTCTCCTTTCCCTCAATTCCTAACTCTCTCACCACATTCAATTTTAGCTCCCTAAATTCTTAATTACATGCGTAGGATTATGTTCTTTTTCAAAGCTCTCGTTCCTTCATAATTCATTTTCTACATTCAATAAATGTAATTTCTTTTTAATTTATTTAAGTTTATTATTAACGGATTATAATTTTGTAATACTGTTTATGTTAGGTTTTGTTCGTACCTTCCAGTAATCTTGTTCCGATTGCAATTTTCGCGAGCTTTTCTAAATTCAATTTAGGTACCATATAGTATAGTATTTTAGTATTATTATTTTATTTATTATTTCCATTGTTAGTGTTAAATTAAGTATTGTTAGTATTCGATTACCAATATTAAATTATTTAATTGATTATCATGTTATATAGAAGTATTTTATATAAAGGTTACCGTCATATATACTTTATCGCGTTTCAAATATTGGTTATAGATATATAAATGTTGAGGCCAAGTTTCTGTTTATTTAGATAGTACGTTAACAATCGTATTCTATGTAAGTCCTTTATGTTAAATTAGTAAATTACGAGTTCTTTCTATTATTAGTACGATTTATTACTGTTATCGATATTTTCATGATCTAATTATTTTATCATGTAATATTATAGCATATTATATTATACGTAATATGTCTGTTTTATTTGCTAACGATTACTTTATCATTTCCTCATGAGTTATTACGAATCCTATTATTTTTCCATGTAAGTATGTATTATAGATTTATCATATCGATTCAATAATCTATATTATCCGATACTCTAATTATGTGTTCATTTCATACTTTCTTTTATATATAGATTAACATATATATATATATGTGTGTATATATATATAGTTATGTCCCATTTTTAGTTTACTTATATTATGTTATTACTATTATTTGACTTAACGATTTTTTTCGGGACCTTATTTGAGTAGACCATAAGCTTTTAGATAACTCCTAGGTAGGATTTAGCTTTAGAATGCTTAAGGGTTAACGTACTACTTGTTTCTTTTAGATTCGTGGTGTTTGGGTTGAGATCAAAGTATTGTATTCGACCTTGGAGCGATTCCAAGTATGTGGTGTTAATTGTTGTTTATGTTTGATAGGAATTAGTAATCAAACCAGACTAAATCCATACTTGACCTAATTACTTTTGTTTGCTTATTTTGCTTGACCCGCTCGCTCTAAGAGCCTACGGTGGCAATTCCCTAAAGGAGCAATCGCTGATCATATGCGAGGTTTCCTTAGTGAACTTTCATATGGGATGATGCAATTAGAATATTAGGTTATGGACTCTGGTTTCTGAGCGTAAAGGACTTAAAGGAAAGCACATAATTATATCCACCTACGTATGTGGGCAAACACCAAGTGTGCCAAGATTTGAATACCCCTTTATTGTTCTGTAGGCCTAAAATGAGATAATTAAACTATTGATTGCGTTATCTTCCATTAATTACATATCTATATGTGAATGATCTCTCTGACTTACATATATGTTTGTATACCCGTATAGGGTTTCAACTAATTCTTTTCTCTTTTAGGTACTGGCTCTAAGGACCTTCTTATTTATGAGGAGACGTTTGTCAACGAGATCCAAGAGGAGGATGTAGTCGAGTATCTATATTTCTACGATGATTAGATAGAGTGAAATTTATGTTACCGATGGTTTATGTTTTATTAGGGATTTTGTATTTTGAAGAGAGGGATTCCTCTCGATATTTGAGGATTTTAGTCATTTGACATATCTTATGTTTTGGTTGTAAGTTGGGACACTTCCAAACTTTTGGATGTTGTAACGTTATAAGGGTTATGAGTAGATGCAATTTCCGACTCCTTTGTAGATATTTATATATTGTATATTGTGATTTTTTCTTGTTTCGATCGTAGATTTAAAAAGCCTTACATATTCCAGACTAACCGGGACATGTGGTGAGTTGTAGCGCCATTTAAGGTCTCAAGGTGTTACAGATTATGAGACAGTACCTACAAGAATAAGGAATGAAGTTAACAAGGCAAGGCATATAAGGTATTCGACAACAAGGATAAAAGAAGAATAATTGAAGCCATAATCAAGATAATGAGAGAAAACTTACCATGCTCATAATGGTGTTGAATACTATATCTCTTTTGATGATATATCTAGAAACTTTGAATATTCCACTAAGAAAACATGCTTGTCGTACTTCCATTCCACTTGTTTGCAGGTACCACAACTGAGTAGAAGTAGTAATAGCATGAAAGACTTTCTCCATCTTCAAAAGAGTTACATACTTTGGCTTCTCTATAATTTAAGCTACCCAGTCATCCCATCCAAAGGGTGGCTCCTTTAAGAATGCAAATTGCGTAGCTCTCTCTCCTCTCATTTTGAACCACAACACTGAATCTCCCCTTATGCTATCTCTAAAATCAACATGAGGCTTATACTAGATAAACTAGAGGCCACCATCATTCTAAGGTGTTGTTCGGGCTTCTCAGCACTTAGCTTTGTCCCAAAATGTATCTTCAAAAATGGTCTCATCCAATCACTTATTTCGAAGACAAGCGACTAGTAGTGGATATTTATTTTGATACGCCAATAAATCCTTCAGCTTCACTACTTCTATGCTTTGACTTGGATTGGTCTTCATCTCTTCCTAGTAGTGTAAACCCCTAAAATTTATGATCTAAATCCTAAATTAAACTCAAGTGTGCTAGATAACTTTAAGAGTCAATAAGGCTAGATAAGATAAAAACCCTAATATAATAATAAAAAACTTAATCACATATAAAAACTTTAAACCTTAAATATATATAAACACTAGAGATTATATCTGGAAGTGATAAAAACTTTAAAACTATAACTTTAAGTTTATAAATGCACCAATTTATTACAATCATGATAAAACCCTAATTGTGTATAAATATTTAACGGAATGCTAGATCATGTAAAATTATTAGCAAGTGGCTAAAGATAACTTCAAATTGCTCATAAATGCGCATATACTAAATTTATCATGACCCAATGATACCTTTGTCATAGTAGGTCGTCGTATACCATATAAAGGTCTACTATCAACCCCCTTGCTGATCATAGGCCTTCCATACGATATACAAAGCTCTTTCCACTATACATTACTACTAGGCCTATAGATGAGTAATATAGAGTAATTTACTAAGATTAACTTTTTAAGACATACATTAATCAAGTAAACATGTGGACTCGTTACATTCCACATCAAAAGAATAATACCAACAAATGCAGTTCATAATAGGAACTACATCATAAACTTTAAACTATGTTATGAATAAAACAAAAGTAAATAAGTATCTACAAAAGTTTTTACAAAATCTCCTCTACGCTCCCTAATTGCTCCAACCCGTTTCTACATAAGACTCACTACAGGCATGTCTCAACCCAGATTAGCGAAGAGGTTCTTCTACAACAAAACGAATCTATCGAGGTGTAAGCTTAAGCTTAGTTAAATAAACACCCTCATTAATATCACACAGCAGAAATTTATTAGATACACAATCATATAAATGCATGAATAATAGGTATGCCAAACAACGCATGCAGTGGTTTAGGAACTACATATGACAGAATTACGACCCCTGTAGTCGGGGTTTGGAGATAATTAACTGACCCAAACCAAAATCTAGGTTCTAGACCTTGGGTTTTATTTTATTTACACTATTGTGTTAAAGCTAAAACAAAACTATATATATATGTATATGTATATACTTTCTTTACTAAATAACAAATCATATTTTTAAAATCCCAAGTTTAGCGGTGTGGTGGCCTCCGCAATCCAAAAACACATGCCCTAAGTAAAAGCAACAAGACACGACCCCTCGCCAATGGTTGGCGTTTCCTAACATCTTGTAAACCTATCAGCTTAGGACAGAGACTCAATAAAATGATGACATAGCTAGTGTCCAATCCTATAGGAGGCCCTCCTCCTGTAAGTCCCTTCAAATCTTTAGCGTAAAGCGGCAATCTGTATTATTCGAATGCAATTATGGGGAATGCATGATCCATTTAATTTCTTAATCATATAAGTGGTTAACCTGATTTTCAAGATAATCATACAATTTCATTCCATACAATCGCATGTATAAATTATCATAACAATTCCCATTATTATATAATTAATAAGCCATAGCATTCAATTTACAAATTCATACACATGCATTTCCCATATCTCACAAGCATCCAAATATATATATATAAGTTTAGGTGCATTTATTCTACAAGCAAAATCAAGGAAAGAGTCATCGAGAATTTACTCACTCCTCCATGCGGGTCAATCAAAGTAGTCTAGAGGTAGGTCATCTCCAAACACAAAGTCTCCTAGTCATTGAAATCATAATACTCTAAGAGATTGAAATAAAACTTAGGAAACTAAGCTAAAACCCCTTAAGTAATACTCTTGACTAGTTTTCGTATTTTTCCTAATTTTACTTAAAAGTTCAATCGCATATAACTTTTTCATTTTAAATTTGATTTTTATGATCTTATATTTAATCTTCATTGTTTTCAAGTGTACTTTAACGTGGTGAGGTTAGATTTTCAAGATGAGGCACATAAATCTTTCCATAGGTCAAAACAGTAGCGGTCTTCATCATTTAGAGTGCTTTTGGGCTTTGTTTGGTTAATGGGCTTTGTTTGGTTAATGGGCTTTGTTTGGTTAATGGGCTTTTTGGTAACTTGAGAAATCCTTTGAGCTTAACCTTAAGATTTATTTCTAATCTCAAAACACTCCTTGAGATCAAATTTACAACTTTGATTTACACTCCTAAAGCTAACAACCACCTCTTAGGCTCTTAAGTGGGCTTAAGTTGTCAAATAGGTTTGTTTTTTATCTAACTCAAATTTAACCACTTTCTTGGGCTTAGAGAGTGACTTGTGGGTTTCTTGAGAGTCTTAAAATAACTCTTATTGATGCTTTAAGTTGCTGGTCAGAAGTTTAAGGGTGATTCAACTTAGTGTATGAGGCTCGTTTTAAAAGTTTTAAGCTCAATTTTGAGTTTTAATCTTAATATACTTATCATACTTACCTTAGTTGGTCTTTTCACTTTGTTTACTTACTTTTATCATATTTTTAAGTGTCTTTTAAGGATTTTCTAGATCTGGTCGGTTTGAATATGAGAACTTCCGACTTAGTTTTCCAACTTGTTTTATCATTTTTTTAAGTTTAGGTGTTAGATCATGAATCTAAGTTACTTGTATTCAAATCTTAGCTTCACTTCTTTTCTATGAGGTGATTATTTGACTCATATTTGTCATCAAAATGGTACATCTCATACTTATTACAACTTCTATATCATAGTTCACGTCTTACAAAGTTGGTTTCCTCATAAAACTTTATGTGATGAATTTTTCCTTAACCTAAGTCTAAATTTAAGCATATTTAACTTAATAGAAGTAAAATTAACACCCAAATGACATTTGAATCATTACATCCAACATGTTCCTTTTCCATTCAAGTTCTCATTTCAAGATTCTCTTAACTTAAAATATTTCATTCAAAGTATTAAATAAGTATCTCTACAAAACACCAACTTTTACATCCCATGTTGCAACTTCATGTAAAAGTTTCATGAGTTTGTTTCTTAGGATGGTTTTTGATGTTATAATAACTTATGATCATACTCATATCTTCAAGAAATCATAGTCTCCTAATACGAATACTAACCTACTAACACAAAGAAATACTTACTCGTCACAAAGCAAAAGTATGGAGGTTGTGCACTAAGGTTCCACTTATGCCCTTTGTCTTACTTCCTTCTTCTTGTACCCTTTTTAGAACCTGAGTTTTGGTCCTTTGAAGTGGAGTTTAGGGAATGTTCTAAGGGTCCTAAAGAAGCTTCGAATGTTGGAAAAGAAAGACACAAGAAGGATTTGAGTGTGCGGTGAGTGTAGGTATGCTTGAAAGTAATAGCAAAGTGAAGGATTTGTGGGTTATGGTTGTTTCCTCTTTTGTGTTGTTTTCAAAGTAAGAGAAAAAGAAGTGAAAATGAAATTAAAAGTGAGAGAAAATTATGCAAGAGTGGCTAGTTGGGAATGGGGTGATTTTGTGTTTAAGAAGCTTGATTTTGTTGTTTTGTAGCATACACAAATGTCAACAATTGCAACTATTGATGATGTAAGCATTAAGGAATAAATAGTGGAATGTAAGATAAAATGATTGATGGATGAAAGACAAAAATATGGCCCCCCTTTTCTAGCTTGTACAACCAGCCATATAGTGTCATTTTGGGCATTGAATTGTCTTGTCTCATTTATTAAAGTTAAACATATGAAATCTTGTGATAATTTGTCTATATGTAGTATAAGTGAAAGGGTAATAAAGAAAGTGTCTTATCATTAGATTTTAATAAATTATCAATTGATAAATGATTCCAACTTTCAATTGATAAGTCATCTAAAATAATTGGTTGGTCTATTTATTTATATGTAAGGCTTAGGTATGAAGATAAAAGCATTGTCTTATCGGAAATTATTTTAGAATTTACTTTTTGAATTGTTTTATAAATTATGATTCAATTCTTATAAAATTATAAAATTTTATAGAGTTGAATGAAATTATTTAAATTAAATTATCGATTAGTCACTTAGGGTTGAAAATCTCTAATTGTTTTAAGATTTAGGGTTTTGGGGTGACTTTAGAGTTCACAATTTTTCATGTTTAAGTTTTATTGATAATAGGCTTTCTAATTGAAAAAATAAGTTCGTTTCTAATTGTAACACTCGAGTTCTTAGTTTAGTCAATCCTTGAGAATGTTCAAAAAGTACTCTTATTCAAATCATAGGCCCGCGAAAAGCAAGGTTTACGAAATTAATCTATAAGAAACTATAATATTATTTTATAAGTAATATTAACCTTATAATTATACAAATGAACTAGTATTATGTAAGTTTAAGTGTTTAGTTGTTATTTAGACAATATATAGCAAATGTTAGTATTATAATATATAATTTTCTTTACAGTTATGTTAACTATGTTGCTAAATATTGTCTATAAGGTTATAAATATTTAAGGAAGGTTTTAATAATTGCTTTACTAATTATTTCATTAAATTTTTTATTTTCCCTTTTTCGTTAACCTTTCTCCTAATTACTTTTATTTCCAAAATTATATGCAATAAATACATGTAATATTATAAAAGTCAACCAAGTCAACATTTGACTAAGTAAAAATTTGGACTAAGTCAAAATTTTGACACAGATCATTTTCAACCTAGAATCTTTTCCCATTTTCTTTTTATTTCCTTTCTTTTCCGTTTTCTTTCTTTCTTTTTCTCTTTTTCTCTTCCTACTCTTGCCGCTTACTTGGATTAGTTCTATAATCCACTTGATTTTTCTTTCTTAACACATATAAAATACAACAAAAACACAATTTTGCACCCCTTTCCCAAACCGTAACATTCCTCTCCTCTTTCCCCTTCTTCTAGTTTCTTATTTTCACTTTCATCTCTTTAACTATTAACTTACAAACTACCACATCATACATTTAAACTCCTCTTCCATATTTACATAGAGAAAGAGGTATATTTTCATTAGAACATCTACTACAACAATTGATTAGTTTGTTTATATTATGTTAACATTAGTATTCTTATTTAAAGTAAAGTTGTGTCCTTTTGAGTAATTTTGAAAAATATCACACATTGTATATTAATATGTATTTAACATGTATTCTAATATATTAAAAGTAAGATTCTATGTATGTGTAGGGAAATTACACATATTATAATCTTATTTCCTTCAAAAATCTTATGTAATATGTGCACATATATTAGTACATATAGGAATACTCATATATACATGTAAGTGTAAGAATACATATATACATATAGCATATGAACATATATAGAGTATATATGTATAAATCTTAGTGGAACATATGATATAAACAAATGTATACATAAATAAGGTTAGGAATACATATATACATGTATCTATACACCACGATACATGTATATTCCCTATGTACATAACTAACTATAGTATATATGAATTATATGACAATCCCTTAAAATTATATTATGAAAATATGAATAAAAAATATAAATATACATATATAATAGTACAAAAATATAAGTATAAATGTACGTATATACATATATGTATATGTATGGGCACACATATAATAATACTATACCTATAAGAATACATACAAGTACATATATGTTAGAAGTATGTACACTTGGACATACACATAAGATGTATAGGCATATATGTATAATAAGGGTACATACATATTATAACACAAGTATTTAATATAAAGTAACAAAATAATTATACGCAATATGTATATATATATACATATGGATGAGCCAAAACCCCTAAAGAGATAATTTAAGCCCATAATACATTAATCAAGTTATTCTAAAATTATATATGTGTGTATGTGTGTACTAATAGGATAAAATTTAGAGAATATAGAAATTTAAAAAAATTTATAAATTACTACGTAGACTAATAAATTTATGCCATATCGACAACCTATTCAAATAATCTATTTAAACCATAAATTATATTGATAATGATAATACATACTAATAAAAGTTCAAAATTATAAAAATATAAAAAATTTAGAAATTAATCAAATCATAAATCAACAAAGTGGAACACAAAAGTAATAAATAACAACACTTAAGTCAAAATAACTAAATTTATAATAATCTAAAGCCATATCGACAAACATGAGTCTTAACATCTAAAGCGGATCCACCGTATGAACATACATCCAAAAATGATAGAAATAGACTATAAGAACATAACTTTCAAAAATAAAATGAAAATGTTATATATAATTAACGAAAGAGTTCAATTACTTATTTATCACTTATGCATTCGAAATTCTAAGATTACTTGTTCTTCATCCCTATCGTTCTTTCTTTAATCATCCCATTGAGTATCATCTCTATACCACTACTTTGATGCCACATGTAACGCAATACTCGCGTGACTTATACATGATCACTTTAGTTAGAACCCGTCATATACAAACATTAACACCACACCGCCAAGAAAATTATAATGTATAATTTTTTATTTATTTAAATTTGGATTTAAATCCTTTTAATTTATCTTACCTTAATTTTATTTCAATTTACAAATTAGTGGTTAAAATTGTTCAAGTTTTTGAAAACAATGTGTTATCATAATATTATCGTTTTTCTTATAATATCAATTGTTAGTTATATGTGAAGTGGATCATTTAAATTTATATTCTCTTAATTTTTTTTTCAATTTATTCCCTTTAAATGTTACCATATATATAATCAATAGTTGATGATATAAGTAAGAAAATTTTATCACAACAATCTCATAAAGTTATTTAAATTTCTATCTAATCTCAATCACTATTTCGTAACTTGAGAAAATTTAAAAAGATGACAATTGAGGAATGGAAGGGTTGTGTATTATTCAAATCCATTACCAATAATAAATAACGAAAATTAGGTCCTAGTGGGTTGTCCTTTTGCGAAGTTCCAATGGACCATAGGCTCTCCGACAAATCATTCAAAATCTCACCAAACGAGGGTCGATGTACCTGTAATAGGTCTATCTAAAAAAACATATAATAAAAGGTTAATTATTTAGTTTGTTATTATCTAATTTCTTTTAGTATTAAATTATATGAAAATCTTTAAATTCCGAATTGGAGTTTATGCATAATTGTCAATAAATAACTTATTTTCTCTTAAAGTGAAGGAAATTAATATTGGTAATTTCATGTGCTCTTGTTAAGTATCACAACTTTTTTCTTCCCTAAATTGGGGAAGCTTTGAGTTGTACACGTAATTGGCATAAGAATTTGCTCATTAACGTGGATTTTCTATTTTAGTAACATTTTCTTTTAGTTTATAATTTTCAGCTTTTAATGTTTTCATCTAATTATGATGAATTGTGCATGAAGTTGAAGAAGAAATCGAACCGGCTTTGTTAAAGGAGGATTGAATTCGGTATTTGATAACTGATGGAGAAGTAAATAATGGTAATGATAATGATGGTAATATGTTTAAATATTGAGTCAAATTTGATTGTTGAGATCTAACAATATATTGATGGACTGTAAGGAATTTTGTAGTGATGATGATGGTAATTAATGTGCTAATCTTTTTATTATGTCTACGTTGTTAGATGGTTGAAGTTCTTAATGCCGTCCTATATGTTATGATATCTATATTATTTAAGCCAATAAATTCTTAAGTAACCACCATTCTTTTATAGATGAAATTTCTTAATTTGCCTTTAAATTATATTTTACATAGATTTAATTTCACCAAGATTTAATTTTTGCTCAAAATTTAATTTATATGTTTTAATAGTAATTTTAACATGTAGCAATTTCTCCACCCACTAACACTCCTTTACGTTATTTTCAAAGACGAAATAACCCACTATACTAATGCTTATCCCTCGAGTTATTTTATACCTATCATGTGATAATATCTGGATTTTTCAAAAATAAATATCATTCAAAAGTTTCAATATTAAACGTATCATAAACATAAGTGTATTAGTATCTAATTCCTTAATTGGTTTTGAGTAGGTTTAATTGGTTTTGTGTATTTGTTAGTTTTTTTTTTTTTTTCTTTTACCCCCTATTTTGTTTCTCCTGTACTAATGCCGATGGCTCTAAACTCCTTCCATAATCATATAAAAAAAATTACACAGCTACATTAGACTTTGAATGTTGAAATAAAATTTAAAAAAAATAAATGAAAACATATATTAGGGAAAATGATAATTAATATATACATTTCAAAGGTTAGAAAATACACAATACATAAAGAAAAACAAATCAACTTAATAACCAACCACTAATCTAACTTCACTTAGAAATTATAAGTGCTCTTAATTGAAAATTCTAAGAAAAACACTCATTTTATCCTTTACACCCACAGGATAGGTATGATACTAGCTAGTAATAGATAATGTAAGCTTCGTTGAAGAAAAAACTCAAACTACACTTCTATTTTGAAATCATATCAATTCACAATTAGGTTGGGATTGTCTATTTTTCCGCTTATCTCTAAAAACGATTTATATTTTGTATAAGCTTAATTAGAAAAAATAACATTTATTATTACTCGATTTATTATCTATATTATTTAAGTCAAAAGACCATTAAATAACTGTCATCTCCTAACATCACTAATTAGCCCTTAATTTAAGAATATATAACAACAAAACCAACTTTTATATCAAATATTAATCAATTTAATAAGAGTGTATTTGCCAAGTATATGAACCATTTTTACACTGAAAAACTGGGAGTTTCCGCTACCTACGTAGCAAGTTGCAACGTAAACCCGTATCAACTTTTTCGTGCACCAAAAATGTCAACCTATAAACCATCCTAAATTTTAGAAAACAATTTGACTCACAATTCTTTGCTTTCTTTTAGTGAAAACAATACTGGCTCTTACAAGCCTTTTGAATTTTAACTTTTTAACTACTTTCCTTCTCTCCTCCACCATGTTTTCTCCAGAGATTTTCCTATGAATCACGTTATTCTTTTAACCGACATATAGACAAGCTGAAAATCTCCTCTAGTATGTTGCTCTACCTCTCCACGCCTAACCAGATTCCTTACCAGACATACGCTCCTTTAATGGCAATGGAAACTTTGCTCGGTATACTCTCTTCTTCATTAATAAAACATTGAACCCGTTCAACTTCTCTTTAATGGTGGTTCTATCCAATCTTCTAGTTTTGTTCCATTTCTTTTTTATTTCCTCTCAATCCAAAATCATGTGCTTTTATTTATGTGACTTTTTCCTAGCAATGATGAAGTAACTGAATGGGCTATTAAAAGATATTGACCTTGAAATTGTCCAAATTGAGATGGCTTGATAATTGAAGGTTAATAACTATAATATTTTTCTCCATAAATATATATATATGTATATATATATATATACACATGTGTACCAACTTAAAGCGGTGTTTGTAAATGGAGATTATCTAAATCCCTTTGTTAATGTGGTAAGTATGATTTACATTTACAAGAGTGGTGTATAAATTTGAGATTGATGTATGTGATATGATTATGATTTATTTAATTTTGTTGGAAGAGTCTCAAGATTATGCCTTTTAGAACTTTATGTCCATGTTTGTCATGAATGCTATTGAACCTATTATGACTAACAATTATAGTAAAGGCTATTCGGATGCTTGATGGTATAGGGGAAATGAGTATATGATCCCTCATATTCAGCATGATTCTATCACTTTCTTTTGTGATTCTTTTTTGTGTTTTCCTTACAAAGATAACATTCATTCATGTCATATATTTGGATAAATTACTACGACCAAATGGTGGGACTTATGACTTTTTTTATAATATGTTATGGGTACATTGTCATGGTAAATAACTTATGCTATAGGCGTGTTTTGGAAGCCTAAGTTAAATTTCAAAAAAGGGGGAGATGAAGAAAAATAGAAAATTCCAACATATGTTTTAACTTGAAATTTTACCATCATAAGTAATAAAGGCAGATTTTACATGTGACCTCACAAATTGCTTTTAGCATTTTAGTAAAACTTAACAATTATTGAGATAATGTTGTGTTAACTTATTAGGTTCTTCCATCTAAAAGGTGATTTTTTTAAAAAAAAAATATTATAGAGCAATTATGTAGATGAAAATTGGTATGGGTTTTAATTTTCTATTGTTGATTTTTTATTTATGTAATGGTTGAATAAGGGGTAGTTTTTATTTTAAATTCGAGCTATATCAAATTCGTATGGTGTTTCTGTACTCAATAGTATGTAATGACGTAATCTCTAAAAGAAAAATAAGGTTTATCATGATTTTTACACAATGATATATACATGCATATGCTTTAAATTATATACAAAACATGCAAGTTACTTTAACTACTCATTGAATTGTTCATTTAGAGTCTTGATGAGTGGATTTATCATCTACACTTCAATACAACCAAGATTGCCATCAATTTTTCTTATTGATACATTAATTGAAATAATTAATGTGATAAAATATAGACTCAATTTAATTTAACTTGATTATTATTTATTAATTCTAATGATTCAACTTTTTTTATATTATGTTGGAATGTACTACATTTAATTATTTATGCATCAATGATTATTATGATTTTGCACAACTTACCTACAAACTGTGCAACATAATTCTATATTAATTTAGTAGGTGCACATTATAATGTTTTGTTGCAATGTTACATTTCCTTTTCTCTATTCATTTTAAAAACCACTCGTGGATTTATAAAAAAAAAAAATCATATATTATGCATATAGGTTTAATTTAGTTATCATTTTCTATTTTAAATTTGATTTAACAACTGAATTTAAGCTTTTACACACATATTATGGATGCACCTCCACTAAGCATTGGTACTATAAGGGCATTTCATTACAACATTTCGAATTTTTTGCAAATGATAACGAGACCAAAGTAAAATAAATAACACCCCTTTTGATTACGTTGATAATATTTAATTAAGGACCACAAAATCAAAAGATAGAAAAAGGAAAATCCTCCTTCTGAATCTTTGTCAATTTGAACTAATTCATTTTTCAAATAAATACTATATTTTTTAGAAAAGTAGATAAAACCAAGTGTTATATTATTGAGAAAAAAAAAGGAAATGCAAAATTTTATTAGTACTCATTACATGCAATTAATTTTTTCTTAAGTTTATTATGTATGTGTCTAAATAATATGCATTGATTTTATCAGCAAAAAAAAATTATTAGCAACATTGAATTGATCTTTTCTTCAGTTTGCTATGTGTATGGCTAATATCATGTGCTAATTTTATTAACATTTAATTGCCTAGGCGAAAATTAAAAAAAAATGGGAAAACTTGGTTTTCATTGGTAGATCTTGCTTAATATTTATTACCATTCTATTTGTATACATAGGATGATAACTAAGTCCTCTTGCTGATTAGTCATTTGATGACGTATAGTTTTATTAACAATGCTCCTCCCTTTATATTTTGTTATCATCAAAATCCGTGAAAGAAAATTATTCAAAAAGTTGGTCTGGAAAAGTTATGACAATAAAATTTAACTCATATCATGTTCGAATTAATTAAGACCTAACTCCACTAGATTGGATATATTAAGAAAATACACTTAATCCCGTTTCACTTAAAATGGAATCAAGATCCGTGGGGAATATTTTTTGAGAAATATATTTTTGATAAATCAAGATATATACAAATATGAATAAGAATAAGGGTGATTCGGATTTTGTGAAATTTCAAATTTTTGAATATGAGACTTATCTAGAAGTTGCTGATAAAGTATATCTCTTTGTCAAATTTAAATCTAAAGCTTGTCTGGTGGTTAAGGATCGAAGTGTATCTGATCGAAACAAGATAACAAAAGCTGTTTTGAATTTCAAAATATCGAGATCTTCTCAAAATATTTAAGGATTATCTTTAGCAAATAATTATTAGATAACATGAAAGCAAAGATAATCTTTAACAAATTTGCCATTGGAGGATTTCATTATAAAAGGAGAAAGGATTCAAAACGAAAAATACGTTCTTGAGAAAAGTTTTCATTACACAAAAATTCGTGATTAGATTCTACCTTCTTAGATGCTTCTTCAAAAAGTTACACCAAAGCAAATTATACAACAATTGTTATTTCTCTTTAGAGCAAAATTAATTAAGATTTATACTTTTTTTCTCACTTGTAATTTGTAACTTTTATTTGTTATTTGAGTGTTGAGACAGGTACATTTATACTCTATAGATCTGTAATTAGCCTAAATTGTAGAGAGCCAAGATGACAAATTAGAGTGTTATGAAGTCCATATATGACAAAAGCTTGTAATCTTCTTACGATTTGATTTAGTAAATCAAGTGAAATAACACTAGTGAAGTCGATCGGGTCCCCAGCAATGGAGTTGGAAGAGAGCAGCAGGCAAAAGGTCGAAACTCTATAAATCCTGAGCTCAATATTCTCCTTCCTCACTCTTTTAATTTACTTTATTATTTTTTGTATGTTGAATTATTAAAATATCACCGTTAAGAGGGATAACTTTATTTTTCTTGTATAAAAAAAGTTTTCAAAAAGTTTAAAAATATCAATTCTCCCCACCCTCTTAATATCTTATATGGGACCAACATGTTTTAATTTGTCACTTTTATATGTATATAATAACTTATTTTTTTAAGCAAAAGAAGAATGACCAAATAGAACATTACACGGGTTTGAAAGAAACTGTTGATAAAGAGCATAATGAGTAATATGCCTTAGTACAATAAAGTAATTTTTTCGATGTAATCACTTTGATTCCATTTTCAAATTTTATAACTTTTCAAAATAAGATTACTCCACATACTAACAACATTAACTATCTATCCATTTATATTTCAACTACATCAATCACATCCCTCTTATGACATAATAAATGACATATATAACATAATTAAGATGATACATGTATATACAAAAGCTATTTATCTATACTTCTTGGCATCTTATCAAATTCATAACATTTTAAAATTTATTTTAATTAAATCAACTATATGCATGAATAAAAAATCTATATTATGATCGTTTCTAATTAAGTAATACAAATTATCACCAATTATCAATCTGAGATATTGTATTTTTTTTTCTTGTTTCTTTTATTTTTGTGCACGTGTTTTGTTAATTTTATTAAAAACCAACACAAGTATTTTGTAAAGAGATTATGTTTTATTTGTAAATTATTTTTCTTTTCCATTTTTCATGATAATTGGTATTAAGTACAATCAAATCATTAATTAATACAAATGTCCATTCATCATTAAAAAAAAGGGAGAGAGAGAATTTTTATTTTTATAAGCATTTCTATATGTGATCAATTTATTTAATTATTTTTTTGGTAAATTATTTTGCTTAATCATTTATCTTTTTTTTTCAAGCACATGCAACACAAATTTACCATTTGCTAGTATAATATTAAGTTTTTGGATTAAAGAAAATCATAGTAGATTAAAAGGTTCTCCTATAAACCCCCTAAAGTTGATATATGGTTTACATGAGTTAGGTTAGAGAATTGGTTTATTTAACCTACAACTCGTTCCCAATTAAACTAGACTAAAAAGTTTTAGGTCATTTATCAAACAAGTGGTAATAAGTTAGCTTATTCAATCCAAGCCCAATAGGGTAATTCTGTTTAACCTACTTGTACAACTTTAATAAATGTATATATATATATATATATATAGAGAGAGAGAGAGAGAGAGAGAGAGAAAGAGAGAGAGAGAGAGCCGAATAATAAATATATTTAATTTGGAATTATATCAAAAAATAAATATAACTCACCACTTTACCAAATTTAGGCCATATTAGAGCTCTAAGACATACTATAACAGTATACCAAATTGTAGAAATATCCCTTCCCCCACAGGCTGATCCTTACAAAGGGCTAATTGG
This sequence comes from Lumnitzera racemosa, assembly GCA_024138005.1. Classification (NCBI taxonomy): domain Eukaryota; kingdom Viridiplantae; phylum Streptophyta; class Magnoliopsida; order Myrtales; family Combretaceae; genus Lumnitzera; species Lumnitzera racemosa. Next base: position 52,104,047 of record JAMXBC010000002.1, read on the forward strand.
GCAAAGCTTCTTTGACCAACTTTTGTAGTAGGTTATTGTTGAGCCTTAAGCTAGCTAACTATTATCGTTTAGAATATTCTTAATATCATGTAGTGTTACCCCCATAAATACATACTATATTATATATATATATATATTATGAATACCGTCTGGTGATGCTGCAAACACTATCAAGTGGTCATCCAGTTAGCATGCACAGTGTTGACCTGCAAGATAGCCCCCTTATAGCTAAGTCAGTGAAAGCTCTATGATACTTAAGTTAATAAAAAGAGAAAGAAATTGTATATTGAGTGTTTAAATGAGGTATAAGGACAAGTCGGGGATCGAATCCTTATACTTGTAGCTCCATGGCTTATTTATCAGGTATAGACTTCCCTATCTAAGACAAGTAGCCAATCAGGATTAGCTCTGCGTTATTGGTGCAGAGATACGTACACAATACAAAAATGGACAATACCTTTCTATAGGTTGATGGCTCTAGGGAAAGTTATCTATCACATCAACATTTGTAGCTACCATAACTAGCATAGATAGGCATCTAAGCCATACTATAGATTGTCAGGCAATACTTAACGAGGAGAAAGAGAGAGAGAGAAAATCAACTGAGTAGTAGTGGCATTGAGGTTTTCGAGTCATGTGCCAAGCACTTAGCATGAGCTCATGGACTGAGGTTGATATTGTAGGCCAAGTTTGGATCTAGCTCTTTTAAGAACTATGGAGTCTTTGGTGTCTCGAGGGTTATAAGATGCGAGGATGAGGACAGAAGCTTCTGAGGTTTTAGGGAGATCAAGGTATTGGAAGTGTTGAGGGATTATAACTTATTAGAGAAGTGTAAGAAATTGCTTTTTTTCATGTTCTTCTTTTAGTTAATAGAAAAATTAATTACATATGTTGATTATGTTGCATCCAAAGGCAAGTTTAAGATGAATTACAAGTATACGATTTTTTACTCTCATCCCCTTTAGCTAAACCTTTATCTTGTGGATTGGGAATCTTATCTCCCAAACAATTGACAATTTTTTTGCCTTTGATTATTAATAAATTTTCTTTGAAAGAAAAAGAAAAGATCCACTTTTAGAATATCTACTTGTATTTCATCTCATGTAAGGGGACTTAAAGGATTTGTTTAAAATATAAAGGAAATTTACTGGATTTTAACACAAATATAGAGGAGTATACCTCTCTTAAATTAGTTATCTTTATCCTCTCCAACTAAATATATATATATATATATATATCATCATCATCATAAAGATCAAGTGAATTGTCAAAAATTGGTATTGGTTAAAAAAATTGAAAAATAATATGCAATAAGTTTCTATAAGGTTCTTGGCTTTATCCAACATAATATTGATGAATAATGTGTATATATCATCATAAAGATCAAGTGAATTGTCGAAAATTGGTATTGGTTAGAAAAATTGAACAATAATATGCAATAAGTTTTGATAAGGTTCTTGGCTTTATCCAACACAATATTGGTGAATAATGTTAATTTTACACCTTTCTTTTTTAATATGTTGATAGTTAAACATAAACTAACATTTTTGCCCTCAATAGCAAAAATTCTAGATCCTTCCCTTCTTTTTGCTATCGATGGGGGAAAAATTAATATAGCTTTGAAAAAGTTGGATGACTTACCTAATAAAGTGCCAACCTTTGGACTCCTTACCTAAGCTTGTCTCCAAAGCTTACAATCTCTTACGAGAGAGATCCTATCTTTTCAACCTGCTAAGGACGAGCTCTAATACATGGAAGAGCTATGGAAGAACTCCTTAAAACCCCAGCTCACGCACACTCTGCTCTACTTAAACTCTTACCCAATCGTTGACCTGCCGAATACCAACTACCTGTCAAGTGTTGAAGCCTACTTGTCGAGTGCCAAGTCAGAAGCCCTTATAAGTCAAGCTCTCCTTTTCCATCCAACTAAGTTGTAGCTTTACCTAATACCTCAATAGATTTTAGTGCAGCTTAACAACAGCAGCCCCAACATCAACTCAATTCAACTACAATGCCCCAAGATCCCAAAACACAAACCCAATGATAGGCTACCACTTATCCCTTACTTTTCTAACATTTGTACTATATTCTTTTTTTTTTCTTTTGTCATATTTACCATTTTTGCTTATAACAAGAATCTTCTTCTTACATTATCCTTTATTTAATTTTCCATTACTATATTATTGCCCTAAAGGACTTACTATAAATAGTCCTTTTTAATGTAGCCACAAGGATCTTATAGAACATTGGTTAATGAATATTCTTGTTCTTACGAGACACCATTCTTCGAGTACATCCTTTTTGTACTTTATCTAATCATGCTAAATAGCTCAAAATTAGTGGTAAGTGGACCTTAGTATTAATTTGTGCCTCATACTAAGTGATTACCAAGTCGTATTGTGTTCGTTGGTGAGTTATATCCTATGAGAAACTTCATGAAAGCTACTATATTTGTCAACTTATTCACTTCCTCTTTCTTCGATATCTCAAAAGACCTACTGTTACTACTTCCTACGATAATACCTAATGATAACTCAACTCCTAGGCACATCATATAAACTTAGCATCAGAACTTGAGTTTACGACCGAAAGCTAAGTATTATAGTAGTTACTTCTTATTATAGTATCTGTTCTATTATACTCTGTTTCTTTAGTGGAAAAACAAAACAAGTTCTTAAGTCATTATGCAATATCATATTATTAAAATTGTGTGAAATCTTCTATTAAGTAGTAAAGTTCCTGAAGTTTTGCATTAAGAATGTAGAATGCCAGTGTTCAAGAAGAGATTAATGATGCCAACAGTAATGCTGATGTTCACAGCCCTATTACCCAATAGACTCAAAGAACTACTAAGAATAATTACAAAACCGTGCTGCTATTGTAACCAACCTAACTTTATTTGTATAAAAGGTAGTAGAGACTAAGCTTCAAGAAAGAGTTGATGAACGAGGCCCAGATGTGTGAAACAAGCCAAGAAGATAAGTAGTTGAGCATAGAGCACCAGAAGCTATTAATGTAAACCCTGCTCTACCTCAACATGTTGAGAGGTTTGCGAAGAGGAAACTTGAGTTATATGAACTTGAAGAGTATCGAGAGGGGGAAGAGCTGTATGATGGATTTGAAGAACATATGCTTCGCACTCCCAAGGGAGCTGAACATCTTAAAGTGCTCGTTTTGAGCTTTAATGGGTCTGGTAGTACTGATGACTACCTAGACTAGGAGGAGAAGATCTTTGACTTCTATGACTATAAAGACTCAGTGCATATTCGAGTAGCTACTTTAGAATTTTCTAAGTATGCAACAATGTAGTGGAAGATATTGCAAAATATACGTCAGCAACCTTAACGTGAAATCTGAACCTAGAATGAGATGAAGAGATTTTTGAGGAGTAGATTTATGCTAAAACATTATGAGCAAGACACCTTCTAACATATTCAAGAACTCAAGTAGGGAAGCTGATCTATAGATGAGTATGTTTGAGAGTCCTAGTTGCCGATGATCTGCTGTGATGTTAAAGAGCTAAAAGCGCAAATAGTAGCTAGGTTCATTTCTAAACTAGCATCCAAGATTGGTAATGTAGTGGAGGTGTAAAGACGTAGAAATCCAGATGAGACCATCCGAGTAGTGCAAAGGGTCGAGAGGCAAAGGGGAAATCAACTCAGCCAAGCATAAAGCAGTTGACCTAGCTTACCAAGTAGAACCGGTATGCTAAGTTGACTTGGATATGATCGAGATCAATACGGTTCTGAGGTTAACCACCAAGGCCAAGTACTGAGCAAAACTAATGATGGTCGAGGTAAGACTAAGGCTGCAGAGCCTAAGGTTAAGAAGGACTAAGGTCAGAACTTAAGATGGAAGACCCAAGAAATCAAATGTTTCAAGGTCCTTGGTCTTGGATACGTAGCTAGTTAATGCCTAAAGAAACATGTGATGACCATCAAGGGTAATACCTTATAGATCGAAGTAGAGAGTATAAGTAAAGGAGAAGAAGAAGAGAGTGTCAATCAACTACTAAATAAGTTTTAAGAAGATTCTGATGCCTTAACCTAACTTAAAATGAGAGAATACTGTATGGTTTTACAAGGATCTCTTGGTACCTCTAACTTTGATGAGAATGAATAAAGAAAGAATCTCTTCTACATGAACTGTTGAGTAAATGGTAATCTATGTGCTTTGTTCATCGATGGAGGGAATTGTACTAATGCCATTGCATTAGGAGTGGTGAAGACTCTAAATTTGTCGACCTATTCTCATCCTAAGCCCCATAAGATTCACTAAATTAATGAGAAAGGAGGTATGCTTGTTTTTTAGCAAGTCAGAGTGCCGATCACTATTGGTGACATATATAAGGATGAAGTGTTGTACAACATCCTACCTATTTGTGCTTCACACGTACTATTTAGTCAACCCTAGCTATTCAATTTAAGAGTGCTCTACGATGGATATAGGAACACTTATATATTCCAGAAGGATAAGAAGAAAGTTGTATTAGCCTCCATGAGCCTAAGAGATGTCCAGGAATTGCAAGAGAAGATTCCCACATCACTATAAAGGAAATCCTTAGTGAATTCCCAAGCCCAGTTTTCTAAGGATGTTAAAGACAAAGAGTTTGTACTCTTATGGATCAGAAACTTCTTAAGTCAAAGGATGTTGGAGCAGTACCTATTAAAGTGCAAACAAAACTTTAAGAATATGCCAACTTGTTTCCTACCGAGTTGCCAAAAGGTTTATACCCTATCAAAGGTATAGAGCATTGCATCAACCTCTAGCCTGGAGGTACCTTAACTAACTAACCTACCGATAGGCTCAATCCTAAGTAAGTAACAGAGCTAAAGAAATAACTTGACAAGTTGATCGAGTTTGGGTACGTCCGAGAGAACATGAGTACCTATATCATACCAACTATCCTAATGACGAAGAAGGATATCTCATGGAGAATGTACGTTAATAGCTGAGCAAGATCATTGTCAAGTACTGATATTTGATTCCACGATTGGATGATATACTTGATGAGTTGCATGATGCACAAATATTTTCGAAGGTCGATATGAAGAGTGGCTACCACCAATCAAAATGAGACTAAATAATGAATGGAAGACTACTTTCAAAACAAAGGACGGTCTATTTGAGTGGATGGTAATGTCATTTGGGCTTATAAACATGCCAAGCTCCTTTATGCGACTTATGAATCACGTTCTAAGATCACTGATAGTAAAGTGTGTGGTGGTTTATTTTGATGACATTTTAGTGTATAATGTCGACCTCAACTCTCATGTTAAGCACCTAAAGCTAATATTTGATATCCTTCGAGCTGAACAATTGTTCAGTAATTTGAAAAAATGCATGTTTTATCAAAGCAAGATAATATTCCTCGGATATGTTGTTTCTAGAAGAGGAGTTAAAGTTGATGATGAAAAGATTCGAGCTATTCTCGAATAGTCGATGCCGACTAATGTCGCTGAAGTAAGGAGTTTTCACTGTCTAACTTCATTTTATCGAGGAATCATTTAGAACTTTAGTACCATAATTGCCCCATTGACTGAATAAACTAGGGAGAACTCGGAACTCAAATGGTCTAAGAGAGCTCAAAAGAGTTTTGAAGAGATCAAATCCAAGTTAACTTTTACCCCAATGCTAGTATTGCTTAACTTTAGCAAGGTTTTTTAACTAGAATGTAATGCATTCGGAGTCAACATTAGAGCTGTTCTCATGTAGGAGCATCAACCAATTGCATATTTTAGTGAAAAGATCAGAGGTACCACCCTAAATTACTTAACATATGATAAGGAGTTCTATACCCTTGTCCGAGCACTTCAGAAGTGGTAACATTACCTCTTGTTGAAAGAGTTCATTATCTACACAAACCATAAATCTCTCAAGCATCTTAGAGGACGACAAAAACTCTCTCAATGCCATGCTAACTGGATCAAGTACCTAGAAACCTTTTGTTATGTCATTAAGTAAAAGAAGGGAAGTTCTAACACTGTAGTTGACACCATTTCTTATCGACATGTTCTTATCACAACATTCTAAGCTAAAATACTTAGGTTTGGTACCCTACCTAATTAATATGAACATAATCTATACTTTTGACCCTTAGTGACTAAGTGCAACATTGGAGGTATAGTGGATGGGTTCTATCTAAGCCATAGATTTCTAATGAAGGGAAAGTAAGTATATGTACCGAATAGTTCTACTAGGAATCGCTTGTTCAAGAAGCCAGTGCTAGGAGCTTAGCCGGCCATTTTGGTGGGAAAAGGACTACCAAGCTATTAAAAGAACATTTCTATTAGCCTAGGGTGATGAAAGATGTATGTAAGGTTCTTAAGTGTTGTGAGATGTGTAAGCAAGCTAAAGGAATAAAGGAAACACATTGAGAATATATACCTTTGCCCATACCTGAACAACCATGGACTAATCTAAGCATAGATTTCATGCTTACCCTACCTTGAAAGCCTCGAAAACGTGATTCTATTATGGTGGTGGTCGATTAGTTCAACAAAGTGAGTCCTTCATCCATTGCCACAAGACCAATGATACTTTATTTGGTGCTAACCTCTTTTTACAGGAGATTGCACGACTACATGGTGTCCTAAGAAGTATTATGTCAGATTGTAATTTGAAATTTACAAGCTTCTTATGGCAAGCAGTATGGAAGAAGCTCGATACTAAGCTTATGCTCAATACTTCTTGCCATCCGTAAACAAACGGCCAGATAAAGGTTGTGAACAAAATAGTAGGCAACCTCCTTCAAGCTATTGTTGGGAAGAACCTACATGATTGGGATCTATGCTTGCCTACTATCAAGTTCACTTACAATTACTCCACTCATAGCTCGACAGGAAGGTCACTTTTCGAGATCGTCTATAGACTTAATTCGAACATACCATTAGACATGATTAGCAGCTCGATCTCTCAATGAGAAAGTTAGTTAGGCCTACAGCATGGAGTTTCAAAAACTACATCAAAAGGTTGCTGAGCAATTAACTAAGATAGTGGCCTAATAGACAGAGTAAGGAAGCCAAGGTAGAAGGCAAATTATTTACAATCCATGAGATCTTGTACGAATTTACCTTAGCAAGGAATGATTCCTAAGAAAGAGAATAAACAAGTTATCTCTCAGGTTAGATGGCCCTTTTAAGATCCTTTGGTGCATCAATGATAATACCTATGAGCTAGAAATACTCGAAGGATATGGAGTGTCTCCAACTTTCAACGTCACCAACTTGACACTTTATGTACTAGAAGAAGAAAAATATCAAGATTTGAAGGTAAATCTTCAACAACCTTAGGGATCTAATGGGATGTCGACCTTTAGACCCCCCACTCAAGCTCACCTTGAAGGCTTACAATCCCTCATAAGAAGGATCTTATCTTCTCAACCTGCCAAGGATGAGCTCTAATACATAAAAAAAGCTAAGGAAGAACTCCTTAAGGCTCCAACTCAGATATACTCTACTCTACTCGAACGCTAGCCTAGTCACCGACTTGCCAAGTATCGAGGCTAACTTATTGAATATCGAAGCCTATCTACTGAATGCCGAGTATTGAAGCCTACCTGCCAAGTGCCGAAGCCAACCTACCTAGTACCGAGTTAGAAGTCCCTGTATACTAAGCTCTCCTTTTCCATCCTACTAAGCTGTAACTTCACTTAATCACCTCAATAACTTTCAACGCAACTCAGCAGTAGCAAACCTAACATCAACTTAGTTCAACCACAATGCTTCAAGATCCCAAAACATGAATCTATTGACAAGTTGCCACATGTCCCTTACTTTTCTAACATTTATACTATATTCATTTTTATCCTTTGTCATATTTTCCCTTTTTTCTTGCACTGGGAATTTTCATCTTACATTATCTTTTATGTAATTTTCCATTATTATATTGTTACCCTAAAGGACGTACTATAAATAATCCTTTTTTATAATAACCGCAAGGATCTTATAGAACATTGGTTAACAAAGATTCTTGTTCTTGTAAGACACCATTCTCTAAGTATATTCTTTTCACACTCTTATCTAATCCTGTCATGTAGCTCGAGATTAGTGATAAGTAAACCTTAATATTAGCTTGTGCATCATATCAAGTGAAATACCTAGTCTTGTTGTGTTCTTTAGTGAGTCATATCCTACGAGTAGCTTCTTACTTTATTTGCTAACTTATTTGCTTCCTCTTTCTTCGATACCATGAAGGACCTACTATTACTAGTTCTTACAAGAAGAGTGATAACTTAGCTCCTAGGCACATCATTACCCCAGGTCATTTTTGCTAAAAGTATGAAGATAATTTCTATAAAGCTAATTTCAAAACTATCTTCATTTTCTGAAAAATCACATGAAGGGACATATAATTGTAACACCCTAAAACTTAGGATATTATAGCTTGCCATGTGTCCCTATAATCTATTGACACATTAAGCATCTAGACTCCATTTGTATGCATCTCTACATACTTTAATCATCACTTGTCAACTATATTTACTTCCATGCAATAATTCAAGGATGTCTTAAATACATCCACAATTCACCAATATATATAAAGGATCAAATCCTTACTATATTTTATTCCAACAAAATAACTTAACATTATTCTATAACATTTGTCTCTTATGCCATATAGCAACAATTAACATCTCAAATTTTCAACACTTTCACAACTTAAAACCACCAGCAAATGAGGACTTAAGAAGTCTCAAATGACTTCTCTAGACCCAATAACAGTAACAAAAAGAAAATAGCAAGCCTGATAAACTATAACAACAAGTCTCATAACCCAAATTAGCTACGCTAAACAGGTCTCCAAAATCATAATAGTAATTGTAATAATCGGCTTCATTTCCATAATACCCATAATCGCCATAATAGTCTTAGCAATCAACTATACCTGTGCATGCATCTAAAAATATGAAAATCTAGGGGGTAAGCAAAGCTCAGTAAAGGGTATCAAACACGAATACATGATCATACAGTTATGCATAAGCACATGTACATTAACTAAAACTATAAAAACTAAATGCGTAACTACAATTTATTATCTTTATTTAGGTTCGACAAGTAGCATAGTTCCAACATTTCAGAACTTGAAGTAACTCATGACTATAGCATACAATATATATATATATATATATAAGTATCAATGTTAGGTCGTCCCCAACACCCTTGGAACCAAGGATCAACTTAAATCTATACAAATCATTTCTAAGCACAATTCCAATCAGAACACCATCGCGTAAGGATTAAGCGGGTGCTTACGTAAGGTTTGGTCCTCCTAATCCCTTGGGCCTAGCAAAGCATAAGCAACATACTTATTTAAGTTGAGTTTTCATTAAGTTCATTTACATTCCAAATGCTAGGCATGCACAATCAACACATAAACCCTGTACTAGATTGTAACGATTATTTAAGGTCTAACATGAAAGCGTCAATACATGTTTGCAAGAGAATCACCAAACTTACTTAAATTCATAACTAACTAACAATATTAATAACATAACAACTTAACCGACTTAATTTTTCTTAAGAACTTTAAACAAAACCTAAGATTACTAAGAAGTTAGATCAATTTGTAAACCGATTCAGGTGATGATTCGCATTTGGAAAGGTTTAGGATTGACAAACAACATCGAAAAGACCTTAGAAACCACAAAGGAACATTACTGCAAGAAACAGGGGTTGAGCATGTAAACCCTGCAAATCTAACCTTTTAAGTATAGAATCAAACTTGTGTACTGTAGATAATTTTAACTCGTGTATTGTAGATGATTTTCTTAAGTTAATAGAGCTAATAAGTTTAAAATCAATTAAAATTTTAAATATGAAACTCAAAACGAATATAAAAAACACTAACTTATTAATTGAAACTTTAATCGTGTACAAAAACCTTAAATCCTAAATATGTGTAACTATAAGAGATTGAACCCGAACCTAATAAAAATGTTAATTGCGTATGAAAACCCTAAATTCTATATGCGCATAGATATAAGAAATCAAACCCAAACCTGATTAAAGACTTAAAACTAAAACTTTAAGCTTATAAATATATCAATTTGCTACGAAAGCGATAAAACCCTAATTAAGCCAAATAAATTATCAATATGCCAAATCGCGTAAAATCGTTAACGAATGATTAGAGGTAACTTCTAAAGACTCATAAATGTAAAAGTACTGAATTAATAATATTATTTTATAATTAATATTAGCCTTATATTTATTTAGAGAAGTTAGTATTATGTTAATTTAGACATTTATTGGTTATTTAAACAATATATAGTAAATATTAATAACATGATTTATAATTTATTTTGAAATTATATTATTTATTATTCTAAATATTATTTATAGGATTGGAAATGTATAAGGAAATTCTAATAAATGTTTACTAATTTATTATAATTAATTTTCTATTTTTCCTCTTACTTTATCCTTTTCTCTTTTTTTTATTTCCAAATTATTTATATATAATTCATAAAATATTCAAGGAGTTAACCAAGTCAACATATCCTTATCAATACATTAAATTTCTTATCATATTCATTTAATTTTCCTTATCTTTTCTTTTTCTTTCCATTTTCTTTTAACCTTAACCTTAAGTTGCACTACTAGAATAATCTTTAGCCTTCTTAATTTGTTTTTAATTCACATGTGTATTTAACTTACTTTTCTTTTAGAATTTAGAATTAAAAGCATCTTCTTCTTCCTCCACTTCCCTCCATTTCCTTATTCACCATTTCCTTTTTCTTTTCTTTTTTTTATACTACATAATATAAACTCCATTTTGATCCACTTTAGGAGGAAGGTAAGAAGGAAAAATTAATCATCAAGAAAAAGTAACCACATACTCTTTATGTTTAAGTTTATTTCTTGTATTTTTTTTAAGTGTATTTATTACAATATGTATATTTAGTTTAAGTTTTTCTTGTATACTTATGTATATGTATATTGTTATGTTAGAAGTATTATATATGTATCTTAGCCTTTATGAATGAAATCATATGTAGTTGTATCAAAGCTCATGGACATGAGCATGTTCCTTTTAGAAATTAAGTGTATAAACATGTCTATATATACTAGTATACATATAGATACTTACCATTTAAATATATATTATAATTATATGTAAGTATATGTTATATGACTCTCTAATTAGGGATATATAAACATGTATTTATATTGGGCACATATATATATATATATATAATATGTACATAAACTTATATATGGAAGGAATACTAAATTTCTACATATATATATGTACAAAATTGAGTATATAAATGTGTACATAAGATATGTATATTAAAGATTCTTAGAAAATAATACTTAGAGAATATAACAATACGTATAAATATACATGTATAAAAGTACGTATAAGTTAGGTATAAATACTATAGTTAAAGTATAATGCATGTATAAATGTATATATATATATGTATGCTTGCATGTATAGATATACATATGTATACATGTAAAGGTAAGTATGTTAAGTATGAGTATAATTATTAATATACGAAGTATAATGATATAAAGAAAAGTACTTATGTACATATATGTGTATAAGTGTATATAATAAGGTACTAAATAAAAGTACAAATAATAAAATAACAAATATAATAAATTAATTAAGAATACATGTATATATGTAAATACATAAGTATTTATATATATAATTATATATGTATAATGGGTTGAAACCCATAATATGCCATTAGGGCTCGTAATTTATTAATTAATTACATATGATAATATATAAATATACCTAATAATAATAATATAAAATTTAAGAAATATAAAAATCAAGAAAAATTAATAAAATTCCATGTAGACCAACCAAAACATGCTACGTCAACAAATATATCAAAATAAATAATTAAACTGAAAACTTCAAAATAATGAAAGAATAATAATAAAATTAATTAAGTGAATTAATAATAAAAGAATTACAATAAATAGTAATCAGGCTTAAAATAAGAATATAATGAAGATTACATAAATTAAAATTAAAAATAAAAAAATCATAAAAATATAAAATTAGAAATTAATTAAGTCGTAAAATAATAAAGAAAACTTAAAAATTTATAAATAAAAATATTTGAGTCAAAATAATTAAACTTACAACAATTTAGGTTTATCTTAGAAAATGCAAGTTTTAACATCCAAAATGAACCCCATTACGCAAACATATGCTCATAAAGGACAAAAATCGATTATAAGTTTATAAATATCAAAGTTATAACGAAAAAACTATATGCCATTTAAGATTTAGAGAAAACCTAGAGGATATAAGTAAATTGATTACATTATTTAAGTAATATAACTTTACAAATAAATAATTAGGATAAAGCTTCAACTAAATAAAGAAATAACTAAACATAATTATTTATAAGTATATATATATCATTTCCTATAAAAGGCAATCGATAAACACATACTATAAAGCATAAACAAGACATAACCATAAGATATGGAATTCTTCAAAAGATTTAGGTATCATACATACGTGCATACGCTTAAAAGTTAAAGTGTTTCGAAGAAGATACACTTATATATGAAATAACGATATATATCACTATAAAGCAGTAATGATAAGAATAAAAATAATAATAGTAATAATGATAATGATAACAATAAGATAAAATTATACATTTACGAGTAATAAATTGAATATAAGTATACATATACACACAATATAATATTAAAATAATACTATAACATAATTGAGTTTAAGTTTTTCGTTATTTAAATATACAATTTCGATATCTTTATCCAGCTCTATTACTTTAATTGACTTAATTACTTTATCTAACTTAACCTAATATATACTACTAACTATCTTGTTATATGTCGAAATGGAAATTAAATTATAATATAACAATATACTAATATAAAACTTATGAAAAGCAAGAAAACTCGAACTCATATAATGTTAGTAATTGGAATATTATTACTTATATGATTAAGTTGGATACTATTACATATACGATAAAATAACATTTCCTAAATATCATAATAAATAAGTTAAGTAATGTAAAATAACACTGAAAATTTTAATCAAACTTTATCACTAAAAAAGCACATTTGAACTTAATAAGTATCTACTGTAAAAAAAAAAAATGCAAAGATAAAAGGTAAAAAGAAAAAGTTATAAATGATATAATACTTAAGTAGAATGGGAATCATAAGATAGACAGTACACTACTTAAGCTGTCTAGCATTATATCTAAATACTCATTAGGTTTCTCTTATATCTATTTATCAAGAGATATCGATCGAGAAGGCAAGCTGCTTGTTGATTACTAGGAGTCGTATTAACTCTAGTCAAGTGAGTACTTCCAATAACTTTATACTTGCTTTATGCTTATAATTAGTGTACCTAAATTAAATATTAATAACATGATGCATAGGGGTTCAAGTTATGCATGTGCTTGATATTAGTTGATTACTGTGCAAAATATTATTAATTACGATAATTAAAGATTTGGTTGTATGATTGACTGTTGCACGATTTAAATGGTTTGCTGATATAGATTAATCACTCAATAATTTGACTTAATTATATTTGGCTTATCTTAAATTAAAAGAATTATGCATCAACTATGTATTGCATTACTTATTCCAACAATCACCTCACGTAGAAGGTAAAGAGAGGCCTTGCGTGGGTTATTTCTATATACTAAATTAAAGTGTTTTAATATGGTGTACTCATACAACATGACCTTATCCTAACCTATGGGCTTACAAGATGCTAGAAAAGCCAATTGTATAGCTGAAGGTCGAGTATAGAGACCTCCGTTGTAGGGTGTAAGTATGGACTACGAGGATTACCTCACCACTAGACCTAAAAATTTGTGTACTACTAAATTTTGGAAATGAAAATTATATTTTATGAAATATGGAATTTCAATATATGGTTTAAAATATAGGTGCCAGAGCCCAATTGTGATTAGTTACAATGTATCTTCAACCTTCACATTAGAGGGCATTAATTCTGATGTCATAAGCCAAGGCTGACCTATCCTAAGCCGACACTAACTTGCCAAACGTTGGAACCGACCTATTCTAACCTGAGGCCAAATTATTTAAAGCCAAAGCCGAACACTTTTATCGAAGTCAAGCTAATACCAAAAGATTAAGGGGGAAGAAAAGGAGCCACTCAACATCAAGCCTGTCGTTTGTCAAGAAGCTAAAAGACTACACAGCTAAGCACTCGAGGTCAAAGATCCACTCAGCACAGCACGGAGAGACTAGTTTCGACTAATTTTAATACTCAGCAATTGTGGTCCAACCTTCTAAGTATCTTGGCCAAGCACTACAAGACTTCAGAGACCCCTTCTCGGACTTAGACATCCAACTGCTAACTCCGTCCAGTTCTAATCCTACTCCTTCCTAGACAAGCTGAATGATTATATGCCGACTTCTTCTATTAAACACATAGTTCTATATTCTTATACATATTTTATTTACTTTTAATTGTGGGTCAATTCTTTAAGGTTTAAGGCTTTGTACATTATTTATCACTTTACCACTAGGATTTTAAGACTTACTATAAATGGTAACATTTGTAATTTATAAAAACAATAATAATTATAGAGTGAAGAATATACCCACATTTTGGACATTCCTCTTTTTGAGTAAAGTCATTCTCCAGCTTTTAGAGCTTACATTACCAAATTATTGAGTGTTGATTAACTTTTTAATCTTTCTTCCATTTTCATCAATCTTGTCCTTAAAATTGTGGCAAACCTCTTCGTTTAAACAAGTTAGTGAGTCATATCTAACCTCTCATTTGAAAATAGAGTGACATTTAGTGTTTATGAGTTGTATCAAACCCTATTTGAAGCTTAATTCCCAATTGTGTTTGTGACTTGGAGTATGATATCCATACACATTAACCATCAAACCCCCCTCCTTATTTCCCAGTTCTTCATTTCCCACCCGAACCCCGACTACCCATTCTAGTTAGAGACTTGCTGCCGTAACAATCAGTCAATTACATACATTACTTGGCATACTATATGTACATGCATTCATACGATTATTGATAATTTATTTGATAACCTACTTGCCAGTATAGTATGAGGGATAACTCACTAAACTCATGTAGCTTACTCTTCAATAGTTTTCTTTTACAGGTTGATGGATAATTGAGCATAGGTTAAGAGTTGAGCATTGAAAGCAAGTATTGAGATGTTTTGGAGGTTAGAATTAGAAAAAGATTGTATAACTCATTTGAGAATTTAAATGTAAATACTACTTATCTATTTAGATTTTGTAACTTCAATAAGTTTAAATTTTAAGTCTTCACTACTTAATCTTATCATTTAGTAAGGAATACCGATTCTCTACGGTTCTGAGGAATTATAGAATATTATATATCAATAGTTATTTATATTTTTATAATATGTTAATTAATTAAAAAATTAGAAACCCTAGTGATAAATTATTTAGAGTCTTACAATCTATGACTTACAAGGCCGTTTTTGTATCATAAGTGCACACATGATATGAAAATTTTAGGCAATCCTATTAGGCCCTCTATAGAATCCTGACAGAGTGTCCCAATGCTAGCTTAACCAACCTCCCAATGCTAACTTGACCAGTATCCAAACACCATGCTCAAAAGAGCATGGTTTTGACCTTAGCATTCGAACACTATTGGGAGAGGTAGGGTCCGAATGCTAACTACAATCTACAGATTACAATAATGCATCAACTCCTTATAAACAACCCCAACCTTCACCATTTCGTAACTCGATACTCCCAAATCAAAAACCCAATAGAGAAACATTACCATACCCATCTAAAACCCCAAAATGAAATACCTTTTCAACCAAAAATAGTATCTCGACCTTAACATCAATATATACCCTTTGAAACAACATATACAAGGCATGATAAAACAGAACATACCTGTTGCAAAATGATTATAACATGTCTACCACCATACAAATACCGTAAGACATGCATAAGGTTGTTTCAATAGAAACTCTATAACAACAACATACACTAACTTACTTTATGGTAATCCGCCTTTAAAGATGTTTAAACCGTATAAGATCTACTGTGGGACACCTAAGAATGTTACCTAAATTCATGATAGGGCTATCCTACGTGTAAAAGAGAGGTTCCCTTAAAGAAAACACCAAAACTATGCACTAAACAGGTGTTCCTTATCCTTACCTATAATTGTTCCGCTTAGATCTTACTTAGATTTGTTGTTTTCACCACCCACTATCAAGGATCACACAAAACCTTAAGGAGAAACTGTTGCATACGTTAGAAAAAGGTGGGGAAAGGGTTTTAGAGTGTGAAAAGATGCTTAAATACCTAAGGTTTGCTAAAAAAACACTATGCCCAAACTTCCTACTTAGCTTTTACAATATCAACTAATTCCTTTTTATAAAACAATTTATTTCTCCCTTGATTTTGTTATTTTCTCTTATTTTACACTTTTTTTTTTGGGTTTTACAACTCTCTCCCCCTTATAAAAATTTCCATCCTCAAAAGTTGAGAGTTTACATACGTTTCTCTTGAAATAGCTATGGGTACTTCTTTCTCATTTCTTCTTCTAGTTCTCAAGTTACTTCTCTTTCTGAGTGGCCTGCCTATTAAACTTTGACATAGGGTATCTATCTTCTTCTCAATTTTTGAACCTTAGAGTTAACGATCTTTATGGGTTACTCCACCACCAATAAGTTTGGCTATAAATCTAAGGTCTTTACATTCGCTACCTATATCCAATGTTGTTCTATCTCCTACTCCAGATTGGGTTTGAACTTTTTTAACGTGGGCATATGAAAGACATTATGGATACCCTTTAACCTAGGAGGAAGCCCCAATTTATATGCCACACTTTCTATCTTTTCTATTACTTTGAATGGTCTTATACACATTGGAGCCAACTTCCCTCTTAGCCCAAATCTAAAAACTCCTTTAGCTAGAGATACTTTCAATAGAACCTCATCTCCTACCTAAAGTTCCAAAGGGCACCTCTACTTGTCAATGTAACTCTTCTAACGACTTTGTACAATTTGCATTCTTAACCTAATTAACCTCACCTTATCTACTACTTCTTGTACCAACTTTGGACCCAAAACCTATCTTACTCCAACCTAGTCCCATTGTAAAGGCAATATGCACTTTCTACCAAACTGTGCTTCGTAAGAGGCCATTTAGATAATCACTTAATAATTGTTGTTATAGGTGAACTCTATTAAGGATAAGTTCTTTGTCTTAATGGCCTCTAAAATTGAGTAGACGAGCTCAAAGCAAATCCTCGAGTATCTATATGGTTCTCTCTGACTACCTATTGGTCTATAGGTAGAAGGCGTACTAAGCTATAACTTTGTCCCCAAAGCATTGTATAGGCTGCTCCAAAATCTGCCTACAAAATAAGTGTCCCTATTTGACATGATCTTTACTAGTACTCCATATAGCCTCACTACTTCCTTAATATATAGCTTAGCCATCTTATCTAATGAGTAACCAATGTTAATAGGAATAAAATGAGCCGACTTCGTAAGCTGGTCTACAATCACCTAAACTACGTCATACTTAGTTAAGATCTTTGGTAATGCTATCACAAAGTCTATGGTGACCTGTCCCAAGTTCCCACTTCCATTCCAAAATTGATAACGGTTGTAACTCACCGACTACCCTTGACACTCGGTTATGATATGCTAATAAGTTTGGTACCTCAATACATGTTCTACAATCTCCCTCTTTGTATTATTCCACTAGTAATGTGCCTTTAGGTCTTAGTAAATCTTCTTGCTACTTGGGTATATGGTGTATCCCGAGTAATGTGTCTTTTTCAACAATTCACTTCTCAATTTTAGTCTTATTGGCACATATAATCGACCTTTGTACTTGAGTACTCCATTAGCATCCACGGAGAACTCTATTGCTTTTTTCCATTTCCATCTTCCTCTTTATCTCTTGAATACCTTCATCTTCAACTTAGGCCATCTTAATCCTATCTACTATCAAAGGCTGAATCCGCATATTTGACAACTTAGCACCTACTTCTCTAGTCTAATTTTCCAAATCTAGCCATCTCATATCCTTTAGAAATGACCTATGCGTCATTAATAAGCTAACTGAATTTCCATGTCGTTTCTTACTCAAAGCATTGAGCTCTACATTGGCTTTCCTCGAGTGTTACTGTATATCTAAGTCATAGTCCTTTATTAGCTCTAGCGACCTTTGTTGCCTCATGTTAAGATCCTTTTAGGTGAAAAAGTACTTCAAACTCTTGTGATTGGTATACACTTTGCACCTTTCCCTACTAAGTAGTGTCACCATAACTTTAAGGCATGAACTATTGTTGTCAATTCTAAATCGTAGACTGGGTAGTTTTTCTTATATGGCTTGAGTTAATGCGATGCATATGCTATCATCCAATCATTTTGCATTAATACACATCCAAGTCCTTAGATTAAGGCATCACTATAAATGATGAATTCTTAGCTATTGCCAAGTAAGGATAACATTAGAACAATGACAAGTCTATACTTAAACCATTGAGAACTTAGCTCACATATGTCATCTTAATCGAACTTTACCCCCTTCTACGATAACCCAGTCTAGGGTACTACTAACCTTGAGAACCTTTCCACAAACTTCCTATAATACCCAGTAAGCCCTAAGAAGCTTCTAATCTCAATTACCGTTTTTTATCTCGGCTACTCGACAACTGCCTTAATCTTTTTCGGATTTACTAATATACCTTCAATATTTATCGTATGGCTCAAGAAGGCTAGCTAATCTAACCAAAACTTATACTTGCTAAACTTAGCATATGGCTTCTCTACTCTAAGTTCACTTAGCACAATCCTTAAATGTTGCCCGTGCTCTTTTCTGCTTTTAGATTACAAGAGAATATCATCAATAAAGACTACAACAAATCTGTCTAGATACTCTTGAAATACTCAGTTCATAAGATCCATGAATGCCGCAAGCACGTTAACGAAGGCATAACTAGAAACTCATACAACTAGTATTTAGTTTTGAATGCTATCTTCTCCACATCTTCTGCTTTTACTCTCAACTAATAGTAGCTTGACCTTAAATCTATCTTTGAGAAACACGTACACCTTATAACTAGTTGAACAGGTTATCAATTCAAAGAAGCAGATACTTATTCTTTATTGTCTCCTGATTTAGATCCCTATAGTCAACACACATCTACATACTTTGTCTTTCTTCTCTACAAAAAGAACTAGAGCTCCCTACGAAGACGAACTTAGTCTTATGAAACCTTTATCCTACAGCTTTTGTAATTATTTCTTCAACTTAATAAGTTCTATAGGCACCATTCTATATACCGATTTTGAAATAGGCTTAGTTTCTAGCATTAAGTCTATCTTAAGCTCGACTTCTCTATCAAGCAGTAACCTAAGTAGATCATCGAAGAAGATGTCTAAGAATTCATGTACCATTAGTACTTGTTCTAGTTTCAACTCTTCACCATTACTGGTTCTTAAGGCTGCTAGGCTAAGCATTTCTAACAACTCATAACTAATACATTTCACTAGCCTCTACCTTTCCACTTAATACTAGAAAGGCATTTTTCCTAGAGGCTCAAACGTAATAACCATGTTATAACAATTAATGGTATCATGGCATCTCACCAACCAGTCTAAACCCAAGATTACATTGAAGTCAGACATATCTAACACTAACAAGTCAGCTGGTAAGATTGTTCCCTCTACTACAATTTCTACATCATGACACATTCTATTCAACACAACTTCACTCCCTAAGGGTATATTCATAATCAAGGGGGAGTCCAGAAATACAACACATAGCATACAAGAATTCACTAAAGATTCGGTAATGCATGAACTAGATGCTCTAGTATCAAATAAGATATGTACGCTTTTGTTAAAGATAGTAAGTGTGCCTGCAAGAGTATTTGCCTCCAAAGTCTTTTGACTCTAAGTCTATTACTAAAGAGCAAAGAGCAAGGTTGGCGCTCTCTAATAGAGTCTTAACTAAAAGCAAGCCACTCTGGCTGTGTTCTAACTAGCAGTAGGTTAGGTAATTTACATGGGTTGTTTCCTTACCTCTCTATAATTTGCTGCTCGGTGATCTCTCTGATTACAATGGAAGCAAAAACCCTGACGCATCAAAGTTGGCTCTTTGCAATCCTTACTGACATGTTCCATCTTACCATAGAGAAAACAGGCACTTGGAGTCTACTTACATTTAGAAATATCATGTAGTTCAAAACAATGGGTGCACTAAGCCGGTACTAGTAAAGGTAAACAAGTTGGCATTGGGGCTAGCCACATCATTGGCTTAGGCAGTGCAAGTAGTAGTTTGCTACCCTCTTTGATCATGATGCCCGACGTAATTCTCTTGAACCGCTTTGATGGTCCATAACTTGGCATAAGCCTCTTACTTAAGGCCTTCCTCTCTTTATGAGTTAATAACTCTTTCTTCCTCTTCATACCCTACTCTACACTTACGGTTTGCCCCATTGTCTCTACATAAGTACCTTTAAACCCTACCATCTTCTCTTATCTCTAAACCTCAACATTTGCTTGAATGACCTATATGTCCCTTTATATTGCTACTGCTACTATTGCACCAGCACCCCGATCATAGCATCTATTAAATGTAGAACTTAAGTAGTCGTTATTGTATGTGAACCCCATCCCTGGTCAAACTATGGCTAGGCTTGGTTTGGGGTAGGTATGCCTTAAGGATGATAGGTTTGATCTTAGACTTGAGTTTACTGGGCTTGAGGCTAAATAAGCGTACATTAACCTTAGGATGGTGGTAAGGGTAGCTATCCTTAAAGTGGCAAACTTATCTCAACTTAGTTCTAGTTTAGTAGAGGGATGTTGTTTAGGTTGGTATCCTTACTACCTTAAGGACAAAAAGAAAAGTTAGAAGTGACACCATTCCTAGGCATGCTATAAGAAAATATCACATGAACAAAGTCATGTAAGTTGGTTTCAAAGGAAAGGATGAGATATCTTAACTATAATTAAGGTACAAGAAAGGAAAAGAATACTAAGAACTTAACAAAATAGCTACTTCAAGCACAAACTTAACACAACCTTACATGTTACACAACCATCAACATAATCAGGTTATAACACTTTAATTTACATTTACTTCCACTACAATTCAAACCTAGGTTATCTATGATTCAAATTTTAAACATAAGACTCTAATACCAGTGAAGGTGTAACACCCTAAAACCTAAGATATTACAGCCTAACATATGTTCTTATAACCTATTGATACGTCAAGCATCTAGATTCCACTTATACATATCTTTACGTATTTTAATCATCACCTATTACCTATATTAACTTCCATGCAATAATTTAGGGATGTTTTAAATACATCCACAATTCCCCAATGTATATAAAGGATCAAATCCTTACTACGTTTCATTCAAACAAAATAACTTAACATTATTCTTTAACATCTGTCTCTTATGCCATATAACAAAAGCTAATATCTCAAATCTTCGTACTTGACAACTTAAAACCATCAACTAATAAGGACTTGAGAAGTTTCGAATGATTTCTCTAGACCCAAATAATAATAACTAAAAGAAAATAACACATGTTTGATAAACTATAACAACAAGTCTCATAACCTAAATTAGCTACATTGAATCGTCTCCAAAATCATAATAGTAGTCATAATGATTGATTTTATTGCCGTAATTCCCATAATTGCCATAATACTCCTTGCAATCATCCATATCTATGCCTATATCTAAAAACATGAAAATCTAAGGGGTGACCAAAGCTTAGTAAAGGGTAATAAACACAAGCACATGATCACATAGTAATGCGTAAGCATGCGCACATTAACTAAAATAATAAAAACTAAATTCATAACCATACTTTATTATCTTTATTTAAGTGTGACAAGCAGCATAGTTCTGGCATCCTAGAACTTAGAGTAACTTATAACTCTAGCACACACAACATATATATATATAATACATATAGGTATCGATGTTGGGTCCTTCCTAACACCCTAAGAATAAATGATAATGCTAAATCAACCCAAATCATTTCTAAGCATAACTCTAGTCAACATACGTCATGCAAGGATCGTCAAGGTATCATCTTAAGGTCAAGTCCTCCTAATCTCTTAGTCTTAGCCAAGCATAAATGCAACACTTATTTAAGTTAAGTTTTCATTAAGTTCATTTACATTCCTAATGCTAGGCACATACAAGCAACACACAAACCTTATACTTGACTATAGCAATTGCTCAAGATCTGACACAAAAGCCTCATAACTTGTTTGCAAGAGAAACACTACACTAATTCAAATTCATAACCAACTAACGATATTAATAACTTAATCAACTTAAGTTTTCTTAAGAACTTTAAACGGAACCTAGGATCACTAAGAAGTTAGATCAATTTGTAAACCTATTCGAGTGATAATTCATGTTTAAAAAGGTTTAGGGAAGAGGTTTAAGATTGATAGATAACATTAAAAAGATCCCAAAAACCATAAAGGAACACTACTACAAGAAACAGTTGTCAAGCGCCTGGATGCTAGCTTGATTAGTGTTCAGACATTTCGACCTTTGAATCTAGAATCTATTTGGGGGTTGGGTGGGGGTAGGTCCAGATGTCAACTGCAATTTGTAGGCAATGCATCAACCCCTCGTACATAACCCCAACCTTTGCCGTTTTGTAACCTAACACTCTTAAATAGAAAAACCCGATAGAGAAACATTACCACAACCATCTAAAACCCCAAAATAAAACACCTTTTCAACCAAAAATCACATCTCGACCTTAACATCAATATACATCCTTTAAAACAACATATATAAGGCATGCTAAAACTGAAAGTACCTATGCAAAATGATTCTAACACATCCACCACCACATAAATACCTTAGGGTACATGTAAGATTTTCCTATGGTTGTTTTTCCTACTGCCCTATGTGAAAAAATGAAATTCCTGAAGATATTTTATTAAAAACTCAATAACAACAACATACACTAACTTACCTTATGTTAATTCGCCTTTAGAGATGTTTACACTACATAGATCCGTTGTGAGACAACCAAGAAGGTCACTTCAATTCGTGGTGGGGCTATCTTATGTATAAAAGAGAGGTTTCCTTACTTGTAATTGTCCTGCTTAGATCTTACTTAGATTTATTGTTTTCACCTCCTACTATTAAGGATCGCACAAAAACCTAAGGAGCAATTATTGTACGTGTTGGAAAAAGGTAGAAAAAGAGTTTTAGAGTATGACAGGATAATTAAATACCTAGGGTTTATTGAAAAACCCTATACCTTAACTGTCCTTACTTAGCTTTTACAATACCAAGTACTTTTTATAAAACAATTTATTTCTCCCTTTATTTTGTTTGTTTCTCTTATTTTACACTATTATTTTCTTTGGTTTCAAGTTTTGCAATAATAAGCTTATATATTTTTGTTCTATTTTACAAAAAAAAAATAAAAATTCCTGCAATAATAGTCATTTAAATAATTTTTGAAATATGCAATGACAAAATTTATATTATAGTCTTCTAAGATTGGTATAAATTGGCATTTAATTCTTAGTAACATAGGCAATGCATTAGCACCATGAGTATAAAAATAATTAGATCTAGAATTAATAATAAAAGTGATAAGAAGTACATAATAATAATTTAAAATTTTCTTATCATTTCTATAACATCTTAAGTTACATAATTACATAAAAACATACCGGCCAAAGATATAAAAAAAACGTTAAACTTTCATGATTACATGTTTTTAATTTAAATTATTTAGAAGGCATGGCATCTTCTTCTATAGAGAGAAAGGAAATATTTTTTAAAATCAGTATTATTTAAAAGGGATACATAGTTTTCTTTTGGTGCAATATGTACAATTACTAAACTAACTATTTCCTCTTAAAAGAAAATAAAGTTTTGAAAATTTTTGTGTAATTTCATAATATAAAATTTATAAAATAAAAAAAATTTAGAAATAAAAATACTAAATATTTAATATTTTTCTAATATAATCATTTATAGTTTAAATACATGTGTTGTAACAAAAAATTCGTCACCTTAAATTACATTATATTGTTTTATTTTTCCGTTATCCCCAACAATGTCGCCATCTTTCACAATTCTTCCTTTTCCCCTTTGTCTAAACACATTATAAGTAGAAGTTGCGCTTCAAAACTCAAAAATACATCAACTTGCATCAATATTGCGACTGATGCACGACTAGATTTGACACAGGTACCAAAGCACCCTCTCCTACCCAAAGAATCCCGTTGATGAGTTCCTTTAGAGATGGTGAATCGCTCCTAATAATTGAAGAATGTGAAAAGATAATTTTTTTTTTCTTTTTAGTATTGTTTGAGTTTAAATTTATATATTATAGATCCTGTAAATAATAAAAATAATATTTTCAAATTTTTATTTAAAATTTTGAAAATAGAAAAAAGAGATTTTGAAAGAGAGAATAATTTAAAACATTAATATGGCACCTAACACTGTTTAAGACGAGAAAAAGGAAAAGAAAAGAGAGAGGAAATGAAAATAAAGAAAATATAATACAATTCCATCATTTAACTTCGAAGGAAAGGAAAAACAAAAAGGACCGGAAGGATCAGGACGCCCAAGCGGAGAGAAACAAAGGGAAAGGAAAAAAGTTACATGATTACGATCTGCCCTGCTTCTACTTTACTTTTTCTTCCTGTTATAATTTTTATGAGCAAACTATTCAATTTTATCTTGGCTCATGCCAAACAAAGTGTAAATGGGTTCTTTAACATAGGAATATCAATTATGTCCGAAGATGCATATAGCAGAATCATAATAAAAATTTATAAGCTGGGCATTACCCCCAGTAGCATCATTGAGCATATTGTACAGCCTCGACCACGTGTCAGGTTGGAAACCCGCCTTGTTACAGAACCGCTGTGGTGATACTGAAGGGCACTTTTAACGATGGATACTTAACACAACTTTCACGCGTCAACAACCTCTTTTTTCGTTTCTTGTCCTACAAAGTGGGGAAGTTAGAGCATCCCGACGAATCCCATTTAACATCTTTAGATTGGTAGACTAATAGTTTAAGATCCAATCTTTTTTAAGATGACTTCATTTTATTCGTTTGAAAAGAGATTTTTAATATTAATTTATATTATTCACAAATCCCATGATACAAACATTAAAATCAACACTTAAATAAGAAGAAACAATAGTAGTTTTTTTTTTTTTAAAGTTAACTAAAGATTCTAAAAAGATAAAAGGATCCAATCCTGATTCGAAAGGATGATGACCTTTTATTTGTGTTCCATCATTTTAGAGATTTGTGTTTAAGGTTATTTATCAAATTAAATTGAATAGAATAGAAAATCATATCGAACAATAAGATATAATTTTTATGCTTTAATTTCATTCATAGTTTAATTTGAAGACTATTCAAATAGTTCATAATTCGGTTTGGTGGATTTAATTGAATTGAACTATTTAAACATGATTTGAATTGCTTTTTAGTAAAAAAAAAAAAATATGCGATATTTTTTAGTTTTAGATATTATTAATATTTCAATCTAACTCAATTTAACTTTTCTTCTTTTTTTTTGTCATTTGTCATTTTACTTTTTAACCTTTATAATTCGCGTATTTTCTTTCACAGTTGTCTCTTATCTCTAGTTGATCTACACATTTTTACTATCATTAAGATTAAAATTGGTTTGAATCAAAACTCCCAATACATTAAAAGTAGTTTGATTTTGTTGACATTTAAACTGAATCATTTCTAAAGTGATTTGGTTCAATTCAATCCCTTAACTAAACCACAAACACCCCGATGAGTGCTAAAGAGCCTTAACCACCTTATTTATAATATATTAGGTAATGTTAAAATGAAATAAAGTTTAAGAAAATAGGGTTTTTATTTTTATTTAGATTTTAGGATGGAAATAAAATAACATGTTTTCTTTCCATGACCTTGATGGATAAAAATATCTCTAACTTGACATGGTATTTATTTTTGCTTGGGTGGGTATTTTTATAATTCTATTTGACTTCCATTAATTTCCATCATTTTTACTCCAAAAAAGTAGAGATAAGCTTATTCATACTAAAAGTTAAGACGTTTGCACTAATTCCTCTCTATATCCATTTTTTCCACTCTCATTTTTAGTATTCAAGCAGAATATATCCTTTAAATTCTTCTCCATTTGCATAATTTTCTGCTGATCTCATCCATACTAAAACACAGGGTTTATACATAAAAGATTGGAAAGTCAAAATGCATTATGATTACGTTCGATCAACTTAAAATTAGGGCGCTTTTCATACTCCGAGTGGACATTTTGCGCATACGATGATGATTCACTAACAGCGATGTGTGTGGAAGAAGTAAAGCAAGTCGAAACTTCGTTGGTTAGGCAATCACAAGTCCCCCATCTTATCTCGTGCATTAAAACTATATTTTAACATGTTTTCTTACGCATACATAGATAGCCCCAAATTTAAAATATGCGGAGTTCGGTGAAGACTAGCATTATATTATTCTTGGAAAAATACATCATAAGTACCTATGTTTTTACATTTTTTTTTTAATTTTTATTTTAGAGCCTATGTTTTACATTTTTTTTTTCATTTCAGGATCCATGCGCTTAAAAGTTACTAAAGCATTTCCGTTAGTCTCCACCACCATTTCTGTTAACAGTAGCCGACGGGGCATTTACATCAGTATAACCTAAATAAAAACTTTAACCCAACATCACACAAGCCAACGTAAAGAAACCCATCGTGCTCTAGGAAAATAAACATAAAAAACCATGAATCTTCCACAGCAACAAGATGTAAAATAAAAAGAAAAATATAAAACAATTTTCTGATAAAACTGTAAAAGCACGAACTTTCAAATTAAGAACCAAAATTAGCAATGGAGTGAATTATATTTAATTTATCTATTTATAACTTCCCCAATCAAATGGTGTGTATCATCTTGTAATCTTTCCGCTTGTTTTCCACAAGAGTTCATTATAAATCCGAAAACACTACGACCAGAATAGTGTTGAGCATTTATACAATAAATTAATCAGGCCATTCGTGTCTTTCCTTTTATAAAAGATGCAGTACTCATTCATCAAGCCTAAAATGTAGGTTTTTTGATTAGGTAATGCTTCTTTTCAAAAGAAAGAAAGAAAGACAAAAATAAAGTCACGAAAATTTAGAAGGTTTTGATGTTTACTTTTTCTTAGTTGTTGGAATGGAAAGGTTTATAAGCTGTGCACTGTTTTTTTTTTTTTTTTTACATATCAGAAGTCAATAACCTTCGAAAAAATAAGCATTTTGGTTTCAAAAGATTGAAATAATGGAAGTAGGTTGAAATTGACACTCGGAAAGAAGGAGCATTTAGATTCAACGTATTTATCTGTTTCGCATATTTTCGAAGGAAAAGTTTCTTCTTAAATTTGTTAAGAAGTCTTCCATTATACTGACTAATTGAATCGATAAAAAAGCAATAATTTAAGAGCCAATAAATATCAATCCACATTACATCTCCAGTGAAGATAAATTAACACAAATGTTGATAACAAAGCTTTGCATCACGTCAAAATAACAATGCCTACGAACGCTAAATCAATCTCATTGAAAAAATAAATGACAGTTTCGTAGAATTGACTAAATGGAAAGTGATAAGAGCACATAAAAAAAATTTCAAAACTGCTATCTAAATTGGTCCAAAACAATTAACAACAGCTCCTTCATGGCAGTGTTGATGGGCCTTGTTGCAAAGGAGGTAGTGGTGACATTTGAAGCTTGGGTTGATGGTATTTCATGATGGCATGGTTATTGTGACACTCACGGACATTGTCCTGTACAAGAGTGGTTTCATTGGTCTGCTAAAAAAAAACCATTTAGGATCATTTCAACACATCATTTAGGAGAGAAGCTTGATACTCTTCTTTTTCTTTTTTTTTTTCTTTTTTTTCCAGAAACAGAAACTCTTCATTACATGAAACATAATCAGCATGTACACAACAATTCATGAAATAGAACATCTATCAGCTTGAATAAACTCACATAAAGATAACACAATCTCAAATGCTTTATGCCTACTCAATCGGCACGCCGAGTCAACTCTCGACTAACAAGAGAAAAGATACAAGAAGCCTATGAATATCTGATAATAATAGCATAAATAAACCAGCAACTAGATCTCTCTTTTTTTTTTTTTTAATACAATTGAAGACGACTGCAAAATCCATTTCAACCACTATTGGCTCCCAACCTTTTGAACGCGCCGGCTTCAAAGCTGAGAGAAGCTTCATACTATTTCTGCAAAAAAATCTATATTATTAAAGCTTGGCATCTTTAAGAGAAATTCTTTGTACATGAATGAATATTAAAGGAAATGGGGGTTTTATTGAATTACAAGAACCTAGACTACAAAAAATGAAAGAAAAAATGGGGGTTTCGTTTTTCTTAAGGAAAATGATGACGACAAAAGGGTTCTCATCAAGTTATTTGCCATTGAAGATCATTTTTTTTTTTTCTTTTTCTTAGCAAGCGTTCTTATACGTTGGTTTATGTAGCGTTAGGTTAATTTTTTTTTTTTATAGTTAAGTTTTATTTATGCTTATTATATACTGACGTGGATGCTACGTGTTAGCTATTTTATTATTTTGAGTGCCACGTCAGCTGCTGTTAAAGTAAATGGCGATGGATATTATCTGAGGTCTTTTATTGATTCATTTTTAAGAACATAAGTAGGAAAATGAAAAAAATGTAAAAGATAGGTGAAGAAATGAAAAAAAAAGGGAGAAAACATAGGTCTTTATGGTGTGTTTTTCCGATTATTGCTATATAATCGCAATACCAATTGTTATTATTTTATACAGAACTCCCCGACTCTCTTTCTGGATATAAGATAGAGTGATGTTGGTCTTCTTCAGCAAGTCCACCATTTTGAAGGCTCACAAGATGCTTTAACTTTTTGTCTTTTGCTATAATTGCTAAAAACTAGATGGAGGAGAGTGAACACTAGGGAATCGAGGAGACATGACTATAGGGAAGTGGGAAGCTATATGTACAAGAAACTAGAAAGATATGCTTATTTTTGTAGCGTGTACTTTGTTTTTTTGTCCTTTAACTTTTTATAGTATAATTTGATTTTTTTTTTTTTTTTGTTTCAGTAAATTGGATTATGTATTTCATTCACCAATTATTATAAGCTTATGTTACTTTTACCGATATCTGAGATTAATTTGAATCAACTTGTTAGATGATTTACAACGTATAATTGTAATATTTATGAAGAATTAATATATCTAATCAATATGTGTGATTGCATTATTAATGTCTTTTTAAATTTTTAGATAACTTAGGTGAGGAATTTACTAAATAACAATATTACATAAATTTAATTTTTTGCTTATGTCATTTTATCATAACATTGATGTATTTAGTAATTATTTTATATATGTTTATAACATCGATTTTTTTCTTAAAAAAAATTCAATAATTATTTTTTAATCTAATTTTTATATACGCATCACAGTTATGTTACAGTTTAATATAATTTTAATTACACCATGTGAATGCACAACACATTAACTCTTATATTTGAAATTGGAATAAAACATTTGAATTATTTTTACGTCCCAGTTATACTGGATTGCAATGCTGACATCCTGTAGAAGCTGCAAAGACATCCACATTGTTGGATTTACCAGTGAAAACAAATCCTGCTATCAACTGCAAAGTGTAATCATGTATATGATGCTCAACTCTCTGGTTGTATATGCTCCGCAACCATGATAGATTCACACGCCTGCCTCAATATTATTGACCTTAGGTCTCTCTCCGAGTAAGTGCTCACTCTCATCTACCTAGCTAAGATAAGAGCTTCTTGTAATTGCCCATCCATCCATTGGAAGGCAAACTGTAACTCTACATGCTGGAAAGTGATGGTGAATTCCCTATAAGCTATGTAGAAAATAAGAGTCTCAAGTTTTCACCTCTCCACTTAGGCAGTGATTCAACGCTAATCTAATTGAATGAATTACTTGTGGCTTGGCCTTTAAAAATAGGCTTGCTTAAGGTATAATATTATGCATGGATCCATAAGAATATCCTTCTTATCACACCATAGCTATAACTTGCAATGCCCCCCAACCAACCAAACTACCTCATGAAAAAATAAAGTATAGCTCATTTAAATAATAACATTCATATAAAGATATTATGCTTATTTGAATACTTTTTCGATTAGAAAAATTAAAAAAGGAAAAAAGTTACAAAGTGAAATGACCCTAAAATTGACAAAATTAGAAAAAATGAAATCCCACAAAAGATTTCAAAATTTAGAAATTTTAAAATTTATACAAAAATCCAAAATAAAATAAAGCATCTCCTAAAGCTAGTGGTGTTTCAAGGTGAAAGTCAATTTTACAAAGCCAAAACAATATTTAAAGTCGAAATATACAATATATTATAATAATTTTTAGTTCTTGGTTCAAAAGCATTATTGGCCTCGAAGTCATCACTATTCACCCAACAACAACCCAAGGCGACTACTAGCAAGCACCAACAATAGCATCTACAAGTACCTACTCATCAGCAACATAAGTGCCCTTATCCTCCTTCGTAAGCGATTATGCAAAATAACCTAAGCGCCTTATTGCAATCTTCTTGGGCACCGTCTAACTGCCTTAGTTGTATGCGCCCTAACCAAGATAAGCAACTCCAAGCTAATGAATTAGCACTCACCAATAGCCTACCAAACACACACATATACCTTCATAAGTCTAGTGCCCTACTCGAAAAATTAAGTACCCATCATCAACTCCTTTAGGTGCCTACTAAAACTACCAACACAACCTATGTTGTGCACCCATTTATGGCCTAAAGAGTACCTTGCATGGTAAAAATGAGCACTAGGTTTTATAGATAAAGAAAAACGCAGTGGAAATAAAAAAAAAAACTTCTATAAAACATATCCTAAGATTCATGTATAACATGTAACAAAAAATATATATTAATAAAATATTATAAAATTACCTTTTTCCTGATGATAATACCGTATCTTCTTAGAAATGAAGTTCAATTGTGATCTAAATACAATTTATTGTTTTCGAAATGTGTTCACCACAAGGATTCCAAACGTAATATCTTTAGCAATATCCACACAAATGTTAATAAGAATAAATTCTAATCCTTTATATTACTAAATAACTCATATTAGAATTAGAAAAATTAAGAAGTAAAATATTATATCCTCTATTTTGCCTTTTTGTTAGGTGTTTCTCTAAATAGAAAATCATATAAGTTTTTTCTACCATTTTCTCTTTTTAAACATTAACTAAAATTAATGATAGAGATTTTTCATTTCATGAACCTTTCAGTTGCATAACAATTAAATATAGAATTAATGACAAATAACTTTTCAATTGCATTTGAATATAGAATTAATAAATTCCATCTGCATTTATATGAAAAGTTAATATATAACCTTTAAAAGATACTTAATCATAAATATATTATATGTGGTAAAATAAATTGCTTCCAATTTATTATTTCAGATCAATTTATTCTAGTTTCGAAATAAATATTGACAAAGTTTTGTACTAAAATTTCTCCTCAAAAGCTTTGTTCTTATTAATCGTGCTATATTGTATAACCCTCTAGGTTTTTATAAACAAAAGTAATATCTATTTAAACATAAACAAGGTAACCATTTAATAACAATTATTGGTCATTCAATGTAATAGAAAAGACATGAATGAGATACTAATATGAATTGATTACTACATAATTAAATCTTTTTTATCAAACAATATTTATCAATGTTTAATTGTTTTACTTGGTTTCCAAGATAAAATACACTCACTAATACTTACTACAACCATACGCTTATAAGTTACTATTATCTTAACTGGTCTTGGATATTAATTCCTTAAGAGAGTGATCAATTATATTTTGACACATTATTATCCTTTTTATATTTCATATCATACAAAATAATCGTATTATTTATAATTTAAAGAAAGATTGCATTTAATGATATCAAAGTACAACATTCAATATATATAGGATACATGAAGGTTTCAAGTTTAAGCATTATTTACATACATTCATATAAAGTAGGGACCAATGACATTAAACGTGTGGTATCTTCTACTAGTAAGTCATGTTTACTGTACCCAGTTAACTTTAAGCACTCATTTGTATAACTTGAATGTTTTTCCCTTAGTTAAGTGATAACGACTTTAGCTATATAATGTATTGATATAAATATCTATGTTTGCTATAAATATTTATCTAACGAAAAACAATTTTTAGATAATATGATATTGTAAAATCTCACTAATAATATACTTTTATTATAATCTCATACATACATTAATTATTTATGGTATTTTATTATAATATATATATTAGCAAAAAAGTATATTAATACAATAAATACTTACTTTTTATAAATAATATTCACAAATATATCAAAAGTGTCTTAGCATATTATGCATAAATTACAACACTATGAGTAGCCTATTACCTAAACTTAGCTACCTTTAATGAGTTCTTGTGTGCTCCTTGACATGCAAAATTGTAATCTCTCTCTTTTTATGATCTTGTGCTACCACAAACTTGCAAGAATAAGGCTAGGCATCTTCCAAAGTTAATTCTTTTTCCTTGTCCGACTAGAATTTTTTTTTTTTAATTCAAAGAACAACAAAGGCTTTAATTATTAAGCAAACTCTTAATTTTTCTTTGTTGGAACCTTTAATCTAATACTAATACGATATGAATAAAATATAATGAAATGAGCAAAAAACTTTGGAATTTAGTGGAACTTGCATTTTTTAGTTTTTTAATTTTATGATTTTTATGGCTTTTAATTTTAGAACATGAATATAGGATATAAATGACTTAATGTTATAGATATTGTAAGCCCCACAACTAAGCAATCCGAGGTTTCGATCGGTTAAATGATTCGATCGAGCCTAAATTATAAAGTAAAGCTAGAAATATTAGTAAACCAATCTCGTAAGTTTGAATTTAAGAAAATAATTAATAAAATAGGAGACTACAAAATTTTCAAATTTTAAGTATATAACTCGTTATTTATCGAAAATGCGTAAAAGGCATTCCGGTACTTAACGAATCGCTAGGAGATAAATTATATGTATACTAAAAATTATAAAATAACATAAATAATATTTAGAAATATTTATTTATACTATATATGAATTTACATGTAAGTATAAATACGCGTAATTTCTTAAAATACGTGAAATATGCTAAAATAATACAAAATGCTCAAAAGAAAATTCATAATTAAATAAGGAAAAATCAGGAAAAATCATGAATGATCCAGAATTGGGTTGTGGCAGCTGAAAAAAATAAGAAAAAATTTGGCCAATTAGAATAAGCCAACATAAAAGCCAAAAATCAAGGGATAAGGCAATTGTCTTGTCCCATTTAATGCACAATAAATCTTATAAAGCCCTATAAATATCAGGAAAAATTCAAGAACTCATTTGGACAGTTAGAAATCAGAAAAAATTAGGGAGAGATGAAAATTGAGAGAAAAATTCGGTTTATAAAAAAAATAGAAAAACTGTGCAATTAAGGCTTTCAAAGGGAACGCACACCAGATGAGGTGCTGGGAGTGGACGGCCACCACCACCACACAGTGGTGGTAGCGCCCAGGTCGAACGACAAGGCCACGGCGGCCGGAGCCACCTAGATCGGTGAGTTCGATTTCCAGCCCGATTTTGTGTAATTTTGTAAAAATAGTCAATATTATTAGAAAATTATGAATTTTGTTATTCTGACATATTTTTGTATTTAGTTTGTATAAAAAATATTATTTTGATGAAAACATGCCCCGTAATATATGGTACTTAAGAAATCATGCAAAACCGAGCACATTTCGGTTTAGAAATAAATGACCTTAGGAGTGTAGTTTGGAGCTCAATTTTTTTTTGTAGGATTCTCATGTGATATAGAATAGTTCTATGAAGCCATTTTTTTAAAATTAATTTTCTAAATTTTTAAGTGAATTTTTAACCCTAAAATGATGGAAAAATTAGGCAATTTGGAGTTAATTAAGTAATTAAATTATTAATTACTGACTTAGTGAATAAGCAGATGTTCAAGGATGTTGAAATCCGATGGAGAATGATACTTGTAGCATTTAGGGTATTAGATGTAATTATTAGGTTAATTATGTAGTAAATAAGTAATATGGAAAAATAGTACATTTTAAGTTAATTTTGTAAATTAGGGTAATTAGGAGTAAAATCTGATTTAGGATGAATTTAGACATTTTGAAATGATAATTGATGTTTAGAGATGATAATTAGAGTGATGTAAATATTAGAAGTATAATATATACATAAAAGGTAATAATACATAATAGGTAATTATTAGAAATATAATAAATAGGAAATATTATAATAAAAATTGATATTGTGATAATAATAAAAATGTACAATAAATCTGATAGGAAATTTGAATTTATTTAATTATATGAAAAATGTAAAAATTTCTCACATTAGAAGTGAATTTGGTACACTAATAAGGATATAAGTGTACCGGGTGAAATAAAATACTGACTAGGGGTAATGATGGTATTTAGGAGATCGGGAAATAATGTGATTAATTTCACATTATGAGTTGAAATAAATTTCTAGGGTCCAGGTACAAAACAGTACTTAGAAATCGAACTAGAATCTAATTTAGAAATCGATGCGGAACCCGAACCTAAACCCAAACCTAGAATAATTATAAAAGACTTAAGACCTAGATAATTATGTATGTTAAACCCTAAACAACACATAACAATAAGCGTTACAGGATAAAACAAACTTATAATAGTTATATGAAAAGCTGAAACCACGTTTGTGTTATAGGGATGATCAGCGATGGCCTGAGTAAATCGGACCTCGAGTGAGTGAGTAAGGAGTCGAGGTAAGTTGGGATTAATACGATGTTGTATTTTGGAGGCTTAAGATTATGCTTGGTTGTGCTTGTTAGATAGTTGAATGTGTGCATGTACTTGATTATGGGTGATGTTATGATTCTGTTTGTTGTTCCGGCATATATTGTATGAATTGTATGAAAGGATTGATCACCCTAAACTGGACTTAATCAAATATCCGACCAGTAATCATAATCGGACATGCATGACAACCTGTTAGGGGAACTTAGGACTCTCTGGCCAAATACCGACCCTTTCGGAAGGGATAGCGCATGATTGCAAAATGGTCCCTTTTTCATCCTCAGTCGAACTAAGTGATAGGAGAGGAGGTCGCGGCGAGGGTGAAGACAGTGGTTCGAAGGTAGTCCCGGGAGGAGCAAGGTCTCCATTACACAAGCCTGGGTTTAGTCGTGAGCTGTTGCATTAACGGCAACTCCTCAACCCGGATTAGAGCGGACGCAATTTCTCTAATCTCACGACGGGCCGGACAACGTCGTGCGATGGCATTTGCTTGCACACGCATTACATCTAATAAGTGATTGAAAACCTTGTTGTGTTTCTGGTATAGTATTAAGTCCTCCGTCTCTACTTACTGAGCTGTGGTTGCTCATATCCCTATAGACGTCGTGCAGGTGCTAGCTAAGAAGTGGCAAACAACTACTCTGAAGCAAGCAACTGCTGGATTCTGGGGAGTGAGGAAAAATATTGAAGAATAAACACATATTTTTAAGGTCTAAGTTTTTATTATTTTTCATTTCCGAATGATGTAATGATATAGAAAAATACTATAGAGAAATATTGTAAACTTTAACTGCAATAACTTAATTATAACATATATATAATTCCTCACTTTTATAGGTAAATGAATTATTTAAATTACAAACTGTCTACTTCAAAGCAGGTTAGTTGTGGACGCCTTGTGTAGATCAAGTCTAAGATAGCGGTTGTAAGGCCAACTTTTATCTTAGGATGGTTTACACGGCGGGGCTGTTACGACTCTGCCGCTTCGAGGCGTGACAGATATTACACACAAGAAGATCAATCCAAATTGTATTTAATCATTATTTGACATGATGTATATATTAAAACTCAATGGGGTTTGAAATCACTTAATTTATATTACACATAAGTAATTGAAAACAATGTTTCTAAGATAGACCCTCATTAATATTTTCATTAAACCAGTAATTGTGAATAATAAGGTTAGTTATAGTTGCATTTATATGCCTATAACCCTAAACTAACTAAGAGCATGACTGTAAAATATCAATTGAAAATGATGACAAATTGGAAATCTCTATAATAGGAAGTAACTCTAAAAATTGAAGAAAAATTGCATCTATACTGTCAAAATTCAAAAAAAAATTACATAATTACAAATTATATAAAAAATATTACCAAAATACTAACGCTAATATCACATCTTACATTAATATTTGCATAAATGTTATATTTATATGTTGTATCTTGAAAATACAACATTCTTAGAAGTGCATTTCAACCTAATGTGACATTTTTAGAAGTGTATTCAAGCATTGGTAGTATTCATATATATATATCTCATCTTCAAGATGTGATATTATTTTTCATGTATTAATGCTACGCGACATGTGTTACATTATAAATATGTGACATGTGTCATATTTATATTTTGATAATATTTTTCATACAATTAGTAATTATGTAAATTTTTTTTGAAAATATCAATAAACATATATTGCACCCCTAAAATTTGTAACATTAAATGAAACAAAAATGACCACTTTAGCTAATAAAGTAACAATAAAAGAGCTAATCTTAAATCTTCTTAATTCCCTACAATCTTTTAAACGAGGCAAATCCATGTAATGTTAACAAATCTTCCATATAAAGTTGATATTTTCAAGTTGATATTTTCTAAATTCGGACCACGATCCCTATCATCACTGTTTGGTTTGATTCAGTAGGATGATGGGTTGGAACGAACAGTGGCCATTCCTACTTATCGGTGCTTCTTTTGGCAATGGTTGGGAAAAAAGAAGATAAAAATAAAAAATAAAAATATGATATGGACTTTTCTATAATTATGATCACCTCAAACCTTTTTTGTCGTGTGTTTATCAAATGAAAATTTTATGGCAAAAGTTTATAAAATCTTCTAATTGTGAGGCAGTGTCTACTACTTGCATGGCATGATCTTTGTCCATTTAAAGATTTCAACTAAATGGAAATTGAACCAAGCCATTGAGGTAAATGAAAATATTAAGATTATTTCAAAGTCGTCACATAAACTTTTCACTCTTTTTTCATTTTCACACATAAAAGTTTGAAATTATTAAAATTTACATCCGGTAAAACTTTAGCTTATCAAATTTTACACTTGAAGTTTAAATGTATTAAAACGCCGTATTTACCCTAACTTTTGCTTGTAAAATTTATTACATTTATAAAGTGATGTGGCAAATATCCATTAGTCAAATAGTACAAATTAGAGGTAAGCTGCAAAATTTGACAAGAAAATTTTCAATTAGGTATTATATTTAGTAGCTTCAAGCTTAGGGTGTAAAATTGAAAAAAGATTGAAGGTTTTTATAGTTAGTTTGACATTATCTTGAAAATATTTATATGAGGTTGACCTAATGGACCATATCATTTACATTAGAGTTGGAAATGAGCTGAGTCAAGCCAAACCCTTGAAGATTGAGGCTTGACTTGCTTTAAAAATTATCGAGCTTGAGCGAAGCCAGCTTTTATTGATCCTTAAGATTATAAGCTCAAGCTCATTAAGAAATTTGAAGCTTGAGCTTAGCTTGTTTGTTTAGATAAACAGGTATGAGCTTGAATTTAATCTCATTTATATAAATGAGCCGAAGTTCGAGTTCTAAATTGAATTAACTCTTAAAATAAGTTCAAAATTTTCAAAATATGCTTTTTTAATCATTTTCAATTATATTATTCTTATTGTTATATTATTTTTTCATGTAATATATTTTTCAAGATAATGCATCATCTCGTAGGCCTATTTACAAGTCTGTTAAGCCAATTCACGAATTGGATCATGAGCTTAAACATGAGCTTCAATTTGACTCGTTTATATAAACGAATTTTATTTTGAGCTCAATCTTAACTTATTTATGAATTGAGCTCTAGTTAAACTGAGCTTAAAGCGAGATGAGTTTAAGTAGCTTACGAGTAACTCAACTCATCTATAGTTCTAATTTACATCATATATATTAGAAAAAATTTGTAAGAGATCCATAGATGGATTAATAACACCTAAGTGGCTTTAGACATTTTGTTATGGCTAACTACTATTACAATTATTAGGAGAAGAAGGCAACAAAATTGGTTTTTCTTATTAAGAAACTAATATTTATGTCATTAGACTACAAAGGTCTTAGCTGCATAGAAGCATTAGTTAAGAGAAAATGGATGATATTTTATAAATAATTCTTGTCAAAGATTTATGTATATATAATAAGCTTTAATCATGGAAACAAAAAAGGAAATTACTTTCTTGACTCACCCTTTTGGATCTAACCATTAGAGCATCTTTAATTCTATAGATATATTAATAGAGAAATGTTGAAAATGATTGCTAATTATATGTTTGAAACATAAACCTAAATGTTTACGAAGCTTAGTAATTAATTAAAGTGGTACTAATTCTTAATCAATAAAGATAAAATGTAATATGTGGTTGGAGTTGTTATTCAAAAAAGCATCATATGTATGTTAATTTCAAGTTAAGAGAAGAGTTAATGTTTACAATTCATGTAGAGCACCTCTGATTAGGATGAAGTCTTGTTGAGAGCAAAAACAGCTTATTAGAGACAAAAATTTGAATCAATTATGAAAAAGTCCAAGCATTTTTTGTTAATTTTAGAGAATTTTGCAAAAAACCATGCATTAAAGAGCTGGGGCTTTTCACTAATCTTTTGATAGTGTTTCAAGCATTTGAGTCATGCTAATTTGTGATTAAGGAATTATAACAGCTTTAAATCCAATTTAATAGATATGATTCAAGTTTAAAAGATCATGACTCTTGAGAAGAGTCATCTTCTTGAGAAGTTACTTCATAAATATAAAGTTGTTACTTTTCAATTTCACACAATTTTTCCATCCAAGCCTTTACATTATTATTAAAACTCTATTAATTAACTTACGATAAGTCTATTACATTTCATCTATATCTTATTATGTGTTTGGTACTTGAAACTTTGTTATTTAAGTATCAAGACTCAGTTGTACATTAAGGGAATTGTACATACAAACTCTTATAGTATACTTTGTGGGGGAGGCATGTTTCTTTAAAGCAAACAATAAAATTCATACTTCAAAGTCAATTGATCTTTTTCTATCACTAAGCCATAATTGCAATCTTTAAAAT
This sequence comes from Lumnitzera racemosa, assembly GCA_024138005.1. Taxonomy (NCBI): domain Eukaryota; kingdom Viridiplantae; phylum Streptophyta; class Magnoliopsida; order Myrtales; family Combretaceae; genus Lumnitzera; species Lumnitzera racemosa. The sequence continues at coordinate 52,143,370 of JAMXBC010000002.1, forward strand.
AATCCTAGAGAAGTTATCGTAATGGTTAGTGAAGCAAATACAATTCGTAGATCAATGAATTGATATTTTGTTAGGTTACATAGTTGTTGGAGGGACATGATACTCTTTTTATTATTGCAATAAACATCACACATATATGAAAATGTAAGTTCAAGAAAGAGCCAATTTGGAGGAATTAAGGAAGAAAAGGATAAATGATGAATATGCATGTAGGGGTCATACTCTTAGCACTTTGTTAGATAACTTATTTAATATTTTCATTATCATTAAGTTTATAATATAGTTATGAAAAGCGTTAAAAGAGAAATACAATACCAAGAGACAAGGTATGAGCAAATTCTTAATGTTGAAATATTTTGAGTTGATATGATTGATAACAACCCTATCTTAATTAGTTTATAAGTTTGCAAATGTGTATTAATTCATTGTGGAATGTACATGTGGTTGTTCTTAAATCTCTTCAAGAGAGGGAATTTTATCGAGATTTCCTCATAGTATGAAATATTACAAGAAGAAAGTACTTCACATAGCCGAAGATTTCACTATTAATAAGGTCCTTATGTATATGTACATGAGAAGAAGTCCTAAAAGCAAAATATAATGAATCTTTTAAATAGCTTTAAAGTAAACTATATCGGAGATGGTGTAAGCAAGAATCCCATAAAGGTAAAGCTAGAGAACCCAACAAAAAGAAGGTTTGCAAAAGTTATGATTGTAACAAGAAATGATACTATATTAAGAAGTATTAGTTCTTAAAGAAAACCAAGAAAGAGTCATCTACAAGTGCTACAAAGTTGGTAGAAGACAAAGACTTTGTTATTATGGTGACTTATGAATTCAAGACTCCTTGTACTTAGAGATGCTATTGGGTGGATCATTATAGGGTTGCTGACTCATTGAAACTATAAAAAGACCAATAAGATTAGACCTTATAGGGTTTCGAGGCGAGTTCTGGAATTAATTCTTAAATCCTATAGGATTATGGTTGAGTTTTGGAATTTAGGAAAAACCCGAACCCAATTTAAAATTATAATATGTACATACACAAAAGCTCTTAATCTTAGCCTTAAAGCCCATATCATTATGTCTACATTATATGAAATTGGTACTTTATGAAGCATGAGTTACTAATATATTAATATTTATAAATAATATAATAATAGAATATAAGTGTTGATAGAATATAAATAATAGAATAATATCTTTTATCTCTTTCTTTTCGAACAACCCTAAGTCACATAATATTTATATGGATATTTTTATATTTTACTTTTATATTTGCAACAAGGATTTATAATAATGGCTTATTTGAAAATTAAACTTTATGGTGATGTGATGTATGGACATTTTGGCATGCTTATGTTCTTAAGTATCTTATTTTATAAACAAGAGTGCCTATTTTTATTAAATGTATCTTTTTATAATTTTTTTTAGTATAAGTGGGTCGGGTTGGGTTTTAATTGAGTTTTTTCAAAACCTTATAGGAGTAGGTTATGAAAATAGAATAAAAACTCTATAAGATTTTATGAAGCACTATAAGGTACTGTGTTGAGTTTGGGTTTTGCAAAACCTATTCCAAAACCACCTCGGTGACATCCTTACTTGTATTGGTATGATCGCCAACTTGAATGTGATAACAATGGTCAAATATGATGAATGTTGGTTGGATTCGATTGCAATTATCCATATGAGTAACAACTAACATTAATTCATAAGTTTTAAGGATGTAGAAGACCATAAAATTTTAATGGTAAATGGCAAATCGAAAAATGTGCAAGGAATTGGAATTGTTGATCACCATTTCCCATCTAAAAAGAAATTGAGTTTAATGAATGTTTTATATGAAGTGTGAAAAGAGGTTTAGTTTCTATAAGATTGTTATGAAAGAAGAAATTTGAAGTCATGATCAATTTTGGTAAGTTTGTACTCATGATGGGGGATTTGTATGTAGGGAAGGGTTATACTTGTGATAAAACATTTAAACAAAGTATTGATATGAATGAAGTAGACTCTATCTATATTGATGATTCTTGGGATATGTGACATGCTTGACTAGGATGTATTAATTTTGATTCAATTGAAGCATTTTAAGAAAAATGGTTTTGCCAAAGTAAATAGAATGAATAACATGAATTAATATAAAGTTTATATCCAAGCCAAAATCATTACTAAATTAACAATTATATAATAGAAAGGATTTTAGATGGAGACAAAACGGCATAATAAGAAAAAAACAAACTTGAAATAGAGTAGGCCCCAAAAACTTTGTTTCTAAAACTTAAAATAGAGCAAGAAGATGACAACCCCGGTTAGAAGATCTGAAGGAGAAATGATTATAAAAGGAATTAGAACGATGAAAAGTTAAATAAAGGGAAAAACTTGAAAGTGTGGAAGAAAGATAGAGATGATTCCAACACACGGATTCAAGCTCATGTGAGATCATGTTCGAAAACACGGTTTCATCTAGTGTAGTTTTGGACTAGTCTTGCTTGAGTTGTATTTGAGGATTATTTTCAAAGGAAGGTAATATTTTTTGTTTTATCTTTGTTTTCCTACTATTTCTCCATAATTGCCACTTTCATCCCAGTCGTAACTTTCATTCCAATAATAACTTTTATGCCTATAGTTATTTATTTATTATACTACTATGATATATTTCACTATATAAGACATCGACATTCTACCCCCTTAATTTTTTATAGAGATCTTGGTACCTTCAAGATCCTAGTTTTATCATTTCTTTTATGTTCTTAGTCTCTATGTGAATTTTATGATGTGTACACTATAGTTCTATTTATTCAACCATATAAATATTTTGAGAAAATTACATTTTTAGTTCTTAAACTTTACCATTTTTTTAATTGAGTTCTTGAACTTTTATTTTTTCTATTTTAATTTTCAAATTTTTCAAAAATTTGCAAAGCATCAGTTTTTCTATTAATAAAAGACTCTTTTATGAACTTTTGAAAAGTTCAAAGATTAAAATAGAAAAATAAAAGCTAGATGATTCAATTAGAAAGAGTTATAAAGTTTGAGAAATAAAAATGTAAAGTGTAATTTCCTCCCTTTTTTTCCTTTTAGGAATATATATTTAGTTATTTTTTAATTTACAACATATACTTATATATATATATATTTGTTCTTGTAGAATATGATTTTTAGTGGCACTTATAACACACAAAAAATGAAAATGTTAGTTTTGCTCATTTTTAAGAACTTTAAGTCTTGAATCCGAGGAAAAAAAAATGAAAACATAAAATCCTAAAATGGAAAAGGTATGAAAAATATTTTAGTCCTTTCATCGTATTTTTTCCATTTTGGTTAAAAAATACTTTAAATCAATGATCCAATTTGGTATTCTTAATAAAATAAAATCACATTTAATTTTATATTCTTTCAAATTTACATATGAAAATATTTTCTTTCCTGACTACATATTAAAATAATTTAGGGGGAAGGGATTCGAACCTTATCCATTCATTTAGAAGACTAGTATTAATAAAGTAATTGTACAACTTATTTGATATCCATTCTAATTATGAAATTAAATAAATAATAGTCATCACAATTAGTTATCACATTTAATTTAATAATACTATGTAAATTAGTTAATATATTACTATGCATTTGTGAATTGAAAAATATAATAATGGTTATATTTATAATAAGAGAAATAATTTGTTTGCTAATATTTTATCTAAAACACAATTAATTATTCTTATTCATTAAGTTATAAGTCATGTTTTTTGCTCAAAAAAATGAATAAACAATAAAAAAGAAAGAAAAATGGAAAATTACACTTTAGTCTTCGAACTTTATCATTTTTTTCAATTGAGTTTTTAAAATTTTATTTTTTCTATTTCAATATTTAAACTTTTGAAAAGTTTGTAAAAAAAAGTATTTGTTAATGGAAAAACTAACGGTTTACTAATAGATGGTTTTTTTCAAACTTTTAAAAAATTTGAGAATCGAAATAAAAAAAATTAAAAGTTTAATGACTTAATTAAAAAAGTAGTAAAGTTCGAGGATGAAAAATTAGTAAATATTTTCTTTTAGTCAGTTACATCATTATTGATTTCTCATTTGAATGGATTAAGATTTGAATTACCTCTTCTCACATAATATAATTGGTTAAAAAAAATCATATTTATTTTGAAATATGTGACACCTTAAAGTTCTGCTCAAAATTATTATAAATAAAGTCCAACTTTTTATATTAAATCTACTTGTAACTTTTATGGTCAATCTATCTTTTAAGATGGTTTTTTTTTTTTTTTTTGTTGACGATATATTATTTTAACTCTACATGCTAGTTAAATCAGATAATAGATTGATATAAATAATAATTATAATTATACATTAATATAAAAACTGGCTTTACAATACTATTAAAGATAAATTTTGCGTTCAAGACGTACACTTACACAAGTTTAAAAATTATGGACAGTAGCTGTAATTTTTTAATAGGTTAGGGAAATATCATGTAATCTTTTAAGAGTATATTTGCAAGGTGACCCGCGATCGAGAACTCCATCCTCTTTCGAAGCCACACACATGAGATAGTGGCTGGTAGCCACCGTTGAATTGTTGAGTGGACCACACGCAGCCTTAGCTCATACGCTGTATATCGTTACATTACAAAACAATAATCTAAAATAACACACACTACATATTTTACATACGCAAAACAAGAGCAAGAGAAAATAGTAGTAGACGCCAGCAAAACTAAGAAGGTGAGAGTCGGGTGGTTCCGGTCCTCTCTCTCATTTTATCATATCTTCTCTCTTTCTCCCACATTTCGTCTTTTACTCTCTCTTGTGCGTTATCGATTCAAAGAGATGGCGTTACAATCGCTATCTCCGGTTATTCACACGAAGGCTCTTTCCGTAAAGAACAGTTCGGTTCTGGTTTCCGATAACAAGAAGAGCAGTGTGTTGCTCGTTGATTTCGTCGGCTTGTATTGTAAATCCAAGCGAACTAGACGAAGACTTTGTGTTTCTACTTCGAGAAGCATTGCTCGTAACTCTTCATCCTCCTCTGTAAGAGCTCTTCTTCAACTCGGACGTTCTACTCACTCAGTCCGTGAATCGCCTTCCCCATCCGAACCTAAACCACAGGTGTAAATTATAATATGACACACTCTCTATCTCTGTCTTAATAGTTTTGCTGTTAATTTGTTTTTAGTCGTAATTTGGACTATTTGTGATTGTCTTCTTCTGCTTCGTGAACGTTTTCTGTTGGTATCTTTTTTCTTTTAGTTAGAAATAGGAAAAAATTTGAGTCTGGTAAAATTTTTTTGGAGCTATGCGGTCAATTGCCTTGAAAATTGCGAAATTTGGGCGTAGTATAGCATCTGTTAAAGGCAAAATCCCTTGCTTTGTCGAATAATATGGTTTAACTAAGAAAACAAGCTCAATTTATTTATATTTTTGGTGATATGTTGTGTTTGATATGAATCGATTTATTGTTGAGTTACTGATTTAAAAAAAAAAAAAAGTGTAGCGTTGAGTTGAGTTTTTGGACGAGTGACATTTGAGCAATTTGGAGACTGTGTAAGTTAGTAAGCACTAGAGTTAGTTCTATTTAATTATTATTATTATTATTTTTTTTTCCACTTGGTCATTAATTTGTATTGCTGTCAATTGTCTCTTTGAGTTGGCAAAACAATAAGAAAGATAGATTGGATACCAGTTCTATGGAGTTTCTTCTATTTATAGTCCCCACTTTGTACAAAGCTCATCTTTCGAGTTGTAAAAAGGTGTTGACATCCAGTGAACCTTTCTTTCATTATTTTCTTCACTCATTTGGTGGTTTAATTGAAGTATAGTGGTGCAGTCTAAATCAAACAGTTGTGAATTCGCTTCAGTTTCAATTCTAATTTATTGCATGTAAGTCCTTGGCTCTAGTTGGATGGGATTTAGTAAAATATATGTGATATTTATGTGATTTCATTTTGTCAGCTGCATATATAAGAATGAAATGCATAGTTGCTTCTTATATTATGTTTTTAGATATCATATTTTCAGATGAATGTTAGGCGTTCATAGTTGTCCATTGCACAAATTTTTGGATTTTTAAACATAAACTGTTAGTTTTTGTTGCATTAAGCATCTTTTTGCTGCAATTCTTAACTTGAGAATCTTTTCAATTATCTTAACTTCTATTGAACATTTAAACTAAGAAGCTACACACACACACACACATTATGAATGTCCTTGCTTTTTTGTGCCTTTCTTGTCTAAAGTGGCAGGATAACTATTTCTCTAGGTTTCTTTAATTGTATCGTGTTGTGTAGGTTGCAAATTTGGAGGATATAATATCAGAAAGAGGAGCTTGTGGAGTTGGTTTTATTGCAAATTTAGAAAACAAAGCATCACATCAGATAGTTGAGGATGCTCTTACTGCTTTGGGCTGCATGGAGCACCGTGGTGGATGTGGTGCTGATAATGACTCTGGTGATGGTTCAGGAGTGATGACTTCAATCCCTTGGGATTTATTTGACAAATGGGCTGCTAAGCAAGGGATAGCATCATTTGACAAGGCGCACACTGGTGTTGGAATGGTGTTCTTCCCAAAAGATGTGGATCTTATTATTCAATCTAAGACAGGTGGCTGTCCGGAGTACTTCCTTCATATTCTTTTTTGGTATTCTTTTTGGTGCAACCAAAAGTTTCTCTTTCCTGTTTAAATAATTACTTGGCGATCAAATGAAAAATCCTGTCTGCATTCCTTATTCCCTTTTAGCACTGTCAGATATGACATTTTATATAGAGTCTGCAAGGGATAGAGATGCATTTGTATCGTCAAGCATGAGTTGCAGAAAGCTTTATAGTTTGGAAGGATTGCCTCAAAAGAAAGATGAAAGTATATGTTTCTCTTGTGGGAAAGGAAGAGTGATTTCTCCATGGGGGTTCACTTTAGGGAAGATGACTTGAGGATTAACTCCTCAATCCTGTAAGAGCAGTAAATTTGTGAGTTATATTGGATTGTTGGAACTCTATATAAGTTTTTATCTAACATCATAGAATCATTTATTCATAGCAAGATGGGAGTGCTAACATGTGAAACCCTTGTTAGTTTTTTGGAGTTAATTTGGGATATGATGACGACTTCTAGAACTTGTACAAATGAGGGAATGTTGTGCAGTAGCTGAATGATGTAAATATTCCTGTCCTTTTTTATCTTATGCAAAAGATTTCAACAACTCTATTTTTCTGTGATTGTGCATAATTTATCAGTGAATGAGCTAAAAAGAAAAAAATAATAATCTCATTGTACTTGTTTCCTTTCCTTTTCTTTTTCTTTAAACCAATGGACTTTCCTTTGTCATTCTATCCATCCTTCCAAACTAATATTTTCTTTGACTTTCTTGTGCTCCTAATACATTCCCTTTCCAATATTTCTTTTTGCTTAATTCCCTCTTTCCAATCACTGCATCATGTGTCTCCACTTTTATGAAGTAGGGCTTTTGGAGGTAGTGGACCCAATGTGTTGATACAATCCTCTATCAATTGAGTTTGATGAGTGAGTCTTAACACCTTTTACACTTCCAGTTAGGGGGAAGTGGAGTCGCCAGAGGCTTGCATCTAAGCTTACCAGTTTTTTTTTTTCAAAAGGTCAAGAATATATTTCCGTTGAGAAATGATATTGCCTGATGTACTTTCAGCCACTTCCATTCTTAAGAAATATTTCAACTCACCAAGTTTTTTAATCTCAAATTCTGACTTCAACTCTTTCTTAGTTTACTAATCTTCTTGGAGTTATCACCATTGATTATAATATCATCAACTTAAGCAATTAGAACGGATTTCTTACCGTCAATGGTTCAACTTAGTAAAGAAAGGATGATCAGCCTGTCCTTGTGTAACCCCTGAATTGATCATAGTATTGCAAAAACATCTAAACCAAGCTGCAAAAACATCTAAACCAAGCATGAGGTGACTGCCTTGGCCGATAAAGAGATTAATTCGACTTGTGCACTTTTCCTTACGCTTTATTTGAAGAGAAACCAGGAGGCAATTTCATGTAGATTTCCTCTTTCAACTCATAATTTAAGAAAGCAGTTTTAACATCCATCTGATGAAGAGGCCGTTCAAGATTTGCAACTAATGACAAAAGTATGTGGACTGTATTAAGTTTTGTTGCTAGAGCGAAAGTTTTCTTGATAATTAATTCTATAAGTCTAAGTATATCATTGAGCTGCCAGTCTTGCTTTATATCTTTTTATATTGTTATTTGCCCTAGACTTCATATTAAACACCCATTTTCTTTTGATAACTTTCTTTCCTTTAGGTAAATCAACTATGTCCCAAGTATTATTCTTATACAATGCCCCCATTTCCTTTGTAACAACATCCTTCCATCAAGGAATACTAAGCTTTCATGGATATTTCTTGGTAGTTTCTCTGTATCAATTTGAGTAATAAAATCCATGTAATGATGGGACAATTTCTTAAATGTTGCATAGTTAGCAATGGGATATTCAACGCACCTCTTCTTCCCTTTACAAAGTGCTATAGGTAGCTTGTCATTGGTTTTCAACACCATATCTTCATCCAAACTCTTATTTTCTTAGCACACTTTCTTTCCAACTATCTTTTCATTATATTCAGAGATGCCCATTACAAGATTGTATAATTGGCCTTCTTGTGATGAACCCACAGATAAGATGAATTAAGAAAATAGAAGTATTTTTATTGAAATCATAGATGAAATTGTGATTATAAACACTAATCTCTCTCTAGAGAAGAGAGCCATGAGCATAAGCTCATACGCGAGCAACTTACTAATTCCACTCACTGAAACTTGACTTCACAGAATAATTTTTTTTTTCTTTCTAATTAGCTGCCTGACACTATTTACAGGCAGAACATGTCTACTCTAGTTATTGACATATTTACCCTTCTTGCTATACATATACTATATGACTCTCAACACTATATAATGACACTTTTACGCTTCTTATTATACTCATATGTAATATAAGAGACTTCACTTGGGGATCATATCAATACTGCCCCCTTGAAATGGTCCTTGCCCTTGAGGTCCAAGTAGAGAAACTCCCACAACTATCCTATACCAACTTTTTCAAACTTAGCCCCATAGGATAGAACTGACATAAGGAAGCTGAGTACATTGAGGATGACTGAAGGATAAGCAGAAAGAGCACCAAAATCACCATAACCGTGCGACAGTGAATGAAGCAGAAAGTTTATGAGCAAATTCTGATGAAAACGGCCAGCCCTAACCTTCCAAGAATTAGTGGAAGGAATGCTTCAACAAAGAGTTCCTGTGACTGTTGGTATGGCTAGACTCCCATTGATGCAAGCAACTTGGAGGTTGGGCTGGATAAAAAAAACTGTGGTTGGGTGAATGGAGCCACAAGGACATCCTTTGTTGATTTGAGGGACTGTTTTGGTTCAATCAAAACACTGATATCAAGCAACATCAGAGCAGAAGGCTTCATAAGATCATGCCCTGAGAGTTGGCCTTCAACTTTGTCACTGCTAACTCCAACTTCATCAACAATAGTTCCAACTTCATTGACATTAACAGAGTATAGAGCATTAGCAGCATCTGAATTGGAGTTGGAGTCATCTGTTCCAGCAGGCAAATAATCCTCAGTCAAACTACAGAGGACCTTGTCACCAGTCGGAACAAAAGAGGAACCAAGATCCATAAAAGCTTCAACAAAATTATCACAACATGCAGATCTAGTGTTAAAGAGGTTGATAACTTGAGCATTTCGTTGAATGTCTAAACTGTGTCTATTTGATCCATTCCCAAAACAACGAAAAACAGAGCTATCATCATCACAAATGTAAGCATGAGACCTCGAAAAAGCGGTAGATTTATCAGTAGAAAATTTGCCAGACAAATCACTAGAAAGTTCATCGGAAGAGTTGCCGATGGAAGTAATGGTATGGCAGTTGGAAGCACATCTTCCTCCAACATGGTCTCCTGTTTTGTTCATAGATGCAAAGCCATCCACAATAGTTCCTTCCTCCGTGTAAGCAGGGACAGTACCAAATCTGGAAATAACAGTATTATCGCTACTAATTTCCTCTGGCAAAGGATGGGATTTGACATTAGGTTCTCCATCGATGAAAATCCTAGGTGAGTGTTGTCATGTGGCTATTGCGACTGTTGTTGAACCTTCCACTCAATCCACAAATTGTACACCATATCGTGAATTTGCAACAAACTCTGGATAAGTTGTTACATGTCTTTAGCAGTTTCTTGATGAGAGTTGTTAATTGACTCCATGACTATCTGTTACAATGATTATCGGAAATAGTGAATCTAGTTCGATTTTAGGCAAGGCGGCACCAATTGTTATGAACCTACGGGTGAATTAAGAAAATTGAAGTATTTTTATGGAAATCATAGAAGAAATTGAGATTATAAATACTAATCTCTCTCTCTAGAAGAGAGCCATGAGCATAAGCTTATACACGACCAACTTGCTCATTCCACTCGTGGAAACTTGACTTCACAAAATGATTTTTTTTTTTCTCTAATTAGCTACTTGACACTATTTATAGGCAGAACATGTCTATTCTAGTTAATGAAGCATTTACCCTTCTTGCTATACACATACTATATGACTCTCAACACTATATAATGACACTTTTACCCTTCTTATTATGCTCATATGTAATATTAGAGACTTCACTCGGGGATCATATCGTTGAGGAGATGTGGACCTTCTTGGCAACACTTACAATTCAAAAGTAGGTTTAACAATTGTTGGTGGTGTGTGTATGACTTTGGTTTGAGATTTTGAACCCAAAGTGGGACTCAATTGATTTGAGTGATAGAGGAGCTGAGGCTTAGGATTTGACTGAGATTGAGGATATAGAGTAGGACTTAATTGATTCAATGCAGGAGTAGATTGACTTAGGTAGTGTAGGAGTTGGGTTTTGGGATTTGGCTAAGATTGAGATATGGACCATGTTTGAATTTCTTGGGAAATTGGTCTAGATATGGATATGTTTGAAACAAGTGTACCTTCTCCACTTAAATTCTCCCATTGGAGAGCATAACTATGGAAAGATTGGTCTTCATGAAATACATCTGTAGTGATGTACCATTTTTTTTTTGGTTGGACAGAAGCATTTATACCCTTTTTTACTTAAAGAGTAGCAAAGGAATATACATTTGATGCCTTTAGGGTCAAGTCTATTGTGGGTTTGTTGATGATTATGAATAAGGGCAACATACCTAAGGACTTTTTGGCGGTAGTGAATCAAATATAGGCGCGTGTGGAAAAGTCTTTAATAGCATACTTAGAGAGGAGTTGTAAACTTAAGAGGTATAGAGAGCATTTGATTTGTTAAATAGGTTGATGCTAAAATGGCATCCCTCTAATAAGAATGTGGCACTAAGCTTGCTGTCATTATAGCTCTTGCTACTTTTAGTGAATGTCCATTTATCCTCTTAGCCACTTTGTTTTTTTGAGTATATGAACAAGAACTCTGGTGTGTTATACTATTTTCTACCAAATGCGAGGAGAGTTCAAGTGAAAAATATTCTTGTCAATTTTTTGACCTTAGGATGTGGATCAGGGTTTGAAACATTTCGTTAATAAACTTATGAAATAGACAAAAGACTGAAAGTGCCTCAAATTTATCTTTTAATAGATAGGCTCAACTAACTCTCGTGTGATCATCTATGAAAGCTATAAACCAATGACCACATAAACTTTGACTTTTAGTTGGTCCCCGTATACCATTGTGTATAAGATGAAAGGATTGAGATGATTGATAAGAATGTGTATTATAAGAAGATTGAGAATGCTTTGCCATGATACAATATTCATAGTGAAAATCCTCTCTTATTATTGGTGAAAAGTCAATGATACACAAGACTCGAACAATGGAAATTAGGATGGCTCAAACACTTATGCTGTAGCATAGCATTAGAGTGAGACATAGTTGAAAGAGACAATTTAGACTAAACAAAAATTTGAGTGTTTTCTTACTCTTGAAGGATTGTATAAGCCATTTTTCTCCTCAGGTTTGTTAATCATTCTCCCAGAAGATTGGTCTTGAAACTCACAATAACAAGGAGGAAAAATTATTCGACAATAGATAACCCTTGTCGACTTTCTCACACACAAAAAATTATATTATAATTCAATTACAAATAAAATTGAATTCAACTTTAATTCTGTGATGCATTCTAAATCTTATTCTTTAGCTGAAGCTAAGTTTCCATTAGCAACCTATACACACATGTTCTCATCTCATTGCTCATATGATTCAAGATACTTTGGAGAGTTATATGATTGATACTCCTGTATCAACAATCTGCATGTTTTCATCTAAGAACATAAAGGTGGACGCATCCATAACGGCTGATTGGACCATTATATTGTGCTTCCTTCCCTTTCTTAACATGTGCTTGATTCGATAATTTTTTGGAGAACTTTGACTTGTTTGGTTGATAAATTGACGTTTGAACTTTGAAGGTCTCCCAACCCTCATATTTGCTGCCTTTGTCGAGGTTACATCTTTGGATTCAGGGGAAGAAACTTAAGTTTTATTTCTAAAAGGGCTTGTGTTTTTTTTTCGAGCCATCTTAGATGACATGATTGGGATTTTGATTAGAAATGACTTGGCATATAAAGATTGCACATAAGAGGACCTGTTTATAGATGGTCCAAATTTGGTTGGTAGCAACAAGTAGTAACTCAGCAACCCTAACTACCAACAATTTTAGTTACATAACCAATTTAAAGATTAACTACATTTTCTACACTAATTAATCCAAGATCTTTCAACAAATTTGAATTCATTACCTCATATAAGTTGTCATGAGAATTCTTTAACCTTATCGGCCAACCCTTAGGATTGCTGGAGAAACAATTGAGGAGAAGAAAAGGATCCAAAGCATGGACCAAATTGATCCAATTTTTCCTTGTAATTGTGGACTACTATGATTATCCTATTTGTTGGTGAGTGGCTAATGACATAACTATCTTATAGCATTTTGTCTTAGATTATCTTTTGTGGCTTCTTCAGTTGTCTTGAATTTGTTTCCATGTGGTTGAGTCCAATGTAGATTGGAGCATGTAGCGTGCGATAGAACATAATGGCAAATGGGATTGTAGCCAACCCTATTTTAGATGGTATTAAGGCTTTTTGTTCTTATTTGGAGCATTTGAGCATGAAATATCATGTCAAATATGTACATCTAATAAGTTATTGTACAGAATGTATCATTGACATAAATTCGTGTTGCTTTTGTAGTCATTGAAAATATCTTCAAACAAGAAGGCCTGGAGGTGCTTGGATGGAGGTCTGTACCTGTCGATACAGCTGTTGTTGGTTATTATGCAAAAGAAACCATGCCCAACATACAACAGGTGTTTGTTAGAGTTGTTGAGGAAGACAGTGTTGATGATATTGAACGTGAACTGTACATTTGTCGAAAACTGATAGAAAAAGCAGCTAGTGGAGAAGGCTGGGGAAATGAGCTCTATATTTGTTCTCTGTCCAATCAAACTTTAGTTTACAAGGGAATGCTTCGGTCGGAGGTCCTTGGTTTATTTTATTTGGATCTGCAAAATGATCTTTATAAATCTCCCTTTGCTATCTATCATAGAAGGTATAGCACCAATACTAATCCTAGATGGCCACTAGCCCAACCAATGAGGTTCCTTGGTCATAATGGGGAGATCAATACCATACAGGTTATACCACATTCATTTTGTGCCTTCTTTAGTAAATTTTCTGTTCATTCTTGCTTGCATAGGTTAAACAAATGTCTTACTTAATAGAGTGAAATTCATGTGTAGGGAAACTTGAATTGGATGCAATCTCGAGAAACTATATTAAAATCTCCAGTTTGGCGTGGCCGTGAAAATGAGATTCGTCCCTATGGTAATCCAAAAGCATCAGACTCAGCAAACCTTGATAGCGCAGCAGAGGTATGTATATATATATATTTGTATATATTTTTGATCTAGATAAACATAGGAATGTGATATTATTTGATTGATTACTTTCATAATTTATGTCAGTTGATTTTGATTTCAATTTTTCTGAATGAGAAATTTTTTGATTACTTTGTTAAGTGGGAGAGAGAAATTTACTGATTGCTGTCTTATTGCATCTGGTTGATGAATTGTCACTTGCTTCTCTTCCTGTTACTTATTTTTTCTGGTGGCTAGTTTTGTATAGACAAGTGCCCTACATATATGAGATCATGTGTATGTATTTTGGTATGTCAACTTAAAAAGGGTCTAGTCACATGCTACACTGCATTCAATTGGCCTGCATCATCAGTTGAATGCTTGCCAAGTCTTAATCATTTTGATAAGTAGTTTCCGATGAAGGGAACTGAGAATATTCCAAAAAGAGGAGGGAAAAAAACTGAACATATTTCTGTTTCCATTTTGCTATAAGTCTTGTCATTTATTCTTTTTACCTTATTTTCTTAACTATGCTAGCTTCTTCCACTGAGGCTGTCTAAAGATTGGTTTATCAGCTGCTATTTGGGGTCCATTTGTGTGATGTTTGACAAAGGCATAGGCTCCATTCAATTTTTACTGATTGAATTATGCACAATGGAGAGCAAGGTGATTAGCTAAATAAAAATGAGAGACAAAATTGGTTCGTATATCCTATAAGCAATCTTTGGCCATGTAGTCCAAATAGATGTCAACCTTTTGGGAACCTTTCTGATTAAATATCATATAATACATTGGAAGAGGAGGGGATGGGGTTGATATTATGGGAAAATATCTAGCGTTCAAATAGACCATCAAAGTAAGATTTCCTGAACTCTTCTGATTCAGGCTGGTTAGAACTAAGAAACTGAATGACTTCAATGAAAGCATACACAGGGCTGAGAGTCTCAACTTGAGAAGACATCTTTTGGATTTAGATGGATGATGGCCAGTTTCTTTTGTTGAGAGCTATGAAGTCATCTACCAGATGAAGATACTCCTGGCAAGGCTCTAGATTTTCAAAATCAATGGTTTTCTTTGGTGAGAGCTTCTTACAATAGTCTATCAATTGGTAATGTATTAAGCACGAGGCAAGATTCCCATGGTCCCTCATATGGAACCTGAAGTTACCTTTAAATTGTCAGCTTTTGCTGGGGAAGCTTATGGGGACTGTAAATGATAATGTAACAAAAGATCATTTAGTGACTGATGCTCTCTATCCAAGCAAACTTTTGAACCTGTGGATCACCACTTTTAAGAATGCTAATGGACGATGTTCTTGTGTTTCCACATGGGTTGCTGTTGTAGGGGGTGTAACTAGTAGTAGAACCAAAAAACCATTTCTACATAAATCTTTGCCTGTTATTTTATGGCCAGTGTTTTTGTCTCAACCACCAATCAAATTGTGGAGATTCGCACTTGCTGCTGGTGTATACTGCAGTTGGAGTCTCCATAAGTGAATTCAACTTGCAAGTCCCATACCCAAGCAACATTATCAGCTAGCCAAATTCTTGCTTATTCTAAGCTATGTTGCTCTTCAAATTTTTGAGTTTACTCTAGTTTCTACGTAGAGCTTTTGTGTACTCTTGTAGTTCTGAGTAGCTATGCTACCCCATTTCTTTGCATGATGGCTTTGTGTACATATTTTCCTTGGTTTTAATGAAAGTTTCAATTATTTACCCAACAAAGTAACAAAGCTTTTAACAACAATACAGAAAAATATATACACAAGATAATAACCATTTATTATTATTTTTGAACATTGCTCTATTTTTTCTTTTCAATTTTATCCATGCCACACTTATACACCTCAAAAGGATTCTCTTTTTGTGTACAAGGCTTGGTATCTCTTGATATAAAAATAGAATTTTTATTGCTGAAAATTTTTATAAAAAAGAAAGAACTGGAAAGCTTCTAACATATTAGAAGAAGAAAAGCTTCAGACACGTTATTTAATTTTTTTAGATAAATCTTGCTATATTTATTAATGCTATTTGCATTACTTGGATCTTTAAATGTGTCACAAATCGAAAGTGCTGTTACATATAATATATATGTGCAGAAAAGCTTGCTTACATATGCAGAATTGCAGATGGTAGCTTCTCAACTGCTCCTATAATCCATACTGCAATTATTTTTCTGTTGTTGCCATGTGTTGTTTCTTAACCCAGATTGCGCTTACTTATATTTCAATGGCATTCATCCTCTAATACACATGAAGGTTCTGTCACTATCAATCATTCACGCATTTCATTTAATATATATTACTGTGATATAATCATTTTAGTTTTTGCTATTTTGTTTGCTTTTGCTTCCTATGGAGTTCAAATGGTATTGCCAGGATGAAAAGCTACAGCTATGAGTCTATTCACGTATATTGCATTGGAATGATTTTGTTTTTGATAACCTGTAATTTTTTGATATCACATATATTGGTGTTTGTTTCAGTTGATGATAAGAAGTGGTCGTACTCCTGAGGAAGCTTTGATGATCCTTGTTCCAGAGGCATACAAGAACCACCCAACCTTAATGATTAAATATCCTGAGGTACTTACTGTACAAGATGGATTTTGTTTTGGACAAGATCAGATTTTTTGGTTTCTGATTTAACAAAAAAAGTAGCAATACAATGAAAAGGGAAGACCTTCGAAATCAAACGGTCAAAACACACTCAAGGATGATACAAATACAAAAGCATGAAATTAATAGAACAATACAGAGAAGCAATTGGATAACATCACAAGCTAACACCATAGGTCCTAAAACGTTGTCTACCCTTTCTCTTCTTCTTGGCACAGTAGCTCTGGAAGTTGTTTTTCTAAGGCTAGGCCAGAGGATGGGCTGGAAACAATGTCAACAAGGAAGTTAACCAATATCATGTTGAGAGAGGATTTTGGCACTAAATAGTCTTTGGTACTTAGAGCCTTACTTTTAATCTAGAGACCATCACTTGCCATCCCAATGGCATTTAGAGCTTCTCTTGCTTCTTGTAGGGTCTTATATATCTAGTGGAGACTTTCATTTGAAGAAGGGGAGAGCTCGGCAACCTTGCTATCTAAAGGGCCTTTCAAAATTCCTATGTTCACTATCACTTCAGGGATAGGGGTCAACATTCAAAGTCCCCATAGGCCATAGGGGGTTGAAGGGTTATCTTCGTTTAAAGTACAAGTGATCATATCATAACTAAAGGTCTTATAGTGGGAGCAATTAGGGAGGTTCCACTGGTATTCACCTTCTATAGAAACCTTTCTACCATCAACACATTGAACCAAGGTTTGAGTCTAGATAATCACTATTAGCTTGCATTTTTCAACACATATGAAGGCAAAGTTCTATCTTTCCTATTGAGTTGTAATGGAGTCAACAATCTATGGTTCATTAAGTTTGAGTTTACTCACAACGTAACCAATTCCTAGCTAAAAGCTCCATGGGGATGTTTTAGAGCTTAACCTAAACTATTATGGGGGATTAGGAGCTTGACTTGCAAATGACATTCCCATATCCTACTATCAAAGAATAAAGTACCGACTATTGATAGTTGCCGCGAACAAAAGATGCATCTAAAATCTACTATTGTTCCTTTCTTCGCCCTAATTGCTTTAATGCCCTCTCTTGAAAGTTCTATAAAGGAAGTCTTAGTTACCTTGAGCTTTGGAGGTAAAAGAAAAGGAGAGAAATGAATATGGAGTGTGAAAGATTTGAGGACTTTCTTTTGTTTGCTTTGGAAGAAATAAGGTCGGATGAAAAGTGGTACTAAATTGTTGGATATCGATTTAACCTGTTGATGCTAGATTAATGGTGGCCTTTTATTTTATGATTTAATACTTCTCCTCACTTGTGGGTCTAGACATTGATTAAGATCCATCACATGGAAATATTGCCCTAATATTGCATTAAATTTAGATCAATTTGCTACTTCAATATAGACTTCATTTAAGAGGAGACTGGGGGTGGGCGGGTTGGGGTTGGTCATATGTCTGTTTTTAGAAATTAAAAGTTCAAGATGATTAATTTATTTATTTACTTCACTCCAAAATCCTTATACCTACCATATGCATATATCAAAGCAAGAAAAGAGACAATATCATCTTGTTTTCTCCATCCATACTTGTAATCTCAAAACTATTAGCCAACAATGTCTTAAGGTTATATGGTTAATAGTATTCTTTAGTGTTGATGTTCAGACCACTGAATTCTTTAAAGGAAATATCTTCTGGCCACGGCCATGTAGTTTTTATATACCTAGTACTTATGAAATGCTATGGCATATTACAAATATTATGCAGGAAGTTGCTTTTTCCCCTCCAAGATTATGTTCTTAAATTGTGATAGGCTTAATCTATAATTGAGAATGGATCCATTAGATATATTCATAATTTGCTATTATCCATTGTAATCCATTTTCATATCATAGATGTGATTTATAGGTGGTCTCATTTCACCTATGGGAGAAATGCATGTATAGTTGTACAAATTGAGATTTTTTTTTTTTTTGGGTAAATTTAGTATATTAATGTATAAAGGAGAGAATGCACATGAAAAAGAGAGCCTAAGTAATTGATCCAATACCAAAATGCAAAAAGGAAATTAGATAATTTGTTAGGTTGCTATAAGAGTGGTACATGGCCTCATATAGGAACTAGACCTAAAATATACAAAATTTTCCTAGCTAAGTAGGAGGGATCGGTGGGAAGATCACTAACCCTTCGATAATTTCTTTCTTTCCAAATGTAGTGGCAAACAATAGAAGGTATTTTTTTATATAGATTCGGGCATCTTGCAAAAGCCATCACGAAGTCCTTGAAGGAGGTAACTGCTAAAACATCAGCACCTTGAAAATTACATACCTTGGAAATGTCTAACCAAATTAGTTTAACAACTTCATATTTCAGAAATAGGTGCAAATGAGATTCCTCTCCATTATTACATAAGTAGCAGCAGTTTCTATCCATAATTCCCCAAATTAGCAATTTATCTAGGGTGTATAGCCTTTCCTGAATAACTAACCATAGGATGAAAGGATGTTGTGGAGTACATGTTTTGTTCCATACAACCTTCGCTCATGGCACTTTATCACTTCGTTGTCGTAGTGAGTTGTAAGTGTCTTGGATGGAAAAGGACTTCGACGGGTGTAGCTTTCAAATGAGTTGATCTAAAGCAAATGAACTTGGTTTGCAAGTTGGTGACAGAGAGTTGGCAATAGACTATCAAGTTTCACCTAAAGGCCACCTTTAACCATCATTATTAATGAGAGAACTTACACATGCGTTCTTATTCCACCCCATACTATAGATGGCTCTTTCTCCCAACCAAGATGCAAGAAGGCCTTTGGTGTGTCAATTATCATACTATAAGGATATTCTTTGCCCATCACCTATTTTCCATATGAGGAGGGTGAACTCGAGTTCTAGCCTGTAAGAGTTTGGACCATGTTCAAGACCTTTGAGCCGCTGTTTTGATCACCTATAAATTTTTATCATTGAGAAGCTCATTTTTTTACCCATCTTGGCCAAAGGGTGCCTTCTACATCCGAATAAAGATTTTATATGTGTTTAATTTGTGCAACTTTATCTCATAAGGAGAGCTCAAAAATAACTAAGCCTCCTTCATCCTTCGGACGGCAAACATCATCCCAAGCAACTTTTGCCTTAGCTTTAAGCTCATCAGACCCATTCCACAACACCTTTTGATTTTTGTAGAAAGATCTTTTAGGATGCTTTTGGGGAGAAGGAAGGTAGATGACCAAAAAACTTGTAAAGACAAGTGAATACTCTTAACCGGTTGAAGTTAGCCAGCGTATGAGAGAGCCTTGGACATCTAATGACCAATTCGGGTAACAAACCGATTGACAATGCTTCTATAGTTGGATTTGGATAGTCTAGATGAAATGAGAGGTACTCTTAGATGCTTTACAGGTAAAGATCCTTACAGAAAGCCCAAACAAGACGCTATGTGATCCTTTTCTTCTTTCCTAACTTTGCTGAAGAAGACAAGACTTTTGTTGGGACTACATCTCAAGCTTGAAAGATTAAAGAAAAAATCTAAACACTCTTTGATCAACATAATAGAAGCTTGGATATCTTTTGAGAAGATTATCAGATCATCCGCAAAATACAGATGAGTGAGTTTATCTTTCTTATATGTCTAGTGGAAATTAAAATTAGGATTAGAATTCAACTCCCTAAGAAGGCAAGATAAGACTTCCATAATTAGGACGAAGAGGTATGGGGAGATGGGGTTACCTTGCCTTAAGCCATGTGTATTTGGAAAGAAACCAACTAGCTCACTATTAATGCAAATAGAGAATCTAAGAGTAGAGACGCACTCCATGATCTAAGAGATGAATAAAGGAGGAAAACCTATTGCAAACAAAGTTTGTTTAAGGAATGATCGATTTACATGATCGTATGTCTTTGTGATATCAACTTGAATAGCACATCTAGCTCCATGACCTTCCTTATGGTAACAATTCATAAGTTCTTGTACAACCAAAATGTTTTCTCCAATTTGCTTACCCTTGATAAAAGCACATTATTCTCTACCTACTAAGTTGGAAACAACAGATTTGAGGCGGTTTGTAAGAATTTTAGAGATGCATTTATGTAAGGTATTGCAACAAGCTATTGGTCGAAAGTCCTCAAAGGAATCTGTAGTCCCAACCTCTGGGACAAGAGATAAGTAAGTAGAATTGAGAGATTTCAACAACTTACCTATATCGAAGAAATCTTTGATAGCTAAAGTCACATCTCTTCAAAGCTTCTTTTTTTTTTCTTTTCAAAATTTTCCTCAATTTGGTTTGCCACCTTAACCATAGCATTCAATGTAGAGTCAAAGTTTGAGCTGGACAAGAAACCAGAAAAGGAGGTTTGGTTAGATACTTTCTTTTCGTTGGACTTAGGATCAGAAGCTAAAGGAGGAAATTCCTCTTGACATCTAGAAACGAGGTCAGTTCTTTTGACTAGAAGTGCTTTACTACCTCGATATACGCATTAGAGGTAGGGATATCCGAAGCAGCACCCAAAGACACTTCAATACCACCATTGGGAGAATCAATGGATGAACTTTGACCTTTCTTTGGCTCCACCCTAGCTCCTTCCATAACTTTTTTAGAAGAAGAACTCATTTTCTTCTTCTTACCTTAACTTGGGGACAGAACCAAAGGAGTTGCTATGACCTTAGCTAGACGAGCTTCAAAAGACACTTTCTTACTTCTTCTCACAAATGTGCGCGTAGGAGCACCATGTAAGATAGAAATGATGAATCAAACTTTAAAAAATGTAAAGAGCGAACAGAAAAGACGACTAAATGAAAGAACAAAGGAGGGAAGAAGAGAAAGGAGAATGACAGAGAATGTGGGGAAAGGGAACTTTAGAGAGAAGGGAGAGGAATCTCTCTCTCTAGACATTCTCCTAAGATCTCCAGATTCAGCCGGATTGTAAAAATTTGGACAATTTCTCATTTTGTGCATATCATCCTTGTGTAAGGGCTATGCTAATCTACTTTGTATTGTTCCAATTTTATGGGATGTCTCCTAAGAGACAAATTCCTTCATGGACTCTGGCCACCCATATTCTAAGGTTAGACAAAATAGAAGCATACCATTTATTCTAAGTTTAAACTGTTAGATAAATTAATTGTGATGTAAATTTAATATGGTATTAGAGAGGAGGTCCAAGTTTGGCTCATGTGCCATCATTTCCGTTTGTTAATTGTTCAAATGATGGATTTCATCACTGTCACAAGTGAGAGAGTTTTACAAGATAATATTGCACCACACAAATATTGGATGGATTAAACTTTTTGATAAATTAGTTGGATCTAATCTCCACATGCCTTGACCTGCAGCACTCTAGAAATAGTTTACTTAGTCTGATATCTGATAAAAGGACTACCATTCCTTTTGCTGTTTGCCATAGGTGGTTGATTTCTATGACTATTACAAGGGCCAGATGGAGGCTTGGGATGGTCCAGCATTGCTTTTGTTCAGGTCACCCCTATTCAGAAAGGCTGCTTACAGTGTTTATGTAGGAAATATTGATTAACTCTGATCTTTTTCTGCTTCATTTCTATGTACCATGCAGAGCCATGGCTGATGTCTTATATAGCACTAGATCCCATCTTTCCCTTCAAATACCTTATGAATCAGTGTTTCTCTTGTTTGTACATGTGTGAGTACGCTACAGAAAGAGTAGTCATGGATGTACTTATCCATGATGAAAGAAAATCTTCTAGCTTACCTTGTCATATGTGATTATGTTAGTCTTGGTGGACTAGCTGGAAACACATTGCTATATGAGTTGTGGACAACATTTAATTTACCTCTTAACTTGCTTGCTATTCAGTTGTTAAGCCATGTGCACTGACATAAAACCATGGTAGGAGCTCCTGGAGATATTGTTCTATATTAAAGTGTCCAGTTTTTTATGTATGATGACTTCTAATAGCTAGGTCTCTCTCCCCAATTGTTTCTTTTATGGAAATGATATTCTCAATTGCATTTCCTGTTTCAGAAACTAAATTTGCCCCATTTTCTCAACTTCGCTTGTATCCATTCCATGTTTATGGGTTTTCCTCCAACTTGTTGCTTAATAGTTCTCATGTCACAGTGATGGTAAAACGGTTGGGGCCTGTCTTGATCGGAATGGACTTCGGCCTGCAAGGTACTGGCGCACAAAGGACAATTTTGTATATGTCGCATCTGAGGTATGTTTTCAAAGACTCATCTGCCTTCTCGCAAAATATGTTAGGTAAGACTTTCAAATGGTTCAGGCATCAGGATGTGCTTGGGGATTCCCCACAATCTGCTTTGTTTCCCATTCATAGGCAAAATTAAGCGGTGAATAAATTGCTGCTTATTTGGCTTTGAAATGATGTTTTCTTTTTCTTCATTCTCTTTTTACTAGATAATTATGTCTTTCATGTGCCAAGTATGTCAGTATGGAAGATGTAAGAAATCTTTCTTCTATGATTTCAACTTTAGAGATATTAAGCTTTCTCATTTTATTTCCCCATTAAATTACATTGTTAATGGGATGAATCTGCTTAAATTATTTTCCTTTCAATTTTTCATTCTAGAGCTAAACCATCTGAAGTTGCTTCAATCTCCATGGTTCTTAAAAGTTTCCTGTCATATACAAGCCTACTGTCCCTATGAAGGTTCAATATGCACTTAGAAATTTTGTTAATATATGGAATAGCTGGTTGATGGAAGTATGACATAACTGTGGTTGGAACAGTTGCTTTAAAGACTAAGTTATACAGCTTAAACAATATTGAAACTTAGGTATTGGTTTCACCCAGGAAAAAAAAAAAGAATAAATAAAAAATTTCATCAAAAAAACTTAGGGATTGCCAGCAACTTCAGTGTTTTTAATGTCTTCAAAAATGGGGGAAAAAACTGTTGCTTTTATATATATACATACATATATTTAATATCGCTGGTCCGGATACACTTTTTGAAGATGCCCAAATGACATTTCTCTTTCATATTCTAAAAGTCAAGAAAATGTTCTTATGGGGCTGAATTTAATCATTTATGCACAAAATTGAGATTTATGTTAACATAACTGCTGGCTTTTTCTTTTTTTTTTTAATTGAACAATTCCAAGGCTCTTCCAGCTATTTTGTTCTTTTGCCTTTTCTCTCTTGCAAGGACTACTTTTAATAGTCTTTAACATGGGTATGGTCCACATGGGGCATTCTTGTATATGTCATGAGTTTCTATATTCCCTCAAAAATGAGTATTTGAAATTACATTTATATCTATTGGTCAATATTCTGCTAGAATTATGAATGGACTTGGTGCACTACTTGCTCTTTTATTTTATGAACAGCTGTTAATGCTTGGCCTTATAGGGCTTGCAACAAGTCATATGCATGTAGGGCAGATTTTGTTGTGGCACTTCGAAGAATTATTGACAATCATGACAGCTTAGCTACTGATGATATTTCTAAAAGAAAAAGGGTTACCGGTTTAATACAATAATTTGAAAACTATTGTTAAAAGAAAGTTGCATTAATGCTTGGACTCTGCAAACTACTTAGTATCTTTGGGGTAAATCTTGATTGACCCTAAAATGAGGTATTGTGGCTATGATGCAATTTATGTAGGTTGGTGTTCTGCCTGTGGATGAGTCAAGAGTAACTATGAAGGGCCGTCTTGGACCGGGGATGATGATTGCCGTTGATTTAACCACTGGTCAGGTTTGTTGGGCTTGCTTTCTAACTTCTTCTTTTTGGAAGTGTTATCTTCACTAAGCTTGACAGGCACAAATTATGAGCTTACCAAATACATCAAGCAAATTCTTGCACCTACCATCATATTGTTAAGGCAAAGCAACGACTTCTAGAAGTTCCTGGTTTTTCAGTAACTCATGCCAAATCAATACCTATATTGTTCGCAATATTAATGCAATTATGATATCTTGTTTATTTCATTTTTATTTCTCTTTTTTCCCTCTAAATTAATTGGTAGTTCACTTCACTGAATATGATAGGTTTGTACTGAAATTCCTGTTTCCTAGGAATGAAATAAGACTGTAATTAGCTATTATATTGTTTAGTTGGACTAAAAAGGTTCCAAGGAATGGGCTAGTAATAGAACAGAAATGACTATATTGCCCATATTGTTTTAAACCCTAACCACTACTATTTTTCTGATACCCATGCCTTTGACACTGTCATGTCGGATCTTAAAATATAAGGTTTTGGGATTAAAAGATTGAGCTTGAAGATGATTGGCTGAAGGTCCTAGAACCGACTTGTTTCCCTTAGAGGCATTATTCATTTGTTCTTTTTTTGGCCTTTGATTTGAGTGTTTCTTTGTTGCTAATTGAAATTGTATGTTTAATTATTAGGGTTTGGTCGATGAGAAAAAAAATTATTGGGGATTTAAGGATTTGTGATTTTAGAGAGAAGAAAAATTAAGAAAGTAACCATCGAAGAAGAAGAGGAGGATCGAAGAAGAGGGAGGGTAGTTTGGGAATATGCCACTAAATCTGATTCTAACAGCCATTCATAGGGTTCATGACATGAATAGCTATTTATTATTTAGCGGCATTTTTTGCCTTACTGAATAGCTGTACATGTCAAGTAAACAATGTTGTACACAAATTTATGGAATAGAGAGGGAATAACAATTTCATTTCCTCTCTATTTAGTGAAGTGAATGAGCTAAAACTGTTTGCAAGATAAAAAGTGAATTTATAAATTGGATCAAAATAGTATTCCTGAAAAATAAAATAGCATTTGCATTGTTTATGACTTATGGTTCATTTGGTAGATCATTTCTTGCTGCAAGGAAGATCATGTCCCTCATCTCATTGGATGCTAGATCTTTACATGTTGAATTTCATAATATATCTGGTTGTCTAATATGCTTGATGTGAAACATGTCATTCCAAGTGCTGTATGTTGTACAGACTCTGTAAAGCCCTGACTAATAAATTGCTATGTTCTTAGCCAAAAATTTCTCAATTGCAGGTGTATGAGAATACAGAGGTCAAGAAGCGAGTGGCTTTGTCAAATCCGTATGGGAAATGGATCAAAGAGAACATGCGAACTTTAAAGCCTGTGAACTTCCTTTCCTCCACAGAAATGGACAATGAGTCAATCTTAAGACACCAGCAGTAAGTGCCTTTTAGAAATTCAACTTTGAGAAATGAGTTCTCAATGCATTGCCCTGGAGGTCTTCAGGTAACAATGGCTTAAAACCTATTAGTGAATGTCCTAACAATTATCTTCATTAAATGATGTGTGTGAAAGTGTCATTCCAACCCTCTCCAGTTAATTCTCTGGAAACTACTTGTGTTATTCAAACTCGGAAAGAAATTTTCTTGTCTTTAGTCTCTGTAAATCTCAATGTTACAGGGGAAAGATTTGGAGTTCACTAAGGAATTTGTTGTTGTACTATACAAATTGCAAAAAAAAAAAAAAAAGAAAAAAAGAAAACAAAAAAAAAGAAGGGTAACCTATTGAACATCATTTCAAGGCTTATTTTTGGTTAATTTGGTAATGCAACTTGCTATAGAAGCAGGGCATTTAGGACTGAAGGTGTGTAATTGAAGAACCAATGGTTTTTTCTGTTTTGATTTTAAGAAAGAGTTTTGGTAAATGAAGAATGTCTAGGCTTAAGAGGTACTAGTTGGAATTGATAAATTGTGCTTCTTGGAGAAGGAGATGGAAGATGTAATGCCTGCTAAGTTTAACAGGGTTTACCTACCTTTATCTCCTCTAAATGTGTGACAATTGAACTTCTAGGTTCCCCTGGGGTAAATGTTGTTACCCTTTAGGGCTGAGCTCTCATCATTTTTCTTCATTATAGATATTAATATTCAGTACTTCAGTAGCATGTCATCCCAGCGTAAGATGCTTACATTTTCACTGTGTTCTGAGATTGCTACAAAAAAATCTGTAGAGAAAAGTTTGTGCATATTTATTATAACAACTATGAGGAAAAAATTAATGAGTGCCTCCTCTGCACTTCTCAACAGGCTAGAGAAAAACTGCAACTTTTCATGTACTTTCTTTTCTGGGCCCCAGACAAGTGCTGTGGAATGCCTGTTAATAAGACCATACTTATAATAAGAATATTAATATTAGTTTTTGATTTTCTAGTACCAGATCTTTTAAGGCAGTTCATTTTTGTAGAACCAGATTTATACAGGAAGCAAAGAAACGCTCCTGTCATGTATTCTTGATCTCTTAATCTTCAGTTGCTTATAGGATTTAGTAAGGCTTCATTCATGGATCATACCAACTGGTCAGCTTAAAATCATTTCAAAAGAAATAAGGGCTAGAACCTCTCCTTTCACCTTATCATGTTTGCTATTGAGGGCCGAAGAGATGGAAGAATGAATTAATAACATGATGAGAATACATATTGCATTTGAATGGAACTTGAAGAATGGAGCTCTACATGCGATTATTTGTTGGTGGAATGACAGAAATCCATTAATACACCTTTCTATTTTCAATTGAAGATTTGTATAATCAATTTTTTTGGCATTTATCTGAATACAGTGATACTGAAGTTAGCACACGCTGTTGTAGCAGCAATAATATTCAGTCAAAGATTTGAATTCCTTGTAAATTCCATGTTTTCCCTCTTTCCACATTTCATGTTTATTATTTGCAATTGACTTTCTTGGACAAAACTAATGGTTGAAGAGGCTAGGAGATTATATGGAAATTTCAGCTAATGGGCTTATGTCCATTTTGTAAGGTTGAATTTGAATGCAGAAAGTAAGGGTTTGAATCCATGTTGTTGTATTATGGCGTGATGCCAACTTATGATTTTCACCTGCCATTGATGCTTAGCCTATGGAGTGGCTTGACATATCTCTGGCAGCATATTTACTTGGGGAGAGTGACGATTCCGTTCCCCCCTTATTTCTTATAACATCCTTGTTACATCGTTCACTTGCTTTTTTTCACTATATAATTTGAATTCCATGGAATGGCAATTACCTCTACTCTCTACATTAGGATTCGTAAGAAGAGCCAAGGAATCCTGATTCCTTTCCCAATACACCTCTTTTGTTTCGACTTTACCCTCATTTAAATTGACAAATGGCAACTTTAACCCTTCATCTATCATAACCAAACTCTTCTTCTTCATCTATCCTCTCTCTCTCTCTCTCTCTCTCTCAATACACCACTAGCTAAAATGCACTGTTACTGGGTTGTGGCTTGATCCGATCCCAAGAGGCCCCATAATCACCTCGTACATGATTCCCCAACACCACCTTGAAGTAGTTAAGAATTGACGCATATACGTAAAGATGACGTTGATGGTGATAGCGAGACTGACGAGGGCTTTAAAGGAAGGATTTCAAAAGTGAGATCGGAAAAGGAAGGAGCTCGAATTTCTTCAAGAAAGCTCCAAATTCTTCTTCGATTAGCATTGTCGTTGATGTATGGTTTTGTTTCTTCTTCAGCAACAATCCCTTTAATCAACTGGTGGTTTCTAATTTCTTCTTCTTTTAGAGCCATCTCGATTTATTTTTTTCCCAAATATCATCTTCTTTAATTTTTGATCTGCTTTGTAGCACCCCTGTATACTTGATGATATAACCATAATGTAATTTTATGGGCTAGGGTTTCCAATTGGTCGTAGTGGAAGAGACTGATGAAAATGATAGGGTTAGTTTGGTCCTTTCAATTAGCTACTACAACTTTATTCATCTTGGTATTCTCTAAACTAAACAAAATAATACCAGTTCAAATGTACCAACTAAACAACATAATAAACATTCATAGCCTTTTACATGTTTATTCCATTCCCTAATAATCTCTATTCCATTGCTCTTTTTTTTCATTTGGCAAAGTGAACGAGCTGTCAAAGAAAAGGGGTCTATAAGAAAATTCATTGTGCTTTGTGATGCAGTGTGTCTTATCAAATGAAGATCTCTTTGGAGCCTCTTAATGAATAATAATCAAATTAGATGCCTGTGGACTCGCACTGTGGAATTTCTCTTTCAAACAATAAAAAAAAAAGGTTGCTTGGTTTGTAAGAAAATTTGTCATGCTTCATGATGCAGTGCCTCTTACCTAAAGAAGGTCTCTTTGAGTCTCTTAGTGAATAATGGTTGAAACAGATACAAATTATTTAGTTTCTCTATCCATGAGTTGAGTTGATTTGTTAGAACTTTTTCACATGTAAAAGGTCTGGATATCGATATCTGTATGACCATGCTTGTATGGTCATTAGCATACGTTTCTGTCATTTGGCATGTAGTTGAAGCTTCTGATAAAGCCAGTTGTTTGCTTGGAACATATTTTCTGATGTGAACTTCATCTTCAGCTTATTGAATCTTTTGACTGCCAGGGCATTTGGCTACTCTAGTGAGGACGTTCAGATGGTTATTGAGGCAATGGCTGCTCAGGGCAAGGAGCCTACATTTTGCATGGGGGATGACGCTCCATTGGCTGTGTTGTCTCAGAAGCCACACATGCTCTATGATTACTTTAAGCAACGATTTGCACAGGTTCAGAACACTTGTCATAGCAATAATGAAGATCAAAGCCATTATCATATAACAATAATAAAAGATCTAAAAGTTAAGATTGGTTTATTTGTAATTGTTTGACAATGCGGATGCAAAACCTTTGCTTCATTTTGCAAAATAGAGTATCAAGTTTATTTTCTTGATAACATAGAATATCAGTGTATATCTACTTTAACTAGTTCCATAACTGACAAAATGAGATGAGTGAGAGTGTTTCCGATGAGCTCTATTTGCTGCAAAAGCTTCTTAAGATAACCAATACCTGAATCCTTTCTAGTTTTTAATCGTAGAAAGAAAAACCATTTTGGCTAAAATTCATCCTCAAGATCTAATAGCATGCTCTCTTTATTTGTTAAAGAAGTTTGCAGACTGCAACATGTGATTTCACATAATTCACTGTCCTGTAGTTGATTAATTTTATTCAATGGCTGTGAATTTTCAGGTCACAAATCCAGCTATTGATCCTCTTAGAGAAGGATTAGTTATGTCTCTTGAAGTGAATATTGGGAAGCGAGGAAACATACTGGAGGTTGGACCAGAAAATGCTTCACAGGTTTGTTAGCAATTTCCTTTCATTTTGATTAAGCTTTTGAGTTTATTGCAATTCATTGATAACAACTCTGTCCTCCATGATTTCTTTAGTACCTAGTTGTTTCATTATGTTGGAACAGGTTAGTTTATCTAGCCCTGTGCTAAATGAAGGAGAGCTAGAGGAGCTGCTGAAGGACCCGATTTTAAAACCCCGAATTCTACCTACATTTTTTGACATACGTAGAGGCGTGGAGGGTTCTCTAGAGAGAACATTGAACAAACTTTGTGAAGCTGCTGATGAAGCTGTTCGCAATGGTTCACAGCTTCTTGTTCTGTCTGATCGTGCTGATGAGCTTGTGAGCACTTTATAAATCTCTTGTCTGTGCTGGCCCTACTATTTTCTGAAGAATATCTAATTTTTGGTTTTAAAAGAAAATCATACAACAATCCTCTTTCCATTTAGTTTAATGCTATTCTGCCTTATAATATTGCCTCATTCTGATTCATGGTTAATCCATGGACTCTGAAATTTTTGAATTGGATGAACAACAGAATTCCTCAGTTGGCAAACTACTAAGTGCTTATGTACACCATCATTTTGTGTGTTGACAGCTTTAGAGTTTCTGAAATACAAATTGTCTATGCATGGAACTCTCCTGGATGAGTTTTCTTTACCTCTAATTACCCAAATTTTAGAAATGCTGTATCCTTTTGGGATCCATGTTTCTACATCAAGAAGTTACTGTTGTTTGGTTGCTTCAACATCACTTCTTCCCTTCTAGAAACACTTGCACTTTGTCTTTAGCCATAGGGATGTACCATCTTTTCCTTCATAGTTGTGATTCCTGTTATTTCTCTTCCTGCAGTTTATGGTTCAAGCATTGAATGCCATTGATGTTTTCTTTGTCAATCTAATTTATCTAAGATCAGCAAATCAAATTTGCGTTTCTCTGCCCTTTTCTCAGGAAGCAACTCGTCCTGCTATTCCAATTTTACTTGCTGTCGGAGCTGTGCATCAGCATCTTATTGAGAATGGCTTAAGAATGTCTGCTTCCATTGTCGCAGATACAGCTCAATGTTTCAGCACACATCAGTTTGCCTGCCTTATTGGATATGGAGCAAGGTCATTTTTTCAAAACATCTAATTCTGGACTCATTTAATTTTCTGTAGACCAAATAAACCAAAGTTGATTTACTACTAAACTCTTTCATTGAAATTTGAGTGACACTTTTATGCCAAACTCCTTCTCAGTGCTGTTTGTCCCTACTTGGCATTGGAAACTGGCCGGCAGTGGCGATTGAGTACTAAAACTGTGAATTTGATGCGAAATGGGAAGATGCCTACTGTGACTATTGAACAGGCACAGAAGAACTTCTGTAAGGTCAGTGGTCATTTCATCAGCATATGCAAAGATGCACAATTTTTGATGACATTTTGATCTATTGTCTTCAATGTTCACTGAGAGTGTCCGTTCTTAATGGCAAGCAAGCTCTTGGAGGGTGTATTGTTTGAACATGTAGATGCTGGTTCTTCATAGGTTTTTTTGGGTAAGGTCAGTAATGCATTAATAACAAAAAACCAGCAATGATGTACAAGAAGAAGCCAAATTCGTTATTCACATTTTACAAAAAAACAAAAGAATGTGGATGATAAACTTAGATAGTACTAAAAGCTCATAACTATACATCCAAATAGGACAAGATAATCCTAAATAAGATATCTGCTGAAGTAGGAGCACCTGTAATGGTTAATGACAATATTTTGGGAGCTCTTTTGATCTTTGATTTTGCTTACTGATATTTTTGTCATGAGTACCTGGTTTTGGGTTTTTTGGGGGGGTGGGGTGGGATGGATGTCCAATTCTCGAGGCATTGGTGTCTCGTGAATTTAAAAACAAAATTTTCATTGTATGATGGCCCTGCAGTGGTTTATTATTTAGTCACAATGTGTGTTGTAGATAATAAGCATGAGTACAGGCTAGAATCTCCTGAAAAACTTCCTGTCTCTTCAGCTTGCCAAATTGAATGCCTGATGGCTATGTTAAACTAAGTATATGTCATGCATATAGACCTTTCATGAATGAAATGCCTCAAAGACAAATTGTGCTTGTGTGATTTGTGAAGCAAGGATGCTCATACTTATACTCCCATCTTAGTCTGTGTTCAAGTAATCCAAGAACTTGTTCATGGTGGAGTTTTCTGCAAATTGTAACTTGATGTTTTATAACCTCTTATGATAGTGGTTACAAATTTTATTAGCTCAATGGACATGTTGATCTAATGCTTGAGTTTACAGGCTGTGAAGTCAGGTCTACTCAAAATTCTTTCCAAAATGGGAATCTCATTGCTTTCAAGGTATATTTACTGATAACGAGCTTCCGCCATCCCCAGAGTCAATTTCTCATGCATTTCCATAGATGGTTTTGGAACTATGTGCTTTGAACTTTTAATTCTAGATGCTGATTTCAGTTCTCTCCACCTCCTTTTTTTTCCTCTCCATTCAGCTATTGTGGTGCCCAGATATTCGAAATCTATGGATTAGGGAAAGATGTCGTTGATATTGGATTCTGTGGAAGCAAATCAGGCATTGGTGGACTGACTCTTGATGAGGTGAAAATGACAACAATGAATCTTTTACTTAAGCAATATTATTTAAGTTTTTCAGGAAGTAATGGTTGATCTTAGCAAAAGGTTTTGCAACCCTCTCCCCACAAGATTAAGGTGGAATTGAATAGGAATTAAGTTTAATTCGAAGCACGATTAGCTGCTGGCTGCCATATGATTCTGATGTGAGGAGCTGTGTGATGTAAGACAATTTATTAGATTTTGAAATGCATCTTGCCCTTCACTGTTTGATGGACATGATAAAATTGCTAGATGGAGCATTAAATAGGTGTTATATAAAGTTGTATGATCTACAGTATACTGGAATTCAAGCAGGAGAAAGCATTCAATTTATTTTCAAAATTCAAACATATGTAGTGTTTGAAATTACACTGCTTCCTTTTTGCTGACTTCTTTGATGAAATCTTATTACTGACAGTTAGCGAGGGAGACATTGTCCTTCTGGGTCAAAGCATTCTCTGAGGATACTGCAAAAAGACTGGAAAACTTTGGATTTATACAATTTAGGCCTGGAGGTATCAATTTGTTCTGGGATACGATGGTACTTTGTATTACTCAATGTTGACTGAAGTGCATAACTTTTGAATTTTGGTCCCTGGTCCTTTCACTAGGATATCAGCATTGTTATTTTTCTACCAGCTGAATCAGTACCCTTACTATGAAGTATTATTTTATTTTTTATTTTTTCCATTAGCACAGAGCTGACCTTAGTGGAATCATTCTTAACTCTGGAGTACTAAATTATCCTCCTGTTTGACCAATAAAGGGGAATATCATGGAAACAACCCTGAAATGTCAAAGTTGCTGCATAAAGCTGTTCGGAAAAAGAGCATGAGTGCATATTCGGTTTATCAGCAGCATTTGGCTAATCGCCCAGTTAATGTAAGATGATACCCTTTTGCCTATTATTGCCAGGACTAGACTTTACAATAAGATACAATAACATTTGGTTCATATGTTTAGCAGTGCATGCTAATTATCTTTTTTGTTATTCTAGGTACTTCGTGATCTTCTAGAGTTTAAAAGTGAACGGGCTCCTATTCCTGTGGGAAAGGTTGAACCTGCAGCTTCCATTGTCCAACGGTTTTGTACTGGTGGAATGTCTCTTGGGGCAATCTCAAGAGAAACTCATGAAGCCATTGCCATTGCCATGAATAGAATAGGTGGAAAATCTAATTCAGGAGAAGGGGGTGAGGTAATCTACAATTCAGAGAAATGTCATTCTTGATATTTATTATTCCCATTCATCTTCCTGGCCCTTATTTAAATTTCAGTTTCATTTCTTTTACTATTGTTGACTGTTGATGTATATGCAGGATCCTATTCGCTGGAATCCATTAACTGATGTAGTTGATGGGTATTCTCCAACATTGCCTCATCTAAAGGGTCTTCAGAATGGCGATACTGCAACTAGTGCCATCAAGCAGGTTAGGACACCCTTTTTCTTCAACTATTTAAAGACTACTAGTTCATGTAAGTGCAATAAGTCCTCTTTTGACCTTTCAGGTTGCATCTGGTCGGTTTGGTGTAACTCCAACATTCTTGGTGAATGCTGATCAATTAGAGATCAAAATTGCACAAGGTGCAAAGCCTGGTGAGGGTGGCCAATTGCCTGGAAAGAAAGTTAGTGCTTACATTGCGAGGCTCCGAAATTCTAAACCTGGTGTTCCTCTAATATCTCCACCTCCACACCATGACATCTATTCTATAGAGGACCTTGCACAGTTGATCTATGACCTCCATCAGGTAATTGTTAGCTGCTTCATAGAGCATCTGATGCTGATGGTTTTATTACTGCATAACACATGTTATACACAATGGATAGGTCAATCCAAAGGCAAAGGTGTCAGTAAAGCTTGTTGCTGAGGCAGGGATTGGCACTGTTGCTTCTGGTGTTGCCAAGGGCAATGCTGATATTATACAGGTTCATGCTCATTATCACCTATCCAAAGATTAAAAATAACTGGCCGGAAGAAAAGGAATGAATATGAGACCATGCACAGTATCTACAGTCATAAAACTTTTAAATCAGTTAATTTTGAGTCAAACTAACATGGTACTGAAGTTATATATCCTGAATTCAAAGCCTTGTGCTACCAAGCAGCTCTCATTTAATTGTTTCCCTTGGTTCATGTCCTCCCCCTCCCTTGTGTGGAAGTTCAAAGAACAAACTGCAGTAGTATCTACAGGCCTACCGTCGATCTAAATTTAATATGATGGCTTACCTTTTTGCAAACTTTCTAATATTTCTGTTTATGAATGACTGTCCTGTACCTTGGACATGAAAAATGTTTGAAACTATATCTCCTAGCTTATATCTCCTAGATATTCTTGATATTGTTGGAATCCTTTTCGAAGGTAAGATAGGGATCATACCTTTCGGTTCTTTGCTATCTTTTATTAGTTAGATGTTTATTTTAGGTAAGATCTTAGATCTTGTTGATTTTGTAGGATTGCATGAAATAAGCACTTATCCCTGTTTGTACTTTCATATGTATATTTCTGATATGAATGAATAAAAGTCCCTTGAGTCAGTATTTGCTGATGGTATTAGAACTGGGTTTGCCTTCTTTTCATCACAATGAGTGACGGACCCATCAAGATGTCACTGTTCCATGAGGAATGACCAAACTAGCCTTTGATTCCCTTTTACTTCTTTGCTGATTTTTTGGGATTAAGGAAATAAGCTTTAGTCCACCTTTGTACATTTTCTTGTATGTATATTTCTGATGTGAATGAACAAAAGTCAGTTGAGCCATTGCTCATGGTATTAGAGCTATGCTTGCCTTCTTTTCATCACAATGAGTTGTGAACCCAGCAAGATGCAATTAAATGCACCATGAGAAGGGACAGAACTAGTGTTTGGTTCACTCAATTACCCTAGAAGCCAATCTTATGGTGTCATCCATCAGAATCTTAGTGACCATCAGGTTATCCAACACAATTCATAGGGCCAACTCTAGAGTGTTTCTAATTAGTTAATCTAGTAATCTAAGGGTTAAGCTTGTGCACTTAACTGTGCTATGGTGGCTCCTGCTCATATGGCTGTGAATGATGATATATGAGAGGCAGAAAACTCGATAGTTATGGTGAGTTTGGTCAATTGCATTGAGCAAAGGATCAGAAGGACTTATCTATTCCAATAAAACCGCTAAAGGCATTTGGGATGCAGTTTAAGTCATATACCTTAACCTAGAGAACACATCCTAATGCTTTGAGTTTAGTTTGAAAATTTAAGTGACTATAATGGCAGACAATCTATCAAGAAATATTACGATTTATTGATGGGGTTATGGCAAGAGATGGACTTGTTCTATGGTGTAAAGTGGAAATATTTGAGGATGGAGCGAATTATGGTGAGATGTTAGATAAATGTATAGTCTTTAATTTCTTACATGGACTAAATCCTGAACTTGATGAAGTGAAGGAAGATTGATAGGAAAGAAACCCTTCCTATTGCTTGAGATGCCTTTGCTGAAGTAGGGAGGGAGAAGTAGGAAAAAGGCGACGACGAACACCGTGAGTGTCGATCTCCCTGTCGAAAATTCAGTGCTAGCAACTAAGGCAAGACAACAGTGGACAAAGAGAGTGTGGTGTAAGGATTGCCAAAAACCATACCATAGAATAGACAACTGATGGAGCCTCCATAGGAAGCCTGTAATTTGGAAGCCAAAGAAGCAAAGAACTCTGACACCTATGTTAGTTCAGGTTGGTGAAACAGGGTAAGGAAAGATGCAAAATCTGACGTTTTACCTTGAAGAATTGGAGATTTTCCATTAGCTCGTTAGCGAGATGAAACTCTTGTCAGATGGAGGATAGAATAAACAACTACAAGCCCAATTTGCTGCAGCAGCACTAAAGGTATTTGTACCTGTTCTCTCTTAGCAATGACGAAAAATGAGTGAATTATGAGAAATGTGATAAGGAGACCAAGGTACAGGTAGCGATTGAAATATATCTCTTGCTATTGGAAAGGGAAAGTGTGTTTGTTAGCTTTGGTATTAAAATCCACATTGCATGTACCTCATTTGCAATTCAATCCGTTTTCTGTGTGGTAGTTAGTGATATGAATTTAGAGTAACCTGTCTACCCCATTCTTGTGAATTTTATTATCTTTATTTGGGGAAGATGATTGGTGGTGCTAGGGATTGAAATGGTCTACACTATCTCATAAGATCACATAGCTTTTCTTGGTCAGAGTCTCAATCCAAATCTTCATTGTCTGTGGTATCAGAGTCAAATGCATTTTGTCATAAGAGATTGGGTTAACCTGGTTTTTCTTGCTTGAAAACTTTGTATCTCAAGTTATTCATGAATAAAGAAAGTGATTTGTTTCAATTGATGCTGATGGGTGACCCCTTGATTATTCAGAGTATGTTGTAAATCTCACAGAAAGTTATGCTTTGCCATTATTTGTTCTTAGGATTTGCACTGAAGCCTGGAAATGATTTTTGACAAGCTTGAGAAAATTTATGAAAATTTTACAAGCCTCTGAACTTTCTATCATAATATACACCCATAAACTCATGTATAATCACGGATGAATGTAATAAAGCATATAGTCCCTAATTGATACTGCATATTTGATTATCGTTGCCCTGTTAAACTCTAAATTTGCATACTTCAAGTCTCATGTTAGATTCCTTCCATCATGTTCACCTTTTTAACTCTCATATTGGAGTTCTTTGTATGTGTAGCATAAGTATGGTTTGCAGATTGTAACAAATAGGATGAATTAGTGCTGGAATGTGTTCTTGTTGGGTATTCACTGAGTGAGAAAGGATATTAGTGCTATTACCCCTCAAGTGGGACATTTTGTGTCCTTCTATGAAACTTCTTTCGTCTCCTAGATAGTTGTCCGGAGATGGACCTATAGTGAATAGTGAAATTCCTCTATTCCGCTCCCTATTTATAATGATCTATATGTATCTTCTCAAACTCCTAATTGTGTCTAACCGTGTTATTCCATCACTCCAGTTTTCATCAGCATTCTAGTCCTTGAAGTATTCACCAATAGAAACAAAATTTGAGCATTGCGATTGTCAATTTAGAGAGTGATCTTGAAAATCATGAGAAGGGTAGCTGCTGATAATGGTGATAGGGGTGAAATTGATTGTTTGAAATGATGGCAAAAGAGGAGATATCATTTGCTTATTGCCTTTTTAAAAGAAAGAAGAGTGCTAAATATTCAATTTCAAATTATTTAACATGTATGGACCTATTTCCACATTTTATGGCTTTCACAACTCTGGGTTATTGAGATATAAGGAATGTTCAATAAGCTATTAAAAATTTGGAATGGTGAAGTGCTTTAATGGAAGAGACAGAAGCTTTATGTGAGGATGATACTTTGGGATGCGGTGGAATTTCCAGGAGAGAAGAGAGTGGTGAGGAGTTGTTGGGTATGTAGTGTGAAGTGCAGTGGTGATGAAAGTGTCCAAAGACTTAAGGCCCTGTTTGTTTTAGGAGAAATATTTTCTAGAAAACATTTTCCCATTTTCTTCTGTTATTAGGTTGAATGGAAAACATTGTTCCATTGAAGGGAAAAATTTTAGTATTTACTTTCCTAAAAAATGTTTTGGTGTTTTCCATAAAAATGACTTATGCTTTTTGAAATTGAAAGTTGTTTTGTAAATTAGGTGTCGACAAACTTTCCGAGTCCCATTAAGCGATTTCTAGTCAATTTCTCATTGGAATTGATGTATGAATTATATTTTAAATATAAAAAGGACTTTAGTGAAAAAAAAAGGAGAAAAAAATAATACACTTGTTAGAGTGATTATGAATATGAGCCAAAGCAATTGTAATCTATAATATTTGTAATTTATCTACATTTTATGTTTTAACTTTTATAGAAAAAGTATGACACAATATATTCATGGTAATAAGTGATGCTGTGATACTTTATTTAGGTATGACTACGTTTTACATAAAATTCATATCAAATACTAGAAAATCCTTTGCATATTGCTTGTTTTCAAAAAAATATTTTTAATGAAAATATTTTCTATTAATAAGTTTTTTATTTTTTTAAGGAATGTTAATAAGTGGTTTTCCTTGAAACAAATGAGGGTCTTTAAGGCATGATTAGCCAAATGTATACTTAGACACACATTATTGATTCTGAAGAGAGTTTTGCTTCGGTTGTAAAATAGAATCCAATTTGCATTGTATTATTTGGGGTTGTGAATTTAGACTGGCCTTTGCATTAACTTGATGTCAAGAATGCATTTTTGGGTAGAGAACTTGAGGAGAAAATTTACATAAAGATCTCTCTAGTTTTGTGTCTATAGATGCTGACAGAAAGGTAAATAAACTTGGTAAATCCCTCTATTACTTGAAATAGTGGAAGAATTATAACAGAGGGTATTAATACTTAGGGATAAGTTCAATTGGGGATTCAACGTTTTGAATGGTTCAAATAAGGAATCAACGTTTTGAATTTTGTGAAACTTTGACTCCTTATTTGATCAATTTGAAGTATTAATTCTTTATTTAAACTTACTCTCAAATAGTGATTCTTTTTATTGTAATTTTCCCTGAAACAAATGGTAAGAGCATGGTTTTAAAAGGTATAGTACTACTTTAGTTTGACTAGTTGTATGTATGAGGGTAGGCTAACCATGCTTTATTGATGAAAGTGAATTGTAATGGGAAAAATCAATTTGGATTTTGTACGTGGATGGCATCATCATAATATGTGATGAAGAAAGTGGCATACAAAATTCCAAGAAGAAATTCAATTTGGAATTTGAAGTGAAAGAGCTTAGACTCAGGTACTTTTTGGGAACAAAGATGGCTAGTAGCTTATAGTGCATCTTTATTTCCTAAAAAATGTTTGTCTTAGATCTTCTTAGCGAGACAATGAAATTAGATGCAAATTGGTGGGGAGCTCCATTGGGTTATGATGGAAACCCGAATCAGATGTTGAGGATCCTCTAACTAAAAAATGTCAGTATCAAAGATTGGTGGGAAAAGTCATTTGCATAATCCCTTACTTGACCCAATATACTATGCAGTTAGTGAAGTAAGTTAATTTATGCATTCTCCTTGCAAAAGCATCTAAATGCAGTTAATCACATCCTAAAATATTTGAAAGGAAATCCTATTGGAGGATCAATGTTTTGAAACTTTGAAGCTTGTAGTAGTGAAGTATTTTAGACTTGGATTGGGTCGGTGACAGTAAGGACAGCAAGTTAACCACTTGATATTGTACCAAAGTAAGGGGCAACTTGGTAACTTGGAGGGGCAACATACAAATATGTCTTGCAGTGGTATGGATGCTGAATTTCAGGTCATTGCACATGGGTCACCTTAGGTATATGGGTACAACACAAGTGTACATTGAGAGGCGAGTGGCCTTAAGTATTAGACAAAATCCAGTTCAACATGGAAAAATGAAGCATGTGTAAATTGATTGTCTCTACATTATGTTTGATATAGAGTGGTAGAATTGAATTGGAAAATGTTCACACACAAATTCAAGAAGCTGATGTCTTTACCAAGAAAATTGCAAAACCTTAGGTTTGATTCTGTTTTGTGTGAGTTAGGAAGGATCAATATCTATTCCTTAGCTTTGGTGGTTGCTTTTTTTTTTTTCTTATTTTATGGTTGTATGGGGTGGGGGTAGGGTGTGAGGGGGTTTTAACTAGTATTCTTCATATCTCTATTTTATATGTCCTAGAGATTGTTAGTATTGCTGGGATTCCATCTACGATTAGATGGGATATTATTTTTCTGTTACGCTTTAAATGTTATGGCCACTCTTTTGATCCGAGTATTCTTCGTATCTCCTATTTTATATGTCCTAGAGATTCTTAGTATTGCTAGGATTCCATCTACGATTAGATGGGATATTATTTTTCTGTTACGCTTTAAATGTTATAGCCACTCTTTTGATCTCTTT
The DNA here is from genome assembly GCA_024138005.1 of Lumnitzera racemosa. Taxonomy (NCBI): domain Eukaryota; kingdom Viridiplantae; phylum Streptophyta; class Magnoliopsida; order Myrtales; family Combretaceae; genus Lumnitzera; species Lumnitzera racemosa. The sequence continues at coordinate 52,183,394 of JAMXBC010000002.1, forward strand.
TGTAAGTCAAGGTAAGAAGAAGAAAATGAGTTCTTCAACCAAGAAAACTATGGATGAGTCTCGTGGTGAGACTAAGAGAGGTCGAAAGTTGTCCAGCTGTACTCTTGAAGGTGGTATTGAAGTGGTTTTGAGTGTAGCTCCCAATAGCCTTTGCTCGGGTGTTCATACTGAGGTGCTAAAGCATGATGTGACCCATCAGGGGTCCTTTGATAAAAAAGTAGACCTTTTTTCTGGTCGTCGGGACAACTTTCCTCCTTTAGCTTTTGATCCCAAGCCTAAGAAAGGGAAAGTAGTTGACCAAACTTCCATTCCTTGTTCCTTGTTCGGCTCAACTTCTAAGTCCACATTAAATTCCATGGTTGAGGTGGTGCACCAAATTGAGAAAAGGTTTGAAAAAGAGAAGAAAGAAGCTTCAAACTACCTTAGGCCTAAAACTACCTTTCTTAGTGAGGAAATCTAGAAACCACTATTCCCAAAAGGGCCTTCTTTTGCTCAAGTAGAAGCGAAGCATAATAATAACTGGGATTCAATAGCATTGATTGATGTCTCTTTGAACTATTACTTACCTAATATGGATGGTAACATGATCTGTGTTGAGCCGCCTGCTGAGGTTATGGATCGAGGATTTGGCAAAATACCACTGCGGGTTATTTTTTCGAGAAAGGTTTATCCTTCCTTTCAGTTCATGAGCTTGCGTTTGTTAGGTGGAAAGATGGTCTTGTTGAGGTGCTTACAAATGGCAATGGCTATTTTTTCTTTAAATTTAAGGATGAGGAATCTCTTTTAAGGATTCTTGGCCAACCATCGTATTTTGCAAAGCAACTTATGATTCTTAAGAAGTGGAATATGTAAGAGAATTATGATCGCATTCTTCCAAGAAAGCTCTCTATTTGGGTTAGACTATGGGATGCTCTTATGTAATATCTCCATAAAGAGGGCATTAGCTATGTGGCTAGTGCTATTAGTTGCCCTCTCCAAGTAGATATTGTATCGGCTAAGATAGAAAGAATCAAATATTTGTGAGCATTGGTGGAAGTGGAAGTTGGAGCTAACCTACCTTTAAGCTTTGCTATAAGGAAAAGAGATGCTTGATTGCTATGGTTGATGTTAAATATCAAAGTATGCCTCTTAGTTGTTCAAAATGTAGAGTTTTTGGCCATTTCATAGCCAAATGTGAAGAACGTAGTGCTTTCTAGGGGTCCAGCTTGAACGTAGGAAGTAATGTGTAGGTAAGGAATGGACCTGCTAGTTCTTTGGCAGCTAAATCTGTAGCGTAACTAGTTCCTAAATTGGTAAGGGGCATTGTGTTTAAGTAGCTAGATTAAAACCCCCTAAAGCTCCCTGATGCTCTTAAGAAAGGTAAGGATATTGTCAATCAAGTCCATGATAAAGACCCCGATATCTCAAGCCATGAAGGCCCCATGCTGTTGGGGGAACCCCCGTCTCCACGAGGCAATCCCCAAGAAGATGATAGTAGTAACTCACCAGTAGCATCGAAGGATTCCAACGAATCCTTTGTAACTGATTCTTTGGATGTTATTTTGTCAAAGGGAGATGAGTCGGAGGTGATGAAGTCTGATTGGAACAAGATAACGAAGAAGAAGATGACTCGTAAGAAAGATATGCAAGAGCCCATTGCTGGGGTTGAAATTAGCCATTCTAAAGATTGTGGGATTTGTCCTTCTTGACTAGATTTGTGGTTCTCTTTGTTTTTTTGTATATATTATGTTAGCAGTGTGGAATATAAGAGGTCTTACTGACATACATAAAGTGAAAGCTATTAAGGAGTTTTGCTTTGATCACAACATTTCTCATTTAGGAATTGTTGAAACAAAAGTTAAAACAATAGAATGGTTCTCGTGTGTGGTCGAGAATCTTACCTTCATGGCATAATGTTTTACATCCTAGTAGGAGAGTTTGGGTGATGTAGAATCTTCTGATCTAGTCAATAGATATTATCAGCTCATAAAATTAATTCATACAGTGCAAATTTCATCTCCTTAGTAAAGGTATTTAGTGTTGGGTTACACTTGTCTATGCGGCAAACATGGTGGCAGAAAGGGTGTCCTTGTGGAATAACCTTCTTCTCTTAAAGGAGTCTATAGTGGAGTCTTGGATGGTTATTGGGGGAATTAATGAATGCCAGTCAATTGAGGAAAAATTGGGGGTTGGGTGGGGGGTGGGGGTGGACTATGCATTTAATAGGGGTTATGGATCATTTCAATGAATTCTGTTTCAAGGCTGAGTTGGAGGAAGCAAAAACACTTAGACCAACGGGAGCTAATCAACTCTCTTTGCTAGACGATTGGATAGAGCGCTGATCAACCTTCCTTCGACCCAGTCCTATCTAGCTACTGATGTGCATGTTTCAACTCTAAGGATCTCTGATCATTGCCTGCTGGTAGTTCATTTGAATATTGGTGATTCTCGAAGAAAAGTTCCATTCAAGTTCTTTGACTTCTGGAAAATAAGCTCACAATTTCTCCCTATAGTTGACAAAAGTGTGGAATCTCATGTTGTAGGCACTTCAATGTTCCAAGTGGTGTCTAAACTCAAGATGTTGAAACTTGAATAAGGAAACTCAATTGTGAGTCTTACAATGACATCACAGCTCAAGTGCAGTAGGCTAATTAAATAAGCTGCAAATAGACTCAACTCATTAGCTGCTGATTGGGATGGAGAAAGGAAATTGTATGAGGATTATTATTTGAAGAGAGTGGCTAAGGAATTCTTTTTGTGCCAGAAATCTAGAGAAACTTGGTTGAGGTTGGGTGACAAAAATTCTGCATTCTTGTTGAGATCCATCAAATAGAGATTGACTAGAAGAGGCATCCACTCTATAAAAGGTTTGGATGGCTCTACTATATGTGGGAAAGAATACATCTAAGAAGCAGTAGTATATGTTTTTTTGGCAGTGGTGTGATGGTGTTGCCAGTGCCTAGGGGTCATCGATGGCCTTCTATGTCCAATAGATTCATTCGGACACGAGGAGATTGAGTTAGGAAATATTTATTTGGCACTGGTTGGAGTAATCAAAATCAAGTGTAGAATTGGTCAAAGATTAAATCTAGCTGCTTATGAAGCAATTTTAATTGCATATTTAGCTCTACACTAGACGATAATCCATGACACATTTGTGTACATCTTCGTACAATTAATGTTCAACTATTTTCTTGCAATGGCCAAAATTTGCAGAAGACTATTCTCTTTATAACAAGCCCACATTTAATTTGATATTATCAAACAAAAGGAGGAGTTTAATTTATTAGACTATCAGATGGATGCAAATGCTGGCCAGTGCCACATCTGAAGAAACTTAACTTTTACTCTAGTTTACATTCTAAACTTACTATAAATAGTCATTATTATTACTATCATCATCATCATCATCATCATTTTATTATTTATTTAGTTTGTTTTTTTTTGGATGCTTCAGACAATGCATAGTTGTGCTTCTTTGTGAATGCCTCTAAATGATAATTGGTGCTCACAAAACTGAATGAAAACACTATTAAGATTTTGTAAAGATTGTATGCAGAGTTTTTCGCTAGAATCAAAGTCTTGGATCTCTAGAAAGATTTTTCATTTTTAATCATCAGTGTGGCATTGTCAGATCCCCAATGGGGGTTTTCCATTGTAACTATCACATCTTAAATATGCAGTGGATGCCTTGATGTTCTATCTCCTGCTGTTGCATCCTCATCTTGCAAGATATGTCCTGATTTAGCATCTTCTGATTGAACTTTCTGTGATGCCTTTTCTATTCTCAAGTGGGTCAGGAGCAGTTGCTATCTTTGGCATCTTGTCTTTCATGCTACCATACTATCCTCATGTGACATGCTTAAACAATGAAGATATGAAACCTTTTGAAATTTGACTATTCGACCTTTAATTTTTGATAGAGCAAAACAGAATTCTTCGTAGCCAGAATATAGGTTTCTCTAATGAGTATATATCTATGATAAATGAACCAGTTTCTTTCTCATAAAAGCGTGCTGATCCAATCTGCTTCATTGCAGAACAACCTCTTGTATGGAGGGAGCTGTGTCAGCATTTATTTCATTGGGCCAATCAAATCCTTTTCTGCTTATATGTTTTGAAGCAATTAGCAAAGAATGTGACTCATGTCTTTGTTTGAGCAGATATCTGGGCATGACGGAGGAACTGGAGCAAGCCCTATAAGTTCTATCAAGCATGCTGGAGGTCCCTGGGAACTTGGTCTCACTGAAACACATCAGGTTTTTTATTGGGATTGACTATTCAAATTTAGATTGCTGGTTTCATTGTTAAATAATTCTATTTTACTGGCTTTTGAAAATATTATCTACAGACACTTATTGAAAATGGACTCAGAGAAAGGGTCATCCTTCGAGTTGATGGTGGATTGAAAAGCGGAGTTGATGTGTTGATGGCAGCTATTATGGGTGCTGATGAGTATGGGTTTGGATCTGTGGCCATGATTGCCACTGGCTGTGTTATGGCTCGCATTTGCCACACTAATAACTGCCCAGTTGGTGTTGCAAGTCAGGTATGAAGGGAAATAAATTAATGTATTTTATTCTGAGGCTTGTAAAAATAACTATGGTAGCCCTGTTCATTCTTTTCCTTTCTCTTTTTTCTTTTTTTTTTTTGGGGGGGGAGGGGCATCAGAGAGAAGAACTACGAGCTCGATTTCCTGGTGTGCCTGGTGATCTTGTCAACTTCTTTCTGTACGTAGCCGAGGAGGTAATCAAATGGTTCCCCCACTCTTCTTATTTCCCCCCTTTATATGAGTCCAAGGTCATGCCCTTTAATCTCAGGTTGTTGTTCATTAGCCTTCTGTGAGCAGTGTAAAATCATTCTAAAGTGTGATGCCTCTGCAACATTTCCCCTTCTAATTTGATGCCATTTTATGTCCTAGTATCTGGAGTAACTTTATGTTGTTTCTCCAGGTCAGAGGAATGTTGGCACAGTTGGGCTATGAAAAATTAGATGATGTGATTGGGAGGACAGAATTGTTAAAACCACGAGATATCTCACTAGTGAAGACTCAGCATCTTAATATGAGTTATCTTCTCTCTGTATGTACTTGAAACTCACCCCAAAAATTCTCTCTACATATATCTGATTGTTTCTTTTATCTTATGAGCTTTTGAAATGTCAGAGTGTTGGATTACCAAAATGGAGCAGTACTGAAATTAGAAATCACGAAGTTCATTCAAATGGTCCTGTTCTGGATGATGTTATATTGGCAGATCCAGTGGTAGGTGTCATCTAATATTAAGATGTATTATTTTGGTTAACGAGATCAATCTTTTGTAATATTTTCTTTTTCTGATGGCTAGCTCTGGCAGCTTGTGTCACTTAATTAAGGGGATATAAGAATATGTATGATCATTTTCCCCTGTTCATGCCTGATATATTCTATGTAAGGAGACTATTTTCTAATTTCATCCATTATATTTTATACAAGCAAAAAACAATCAATCCTTTGTGATTTTAGATTCTATTTAGAACATTGCTAAACAAGTTGCTTGTTCAAATAATTTTGAACTTACACCACCAAATGAATTCTTGCCCACCCATGAAACAATTGAGAGTTCGAAGGTTGTTTGAAGAATTGGAACCTTCTTTGTTGTCGTTTAGCGAGTAGGCTCAGATCCATGCGCTGGTATGGCATTGCTTATTTTTCATATGCATATGTAGATATGGTTCCTTCTGTACACTTTCTGTGAAGCTTTTTGTTCAAGGGGTTCTAATAATGAAGAGGAATAGCACATTTGCTCACTGCTTTATGAATATATGAATAGCAGTTAAATTAACTTGTGCTTGAAACATTTGATCAATCAGTGGCCAGGGTATCTAAAACCGATGCTTTTTGACCAATTAGGTTCTTTGTTTCATAGAAACACTAACTTGTAGCCATTGGGAACAAAAACTTGTAGCCATTGGCCTGTTTAGCTACCTTTGGACTGTGAATCCACAGAGAAGCAAATGGAAAAGTATTCTAGTTTGACATGGACTTTAGATGGACAAACTGATTACTTTTTCATCATACTGTTACATGGATTAGTAGTTATGGTAAATGTTCGTCATCATAGCCATTTGGTAGCATCAGCATTGAGAGTGTTCTTTTACTGGTCATGGCATCTAAAAATGATCTTTTATCTAGTTCTGTAGGTAGGGATACATAGGGGTGCATTCTCACCTTAATAGCCATTTGTTTTTCTCTCCAGATAGCAGATGCAATTGAGAATGAGAAGGTGGTCAATAAAACCTTCAAAATATACAATGTGGATCGTGCTGTATGTGGACGTATAGCCGGTGTGGTTGCTAAGAAATATGGTGACACAGGCTTTGCTGGTCAATTGAACATCACGTAAGATCTGGTTTGGAGATGTTATATCACTATGCACTAAATAAATGACTATTTTCTTCTAAATACTCTATTTTTCTCTCAGTTATGAGGGGAGTGCTGGCCAGTCGTTTGCCTGTTTTCTAACACCTGGAATGAACATTCGGCTAGTGGGAGAGGCTAATGATTATGTGGGAAAGGTAATTATGACGTTTCTTTTCTGGAGCGTCTTCTGTGTTATCAACCAAAATAGAAAACAATGCTAAACTCTTAGTTGCATTCAGACATGACTCAGTACAACCATCATTTTAGTGTAACTAATGTTATAACTATCTGAGTGAAGTCAATTTAGTCAAAATCCATTCAAGAACTCAAAACTTTTCTACTTTAACTTCATCTTTATGTTTTTTTCTTCTTTTTTTTTTTTTTTCATTTTTGGTTTTTTAGATCATGCAGGTTGATGCAATGATTTTTTTGCCAGAATCAATATTTTTCTAATTGATTGGAGTGGAATTTTTTTTTTTTTTTAAACACTGCTGCTTGGTGGGAATAAGCTTGCGTATATGAAATGAGGAAAATGTGAGAAGCAATGGATTAGCAGTCATGTGGCACGAGCTGCACACGACAAGTTAGATGACATGGGCTCAATTTGTCCTCCATTTTCACCTATTTCAGAGAGAGGAAGGAATTATGAATAAATATTGTATATGATGCAGGTGTTTAGCATGATGTAATATAAATTGGTTGATTTGACTCATGACTTATCTGAATCAAAATTACGAGGCTTAAGCTCATCTTGGTTAGTGAAAAAGAAATGGTTTGATTTAGTGGGGGCAGTTTTTTTCTAAATGCTTATCAAACAGAATGTAAGATGGCATAATCTAATTGATCTTATGAAATCTTACATCTTTCTGGCATATAATTTTCGGTAACCTGGTAGATGGTATTATCATCTAATTCTTTTGTAGGGTATGGCTGGTGGAGAGTTGGTTGTGACACCTGTTAATGATGTTGGTTTTTGCCCTGAAGATGCCACCATAGTAGGTAATACTTGCTTGTATGGAGCTACTGGTGGTCAGATTTTTGTCAGAGGAAAAGCTGGGGAGAGATTTGCTGTGAGAAATTCTCTTGCTCAAGCTGTTGTAGAAGGTACTGGAGACCATTGCTGTGAATACATGACTGGAGGCTGTGTGGTTGTGCTTGGAAAGTGAGTAGTTCTCTATTTTGTTAGATAATAATTGGAAGGGAGGAGCATAATTTATCTAATGTGATTTTACTTGACAGAGTTGGTCGAAATGTAGCTGCTGGAATGACAGGGGGTTTGGCATATATTCTTGATGAGGATGATACTCTGTTACCCAAGGTTTGTTTGTAGAACATCCTTCAATTCTTTTCCTGATGTTGAAATGTATATGGCTCTCTGATTGGGAATAAACTTAAGCCCCTGAACTCATGAAATTTGCAGTGGTAGTGCATTTTAGCTAATAGAACTTTGAATTCTCTTTGTAATACTTTCCTGGTGAGCTTTGTTTGTCATTTCGTTGGTTACGTTGTTTGTTTGTTTGTTTTTTTTTTTTCCCTCATTAGATCTATCTCATACTCACTAGATTCAAAATTTATCAAGAGCTTTGGGAAACTGTAGTTACATCTTATCTCCACTGTACTTTTGAATAATCTTATATTGCACATTATTTCAATTTTGAAAATGCTTTTTATTGAGGACCTTTGCATTTTCAGCTCTCACACCAATTCTTGTTCGCTGATAATTCATTACAGTCATATAAGAAAGATGACCTCCTTTGAATTGGCATTAATGTGTTTTGTGTGATAATATGAAAGCTTTGTTAGAAAGAACTGACGTCTAACAAGTTATCTATACAGGTAAATAGAGAGATAGTGAAGATCCAAAGAGTAACTGCACCAGTGGGTCAGATGCAGCTAAAGAGCCTTATCGAGGCCCATGTTGTAAGTTAATTAAACTTGCTTGTGTTCCTTTATTTTTTCACATGCAGCGTATTTTTCTATTGTTCTTAACTATCATGCTTCAGTGCACCAGTTAATCCTATTTATGATGCTATGTATTGCAACATTGAGGACTGGCAAAACCATTCAATAATTTGGTGCATGTATAGGAATTGCCACTTGACATGTCGAAAGAGATCATTCTAACTTACTGGAAAATGAGCATCATTGTGAAATTATTCTTTCTAAAATGAAAATAAGTAAGTGCATGCTAAAGGTTGGTTTATTTAATCTATTAAGATGATTTTATAATCCTCAATGAGAGAACATGTCATCTATCTTGTGCTTTTAGATAATTAGATCTTGAATTGTTTCTAGAAATAAGTTACTCTCAATTCTATTTTTTTGGTTACATTTACTAATTTGATCTCTCATTCAAGAATGATGAGCATTTAGATTATCCATATAAGTATCATAATACTCTAAATTCGGCTTGGAATTTTATTTGTTGAAATTGATTCTTCACGTGCTGTTTCAAGTGTACTCCTTTAATAAATGCGTTTTTTAGGACTTCTCATTTGACATATAGTTAGTTACCATATGATCGGATATTAGAGAAAGCTAAAGTAGTAACTCAGGATGTACTCTTATTCAGAGTCAATCAAACGTAAAAAGAAAAACAGGTGGCCCTTAAGGTATCTTGTCACGAAAAGTCAACAGGCTGTTACCTGGGTTTGGAAGGCCAGGATGTAAACCAATGAGGGCTATCCATCGAGAGTAGACATGCTTCTTGAATGTTTCATGAAAAGACATTATGAAGTAAGAGATCAAAGCATGCTCTCTGTTGAATTGCCTAGTCAATTGACCAGCGGTGAAATATCAATATGCTTGATGATAGATAGGTTTAATCTTGTTGTCTAATTAGTTGAGAGGCCCCACCAATATAGTTTCTGGTCCAATAAAATGGACTCCCAATTTCAAAGCTGGTTGGTTAGTATGCTACAAATTTTTTTTTTACTTATCCCTTGTAACTTTTGCGGGTTCGTCTATTTAAGTTATTGTTACTGAGTTATTCTCACTTGTGATTTAGGAGAAAACTGGGAGCAGCAAAGGCTCTGAAATTCTTTACGAGTGGGACAAGTATCTAGCACTCTTCTGGCAGCTTGTTCCTCCTAGTGAGGAAGACACACCAGAAGCTTGTGCTGATTACGAGAGAACAGCTACTGGAGAAGTGACTTTGCAGTCAGCTTAGGATTATAATTTTAATTATTTATTGTCATCATGTGGGCCAGAAAAGCGCATCCCTGTGTACAGTGAAAAAAAGGTGAACAGGTTGCTCTATGCTGAAGAGGGTCGAAAACGCCAGCTCTCTCAATCGACAGTATTAAATAGGAGAGCATGATTGCGCATCACTAGTCCTTAGATTGGAGATTGTTAGAGCGGTTGTACAGTGAAGGTGGCAGAATTTGTAAATTCAAGATACCGAATATAGGCAAAGCTTCTGTAGTCATCTTGCCATTTTCTGGTCCTGTATGGTCAGGTCTTCCCCTCTGATTTAATCTTAAAGGCAAACAATCACTGGGTTCCGATCTTATTGATCACCTTAGTTTCCATTTGTTAGATTATCATTTATGTATTTACCCCGTTCTCCAAGCTCCACGCCTAAACAGGCGGATGTTATAGGTTTGTACTTGAGAATAAAAAGCTCCAGCTTTGGTTAATCTAATCAAGGCGTGTTAAATGAGCTCGTCAGTTGAGATGCTTGTCTTCCTTTATGGTAATAATGTATTCTCTTCCGTCTCTTGTTTGTGTTGTTAAGAGACCAATGCAGAGAGAGACAACCTGTAGACGGTTACATTGTGAAACAACCTCGGAGGGATTGCCAAGAAGATTTCTTTTTTTTTTTTTTTTTGGTTGGATTTTTTTTGTTTTGAAGATTCAAAAAGGAATTCAATGGCTAGCCTCTTCGGAACCAGTTACATTTGATTATTCATTGCTAGCAATGACTTTTCAAGTCAATGGGAAATGTCTAAAGTTGCAGGGAAGATCGAATATTCAAATCAAATAGATTAAATATCAACAATTAAGGAAATTAGTATGCTCCAATAATGTAGCATGCTTGTTTCACTTATTGGCTTAGAAAAATGGCTCATCCATGAATGCCACCAGCAATAAATTTACTGAAAATTTATTGGCAGATTTGAGAATGTTTTTGTGACTGTCATTAGTACACCATCACTTAAAAAGATGAAAAGCAAGTTGTTGATGTAAGACCATACTCATATACTCACTTTCAAAAAGTAGAAATTGAGAAACTTATTTGAGAAATATTGGATTTGGGAGTCATTAGGCCTAGCATAAGTGCATTGTTTTTACCTATTCCTATTATTGATGAGTTGTTGGATGAATTTGAAGGTAGTATGCTCCAACGTGGTACAGTCGTAATAGTTCAATCGTATAAATCATTTTAAGATAGAAGTTAATCTTACAATTGTTATCTTAGATTTGATTTATACAAAGTATCTACAATTAACTTATTTTGAAATAAATAATTCATAATTTAAACATGTTATGTACTTATGAACTGAAGAAAGATGTATACTTATATTGAAATAATCTGAATATTTTTATAAGATTTAGTAATTCAATTTTAATCTACTTCATTAATTTGTAAATTAATACTAAAAACTTTAAAGAATAATCTATACTTAAGAGTGTATCTTGTTTTTAGTTTATATCCTCACTTCTTAGGACTCTGTAGTTACTAGCTTTAAGATAAATGTAATTTGCTTCTTAGTTAATACTTGTAACAAAGTTTATGGGGATGTGACCAATTACAGCTTAGTAAGTTGAGATGAAAACTTAAAATTATACAACAAATATAAACAGGATTATTAATCAAATTATAAGGTGTAATATATGCTCAAGCAAATGCTGTCACATGATATTGTTTGGTTCGTTGTGAGATTAAAGAAATTGCATTCGCTTTAATCTGGGTTAAGGAGTTTTTGTTAATACAATAGCCCACGATCAAACCTAAGCCTATACAATGAAGATATCGCTCATCCTGCAATTACCTTCGAACTATTGACTGAACTCTTATTGTGACCTCCAACTAGTTACTTAGTTTAACTAAGGATGAAGAAGGGATTAATTATGTCATCCAATACTATTTTTTTCGAAAGGGTCGGCATTTAGTAGGAGAATTCTAATGTTTTCTTAATGGGTTGCTATGCAGGTTCAGTTTAGATTTATGAGTCAAATATTTGGTTAAGTCCATTTTAGAGTGATTAATTATTTCATACAACTCATATAATACAAGTCAAAGCAGTTCATCAACATCATATCATTAGCTCAAAATAAGCATATGTGCATAGTAACTATCTAACAAGCACAATCAAGTATAATTTCAAGCATCCGAGTATTACAAATTAGTATTTGAAATACAGTAATATATTAATCTCAACTTATCTAGACTCATCGCTTACTTACTTGAGGTGTGTCTTGTACTTGTCGTTGTAAAAAATTCTTATAATACAAATATTGTTTTAGTTTTTTACATAATTGTTAAAGATTATTTTTATTCTATAACATTTATTGTTATCTTTTGTTTAAGGTTTAATATACCCATTTATTTAGGTTTTTAAATCTTTTACAATGATTCCAAATTTTTAATTGGGTTCTAATTCAATTTCCTAATCGGTTTCTAAATTAGATTTTTAACTCGATATTCGATTATGAATTTTATAGGTAAATCTTAGGAAATCATTCCAATTCATAATGTGAAATTAATCACATTATTTTTTTGTTATCCTAAATATCATTTTTAGTTCCTAACTAATGTTTTAGTCCATGCGATATATTCTGATCTTGGTTTAACTACTGAATTTATTCTTGAAATGAGAAAATTTTATGTTTTTCATAAAATCACTATAATTTAAGTTTCCTATATGATTTATTATATAATTTTATTATTATCATATTATTAATTTTTATTCTAACATTTTCTATTTATTATATTTCCAATTTTGCATATTATGTATTATTACCTATTATGTACATAATATACATATATAATAGTCCTATTACTTCAAATATCATCTCTCAATATCAATTAACACCTTATAATATCTAAATTCATCCTAAATCAGATTTTACTCCTAATTATGCTATTTTACAAAATTAACTTAAAATATACCATTTTTACCTATTACATATATACTACATAATATCCTAATAATTACATCTAATATCTTAAATGCTACAAGTATCATACTTCATCAGCTTTGTACATCTTAAAACATATAATTATGCATTAAATCAATAATTATCTATTTAATTATTTAACTAGCCCTAAATTACCCATTTTATGCATCATTTTAAGGAATAAAAATTATCTAAAAATTTTAAAAATTAATTTTTGAAAAAGGGGCTTCATAGCATTGTTATATAACACTTAAGTAGTCTACAAAAAAATTTTGAGTTCAAAACTACACTCCTAGACTTATTTATTTTTAATTCGAAATATGCTCGGTTTTGCATGATTTCTTAAGCACTATTTATCACAGGATATATTTTCATCAAAATAATATTTTTCCTAAAAATTGCATAAAAAAATATTTCAAAATACCAAATTTCATAATTTTCTAAGCATATATAGTATTTTTGACAAAATAGGTAAAATCGATAGTAAGATTGGACTCATCAGAATTGGTGGCTTCGATGACCAAGGCCATGTCAGCCAGCTTGGGCGTTGCCACCACCGTGTGGTGGTAGTGACCCTCTACTCCCAAGTTGTCATCGGATGGTAGTTCCCTTTTAAGGCTTTAATTGTACTGATTTTTGTAATTTTTTACAATTAAACTCTAAACCTAAAATTTTCAACTCTCTAATTTTTCTACTCTCCCAATTGACCAAATGAGCTTCTAAAATTTTTTGGGTATTTATAGAGGTATTGGGGATTCTTGTGCATTAAATTGAGTTGACATTTGCCTTATCTCTTTTCTTTTTCTCACTTTTTATTTATTGCAATTTAATTAATTGCTTTTATTTCTCCAATTCCAGATTGTCACGCCCTACTTCTAGACATTTCCTTATTTTTCTATAATTTTCTTGATTTTTTCTTAATTATTCATGCATTTTACTTAATTATTTAATATTATTTTAGTCTATTTCGCATATTTTAAGTAATTATGTATATTTCTACTTGCATGTAAATACATATATGGTATAAATAAATACTTCTAAATATTATTTAAGTTATTTTATGATTTTTAGTGTGTATATAATTTATTTCTAGCGATTTGTTAGTTATCAGAATGTATTTTCGATAAATAATAGGTAATATATTTAAAATTTGAAAATTTTATATTCTTTTATTTTATTATTTATTTTTTTAAATTCAAACTTATAAGATCAGTTTTACTAATATTTTTAATTTTATTTTATAATTTAGGCTTGATTAGATTCTTTAATCAATCACTCTAAATTTTACATATTAAGCCCGATCCTACAGTTACAAAGCTTACATTTATGGCTTACAGGAAGCACTACAATTTTTTCAAAGATGGACTTAGGAGTTGGGTATCATCAAATTTGTATGAACCTAGGAGACATTCACATACATGAAGGGCATCACGTTATGAGTTCCTCATAACTCCTTTTGGTTTATTAAATGCTCCAACAACATGTTAGGCTATTGTGAACAATATTTTTCTACCTTACTTGAGGAAATCCATTATGGTTTTCTTTGATAATATTTTAGTATACAACAAATTATTGAAGGAGCATTTGTTACATTAGGAAAAGGCTTTGACTTGTCCTTGGCAGAATACTTTCTTTCTAAAGAAAAGTATATGTCCTTTTGGATAAAGGAGCATTGAATATTTGGGTTACATTATTTACAAGAGGCAGTAAAAAACCGGATCCAACTAAGATTTAAGCTATCAAAATAGGGCCACAACTTATTAATGCCAAGCAACTCAAGGGATTCTTAAGCATAACTAGTTATTATAGAAGATTTGTGAAGGCTAATGCTTGAATAACTTCTCCCTTAACCAATCTATTATGGAGGAATTATTTTGACTAGAATGAAGAAGCGACTCGAGCTTATATTAAGTTGAGGGAAGTTCTAATGATAATTCCAGTATTATCTTTGCTAGATTTTTCAAAAGCTTTTATTGTAGAATAGATGCATCAGCTATTGGGACAAGAGGCATATTACCTTAGGGGGTTAACCTAATTGCATATTTTAATGAGAAGTTTAGTAGTAGACTCTAAAGAGCCAATGCTTATATAAGGGAATTAGTGGTAGTTGTATAATTAGTAAGCAAGTGGCACCAATAATTGTTAGGGAGACATTTTATAATTAAAATGGATCAAAAGAGTTTGAAGGAGTTGCTTACTTAAGTCATACAAACCATAGAGCAATAGCAATATTTAGTAAAATTACTTAGCTATGGTTATGAGATTCAATATAAAATGGAATCGGAGAACAAGGTAGCAAATGCATTATCAAGACAATTCAAAGAAGAATTTCAAATGATGACACTATCTATGCCTTCATTTGACTTTTCAACAATTCTCAAGCATGAGTTGCATAAAGATTTGGAGTGGGTAGCATTGAAAGATAATTATTAGAGAGGTAGCCACTTTCACCATCTTTAACATTAAGGAATGGTTTATTATTTTTGGGTAATAGGATCTTTATACCATCTAAACCTCTTGTTATCTCTTAAAATTTGATGTTACACTTATAGGGGGTCATATGGGAGTATTAAAAACATTTAAAAGGTTGGGTAGTGCATTTTATTAGAAGGGCATGAGAATTGATGTTGAAGAATTTGTAAAGTGTTGCCATATGTGTCAACGAGTGAAGTATTTGACCACAAGTTAAATGGGTTTGCTTTAGCCACCACCTATTCCTCAACATGCTTTGGAGGACATCACCATCATTAAAAGCATATTAATTATGGGCAATACTTATGATTAGTCACTTAAAGATGATTGATTTTCACATGGTAAAAACACATTTATTTTCTGGTAACATCACTAAAAAATATACTGTTACAAAAAAGTTGGTACTTACAAGCTTTTATCTCAGTTATCATAAAGAAAACAAATTGTTTCCAAAAAATACAAAAAAAGACAAAGAAAAGGAAAAATCAATCACCGACCTAAGAATATGCCCTCAATTATCATGGTTACTGTAGATAGATTGGCAAAGCATTGTCATTTGTGACCTTTGCCAGCAACTTAATGGCAAGTGGAGTCTGAAAAATAATTTGTGGACATTATGGTAAAGTTACATGGCAATTTGAAATTAATGGAGTATGATAGGGATAAAATACCTGTGAATTGCTTTAAGTAGGAGCTTTTTAAGCCTAGTAGAATACAATTAATGATGACTTCAGCCTATCATCCTTAAATTGATGGCCAAATTTAGTTCTTAAATAGGTGCTTATAATATTATTTAAGAGTGTTTGTCATGGATAAACCTAAGGAGTGGCTTAAATATTTGTCATGGGCCAAGTTTTGCTTCAGTATAAGCTATCATGCTAGTGCAAATATGACTCCATTTCAAGATTTATATGGGAGGAAGTTATCTAAATTACTTGATTATATTAAGGGATTAAGTTTTGTAGAAGTAGTAAATTAAGAATTTATGGACAAAGATGGTATTTTGTGAGTTTTGAAACAAAACATGCAAAAAGCTTAATAAAAAACGAAGTCATTAGTAGGTTAGAAAAGGATTGATGGGGAGTTACAAGATGGGAGATTGTGCATATGTTAAGTTGCAACCCTATAGATAGACAACTTTAGCCAACAAATTGACTTATAAGTTGTCTAGAGGTACCATGGACCATTTTTGTTGAGGAAAGAGTTGGACTTGTAGTTTATAAGCCTGAATTACTAATTAGATCTTGTATACATTCAATTTTTCACATTTCACTGTTGAGGAAAGTTGAGGTAATACGAATGTTATGAGATCACTACTAACAGAAGCCTTCGCTAATAATCCTATAGTGAAGCCTCTAATTGTTCTTGATATTCGAGATATATAGCAATAACGATGCATAGTGACACAAATTTTGGTATAGTAGGAGTTGCTTGATCCAACAAATGCAACATGGGTGGATTTCATTAATTTTGTTTGTGATTATCCTACATTTGACCTTAAGGACAAGGTCAATGTTTTGAGAAGAGGGGAAATTGTTACATTGAACGAAGGACAGGAGAAGAAGGGTGTCACTAAAAGACAAAGGAAGAAGCCTTTATGCATGAAAGATAACATAAAATACAACAGAGTGGATTTTATACGTTGAAGTATATCAAATGTAACTAAAAGTAGTTAGAAATTGAAAACTGTAATAATTACATAGTGGATGTAAACAACACTATAAAAAGAAAAAATAAATAAATCAGAAAGGAATGCTACATTTCATGTTAAGCAAACTTCTTTTAGATTCCTTTGGCACTCGAAGCCTAGAAATCTTATCATTTTCATTGTTTTTTTCACCTCATGACAAATAGGAAAAATACATATTAGTATACTACTTAAATAGATCAAAATTAGCAGAATTGGTTCTAAAATCAAATTAAGCAAAGGAGAACGCAAAAGGGTTTTGTGGAAAAGGTCTATAAGCAGAATGCCTTTTGTAAATACTTTTTCCATGGGATGAACATAATAGCCTAGTTTACTAGGAACAAGAAGCATGTTTTAGTAGTTTACCTAGAAACGACTAAATGTAATAGCTAAAGACAATTTTCACTAGCTTTGTGTTTAAACAGTCAAAATCATCTTAATCTGCTCAAATAATGGCTGAGCAAACATCAACTTGGTAGGTAAAAAGTTCAACTATGCAAGTTATTATATAGGCACAAGTTTCTAAATTTCAGAATTGTAAACTACTTGGTAACTTATAAGAGCTAGTTGAGATATATATGTTTGTAATCTATAATTCATAAGACAGCTCATAAGAAACAGTGATTTTTTTGAACTTTTTATTTTGCGATGATATAGTATTTGGTATCTTAACTTCAGGTGTTTTTTTTTTTTAAATTTAAGTTATAAAACTTTTCAATTTATAATCTCTGTATATAGTTGACCTTTTAGAAATTAGGATCACTTTCTCACATAACTCCATCTATATTCATTAATCACCCTAGAATCTTCAACCATTGGGGGTGTGACACTTGTCCTAAATGAATTATTCAATGTTGAAAAGCCACATTTGATGCCAAAGTAGCCTTCTTAAAAACAACTTAAAAAGTTGTAGTTTGCCATGTGAGGAAAAAGAAGTGAGAAAACACATATGCTCTATATCCTTTCTACATCAAAAGTAACTTATAATTAAATCCTTTTGGAACCTAAAGCTTTGAAACATTGATTTGATAGAAAAATCCCCTAAACCCTAAAGTTCCCTTATGTTTGTAGAATCTTTTAAAACCTAATTTGACAATGAATTCCCTGAAATGAGAAAAATAAAATCATAGCAATTGGGAATAAGAAACCCATTTGTAAACTTTAAATGATCTTCATACATAGTGATGGGCAAATTGGAAGGCTAACAAAGAAGGAGTTAAAGACTTAGCACAAGTCGAGTGTATTGATGGGGGGTTTTAATCCTAAATCCATTAGGCTTAAAGGTGACCTAAAGTATTTGCATTTCGACTTTTCAAGCCTAAACAACGACCTAGTTTACTAATCTGTCCTCGTACAAGTAAGGAATCCTTAGAAGTAGGGGAAATAAAGAATGTATCAGCATAGGTCATGTGAGGATAGGTCGAAAAGGCTTTAGACAGTTTGGGAAAGTGTTTGGTCAGTTAAAGATAGGTTTGTTCCATTAGTTTGACCTAAGGGCACTTAACCACCCAATATTGACACGTGGAAGAAGTTTTTCCCTTGAGTGTTGGATTACACCAATTTGACATCTACGATGGAAAGTAGGATCCAGATGATCATCTTAATACTTTTTGTACCCTTAAAGAGTTGTACGGGCTTTCTGATGTAATAACATGCAAAGTATTTCCTTCTACTTTAAGGAAGTTCATGAGTAATTGGTTTAACTCATTGAAGGCAACCTCAATATCTTCTTTTGATTAGCTTGTCGATGAGTTTTAGCAATGTTTTCTAGCAAGTAAGTCCCTTGCGAAAGACTTTGTCATGACCCTCAAGGGGACTTGGTAGGACTATCTTAAAATCATCGTATCACATGTGCACTCGTAATATAAAGATCGTCTTATAAGTTACAGATTATAAGACTCTAATTAAAGATTTACCTATTATAATATGTATAGTTCATTTATGTAGAAATTACTATAGAGATCAACGTTGCACAATTCACTAGAATTGTAGAGAATCAAAATACGCTACCAAAATAATAAGATTGGATAGTTAAATTTTGTTAAAATTCACAAGATTAAAACTAAGTTTAAGGAAGATGGGAATTCTGATTTAAGAGAGTACACAAGTGTCCAAAAGTTCATCTTACAATCTAACATAAGCTCTACCAATATTATTTCTAATTCTATCCTTTAGGACTATATTGGAGAAATACTCTTTACTCTGATCCTAACCTATTGCCCACTTTCAATTGACCTGCAATAAGAACTATTGGGGCTATTGGGGTATAAGTCACATATAGCTTAGTGACATATCTACTCATATCACCTTTTAAGCAAATTAAGCAAGTTTTCAATCATATGTAATATAATTAATCAATCAAACATATGTAATAACATACGAAGCCATTTAGTATTTGACATGCAGTCTAGGGTATATTTCTACCTCCCCCCCCAATCCTGACCTTGGGTTGAGGATTCTTAGTTCCACTAGTGCTTAAGTATCCAATTTAACGTAAAAGTCACTTAGCATAACATTCTTAGCCACCATAAAATAGCTACAAAATCTTAATTCTCGACTAAACCAATACCTATGACAATATAATGATCAAGAGATTATGCCCCTTGATCGGTCCTAGGAGAACTAAAAGGGTAACATTCTCTTTGATCTCACGAGAGAACCAATAAATGTTCATCGTAGAATTTGCTATAATCTTTAGGAAGATGAATCAGCTAGTGAACCAAAGGAACTGAAAGAAATGTTCACAAAGACCATGTAAATAAGTCACAAGAGGAGGATCTCTTAATTGATCTTAAGAAGGCCCAAATGAAGTATTAAGAAATGAATGCCTTCCTTGACCACCAAATGACCAGGGACTGATTAGATCCCTAATCGTCCTCTAGATGTATGTGAACCCGAAATAGAAGAATGGATATGGTCCCATCCAGTATGTGACCATTCTCAAAGTCACTTAGTTTGTAAAAAATGGGGAAGGTTTTTACCTTTCCATTCCCTATGTGATAGTGGTAGCAGAAAGTAGGTCTTATACAGTATGTTATGCATGAACATTTTATATTAAAGTTACGATATGCTTAAGATTGTTTTATGAGAGATCAACCAAATATTAGACACTCGCATGGGAACACATTACATCATAATCATCAACTATATTATGTGGAATAACTTAAAATATTTTCACAAGCACTTCACACAATTAAACACAAGCACTTTCTTGATACCCCAAACATAAACCAGTTGATATATGTATTTAAAGTGCTACTAACTACAACTACAAGTAAGTAATACTCATCGTAGATACTCACTTGGCCATTCCTATTACTCATAGTAATAGTCTTTGAGTAGGTCAAAGTTACAATCACCTAAAGGGATACAATAAGAAGTAAATACTACATATACACATAAGATTTTCTTTTTCTTTTTTTTTTTTTGTTATAGTCTTATAGTTGTATGGGGTCTTTTGTGTCATATCTAAATCATTCTTGTTTCATGTTCAAAGTCCAATTTATCCTTATGTTGAGGTTTTTCGGTCCTCATATTAGGTCCAATCATTACGGTCTAAATAGTCGTAGCAAAGAATATGTCCATATGTCTAATATATCTAAATATGTCTAAGAGTTACAGTTCTAAGATAAGTATATGTTGTAGTGATTTAGACATGAAACTTTGGTATTCTTATTTAGGCATGGATTTATTCACTTGATTCTTATAAGTTTCAAATCAAGTTATCTTGAAAAGAAAGCATAATCTTTTAGTCTCAATATTTTAGAGATGTGTTTACATTGAATCCAAGAATGAAATAAGGGACCTTTCGGCAAAGATAAATGTTTCCTTTTATAGAAAACATATCTTGTTGTTCTTTGAAAACTTTTACATATAAGATGGGTTTTCAAAGGAAATAAAAGAGATTTTGATAAAGATATTTGTTTTTATGGTTTTCTTTCTATAAAACACATCCTTTGGCTAAGATAAGATTTTGCTTATCATAAGCTCAATTTTAAAAAAGTAGTTGATAAAGATAAGTTTGAAACTTATTTGAAATAAAGAAGTAGGTGAAAATCTTTTGGTTTGTCATATGCTTGGTTTGGAAAAAATTTTTAGACTAATATTGTAAAGATGAAATTGATCTTGGAAAACTTGAAAGTTTCATTAGCTTTGCTAAAAGTATTTCTTGAATCATTTGGGAATCTTGGAAAACATTTTGATGATGAAAGTTTAGAAGGATCTTTTTAACTTGAGTAGGATTTTGTTAAATCAAAGATGGGTTGTTAGAAAGTGTTGCTACCTTTTAAGTTGAGAATTGCTTTAGAAAATTAAAAAAAATCTATTATGCTTGTAGTTGGTGTTGGAGGTTGAGAGTTGGAGAAGGATGTTGGTTGGTTAATGAAAATGAGGACAAAATGAAAGACATAGTTGTAGTGGAGGTTGTAGACAAGAAGTGATCCCCAAAAGTGAAGAAGTTGCCCATTTATAATTGTTAGGAAATGGATTAAATATGAGGTTGGTGGTTGCTTAAAGAAATCAAACTCTTAAGTTGGTAATTTGTCATTTATTTTATCCTTAATTTCTTTCGTGCTTATATGTATGGTTAGCTTTGTAGGAAAATAATGGAGGAAGTTGAAAATGAAATTTAGAAGATAATTGGGAAGCTTCTCTTCTTGCCAAAGCTTATGCCAATAGAATGTGTTAGAAGTTCTCTAACTTGTTTTGCATGTTGATTAACAAGTATTGGATGAAAGTGAGGGCATATCTTTAGAGGTCTCATCTTTTTAGGATTTAATTGTAGTTAGATGTGATATTATCCTAAATACTTAATTAATATTTAGTTAGTTTCATTAATATTCAACTTAAGAGGTCATAAGTTTGGTTTTGGTCATGTAAGTGTCACTTTCATTCATAGCATCAATTGTTGAGCTACTTAGACTTCTTCTTTCTAGTTATCCTTAAGGTTTATAGAATGAAGTTAAGTGGTTTCCTATGTAAGAACTTGTCCCCTTTTTATATAACTATAGGAAAATAATGGAGTTGAAGATTGCTTAAAGAGATAAAACTCCTATTAACAAAATGTCTTCCTTATGTCACTTTTATGCTTACTCTTATGGAGATAAGTAAAAGTGACCTTTATATAGAAAAAAAGATGATGGAGTTTGGAAGTTGCTTGAAGAAATGAAACTCTAATAATAGTTACTTCTTTGAGCTAAACTCTTACTCATGTCTCTTCTATGCTTGCATATGTGATGACGTAGATGGATAAAATTATTAAGGCATGTTGATGCAATAATGGAGGCCTTTGAAAATGACACTTAGATGACAACAAAGTGGAAGCTTCTTCTCCCATGGTATATGCCATTTGTAATTGTTGGCATCCAATTCCATTGTCTTGTATTTTGATCCACAATCTTTAGAAGAAAAATTATAGTACAACTTTAGGGTTCTTAATTCTTTAGGATTTAGTTGGAATTAGAAGTGACAGTGGCTTAAACACTTAGCTAATGGTTAGTTAGTTTAATTAGCTTCCAATGAAAGTAGTCATGTAATTGGTCTATGAAGATATCACTTTCTTCCACTTCCTTGTCTTAGCTACATTTGTTGACTTAGGTTTGACAACTTTGACTTCCTTCTTATCCCATCATCTATAGAAGTTTATGAGCACAAGTAACTTGTTGGACCATTTTTTTACTAAATGTTATTGTCTTGGAATTAAGGTTGTATGTTGGAATTGGCTTCTAAGTTTTTAGAAAAACATCTCTTTTAATGTAGACCTTCTTTGACCAAATGTTGCTTAATAAGACCAAATTGGACTAATGATGACATTATCTCATCCTTAGTCAAATTACTTGTGGCATTTTTCTTCTTTCAATTTCTAGAACCTCATAATTTTTTTTATGGAAGATTTCTTCCTTAATCCTTCTAGATTTAATGGCAAATGGTTTATAGGAACCATGGTTGACAAAATCTAGGGTCTTCCTTAGGTTTTTCTTCTCCTTTTCTTGAGAAAGATGTACAAGTTATTAGTTTTAGTTATTTAGTTAGGCATTTGGTTAGTTTCTAACTTGATTTGATCTCATGGATGGTGTCATATTGCTTATCTTAAGTTCCTCGTGTAATCAAAGTCACTTTCACACTTATCTTTTCTTAGAAGGATTAAATAACTTTTTTTTTCTTTTTTTTTTTTGTAGTTTAAGTAAGTCTTTTTCACAATTGTTGACTTTGAGAAGACTTAAGTTGACCATATCATTCTTATCTTTGCTCTGTAATTATTGAGGGTGTTTGTAATAGAATATGATGGTATGTTGTTAAGATTTATGGTTATATTAATTTAATTATGATAATCTCTCTTAGTAATTTTAGCTTATCTCAAATATATCTCTAGATTTATCTTAGCAATTTTGAGACTTGTACTAAAATTTTGTTGGGGTTTATAGTTCCTCACTTATGACTTCCATATGATAGAAAGTCAATGAAAACATAAGATATTATGTTCATCATTTCAACCAGTTGATGATATAGATCACGAATTGTGATAAGAGTGTTCTAGTTCATACAATATGTTAAGAAGTTAGGGAAGGCTTAGATTTATTTAGGTCCTTGGCTAAGCATCTGTTGACCTCCTTGAATGAGTTTACTACGAGGATAGAGAAATTTATCTGATAGGAAGATTAGATGTAAGCTCCAAGGGAGTTAGAAAGAGAGAAGCATGATCATAAACAAGAAAAGGTAAGGGTTCTAGTGAAAGATCTTTTAAGATGAAGGTTCGACATGAGAGACTGGCTTGGAAATGCTAGTAGAGATTAGAAGTACCCAATTTTGACCTATAGTACTCATACTCCTCTAAACCATATGTTGGATATTCAAATGGAGGTTTAGAATCTAAGCTTCCTCACTTAGTCGGAAAGAATGAGGGGAAACCTTCTAAGAGGAAATCAAATAAATATTGCGATTTTCATCGTGACTATAGTCATAATACTGAAGAATGTATTCAATTGAGGAATGCACATGAAGATACCATCTAAAGAGGATATCTAAGGAATTTTGTTGTGGATAAGGAGGAAAGGATAGAGTAACCTACCTAGAGAAGTAGGTTGAATGATTAACAACCTCATGAGGAAAGAGGAGATTATAATAGGAACTAAGTAGCTTAGAAAAATAATGAAGACAATAACCGAGCTCGTAGTTGAGTAATTAATGTCATTTTTGGAAGGCCTTAAGGAGGGAGTAGGTTGAGCACCTTAGGCTCAGTAAATGCCTTAGAAGATTTGATACTTAATGTTTGAGAAATAAAACATACAGTTGATGACACGATTATTTTGTCTAATAA
Organism: Lumnitzera racemosa; assembly: GCA_024138005.1. NCBI lineage: Eukaryota > Viridiplantae > Streptophyta > Magnoliopsida > Myrtales > Combretaceae > Lumnitzera > Lumnitzera racemosa. The sequence continues at coordinate 52,207,370 of JAMXBC010000002.1, forward strand.
GGATATGCAAGGGATACAATTCCTTTATGATTACACGCTTATTATTAGCATCAGAGTAGTCCAATTTAATGTTTGGAAGGTCATATTAGACATTGAGAGCTCTATAGATATAATCTTTAAACATGCTTTTGATTTGATTCAGCTAAAGATGGAAGATTATAAGATGTAACCTTATAAATATAGCTTGTGTGGTTTTGATAACTAGCTAGTCAAGGTTCAAGGAGTTGCTATGTTGATATGGATTTGTAGATGAACACATGACTCTATTATCATGTGTAAATAAGGGAATAGGTTCAGATTGCAAGATGGCCAAAAAGTAAATGGAAGTCGATGGTTTAGCAATCCTATACACTAGCTTTAAGGATATAATGCATCGTAGAACCACACACAGACCTAAGTTAGTACCTAATATGACACACAAATACTAAGCTAAGGGTTGCTCGCCATAATCCTTGCTAAAGGGATTGATAAGAGTAGGTAGAGAAGAGCTTTCTAAGAGAAAAAACTTAAGGGTTTATCATTAATGTTATAAAATTCGTCTAAAACCATATACAAGTCTCTATTTATACGTAATGGCAAACTTGTAAATGAAAGGACTAAAAGGATGCCTTAACGGCATTCTCGTAAATACAAAATAAACATGAGGGTAGTTTAGGAATAATACAAGAAATAGGAAGTCCAAATAACATAAGTAAAAATAAGTAATCAAATGAGATATTAGGGTGAAGAGTTGATGAGCTATTAGAGACATTAAAGACTTGATTTAGGTAGACCTAAAATTCTGGCCAACCTGAAGAACACACTAGCAGAGTAGAGGAAACTAGACTAGTAGAGCTGACCAAAGTAGATCGACAAAGTAGAGCAAACTTGGTAGAGTAGAGTAGAGTAGACTTGGCAGAACAGAGTAGACCTAGTAGAGTAGAGTAGAGTTGAGTTGGCAGAATAGAGCAGAACTAGTAGAGCAGAATAGACTTGGCCAAACAAAGCAGGTCTTCTATGTATGAGGAGCTTATGAATAGGTCTCTAACATAGCTCAGGACTTGGTAATTGGTTAGCTTGGTCCCTTGTACCATATTGTCGCCTCTCCCTTAAAGAAGTTTCGACCTAAAACTTGGTAAGGGGTGGCTCCAAATCCCACCAAGATCAAATACCAACCTACAAAAACAAAATATAAATATAGAAAAGTTCTCAAGCTCCTCCACTAATGTCATCATCAACCAATGCTTCTTCTATTCATCATGAGCCCAATTAATCAAACTTTTCCTCAAGTATCCTTCCGCTATGTCACCGCAATGCCACTCAATAAGCTCCTAACGAACCTTACCTTTTCATACTACAGATACGAGTAATTTTCAAAAATTTGATTAACTCGAAATTCCCAATTCAAATATTCATCCAGAATGCTATATCCATCAAATTTTGATAATTCCAATATTCTTGATCTTAAGTCTTCATAATTGTAGCTATGATTGTATTGAGCTATATAAGCCATGTTTAATACTTAATAATTCAATAATAGCTTAGTATAGTCATGAGTTTATCTTACTCTTTATATCGAACACTTCACTACTTATACGCTAGTCACTTAAGCATAAAATACACATGTTCACAGCTCAGTTGGAATTACATAGCAGTGACCATAATGGCAGGTTGGCATGTGTATAGAGAAGTTTATAACTTATAACACTTAGCAAATTGGCTCAGCAATGATGGCACCTAACTGCATGTGCTTATAGTTTATGAAACGTGAAAGCAACACAGCTCCTAATTTAATAGCTCATCTTAGCAATCAGATTAGTATAGTGATGTTTTTCCAACACAACATGTAGCTTGCAGGTTCTCGCAACTACACACACTTATGTAGGACAACACCTGTACCTTAGTTTTTGTAGTCTATATATGCATTAATAGCAACTTGAAAAAAAGTTGATAAGCTTGGACTTTGAATTTGTGATGGCACAAAGCTTGATTACTACTTTAACCGAGCTTGGTAGTTCTTAAAGAATAGTCAACGTAGATTAAAGCAATACATCTCAGTTTCATATGTGCATAATAATATAGTAATCTTTTACTACTCGGCAATTCCTAAAGGACACCTAACACAACACTTAGTTCCATACATGCACGAGACAACTCACTTTGGCACACTTTCAGTACATTACTCCTATACTGTAGCACTACACACTACTACATGCACAATGACATGGTAATTGATTACACTTTAACTTTAGCTTGGTCCTTCATATGGAAGTAGCAGTTCAGTGCTTCATATACTTTAGTTCAGTAGTTAATCAACTCAGTAACCATGATAGTTTATACATAATATTAGTAGCTTGACAAGTTAATGATTAGGGCTGCATGTCTTACTCCTCAAGGCTAAAGTGGCTCGAACACTATGATTTTAGTTCGGCTATTAAGCATGTGTACACATCAACTTGGCACAATAGCAATAAGCTTAAACATAATAGCATAATTAGTCACTACTACTTAGAAATCTCTAAGGAATAACTAACTTGTCACACACATACAATAGAGTAGTTCGGTATTGGGTCTTCAATTTGATAGCAGCTTAGACTTTAATCTAAATAGCTCGAAATGCAAGGGCAGTTGTACAATTCAATTCAGCTTAGCTCAATTGCTCTTTCATGCGTAGCTCACCACATACACAATTAACAAAATAGCTCGGCAATTTTGAAAAAAAAAAAATTAGCTTAGTCAAGTAATGGAGATAGCTTAGCAGTTAGATTTCACTAGTTAACTCCCCATACTGACCATAATTTGAGTAGCACTTCATATGTATGGTACACCGGCACTTCATCTAGGCAGTAACACATCGACTCGATCTATATGAGTGGTTTGGTTTGCAAGAATTAGAAACTTAGCAAGACAAACACTTTGTCTCAGATATACATAAGTAGCTTGAATGCTTGGCACCTAAATTAACCCTTTATTAGCTCGGACCAGAATTCCTTGAAGCTTAACAACTCCTATAGTCAAAGTAGCTCGAAAGATTATTATGTAGTGCAAATTAGCTCAGACAAAGTTCCCAACCAACTTTCGCTCGACAAACTAATTTCTAATTAAGTTAACTTGGCAATTTCAAAGAGGTTCACAGTAGCACACTAAACACACAAGTTCTAGCCACTTGTATGCCCAGAAGCCGAGTACCGTGAGTCGTACATTAGACCTTCTACAAGACCCTATAGCATGTATAATAGCCACTGCTAACTCAACTCTGGTGACCACTACTAGCAAACCTACGACCCAACTTACACAATCAAACACTACTCACAATTACATCACTTCACTAGATCATTACTCACAAGAAGTTAACAGATACGTAGGTCACAAACATTACCCATTGCAAAATTTGAGAAGCAAATGAAAACCTTCATATACCCACTTATATAGTGTTCAAAGTCCACACATTCAATTATAGCTATATTACTATAATTTCTCACTGTCGCTGCACTTTTGTACACAACTCTATTGCAATACAAATTTGTATAAGATAGTTGCTACCGTTATCCCATGTACGCTTCCTATTGCTATTTCACCAACGCAACCACAAATCGACCAATGCTACACCTTACTGTAGCATCATGTGTGACAAACAATAGCTACTACGCTTAAGAAAGCCCACTCACATACAACCAGATACATAAGCCCACTTTCATAAAAATCTCATACTTTAATACCTTTGCTACGAATTCTTCTAATTTCCCATCGGTTTAAATAACACCCTCAATCTTAAAAATCCTATCGCAACTTGTTCAAAACTAGATATTTTCAAACTCCGTGTAGCATTTTTAAGAATACTAAATCTCCATAGTCTAAAATGACGAAATTTTCTCTTTTCTTTCTTTCTTTCTTTTTTTTTTTCTTTTTATAACTATTGTATTGAATATCAAATTTAGCACATTGTTGAAAGAAAGATCAAACCAATTTCTCAATATCCCCATGCAAAAAGGATATGTAGTAAACCTAGGGATAAGGTGACCCTACATATTGGCATAAACTCGAGTCACTAATGTCCAGTAGTAAAGAAATAAAATCTCAGATAAGAAGCCCAATCGTCTCGTCATTGAACCTTCTTTGGTCACATTTAGAGCAGTATCTCACCAAATTTTCAAGAAACCCTAAAGGATGAAACCTTAAGGTTTTAATACCAAGCTTATATGAATCTGTAGATGAACATATGGCCCAGTATCACGCGTAACCAAGGGAATGCGTTTGGATTGCAAGATGGCTAAAAAGTAAATGGAAATCAATGGTTTAGTAGTCTCGCGCACTAGCTCTATGAATATAACATACCATAGAACTATGTACGGATCTAAGCTAGTACTCGATATGATGTACGAATACTAGGCCTAGGGTTGTTTGCCATAATTCTTGCTAAAAAAAAAAATTGATTAGAGTGGGTAAAGAAGAGCTTTTCAAGAGAAAAGAATAAAGAGTTTATCATTAATGTTGCAAAATCTATCTAAAACCCTACACAAGTACCCTATTTATACGTAATGGCAAATTTGTAAATGAAAGGACTAAAATTGTGCCTTAGTGGCATTCCTATAAATATAAAATAAACATAAAGGCAATTTAGGAAGAATACAAGAAATAAAAAGTCCAAATAACATAAGCAAAGATAAGTAATCAAATGAGATATTCGAGTGAAGAGCTGATGCGTTAGGCTGATGAGCTATTAGAGACCTGATTTAGGTGGATCTGAAATTCTGGCCGACCTAAAGAGCAAACCAATCGAGTAGAGCAAACCAACAGACTAGAGGAGACAAATAGAGTAGAGTAGACTAGTAGAGCAGAGAAGATAAGTAGAGTAGAGTAGAGCAGAACTAGCAGAGTAGAGCAGACCTGGTCAAATGGAGTAAGTCTCTTATGCATGACGAGCTCATGAACAAGTCTCCAACATAGCCCGAGACTTGGTAATTGGCTAGCTTGGTCCCTTGTACCATATCATATGTTATCATTATAGATTGACAATGATGAGAATGTTGTTAAGAAGGAACTAGACTTTGTTGTCATAGATTGTCTATCACCATACAATGGAATCATAGGTTGGCTATGTAAATATTTTCAAGATGGTCGTATGATAGGAATTTGGTAATAGGGGCTCTCACCTGAGCTAGAGTAAGAGGCTTGAATAACCTAACCTCTTGGATCCTCAATTGCCGAGCTAGTTTTATCCACGTTGACTTAAAGGACCATGTCAACTTACAAGATCTTTCATGTTCCCAAAATGTTTGGTGTGTAACTTTGATTGATTTCTATCTTTCTAGTTGACTCAAAAGTTAACCCTTCTAACTTATCCTAAAGACCATCCCTTGTCACCTACCCTCTATGTTTAGCTACATGAAAACCTAATGAATGTTGACCAAATCTTTAGGTAGCAAGAACAGTTAGTAGAATGCACCCCAGCCTCTCATGTGACAACATGTGTCCTACTCCCCATTGGCACCACCTAATAGTAGATTCTCTTTCTAAAAGGATTACATTAATGTCTTTCTACCTTTGCACTTGTACTCTTATAAATTCTTTACCCTTTTTAGTAATTTAGTTGTAGCATTGTAACCCTAGTACATGAGGTATAACTACTCTATTTAGATAGTTGTTGTAATTAGATTTTACTCTTTTTCTATTAATGAAATTCCTCTGATTTGTTTTTCTTCTTATGATTGAGAATCTTATTACCTTAGCTCATAGTAACCTTTAAGTAAGGTTGTGTTAGTAAGCAACCTAGTACATTAGATCAGTGAGTCATATTTGATAAAGTATATCTGATAAAGTGTTGGTTCGTGAGTACTTAAGAAATGAGTTACATCCATAAGTAGCTCATGAGGCTTAATCCTCTTTTTCTTTTGCATTATTCCACCTAAACCCTACTTTTCCTTTCTCCAGTAGCTTTCTCCAAAGGACCCATTGATAAATGTGCAATTTACACATTTATCCTCTTTTAAATGCAACACATTTATGTATTTTGTTGTGCTTTTGATGTGGATTTTACTTTAAAATCAATAAAATCTATACTTTTGGACCATAGCGCATAAACAATGAAAATGATCAAATGTTGACTTGAAATGATTTGTATGTGTTTATAAGTGTCTCATTTTTGGACCACTTATGAATTGTGCACCACAATCATGTATCAAATGCAGCAGCGATTGGAATCTCAATAACAAAGTACAACCATGTGAACACTAAGAACAACAGCATCTGATCTTAAGGAGTGCAGTAGTTGCAGCAGTGAAGCAAAACCAATCAGCTTCAAGCAAAAATTTAAGAGCTCCACTTCCATGGACAGCAACTACACTCAAAAAAAAAAAAAAAAATATATAGCTCCACTCAATAACAACTGCAGCAACTCCAAGTCCAGAGTACACTTTAACACGGAACTAATCAGCTTACAACAGCAAACTAAATTATGGGAGGAAAAATATGCATTGCGTTTTTGTATTGAGTTGAGCACGTGGAGTTCTAGTTTGATTGTTTTTATTGCAGGTCATGACTTTAATTAGTGGAGAACGAAGAAGGAGAAATAGCAGTTGCACTCCAAACGTTTTTCAAACATGGACAGCAGTGCCAATTGAGAACTAAGCATGCTCAAGCCCCAATCCACAGCAAGGCAGTCCACACAAGCCAACCAAGCAAGCAGCAGGACATTGCGTGCAACCAACAAGTCATCAACAGCTCCCTAAACCAACAGCACATGATAGCATACCGAAACAAAGAAAATTCAGCAACAATTCCTTGCCTTGTACCAAAGCGAAAGACAGCTGCACTTCATTACAGCAGAACAAAGGGCGATATTCAAGCAATCCAAATTCCAACTTGCAACAGCAGCTGAACTTGCAACTACCAAGTAGCTGCCGAACCTGAGCAAAACTAAACACGGAAAGCAGCAGGATATTCCAAATTCCACTACAATTGTAGATTCAAACCAAGTTAACTGCTGTCCTGAAGCTGAGCACAATCAACCCCTTGCATCATCCAATCCATCCAATCCCTTGCAAGGAATTCAGCTGCTAGATAATTGAAGAGCAGCTGCTAACTTAACAATTCAAAAGCACGTCAAGCTCCATATGCTGAGTTGTTTTCCATAGAAAAATCTGAGCAAAAGCTACAACAACACTCCAAGCACAAGATAAGAACCATGCTTCCAACTTTGGCCATTTACTTGAATTTCAAACAGGTGCTGCAAAATTAGTGAATCCAGCAGCCAGATTTGTTTAGCACCAGCATTGACCAAATGAGAGACTCATGAGCTGCAATTTCAGAAGTAAGCAGCTCCATGAATTCAACATAGCATCCGCAGCAGATATGGCACTTCAATTCCCAAATGCAGCAGCAGTTGAAGCTTCACATCGAGTTCCACATGACATCTGAGCTCCTTTACATGTAGCAGCTGTAGCAAGATCAACCGAGACCTTGCTAAGCAACCGAGTTGCAATTGAGCTCCAGATTCAAAAGCTCTAAGTTAACACTAGCAGCTCAATTTTTTGAGTATAGAACTTCACTGTCACTAATTTTTCTTCTATTTACTGCAGGCAATTGCACTGCCGAGCCGCTGTCCATAGTGCAATTGTAGCAACTCCACACTCAACCAAACAACAACAACAAAAGCAGAGTTCCTCACTAGGCCGTAGGCTTCAATTGTGTGACGGCAACCGCATTCACTTCAAACAGCAGCTGGCTGTGTTGAGAAGCACTTCAACTTCAATTGCTGCAGCTACAATACTCCAACCAGCAGCAAAAGTCCACTTCATGCTCAGCAGCTCCAACCAGCAACTGAGCTGAAACAAACCGAGAGCAACAGCTAAATGAGCAGACCTCCACGTGAACAACAGCAGCTGCACCAAGCGATTGAACACAAAAGCAACATAGATCAGCCCATGCATGAATGAAAAAGCACACTAAGCCGAGCAAAGGAAAATGAAGACGAGCAGCTATGACACTCCAAATAGCAGACTTGTAAGCTGCAATTTTCAAGTGAAAGAATAGCAGTGAGTGACGACTACAATCTAAGCATCTCCAGCGAAACTCTAGCTGATTGGCACACACTCGGCAGAATGGAGTGCTCTACTAGTTGCACCATGCCAGACTGAGCAAGGCTGATGTCGAGAAACTCCAAACATTTGACCAAAGGCTGAGCTTCTTGAAGGACATGACCAGTACGCGAGCTCCATGACTCGCAGCAGGCCTTGGATACACGCTGATCTGTAGTGTGCTGTAGAAAATTGCAGCAACTCCATACACGGGCAGCGGCTGGCCGAGTACTGTCCACTCACGCCTGCGTTTCACCAAGTCGAGAACAATAGCTCCTGGAGATTACAACAGCGAGCAGCTAGCAAGAATCCAAGCAGCAAGGTTCAACGCAGCAACTAACGGCCGAATAGCCATTTGCAATGAAACTCCTCACTTACAGGACAGCAACTTGACCGAGTAGCTAGTTGATATATCATAAAAAAAATGGACAGCTGGAGTGTGGTGAAACCATGTGCTGACTAGTCAAGGCTGTTAAGCCTTTCATACGTAAGCCTAATTGGAATTAAATGACATCGGGGGTTATATCTCCTTATCCTATCTCGGTTGGGCTGTTTGTCCTTTTTGAGCCCACCATTATTTTGATTCAAAACAGTTCAGAGAGCCAACATAAAGGGAGATAATACACGTCAAAGTGGGGCTGACCTTTCCTTATTTTCTATTCTTGGGCTTCTTATTGGGTTGCACGTGGAAGAAAATTCTGAAGGAAGTTGAATAAAAAGGGAGGCAGCAGCCGAATGTAAAAAGAGGGGGAGCTGAAGACGAGAAAAGAAAGACAGAGAAGAAGACAAGAAAAAACATCAGCAGCCTAGGGATTTTGAAACTTTGTTTTTGTTTAATTTAGTGAAGAACAGAAACTTTATTTTTATTGTATTAATTTCATTATGTTTTATTTAATTTTAGAATTTTAAATCATTTTGTTTTAGTTCACTAGAAAACTGTCTCGGGTTCCGATTAAATTATATTATACCAATTGTTGCATCGAGTTTTGGAATTGAATATATCGATCGAGGTATTTTCTTTTCCTTGTTATTTCAATTTAAATATATTTTAATTCATTTAGGTTTTGTGATATGATTTAGTACTTAATTTAATTTAATTGAGTTTTCTATTGATAAATTTGATGTATTGAAGCGTTTGTATATTATTTTGATGTCAATCTTGAGTATTTAGTATTTCTTTATTATGTTCATCGTCTAGTTATTTAGTATATGGTTATTACTTTTTAGATAGATAGAGTTAAAAGGATATTTGAAAGAGTTTCGATAACTAGTGTTGAATATAGTTTGAATTTTTGAAAAAGCTTGTCATAAGGATATGCAACTTTAATTAAATTCATGAACTTATGTACTTAATGCGGTTGGAAATATGGTTCGAGTTATGAGAACATGCTTAAACCATATTTCTAACTAGAATAATAAATTTGATGTGAGTAGATTATTATTTACTCAATAATTATAGATAAATTGCCTTAATTGGTGAATTTATACTACAATTAGAATTCCAGTATTCTAGAGGGTAGGTGAGTTCTAATGAGTTTAGTTAAATCCCTTGTAGTCAATTTCGAATATTGATTTAAGACATCATATTGATTCAACTGAGAATAGATTTACGAATCCCAATTTGATCTTTTTTTATTTCCTAGACCCAAGGCCCTCATAATGCAGCTAGAACATTTGGTTTAGTGTTCGTTTTGTTATTTAGTTTTCACTCACTTTTAATTTAATTATTGATAGCTTAACTTAGGAAAAAAATTAGATAATTTACTACTTACCACCTAACTCTCTGTGGAATATGACCTTGATTCACCGTTTCGATTACTTCCATGACTCGATACACTTGTCGATTCGTGTACTCACATTTATATTTGAGTCATCCATCTATGCATTAGTAAGACCTCGTTCTGTGAGGCACATCATTCGTATACATAACACATTTGAAAGTGAAGTTCCTGATCTAAACTAGAATTAGAACCTATTATGGTGACCAATAGTAGGCGAGGTCTTTATACTTGAAAGTACTAAAGAGAGATTAGATCTACCATATTAAATAGAGCTTGGATTACAAACCAATTGTTAGGGGAGAATCGGATGAAGAAACTTCAACTATCCAATTGTGTGATGATCTCAAGTAGATCATAAAGATAAGAGTAGGCATGGCTTCCAATCTAAGGGATTGCATTGTGAACTTTCTTTGAGCTAACAAAGATGTATTTGCATGGTCTCCATTTGACGTACTGGGTATCCTTAAATGCAAAAGTAATTTAGTAAAAAAGAGGTACTTTATCTTTGAGAGGCAAGCAATGATAGAAGAGGAGGTTTAGAAATTGCTTAAGGTAGATTTCATTAGAGAAGATCCATACCTGACCTAGCTTGTTAATTGTGTATCGGTCAAGAAGGCAAATGGAAAATCATGAATGTGTATTGATTTCATTAATCTCAACAAAGCTTATTTGGAGGACTATTTTCCCCAACCTCAGATAGATTAGTTAGTTGATTTTACATTTGGGCACTTATTACATCAATCAAAATGCACCCATCTGATTAGGTACACACTTCCTTTATTACAAATTTTGGAATGTATTGCTATAAAGTGTTGCCGTTTAGCTTAAAGAATACAGAAACTACATACTAGAGCATAGTGATTAAGATGTCTAAACCTTAAATTCATAGAATCATTAAAGTTTATATGGATGATATGATAGTGAAGAGTAAGGAGCAACTTGACCATCTTATTGACTTAAAAGAAATTTTTGACACTCTTTAGTAACATAATATGAAGATGAATCCCCATAAATGTGTATTTAGGGCATCATGGGTAAGTTTTTAGGATTCATGGTAACTTAAAGAGGAATAACCATTGATGTGTATTTGGGACATCATGGGCAAGTTTTTAGGATTTATGGTAACTTAACGGGGAATAAGGGCTAACCTCAAAAGGATTTGAGCTATATTTGAATCGATTTGTGTCGAAGAGCAATGAAAGATGTTTGGAATTTTTTTTTTTACGTTACAAAATCCCTTTGAATTAAGGCCGAACAAACAATGTGAAAAGGCATTCCAAGATTAGAAGTGATTCTTCACCATACCTCTAATTCTCTCTAAACCAATTATAGGAGAAACCTTGTATTTATATCCATCTGTTAGTAACCAAGCTCTTTCACCTATACTAGTAAGAGCTAAAGGGAAGATATGCCAACCAGTGTAATATGCAAGCTATGTTCTTTAGGGCCTAGAGCCTCAATATAGCAAGCCTGAGAAGTTTGTCCTAGAAGTCATTGTTGCAGCATGGAAACTCCAACCTTATTTTAAGGCCCATCAAGTGGTTGTTTTGACTAATCAACCTTTGAAACAAGCACTCTAGAAGCTAGATGCCATTAAGCACCTTTGGTGTCCAATATCTGCCATGAGAAGCCTATAAGACTTAAATTCTAGTTTATTTTCTTATGGAGTTTACTTGAAATGAGGATCTTATTATTTGTCATGAAGAGCTGACCTAGGTATTATATGTTGATGTCTCATCTACTTATAAAGGAAATGGAGTTGGATTGGTATTAAAAGGCCTAATGTGTGTAAGAATTTCATATGCATTAAATTTTGGCTTTCCTACAAGTAATAATTAGTTTAAATATGAAGCTTTAATAGCTAGAATGAAACTAGCTAGGGAGGTCGAAGTTAAGAGTTTAGATATCTATTTAGATTCACAATTGGTTGTCAATCAAGTGAACGTCAAGGGTATGGAAAAGGATGAGAATATGAGAAAATACTTGCAAATAGTTAAAGAGCTTTGAATGTCTTTTAAGTGATGGAGCGCTATGAAAATACTATGATTACAAAATTATGTAGTAGATAATATTTAAATTGGCCTCTATAGGCCTTTCGAGGTGGGAAGAGAAGATCTTCATATAATATGTGCCTAAGAAGAGCATGGGAGAAGAAGACTATGGAGTCCTTAGAGGCACAAGAAAAGGAGTTAGAGCCCTATTGAATGGACTTTATTCTTGCTTATTTAAATGAAGAACAATGCATAAAGACAGGAAGGAAGCTCAAAGACTAGTTTACCAAGCTACAAATTTCACCATTATTAATGGAGATCTTTATAAATGAGGATTAAATATGCCATACTTATGATGCTTGTGGCATAGTGAAGTTGAACAAGCATTGTCCAACTTGCATGCCAAAGTTTATGGTAACCACATCAAAGTAGCTGCCTTGTATGTGAAAGCGTTGAGGCTAGGTTACTAGTGGTCGGCAATGAAGAAAGATGTGCTAAGGTTAGTACAGGTGTATGACCGATGTTAGAGGATTGTGCACATTGAGTAAGATTTGAGCATATACCTTCTACCATTTACTAACCATTAGCCATTTGCTTAGTGGAGCTTAGACATATTGTGCCTGTTCCTTAAGACAACCAAGCAAAGGTAACTCATTATCATGGCAATAGATTACGTTACCAAGTGGGATGAGGTTGAGGAAGAAGCAAGCATCACAGAGAAGAGCATTGAAGCTTTTATTGTTAGCAATATCTTAACTAAAATTGGGATCCCATATGATCTAATCATAGATAGCGAAGTACAGTTCGATAACGATTGGTTTAGGGAGTTTTGTGAAGAGCTTTATATCAAGCTAATTTATACTTCAATTGCTTACCCCTCAAAGCAATGGATAAGTAAAAGCGGTGAATAAGGTCATTTTACATAGTTTGAGAAAAAGAGTAGCTCAAGCAGGGAACAAATGGGTAAATGAGTTGCCAAATGTGTTATGGGGATATTGAACTACCTATGGGACTTCAATTAAGGAGATGTCTTTTAAGTTGGCTTTTAGATTTGAGGCAGTCCTTCCTATTGAGCTTGAAATATAAGTGCTAAAGTACATGCTCACAATCTTTAAAGCAACGATACTGATCTCCAAGTTAACCTGGACACTATTCATGAAACAAGGGCACTAGCTAAGGATCATCTTATTGTGTACCAACAACATGCGGCACAATACTACAACAAATTTATGAAGCACAAATACTTTCAGCCAAAAGACCTTATTTGCAAAAGGGTCATAATTTCTAATGTTTATTTTACATTTTACGTATCGGGTTTTTCATTGATGTAACAGGCATGACATGCATAATGAGTAGTAATAATTGATCTTAGTTGTTCATTTTTTAGTGGGATAATTATTGGATGACCATAATGTATCCATGTCAAGAGCTTACAACCCAATATGTATGGTTACAAAACCTTCAGTTTTCTCTCTCCTTAATTTTATTTTCCTCTTGAACCTATTCATCTTTCTCTACACATCTCTTTGCTCTTTCGCAAATCACATTACTTCTACAATTTTCCTCATCTTCTTCTTCTTCTCACCTAGGTTAACCATATTTTTGAAGGTAATTATGCTTACCTTCACATCCAATAACACAAATTCCATGAATATAGTTGATGATTAAAATCATAACCAGATTAAGTATGTTATTTGTCCACCTCTTGGGGTAGTTGATGTAGTCCCTACATAGTAGACACACAACATGGAGAATATAAAGCAGGAATGTCCCTAGGATCTTTGTAAATTCATAGAGTTTGGAAGGATACATGCTCTTAAGGTTTGGAGGATTTAAAAAATCCCACTTGATGACTATCCCAATGATGGTGAGGATGAGAATATTATAGAGCCTTTATACTTTGGCATTGAGTATGACCTAAGACCAAATGGTGTTTCGAGTGCATTAATTGAAAAGGATTTTGATGACATGCATTTCTACTTTTGTTCTACCCCTCAAAATTAGAAGATTGAGAGACTCGAAGTTTATGAACGTATAACGTCACTAGGTGATTGGGAATTTTCCCTCTTTGAAAAGTACTTTGAGGTTAGTATTCGCCTTCCTTTTTCTCTTTTTGAAAGAGCCTTTTTTATGAATCATCGTATTTGCTTGTACATATTAACTCCAAACATCTTATAGGCTGATCATAGCCTTTAAGTGTGTTTGTGAGGCTTTAGAGGTTAGGGTTACACCAACCTTGTTGAGATAATTTTTCACAATTAAATGTGGTGAAGGTTGATTTTACATTTATGTCTGACTTAGGAGGAAAATTTTAATTGGGTTGGAGTCTTCCATTTACGATTGGAAAAATAAGTGGATTGTTATTAGGTTAGAGAAGGACCTTGATTTCCCAGTGTTCCAGTCTCAACCCATTAGACAAAGTGACATTAAGAAATTGTTGTTGAATGATAAGGCCACTTATCACAAGTTCATAGAGAAGTACAACACTTACTAGTTTGTGTAGCATGCCGATACTATTATAGATTGGTTTTATAGTAGAGCACTGATCTTCTTTGATGTCAATGTAGGAGCTTTAGAAGGTGTAAGCACTGTTTGTTATAATGAAAAGACTATAAAGGGTGTACATGAAGGCGCAATTGTGGATAAAAAAGGTATTCAGCATAGCAATTCATCGTGTTGTGTTAGGCTTGCTAAGAAGGGATCTCAACCAACTACCCTAAAGGATGGGTGGTTTGTAGTCTTCTTTGCTGTGCTTGGGATGACATTTGTAAGTTATTCTTTTCCCTTGTTATTTATTCCTAAGCTAATTTGCTTTCAGATTTTGCAAAGATGCCTCTAAAAAACCTTGACTCCAAAAGTCTATTCACCAGCCTAAAGGCTAGGCCAATTTACAAGAAGGATGGTGGTGACAAGAAAGTTGCTTTCTCGAAAACCAAAGTAGCTATCAAGAAAGCTTAAGGGAAAACCTGAGCTATTAAGGTTGGAAATGCACAAAAAAGAAGCAAGATTGCTAAGGTTGAGCCACTAAGGAAGTAGCCTAATGTCAAACCTTTTGCTTAGGATTCGAGGAAGGGAAAGGCTACCATTGAGGCCTTAAAGAAGAATATTACCAAAGCCAATGCTGGAGGGTCAGCCAATCCTTACTTTGTCAAAGAAACTCTTGTGATCATCTTTGGGCCTACGACCCCTTCTTGAAGAGAAAATGAGTCTGTTTTTTAGTTCATTCATTTATGGGAGGTCAATACATGTGACTATGTATTGGCCAATGGGAGGATTTCTCTATAGCTCTTGGAGGGGATCAGGTTGCATATCAATATAGGCACTCAGGAGATGAACATGAAGTACCACTATAGAGGAATCAATAGATGTATGAGAGACTTAAAACAATTGGCTATTACTAAGTTATATGACATAAGTCTGACCTTTAATCTTTGTTATAGTTCTTTGGTTGACATTTTGTTTATGGTTTCTTTTTTCTTATGCAAACATCCCAATACTTACTTATGATCATTGATACTCTTGTGGCCTAAAAAGTAAAGGTAATATAGTTCCGATATTTTTTTATATTCTTTGAATAGATTCAATCTAAGCTAATTTCTACATTGCTTACCCTGTTTCCAAATTGTTAAAAAGGCTAAGGAGGATTTGGTGCAAGTAGAGACCCAATTCATTGCCTGTGCTAAATCATGAGAAGAAGAGAAGTAAAAGCTTAAAAGAGAGATCCATAGTTTGAAGAAAGATGTGAATAAGGAAATGAGGTTGCATAAGGAGAAGTAGGCATCTATCTAAGAAGAGTAGAAGAAAAATGCTTAGTTCATCTATGTCTTGCAAGTATCTCAAAAGGAGGTCAAGGACCTTAAAAGTAAGTATATTGGAGACATCTAGTAGTTGTTGACTCTTTGTGGTGAGAAGAAAACTAAGATCTCTGACCTTGAGTCAATTGTAACTTAAGTGGCCAATTATGAACAATTCCTACAATAAGTTTAGGATAATGAGGAGTATATGAGCATGTTGCAAGAGAAAATGTTGGATGGGATCAATATAGCAAGGTAGGTGTTGATAGTGGAGTTTTGTTCACTTGTCCATTCGTCTACTGACAAGTTGAATAGTCTACATTCTTCGCTAATGCTGAGAAACATAGATCTGTATCTAATTTGAATTAAAGGGAAGTGGCACAAACAGTTATCACTTGGCACAGTTATATTACATAGCTTCTTACTCTCCCTATATTTTAGGAATATGTCTAATCTAGAGGCCTCTACGTATCTTGATTAACCATTCCAATAACTGCTACTTTAGACGCAATATTTGCCTATAAATATGAGAAAGAAATACTTTAAGAGGGATTTGATAACTTTTCACTACTCTTAACTTTCCCTATTCACATTTACTAACTTAAGCATTGCAATGGCCGCACTGGATTGGTCCTGATATAAAGAGTTTTTCCTTTCTTTGCAGGATAATTCCAAATATTGAAATCTACCAACAACAGTAGGAGATCCTCATCCATCACTTAGATTATGATTTGAGCTACTTGAACTTCATGGTTAGATGTCGCAAAGGAGACCATGCACCTTAAGAAGAGCTTATGGATCAAGATGCTATCAAGCAAAATGACCTACTTTCGATGGAGGATATCATTTAGATTAGTACCATTGAGGACAACTAAGATGACACCCCTCAACTTCTAGTCATAGATCCTCTCTAAACCCTTAATGACCTTGCAAAAAATAATTGATTTTGTTCTTTTTATTGAAACTTAAAATAGCCTTTTTTAATGCTCTCTCCTTAGGTGGGAATGCTAACATTTTTAATTTACATTTGACTCTTCCTAGTGCAATATTACTTTTTCTCTGTAGCCACTTGAAGATCTGATGAAGAAATTTATCACAATTTATCATAAGCAGTTTCTTTTTAGGATTTATGAGGTCATTGTCCATTAATGATTTGGGACTTTAGGGCATATTAACTCATTGTCCATAGATATTATAGGACTTATAGTAGTTTAGATTGCTACTACTTAATAAGAGCTTTGCCTCCTAAGTGCACGATAGCCTTGGGTTAATGTTATGCTAACTAGTAACAGTATTGCCTCTTGCGTACATGACGTGATACCTTTTATACATAACCTAATTTTACTATCTTATGCTCTACACAAAATCATGTCAATGGGGTTAAGAAGTGGGTAATATCCCCTTAACACATTGAATGTTGCTTCTATCGATGATAGATTGCAAATTACAATTAAATGTTGCTTGAAAATAAAGTGCGCAACATTCTATTCTCTATTCTTTTAAATGAATTCTTAAGGCCCAACAAAAGTTATTATGGCATACGCCATGATTATACTGCTAAATATAATGCATACTATAACTATTATGCTATCATTAATGCTTATAAAAGAATTAGTGAATACGATGACTCATTCAACAACATAAAAAGCATAAGAAAGCGTAAGTAGCAAAAGAGAAGTGCTTCTCCATTCAGGTTCTACAAGCATGCATGAAAGTCCAAAGCATAAATGACAAGGCTTGAATGAGTATCACTTAATGATGAAGCACTGATCAAATGGAAGTTTTATGATCTATGTTTCCAATATGCTTTTGCATTTCTATCTTAACCTCTTTAAGTTCTACCTTAAGTCAATTGTATCACTTTACAATATCTTATGATTCTAACATTTTTTTGGCTTCAAAGGGGATCACTCTTATATTTGGTAATTTGAAGTTCAAGCCATGTGCTCCAACAACACTGCCCACTAATAGCTACAAGTCTTGAGTAGGTATTAATTCCCAAGATTTATCTAGAAGTGAAGTAGCTTTATGGAGGAAGGTCATATATTATTTGTCACTTCAGTGCCAAGGAAAATTGATCCAAACCAGAAATCGCCCTCCATAGCTCGTAAGTCCTCCAACAGTTGTAAAAGATCTGATGGAACTGTAAATCTATGAAATGAAGAATATGCCCTGGAACACTGAGATGCCTCCACCACTACTATATGGACACACATCCCTTAGTTTGTTTTGGTGCCTCAATAGTTAAACTGGGGTCGATATGTGATGAGCCACTGGTGAAGGAATCTGACCGTAAACTGGTGTGATATCATCAATTGCAATGGTACCTAAGGAAATGCTATCTACTGTACTATTCATACTATTCGGTTGGCTATCAAAGAGTCTAGCTACCCTTAAAACCTCAGTATACTCTCAGATATTAGCTTCCTCTAACTATATGGCCTCAAGGTAATCTCGATCAACAATATTACTTAGCTCTTTCAAAGCTTGAGTTTGATTTTTAGTTGGCTATTATGGTTAACTTGCTTCAATGATGGTTTAGTCTTGAATTTCCTCTTAATCACCAACGCTACTTGATGGACCATTTCCATTGCTATCTTCATCTACGTCATCAAGAGATTCATTAGTGTCTGAGGACTCATCATCACTTTCACCATCATTTGTAATCTCAGTATGATGATCGTTTGCTTGGGGTGCTTTCCCAAAACCATGTCGGATAAGGAAAGGAGAAACAATAGAAGGGAGCTTCTTAAATGTTTTACCATTCTTTAAAGCGGGAGTAACATTCATGTTATCCTCATCCTATAAAGAAACAAAGAATAGTGATGAGTAAACAAGTCATAAGACACAAAAATATAAATATTAGGATAAAGATATTAACAAAATACCTCACAAATGTATGAATGCTTAATTTGCCTGATAATAGGCAACTTAAGAGTAGAATGATCTTTCTTGTTTTTATTCTTTACACTAGAAGGTGGCTTCTTTTTTTTCATTAGGAACTTGAAATAGGAATTCATCCTTATAAACAATCATCACTGGAAGCTTGCCCTTAGCTGGTGTAGTCACATATTTTTTAAAGTCTTCTAAGCAACCCATCCAGTATGTAAGCCAACCAATAGAAGTGATCCCATAGCGACTGATAGATGGAAAAAATAGCTGTCTCACTCTTAAATGAATATTTCTAAAATCATCTAGGCTCAAAGATCTATAGCACTCTTCAAAGTCATCATCAATTGATATTTTTGAAGGGATACTTTGGTTGAAACCAAATTGTTGAGCAACCCAATGCAGTATGTATAACATTACTTTGCACTCAAGATAATGATTGTAGGAGTCACCTTAATCAAGTAAAGAGGGGAGACATCCGAACAAGCACTAAAGGTTGAAACTGGCTTCAGTAACATCAAGCCTTTTTCTTACACTAAGTAAATTCATGATATCCTTTGATCCTTCTAGATAAAAAAGTAGGAACCATAGTATCCAAAACATCTTTAAAGTTGTCCAAAACGTTTAATAAAGTGCCTAGAGTTCGCTTATTAACCCATGCCTAAGCTTACAGCTTACTACATTTGGGTTCGTTAAGACAGGAGCCATAGTATCCTTTATACCGCTCACAAAAGAAGATATGGAAGAATATTATATCTACATAGGATATGATGGCATACCAACCCATCGATTAAATGGAGGCCTTGTGATAGAGATGGAGACGCTTGTACAATGATCCTAAGTTAAATAGTCTTAGGGCGAAACGGTCTCTATGTGTTATATGGATCGCCAAGTGAAATAAACTTGGGCTTACACCATCTTCTAGGCTACCGGAAAACACGTACAAAGATAGCCAGCAAGTGAGAAAAGCCTCCAATTCATACTTGCAAGAAGCGGCTGTTCATGAGATAACTCAACTAGATCATCAAAATAGAATGAAAAAAAGTAAAAGTGTTAGTACTCACTCGTATTTTTCATTTCCTTCAAAGAAATGTCTCACATAGGCGTTAAAAGTGGCTTTCCTACAAGTATCTATGGCTTTCTTTCTTTTAGCCTTTAAAGTTGATATTAGGTCCCGATCTTCTTCAAAAATCATAGAAGTAGTAATATCAATTACGCCGAAATCAAGAAGATGTAGGAGTGTGCTCACGTCCTCAAGAGTGGGTATGATCTTGACCCATGTAGTCACAAATGTGTGCGTAAATGTGCTCTAATGTCACATTATTGCCCTCTAAATCTCTATGTTGTTGGATCGAGGAAAGCTGAAACTAGAGGAAATATACATTGGAAAATATATGTCTGCTTTCTCCAAAGTATCAACATAGTTTGAGTTGTTTGAAATATGATTTACCCAATCAGCCCAGCTGGTTATAGGTATCAGAGGGAAGCGAAGCAAGCTTTTAGACAACGGGACTTCTTTCCCTTGATTTCTGAATTAGAGCATTGAATCACCTTTTATTCATGCACTTGAGATTCTCACTTGATGAAGTGTAAGGCACCTTGAGTAGTCGGTTGTTTATACAAGTCTTGTCTCTTTACGTTACCCTAAAAGGAATCTTCTTTTATCGTTATGTAGAGCCACGTATCTCATAGTGAGGGCACGAGCGGAATGTAACCATCCTGAATGATTAATACTTATTTACCTCTACTCTTTTGGGGTATCTTCTTCTTGGACGCTTTGCTCATCTTTGAATATCACCTACAAAGTAGAATAATGAAGATCATATTGTGAGTAGAATGAATTGAAGGAGACCATGTAAGGAATAATTTTTCTTTTAAAGTTTTGATTGCTTATGGAATTATAGTAATTCCAATGATAATCAACATGTATTGTTAGTACTATGGTGTTAGAAGATTATGTCAAGTATTCTATCTTAATAAAAGAAAAGGACTATTTCACTATGAGCCAAAGCTTGCTAGAAATGGTTATAGGGAAGGAATTATTCTTTCATTACTTTCATCTGAATGTTTACATCTATAATAGCCTAATTTAGTCCTATTGAAGTCTCATCTAAAGACAGAATCAGTTCTAACATGTGGTGATCGAGCAAGGAGATCAAATTACCACTTTCTCATTTTCACTTTGACAAACCTTCCCATCCTTCTCACTAAGAGCTAATCCATCTTGTTGCCTCTCTTTAACATGATAAACACATATTGACATCTCTTTGTCTCCCCCTCTTCTTGATTGCTCCTCCCCCTTATTGCATAAATACATAGACTAAGAGCAAAATATGATAATGGAGCTTAAGCAAAGGGTCACGTTTACACTTTTTCAACAACTTCTATAGTTCAACAAAGCTATTCATATTTCTCTATGTTCAATATCCAAGAACAAGGTCAGTTGAAAAAAAAAATAGAGAAAAATAATGTAACAAGTGGCTTATAAGAGAGCAAACTAAGAATTCTTACATACCTGGTCTGAGTTGCAAAGCAAAAGAAAAAAAGTCAAGAACATGAAGAGGAAAGAAGTCAGTTACTAACCTTTAGCTCTTCACTTCTATCTCATGGCTAATTGGTGTTCTTGTTCAGCTTCTTATAATGGCATCCTTCACCAATAATATTCGATAATGATATTTGTCTTCCTTAAGAACAAGATCCAACTACCATAAAAAATATAACTTAAAATGACCATAATATGGCAATAAGGTTATAACAGTGTACCTAGTGTTTTCATCATCAATCTCCACCAACTATATATATAAAAAAAAAAAAAAAATTCAAGAAGGCAAGTTATTTCATGAAGCCAATAGTACTTACCATAAGAGCGGCGATTTTGGTCTTTAAGTAGTCTTTCTCACAGCTTCAATGGTCTTAAGTGACTATGATGGCTGCAGGCTACAATCTTCGAATTCCACTACACTTCATCTTCTTGGCTTTCCTCCTTTGTCAAGTTTGGTTGTTCATAACTCCAATGTGCTCCCACAACTTCGGTGGTCTTTAATCTTCAATGGTTGTTGCAGCTTATCTTTCTAAGTCCTCAAATTTTAGGTTAGAAGAAACTTAGTCTTGTGTTGAATTGGTTAGGTAAGGAAGAGAAGAAAAATGAAATCAAAGATGTGTATAGGCTCGAAGAAAATAAAATCAAAGAAGAGTATATATGAAGCAACGTGAAATAAAAATCAAAAGGGAAAGTGTATAATAGAAGAGTTTTGTGGAATCTGTAGAGCAGGGGGAAGAGGTGAGAAGTGAAATCAAAAGGTGGAGTGCTGAAGGAGAATAAAGAAGTATAGGAAAGTGGATGAAGATGTGGAATTACATGAAGAACTAAGGAAGAGCATCAATGAGAAAATCTTAAAAGATAGTGGAATAGAATAAGAAATATGAGAAGAAGGATGAAAGAAAGAAGGCAATCCCCTAAAAGAAATAGTAATGAATGAACAAATAGTAGACTAAATAAGCAATGTAGATATAAGGAAAAGGAGAAGAGCATGTGTTGAGGTAAACGTTTGGATTGAGATTTTGTCAGGGGGATTTAATGAAAACAATAGAGGAATCTACAGGTACGTGGATGTATAACAGAAAAATATTCTCCATGGCTTATGCAGTACTTAAATTGTGACAACTTACCATAGCATTGGCATTTGTTATATTTCATGGGCTCTATTTTATTCCAATCCGAATGTTTGAAATTAGGTGATGCAAATGTGTCAATTCCAATTTTATTTTGTAAAAGACAATAAAAATGGACCAAGGACTAAAATTTATCCATTTCATGACATGTGGATTTTTGGTCTCAAATAACGTAACATGATAAATAATAATGAGCTAATATTTCGAATTGATGCTTCACTCATTGGTAAATTGGTTAGGTGATTTTTTTAGTTGTGTGTATTGTTGGCAACATTGGGTTTTGACACTTGAAAGATACGAGTTCTATACTCTTGTGTACACTTTTTCATTTATTTGATATGGAATCAAGGAGATAGTTTGAATTCGGACATTTAAAGATATATAAAATAATTATCGAAGGCTTCGATAACATTTTGTTAAATATGTAAAGCCAATTTTATCTTGGGAGAATTCAATAAGGGAACATGGATTTTGTTGATAGGTATTTTTGGATAATTATTATATGGGCTTATATTAGTTGGCCCAATATATAAGCTTGGTCCAATGACCCAATCCAGGGATAACTTCCATTAACTCACTATAAATACCAGGTAAGACCCTCAGTTAATAGGAACCCTCTTCTCCATTCTCTTACTCCCATAATCATTCAACAAGTTTACTCTCATCATAAGAAGGCTAATTTAAGCATCGAAGTAGCCATGCCGGAGCACCTTTCAGCATCCTCCATATTCTCTTACTCCCATAATCATTCAACAATTTTACTTTCATCATAAGAGGGCTAATTTAGGTATCGAAGTTGCCATGCCGGAGCACCTTTTGGCATCCTTCGTAATTGTTTTTTCTTGTTGCTGGTGTTTGTGTATCACCTATCAACAAATTTATCACTCTTCTTGAAGGCTTTATACCGTTAAGTAAGTATTAGGATATGGGAGCAATATAATAATAAGATGAAATAACACTTTACTTGGGATTCACCATAAGGGAGCCAATCTGTTGCTGAGTTATTTATTGTTCATGATTTGAGACCATCATCAAGGAAAACTACAGTATTACTATGGATGACCGTGAAAGCTTGCCTAGAGAGGGTATCATCTTAGCAAAGTTTAAATTAATACCTAAGCAAATGTATTTTGGATTACCCAGAAAGACAAATTGGTGCATGATGACAACCTGATGAGATCACCAATGTAGACTTATTGAATAAGTTCAACTTGATGAAACCAAATGACTCATGAAGATCAAGTTGAAGAAATGAATCAACTTAGAAATTGACAACTCAAAGAAGATTTACTCCAGTATTGCTATAGGGGCAATATACAATTTAATTCAGTCAAAGTGTGACACACAATTAAGGGGTGTTACAAATTCGTGCACTAAGATAGTTCTTGAATAAAATTGGTGATAGTGTAGCTGTTCAATAGTGCATTTGCCGGAGTCAATTGAAAGACTTATTCAATGCCCAAACCCCTTTCAACTTTGTTTAGGGGGCAAAATGTAGAGGGCTAAATCTAAATCATGAGTTTTAAGCCTAATAACAACATGGATTTGACTCTTTAGGCTAAGGTGACAAGGCCTAGATGATTAAGCCCATAAAAATTTGGGATAATCAAAGGAGAGTTGGCATGACTGGCTTGGAGTAAGGCCCATTAGATCGATTTGCTCGATCTAACCTTTCTTGGTTTGGCTTAAACTAATAAGATATAATGCTCTTTATTTGGGCTTAAATCCATGAAAAAGCCTATTTGAGATCCATTTGTAAAAAGCTTCAATCCTAGCCATTGATTAGCATTATGATGCAACGTATTGAATTTATCTATCATCTCCTATAAATACTCCCTTCACTTTTTCATTTGGATAGGAGAAAAATTCCTATTGACACCGTTATTTTGCTGGAATCCTATTTCAAAAATCAAACACTCAAATATCCTAAGAACATTACCCGTTCTACATCTATTATGGAGTTTGATGCTATCGCACTCCTCCACATGTCACCTAGTATGTTAGAGCCTATCAAGATTGCTTACTCCTTCTCCTTATCTTATCTCCTTGATTGTCCCATATGTATAAGTCAAGTTGTTTCTTCAGTCATGTATAGCGTGATTTGATACTTAGCTTGTATGTGACCTGATATGAATCCATGGATGAACACATAAACTTGATATCATGTGTAACCAAGAGGGATGGGTCCAGACTACGACATGGTTCGAAAAGTAAATGATAGTCGAAGGTTGAGCAGGAGTTCCTATGCACCGACGATGAATATGATGCACCAATGCCTTATAAGAGTTCATGTTACACCTGATATGACGCACAAGTATGATTGGAGGTCACTTGCTACTAGTCTACTCTCAAATGGGCTAGATAAGAGTAGCTTAAGAGTAAGGATACTTAGCTCAAGAGAGAGTGAAAATCTAATGTATTCTCTGTATATGTCTATTGCCACTATTACATTATGCCAGTATTTATAGTATCCAGTTAGGGTAAGTCCTAAATAATTGAAAATTACATAAATGGATTCCTAATTGTTAAGGAAAGGAGAATAATTTATAAGGAAAAAAAAAAAACACATAATCGGGGAAAAGAATATTTACTGTCGGAAAGGACAGTACGGATGTCAAAAATGGATAGTGCGTGTTTCACTCAATCTACGATCTTAATAACATTGCAGGCCGAGCAGGACAGGGTCTCTCGATCAAGTCTAGTCAACATCGGTAGTTCAACACTTAGATTGCTAGGTTAGACAAGGGTTGGCTTGGGGGATGACTCACTTTTGGATCAGCCTTAGATGGTCGGCTCTTAACAATTCTCAGCACGGCCTTAGCATTGTGGAGATGGCTATTTTCTTGACTTGGTGTTTAGATTGGGGTGTTATGGAGGGGTTGGCTCCACATGCTAGCAAATTACCTTGGTAGCTTCTTGGATAGTGTAGAGAGTAAAGTAGCTTAACAGATTGGACTGGGGAAAACATTGCTCATCGGTGCTTAACTCACCTTGGATAGCTTAGTGAACCACTTAGGAAAGCCTCGGGCTTGAGAGCGAGTGATTGGTCTTTGATCCCTATCGTCCCCTTTAGGTTGTTTGAGATTTAGGATCAAATTTGGTTTGGTGGCGGGTTACCTATCCTCAGGAGTATAAAGTTGGAGATTGGCAATGTTGAAGGAGTCCGAGACTCCATATCCTTTAGGTAATTTAATCTTATAAGCATTAGGAGTGATCTTTTCAAGAACCTTGAAAGGTCCATCGGCCTTAGGAGACAACTTGCTTTTCCTTAAGTTTGGGAATCACTCCTTGTTGAGGTATATCTAGACTAAATCACTTAGTTGAAATGCTCTTTTCCTTTATCCTTGGCTTCAATTCTCAAGCTTAATTTTAGTTAGGCCTAATTGCTCTACAACCTTCTGGTGCATGGCTTTGATGGCCTTAACTCTTTCATTGGCTGGCTAGTCATCATCAAGCATCGATTGGGGTGCTTAGTCCAATGGTAGCTTGAGGTTGAACCCTTAAGCGATCTCGAATGGAGACATGTTTGTTATGCTATACGCAGTTTTGTTGTAGGCGAACTCAATGATGGGCAGGCATAGATCCCAATCGACCGTGTTTTGTTTGACAGGAACCCGCAGCAAAGTTCCAATGGTTCTGTTGACGACTTTAGTTTATCCATCGGTTTATGGGTGGCAGGATGTACTATATAGTAGCTTGGTTCCCATTCGCCTCCATAGCGTCCTTTAGAAGTGGCTTATGAACTTTAGGTCTTGATCCGAAACAATGGTTTTGGGAATTCCGTGCAACTTGATTATTTCCTACAAGAAAAGAAAAGAAAAGAGATAGTTGAAGCATCGTTAGTCTTGGAACAGGGTATGAAATGTGCCATCTTGCTAAATCGATCCACAACCACTAAGATGGAGTCCTTCCCTCAGGTCGTCTTCGACAATCTTAACAAGAAGTATACATTCAGCTTGGACTATGGTTTGGTTAGAATAGGCAAGGGTAGTTAATGTCCTTGCTCAGCTTGGCTTTTTGCCTTTTGGTAATTCGCGCACCTTTCCAACATGGACCGTACATCTTTCATTATTCTTGGCCAAAAAAATCTCGATGATAGTACTTCATAGGTTTGGTGTTGGCCAAAGTGTCCCGTTAATCTCCCTCCATGCGCCTCGCGGATGAGCAATTCTCTCATGGAACAGGTTGGGATACATAGCCTCCTTTTCTTGATTAAGTATCCATCTTCTATGTGGTAGTCATCTAGTGTTTGTTCTTCCTTACATTGGGCATAGATGGGACTAAAGTGTGGATCCTCAGCATATAAATTCTTTACGGTTGAAAAACTAAGTAGCTTTGTTTGTAGCTCGATCAGGAGGGTATGTCATCTTGATAAGGTATTGGCTACTACATTGTTTCTTCTATTCTTGTATTTTATGACATAGGAAAAATCTTCCATGAACACAATCCACTTGGCTTGCCTTTGGGACAGCTTTGGTTGGCTCTTTAGGTATCTTAAGGATTCATGATTGGTGTAGATCACACGTTCCTTGGGCAGCCAATAGTATTGCCATACTGTTAGGGCTCAGATTAAGGAGTAAAACTTCTTGTCATAGACAAAATAGTTGAGTGTGGCTCCTTAAAGTTTCTCACTGAAGTAAGTAATAGGTCAGCTTTCTTGCATCAGCACAGCACCTATGCCTAATCCAGATGCATCACACTTTACCTTAAACACTTTTTCAAAGCTTGGCAGAGCTATGATAAGGGCTATAGTTAGCCTCTATTTCACTTCCTTGAAAGTCCTCCTCCTCCTCTTCCTCCTCCTCTCTCTCTCCATCTGCATTTAACATTCTTTTTTGACAATTCAATAAGCAGGACCGAAATTGTACTAAATTCCTTTATGAATTAGTGATAGAATGATGCTAGGTCATGGAAACTTCTCGCATTCGTAGAATAGGTTGGTTCAGGCCATTCTATGATTACTCTTACCTTCTCATTATTAACTTAGATTCCACCTCCGCTCATAACAAAACCCAAGAAGATCACCTTGGAAAGGCAAAAGTCGCACTACTTTAGATTGGCGTAGAGCTGTTCAGCTTGGAGTTTTGCAAATACTTGTCAGCGATGCTCTAGGTGAGTCTCTAGGTCGGGACTGTATACTAGAGTATCATCAAAATAAACTATGACAAACCTTTTTAATAATTCTCAGAGCACATGATCGATAAGGCACATGAATATGATTGGCTCATTGGACAATCCAAATGGCATTACAAGCCATTTATATAAACCATGTCATGTCTTAGGTCTTCTACTCATCCCCTTTGCACATTTGAATCTGATGGTACCTAGTTTTAAGGTCAATCTTAGAGAACACTCTTACTTTGCTTGATTCATTTAGCATGTCATTAAGCCTGGTTATGGGATACCTGTACTTTATGGTAATTCAGTTGATCACTTGGCTATCCACACACATC
This sequence comes from Lumnitzera racemosa, assembly GCA_024138005.1. Taxonomy (NCBI): domain Eukaryota; kingdom Viridiplantae; phylum Streptophyta; class Magnoliopsida; order Myrtales; family Combretaceae; genus Lumnitzera; species Lumnitzera racemosa. The sequence continues at coordinate 52,235,004 of JAMXBC010000002.1, forward strand.
CTCTAAGACCTATCTTCCTTCGACACTAATAAGGCCAGCATAGTACAGGGGCTTAGGGACTCGCGCACATACCCCTTTTTTAGTAGCTCATCTACTTGTTTCTACAGTTCGGCGGCTTGTTTAAGATTTAGTCTATAGGTAGGCTTGCTTGGTAGTAAGGCTCCTGGTTGCAAGTCAATCGCATGCTCGACATTTCCCATTGGGGATAGGTTCTTTGGTAGCTCTTCTAAAAATAGATTGGTAAATTCCTCTAGTAAGGTTTTTACTTCAATAGGTAGCTCCTTCTCCCTAGGTCTCACCTCTAGATTTCTTCGGACAAGCAAATCGGCTAGTCCCCCAAGCTACATTTCTCTTTTTAGTTCAGCATGAGTCAATATTAAAGCCTGTTTCTTCAAGGTTTGGCTAAGTTAAGACTGCATGACCTTTACCTGCTCGGCATTCATCAGACTCAATTTCACCCTCCTACCTTCATGCTCTATAAAACATGTGTTCCTCCTTCTGTCGTATATAATAGCTTGATCAAACATCTATGGTTGTCTAAGTAGAATGTGGAACATACTCATGGATGGCACATTACATAGCACTTTGTCTTTGTACTTGCCAATGTTACAAAAACTTGCTTGTTCACCTATAGGGCGCCCTCATCACTAAGCTAATGAAGCTTATAAGGTTTTAGGTAGGGTTTGGTCGATAATTTCAATGTTAGACCATAAATGCAGAGGTTACATTAGTGTAGCTCCTATTATCAACAATCATGTGCATAGTGATTCATTTACTTTGCATCCAATATGGAAAAGATTTTCCCTTTGTTCATCTTTGGGTATGGGACCGACGTTCATCGTCCTTCTCAACACTAGAGTGGTCAAAATAAAGTTGTCTTCCTTGTCGTAGATAACTTCTGCTTCAAATAGTTTGGTTTATCTATCCTCTTTTAACTCTTCTACTTCTTCATCAGTACTGTTGACTTCAACAACCGGCACCTCGCCTTAGATCACCATTATTTGCCTGTTTGTACACCAAGCGACTATGTATCTAAATCCTTGGCATTTGAAACACTTGATTTCACTTGTCTTCCTCCTTGAATTCTGGCCCTTCTCAAACTTCCTCGGGGGTTCCTTCTCCTTAGCTTGGGCAACCAGAATGGGTTGGGCCTTAGTAACCTTACTTAGTTTGGTTTGCACAGGTCTACTTGGAACAGTTTAGCTACTCCCTGGTCAGCTGATCGGGGCTTAGAACCTTCCTATTCGGTGCCTTTCTATTCTTTGGGTGGCTCAGATCATGTCATCAAGCGTTCTAATATCTAGGGTTTCTAGGACATTTCTAATCTTATACTTCAATCTACTAATAGACCGTGATACAGTTCATTCCTCTAGCTCCACGTCTTCACATCGGATCATTAACATTTGGAAGTCCTTAATGTAAGCATCCACACTTGGTCCTCCTTGTCTTAGTTCTTACAGTCTTTTGAAGGTATCTCATAGATAGTAGCTTAGCATAAACCTTCTCCGCATAACTCTTTTTATTTCATCCCAACTCTTAATCTCTCATTTTCCTTCCCTTCTTCTGGTGGCTTATAAGTTCTTCCACTAAAAGGTGGCATAACCAGTGAACTCAAACATAACAAGTCTAACTTTTGTATTATTAAGCACTTCGTGGCATTCAAATTGTTTTTCAATCTTATCTATCCAATCTAGGTATTGGAATATTCTCAGTCCTTTGAATCTAGGGGCTTTCACATTTCTTTCCTTAAGCCCTATTTGATAACACTGCAGGTCGAGTAGGGTGGGGTCTCTTGATTAGGTTTGGTCAGTGTTGGCAATTTGGCACTTAAGAGAGAAGAATTTCATATGTACCTCTAAGTCACATAGCAAGACATTAGTCATACAATCAACACAAATTCTTCCTATTATGTCAATGTGAAATTCATCTCTTAATAAGTTCTCTAGGATTTGGAGGCACATTACATCGGTCTTGATTTATCATTAAATTGTAGGAATGGCAAACATTTAACTAAAGTGCACAAACGTAATCATCAAATTGTCAACTAAATTACATAAACAATCTTTTTAACTCCTTATGCCCCAACTCTAAACATGGAGATGATACTTTCTTCACCAAAATTACATAATCTCTAATTTAACTTTAAGAATAAAACAAAAAATAAATAAAAGTAAAGTACATGTAATAATTAGATAGTTAAAACTCCAAAAGAAATTTGAATGTATGAACTTTCGTTAAGGTACATGTCAATACTATTTTTTGTTAATATGTATATATGATGATCAATAGTTGTACTTCTATCTCCTTTAGATCATTGTCTTAGCAAAGAAATGCATGATTTGAGATGTGGTTTTCTCTTTAGACCTTCCATCATTACCATTGGAAGTAGCATGTGACTCATGTGCTTGAATATGATGAGAGTATGGCTCGTTGAAGTCTTGAGGAGTCACTACACTCATCTAACTAGGAGGGTCATCATCGATAGTCATCCACTAATGGAGTAAAGGAAGGATACACTTGAGGCTTAGCAAGTAGGGTTGTAAATGAGCTCAAAGTAGAGTCTTTTGTGATAAGATCAACTGGATGGGTAGATGAGCTTGGGAAATGAGTTTGCTCTATAGTATCATCATAACGCTAACCTTACTTTGCATCTATTTAAGTCCCTTCACCTTTATCCTACCTCCATGCCTAAAGGGAATGATCTCCTTAGGATGGACAGGTGTAGCGTGCTCTTGTTCTACCTCTCCTTTTAGCTCTTGATCCTATTGAGCGGTAGAATACAAAGTTATCCTGGTATGGTCCTGTAAAAGTTGTAACCCTCCAATTAGTGTTACTATTGTTGATAAATTGGGAGTTATGTGAATCTTCTTGGAGTATCAGCTTGCATGGAGAAGGAGATGAAAAGAAGTCATTTTAAGATAATTCATCAAACTATTAGCTGGTGTAAGAACTTTACTAACTAGCTATCTAGGCATAGGTCCAACATGGCTCAAATATCAATGTATAATGTCCTTATACCACTTGTAATGCTCATGCTCACGTCCAAGGGGCCCTATATTGGTACAACTTGAGCATGTTGTCTTGCCACATTTCTAAGCAAGGTGTATGTTATGTACATGGTGTCGCAATCTCACTTCCACTAATGTTATATGCAAATAAGAATTTTCCCTTTTTTAAAAAATAGTGGAATACTATACTATCAATTATTTTGCATACGAATAGAAGTAATTAAATTTTAGTGGAAACCGTGAATTAACAATAAGCGTACTAGTCTACTGATAGTATAGGGAGATTAACCAAGGTTGTATTTTATGGTGAAGGAAAGAATAAAATTTAGAAAGATAATTAAGTACTAGATTCCACTATTTCTACTCTAATATAGGCAATCAATTTAACAATTTCAAAGGAAAGAAATGTAAGTTTCTTAAACAGAAGGAAAAACTAAAATGGAATTAAGCGTAGGTTTTAACAATTTCTCGGTATTTGGATGTGGATTTCTGTATAAAAGGATGTATGAGTAACAAGTAAATAATCATCTGAGATTATTGTGGCCATACTATTAGAGTATTTATGATAGTTTAAACATGGATTTTACTCACAATTACATAATTTATTTCTTTTTTCTTTTTTCTTTTTGTAAATTCTATCATGTAGTAAGAGCATTGTATTATCAATCTCTCATCTACACTATTATTTAGTTATTTAAGTCCCATTACTACTTAAATAACTTTGTTAGACTTAATTTCTCATCCTAACCAATTTTAGCTCGAGGTGAGTACAAGGATTTAAGCCCAAATTCTCAAGAATTATCCATTCAAAATAGGAATCCTCGGTTCTATTTAGGGTTTTCAAATCCTATTACAAAATTTAGATCCTATTAGGATAATAAGGGGGAAGGCCTAATGTGTAGGAACCACTGCCTAGCTTGACATCAACCCAACACTAGAGTTATACCTATTTATACCATATAACTAAGTAAAATTCTAAGTTACACTATCGCAATACAAGAATATCAATAGTCACAACTACTTCATCATGTTTACATTAAGCACTATTTGTCACATTCATGGAGGATAAGCATTCAACACATAATACACATGAACATGAAAATAAACATTGTGTTAAAAATGGAAAAAGTATGAGAAACATTACAAAACCAAGCTCCTCAACCTCAACAATGGAGTCCCTTAAGATTTTCCTAACAATCTCTATGGATGTGATGAAAATCTATAAACCTAACTCTTGAAAATAGCTAAAATCCACTAAAAGTTTATGCTACAAGCATGAAAATACAAGAAAATACCATGGAAATCATAAAACTACCCTAAAAGTAACCTAAGATAGCTTAAGGAGAAGAGAGCAATGGAAACTAGAACCCTAAACCCTAGAAATGCTAAGCAAAATTTATAAAAAATGAAGAAGAAGAAGTTTTTATATCAAAGCACTATCGTCATGATGGTAAGTGGGACTACCGTCATGATGGTGGACAAGTGTCATCTACATCTCCTCTTCTTTCTTCATGAAATGGTGCGGTTTTTCTTCAAGGGTCTAGTGTACTGTCATGACGGTAATTAGGACTATCGTCATGACAATATAGCTTACTCCTTATGATACTTTCACACATTTTGTTTTGGATACTAGCATGTATACTAGCTTAACGATTGCTTAAGTTGGCTCTTTAAATCACTTATTATCATGACAGTAACTAGGGATATTGTTAAGTTGGTAGTTCCAACTCCATGTTTTCTTTTTTTTTTACTTGATTTTCGACTTCTTAAATGGTAGCCCCTAGACTTGCAAGATCAAACACAAAAAACTTAAATTCTTTAAATATATGTTACTTTTGAGCACTAAAACACAAATAATATGAATTATACTTGTGTTGAGAAATATATGCAATTTTGATGAAAATTCACACACTTTAATACAAAAATCTATTAAATTACATATAATTGTTAGAGAAATCCTTTAGATAAGTGTGTTATTTCACACACTTATCAGTATGGAAATCTATGTCTACTCTCCCTCATAGGTCTATTTAGTACGATGGGTCCTTTTTGTTGACATTTGATGGACTCTTTAGAAAACCACCAAATTGATGACTTGCTCTAAGAAGCACAACTCAATTATAGGGAAGCAAATAAGTAGAGCTTAAGCCATCTAAATGGCTCTCCCATAAATATAAAAGAGGGGAAGATGCCCATGATGACCTCGTTTAGGTATGGCTGCCAAATGACCTAAAATTTAACGTTAGAAAAGTTAGTGTTAAGAAATGAAATTGAATGAAACATCAAAAAATGTATCAACAATTCCTAATCTAGAGTTTGCTTATTAAGAGCCTCTTAGTAGGCTTATCACAACCCAATAGTATCATTGTCGTGGTTCATACAAAGGTTTACTATCAATCTCCTTGTTGATTGCAGGCCTTTCATACGATACATAAGGCTTCTTCCACTATATGTTACCATTAGGCTCATAGATAAGTAATATAGAGCAATTTTTACTAAAATTAACTTATAAGATATAAATTAATCAAGTAAATGTGAGACTTGTTAAGTTCCACACTAAAAGAATATTACAAACAAATGCAGTTCATAATGGGAACTATACCATAAACTTTAAATTATATTATGAACAAAATAAAGGTAAATAGATATCTACAAAAGCTTTTACAAAATCTCCTTTCTGCTTCTTGATCGCTCCAACCCATCTTTACACGAGACTTACCATAGGTATGCTTCGGTTCGGATTAACGAAGAGGTTTTCCTGCAACAAAAGGAATCTATCGGGGTATAAGCCTAAGCTTAGTGAGATAAATACCTTCGTCAATATCGCATGTCAAAAATTTATTAGATGCACAATTATATGAATGCATGAAAAATCAGTATGTCAAACAGTGCATGTAGTGGCCTAAGAACTACATACGACTCAAAATTGTGCCCCCTGTAGTTAGGGTTTGGAGATAATTAACTGACCCAAATCAAAATCTAGGTTCTAGCAATCGTGTTTTTATTTCATTTGCACTATTGTGCTTAAGTTAAAACATAATTATATATATATATATATACGTAGATTGTATATAATATACTTTCTTTTCGAACAATAAATCGTATTCAAAATCCCAAGTCTAGCAGTGTGGTGGCCTCTGCAATCCACAAATATACACCCTATGTAGAAGCCAGAAGACACGGCCCTTTGCCGATAGTTGGTGTCTACCGGCGCCTAGTAAGCCCATTAGCTTAAATAGAGACTCGATAAAATGATGACATAGTTAGTGCCCAATCTTACAAGAGGCCTTCCTCTTGTGAGTCCCTTCCCATTTTCTATGCGAAGAGACAGTTAGTGTTATCCGAATGCAATTATGGGGAATGCATGATCCATTTAATTTCTTAATCATGTAAGTGGTTAATTCGATTTTTTAAGGTGATCAGACAATTTCATTCCATACAATCATACTTATAAATTATCACCAACAATTTCCATTGTTATAAGATTAACACGCCATAACATTCAATCATAAATTCATACATATGCATTTCCCATATCCCACAGGCATCCAATTTACATATATAAGTTTAGGTACATCCATTCTACAAGTAAAATTAAGTAAAGAGTTATTGGGAAATTACTTATTCTGCCATGCGGGTTAGTCAAAGTAGTCTGGGGGCAGGTCATCTCCGAACACAGGGTCTCCTGGTCATCGAAATCATAATATCATAAGGGATTGAAAAAAACTAAGCTAAAATCCCTTAAGTTATACTCTTGACTAGTTTTCGTATTTTTCTCGATTTTACTTAAAAGTTCAATCACGTATAACTTCCTTATTTTAAATCCGATTTTTATGATCTTATAGTCAATATTCATAGTTTTTGAGTTTTATTTAACATGATAAGGTTAGATTTTCGAGATGAGGCATGCAAATTTGTCCATAGGTCAGAACAGTAGTGGTCCTTATGATTTGGAGTGCTTTTGGGCTTTGTTTAGTTAATAGGCTTTTTGGTAACTTGGGAATTCCTTTAGGCTTGGGCTTAAGATTTCATTCTAGGCTCAAAATACTCCTTAAGGTTAGATTTACACTTCTAAGGCTATCAACTACTTCTTGAGCTCTTAAGTGGGCTTAAGTTGTCAAATAGGCTTGTTTTTTATTCAATTCAAAGATGGTCACTTTCTTGGCTTAGGGAGGGTCTTGTGGGATCCTTGAAGGTCTTAAAACAACCCTTATTGATGTGTCAAGTTGCTGGTCAGAAACTTAAGGGTGGTTCAACTTGATGTTTGCGGCTTGTTTTGGAAGTTTTAAGCTCGGTTTTAAGTTTTAGGATTAACACACTTATCAAACCTACCTTGATTGGTCTTTTCACTTTGTTTACTTACTTTTATCATATTTTTAAGTGTCTTTAGGGATGTTCCAGATCTGGTCGGTTTGAGTATGAGGGCTTTCAACTCGATTTTCCAACTTATTTTATCATTTCCTTTAGTTTAGGTGTTAGATAATGAACTTAAGCTACTTATATTCAAATCTTAACTTGACTTCTTTTCCATGAGATGATTATTTGACTCATACTTTACATGAAAATAGAGGATCTCACTTTTATCATACCTCCCATATCATAGTTTATGTCTTACAAAGTTGGTTTCCTTATAAAACTTCATGTAATGGATTTTATCTTTACCTAAGTCTAGATTTGAGCATGTTTAACTTAATGAAAGTATAAAAAACCATCCAAATGACTTCTAAACTCTTACGTTCGGCATGCTTCTCTTTCATTGAAGTTCTCATTTCAAGATTTTCTCAACTTAAAATCTTCTATTCTGAGTGTTAAACAAGTATCTTTACAAAACACTAACTTTACATGCTCATATTTCAACTTTCATGTAAGGCTTTCATGAGTTCGCTTCTTAGGGTAGTTTTTGATGTTATACCAACTTATGATTATACTCATATCTTCAAGAAATCATAGTCTCTTAACATGAGTACTAACTAACACAAGATATACTTATTCATCCTTAAAGCAAAAATATGGTGGTTGTGCATTAAGGTTTCACTTATACTCTTTGTCTTACTTCTTCCTTCTTATACCCTTTTTGAAACTCGAGTTGTAATCCTTTCAAGTGGGGTTTAAGGAGTGTTCTAAGGATCCTAAAGGGCTTGGAATGTGGCGGCAAGTGAAGGATTTTATAGGGTATAATTGTTTCTTTTTTTATATTGTTTTCAAAGCGAGAGAAAAGGAAATGAAAATGAAATTGAAAGTGAGAGCAAATGGGAAAAGAGTGGCCAGTTGGAATGAGGGTAGAAATATGTTTAAGAAGTTTGATTTTGTTGTCTTGTAGAATATACAAAAGTTAACAATTGCAATTATTGATAATATAAGCATTAAGGGGTGAATAGTGGAGTATAAGATAAAGTGCTTGATGGATGAAAAATAAGAGTATGGCCCCCCTTAAAGCCATTCTAGAACCGGCCATTGGGTGTCCTTTTGGGCATGGAATTGTTTTGTCTCATTTATTAAAGTTAAGTATGTGAAATCTTGTGATAATTTGTTTATATGTAGTAAAGTGAAAGGGTGATAAGGAAAGTGTCTTATTACTAGATTTTGATAAGTTATCAATTAATAAATGACTTCAACTCTCAATTGATAAGTTATTTAAGGTGATTCGTTAGTCTACTTATTCACATGTAAAGCTTAGACATGAAGATAAAGGAGTTGTCTTATAGGAAATTGTTTTAGGATTTACTTTTTGAATTGTTTTGTAAATTATGACTTAATTCTTATAAAATTCTGAAATTTTCTAGAGTTGAATAAAATTATTCAAATTATATTATTAATTAGTCGTCTAAGGTTAAAAGTCCTTAATTATTTTGGGGTTTAGGGTTTCAGGTGACTTTAGAGTTTGCAATTTTTCAAGTTTAGGTTTTATTGATAATAGGCTTTTGAATTGGAAAAGTAAGTTCGTTTCTAAATGTTAACTTGAGTTCTTAGTTTAGTTGATCCTTAGGAATGTTTAAGAAGTACTCTTAGTCAAATCATAGGCCCACTAAAAGTAGGGTTTACAAGGCTGATATAACATGAGCTAAGTGTTGCTTAATGTTCCTAACCTTCTTCCATCTAGCCGCTAAGGGCCTCTAAGTGTCCATATACATGCCATATATACTCATGATAATGATATGTAGATATTTGTCCCATGCCTATACTTAAAGGAGATCGTCGGTTGACCATCATCATCTTTATCTCAAAAGTACGTTAAAAATCACAATGGTCTCTCTTCTATTTTGTTTCAATTTGTTATTTATTTATTTATTTTGTTTTCCTTATAACATTTATCATTGATTACATGTGAATATAGTGGGAATTTAACATAATTAATATGCACTTTTATTGTTTCATTACATATTGTAATGATCTTCATGGAGACAGCAAAATTATGCTTTCTTTTTGTTGTATATCTTTAATTGACTCAATTTTGTTATTAAGTAGTTATTTAGTTTACATTTGATTTAAGTGTAGTTCCAATGGTTCTAATTATAGTTAGATGTTATTGTTGTAGATCTATCATCTTACAATTATGATTTTTTTCTCATTCCATTTACTGTTAGTCTTTATTTGACTTTGTTAATAGTTAGTTATTTATTGATCATCAATGTGTTTTGTAAATATTTTATTTTATTTAATTTGTTAAAATCCTTGATCAATCACTAAGTTTAGCATCCAATCTACATTAGCAAGTCACCACTATGTCAACAACTATAGGAGGATATCAGCAAGTCGATGAAATGCAAATTTGATTACGCTTAGGACTTGATTGTTGATTGGTTAACCAACATCATTTCTATCCTAAAGATGCATTACAAAACACAATGATTTCTCTTCCATTTTGTTTCATTTTTCTCATGAGTTTTTTTCTTGTCTTGATAATGTTAATCTTTAATTGCATGTGAATGTAGTGTGAATCTAACTTGATTTGATGCTCTTTTTACTATTTCATTACATTTTGTGATAAGTTTGATGAAAGACACTAAAATCATTCTTTCCATTTGCTATTTATCTTTAATCCACTCATTTTTGTCATCAAATAGTTGTTTTGTTCACAATTGGTTTAAATATAGTTTCAATGGTTTAAATTATGCTTAGATGTTTCATTGTGTTGGTGATCCATCATCTTATAGTTTTAGATATTGTTCTAATTTCATTTAATATTTTCGTTTGATTTTCTTAATAATTAGTAATTTCCTACTTAGAGTTTTGTCTATTTAAAATTGTCAAAATCCTTAACTAATCATTAGGCCTAGCATTCAATCTATAGTTGTAAGCTACCGCTAAGCCAATATGATTATGGGAAGACATCGCCAAGTTGATGAAATGTAATGACGATAAAGCTTTTCTAGTTTTTGATCACAGATTAGCTGACTAGCATCATTTCTATCTCAAGGGTATGCTATAAAACACAACAATCTTTCTACTATTTATGTAACGTTCATTTTCAATTGCTTGTGAATGTAGGAGGAATTTAACTTGATTTGATGCTTTTTTTACTATTCATTATATTTTGTGATAATCTTTGAGGAAAAACAACAAAATCATGCTTTCTTTTTCTTGTGCATCTTTGATTCACTCAATTTCATTATCAAGCTGTTGTTTTGTTTAAATTTGGTTTACTTGTAGTTCTAATGGCTCCAATTGTTGATAATGTTTCATTTTGTTGCAAATCCATAATCTTATAGTTTTATATTTATTTCTCATTCCATTTATTGTTAGTGTTTGTTTGATTTCCTTAATAATTAGTAATTTCCAAACTTAGAAATGTGTATTTAAATATTTTATTTATTTATTTTTTTGAGATCCTTGATCAATCACCATGCTTAGCACTTAAGCTGCATTTACATGTTACCTTACGAAGTTAGAACAACTATGCAACATCAATGAGTTGTTGAAATGAAAAGACAATCGCAGGATTGCTGGCTTCTCAACCATCATAGTATCTACCACAAAGGTATATTATAGAATACTATAGTCTCTCTTTCATTTCATTTCAGTTTGTTTTGTAGTTTATTATTTTTCTTATAATAACAATCTTCAATTGCATATAAATGTAGTAGGAATTTAACTTGATCTAATGTTCTTTTTACTGTTTTGCTTTATTTTATGATAATCTTTGTGGAAGGACACTAAAATGATGCTTTCTATTTATTGTATATCTTTCATCCAATCAATTTCATTAATAAGTTTTTTTTTTCTTTTCATATTTGCTTTAAGTGTAGCTGTAATAGCTCTAATCTTGATTAGATGTTTAATTTTGTTGCGGGTCCATTATCTTACAGTTTTAGATCTATTTTTCATTCCGTTAATTCTTAGTGTTTGTTTGAATTTTTTTAATAATTAGTAATTACTTTCTTGTCAGATATGCCTTGTAAATATTTTATTTACTTTGTTGAAATCTTTGATTGATCTCCAAGCCTAACATTCTATGTGCATTTGTAAGTCACCAACGAGTTAGTATGATTAAGGGAGAACATTTATGGGTCGATGAAATGCAAAGACAATCGAGCATTCATAGGTCTCAATCATCTGTCATCCAAACATTTGTCATTTTTATCTCAATTACATTGCAAAGGCATTAATCTAGATCATTAATCATTAAGAAATGATTTAATGGCTCCCAATACCAGATCATTTGATCCGTCCTTCTCAGCTTCGTCTAACTCTCAATATTAAGGGCTAAAACTATTTATATGCACCTCCTCCTCCTTTTTCCAATATTGGAAGCATTTGCAAGATTTGTAGTAACAAAATTACTTTACCAAAGTGACTTCGTAAAATATCAAATAGACTATCTTGTGAAAAACATATCAAGAAGATAAAGTTAAATCTACTCTTGCAAGTATGTATCACAAGATATTGAACTTGCTTGTTCCTTTTACCATGCCTCTCTTTAACATCATTCCTTTACATGTTATCAGATCAAGACTTCTCTAAGATTGATCGTATGTACATTTCATGCGATCAATCATCAACAACAACCTCCTATACAACTTATAGCGTTCATCTTCTACTGCATGTGAATGTGGTGGGAATTTAACTTTGATGCTCTTTTTACTATTTCATTAAGTTTTGTGATAATCTTGAGCAAAGACACTAAAATCATGCTTTATTTTTGTTGTTTATCTTCGATTTACTTAATTTTGTTATTAAGTTATTTTGTTTACACTTTGTTCATCCATCATCTATAGTTTTAGATTTATTTCTCATTATGATTATTTGTTTGATTTTTTAATAATTAGAAATTTATTGCTTAGAAATGTGTTTTCTAAATATTTTATTCATTTTGTTAAGACATACCTAATCACCAAGCCTAGCATTTAATTGATGTTTACAAGTGACCACTATGCCAATACGACTATGGGAGGACATTGGCAAGTTGATGCAATGCAAAGATGATTAAGCTTTCCTAGGACTTGATTGCTAGCTAATCAACCATTATCGTTTCTATCTAAAAATTAAAAAATGCAATGGTCACTCATCCATTTCATTTTACTCTATTCATCAGTTTTTTATTATTCTAATAATGTTTATCTTCAATCACATGTAGATGTAGCGGAGATTCAACTTGATTTGATTTGATATTCCTTTTACTATTTCATTACATTTTGTGATAATTTTTTAGGAAAGACATTAAAATCATGCTTTCCTTTTGCTTTGCATCTTCGATATAATCAATTCATTATTAGTTATTGTTTCATTTACAAGTTTCATATTGTTAAAGATTCATCATCTTTCAATTTTAGATTGATTTCTCATTCCATTTGTTATTAGTGTTTGATTTTTTAAAATAGTTAGTGATTTCCTACATAGAAGTGTGTTTTATAAATATTTTATTTTTTTCTCAAAATCCTTAGCCAATTACTAAGCCTTACATTCAATTTGCATTTGCAAGTCATAATTGAGCCAATATGACAATGTTAGGACATCAACAAGCCAATGGAATGCAAAGATGATCATCCTTTTCGTAGATCTTGATTGTTAATCAATTAGTAGTTGTCCTTTCTATCTTAAAGGTACGTCACAAAACATAGTGGTCTCTCTTTCAGTTTGTTTCAACTCATTCTTTTGTTTTTTATTTTCCTTATTACATTCATCTTCAATTGCTTGTGAATGTATTGAGAATTTAACATTCATCTTCGATTTGCATTTTTAAGTTAGTCTGAGAAAATACAACTATGGGAAGACATTAGCAAGCTGATGAAATGCAAAGACGATCAACTTTCCATAGGTCTTGATTGTTGGCCGATCGACAGTTGTCGTTTCTATCTTAAAGGTATGTTATAGAACATAATAGTCTCTTTTTCATTTTGTTTCAACTTGTCCTTTAGTGTTTTTATTTCATTACTAAGTTGTTTTATTTACATTTGGCTTAGGTGCAATTTTAATGGTTATTATTGTGGTTAGATGTTTCATTTGTTTTGCAGATTCATCATCTTATAGTTTTAGATCTGTTTCTCATTCCCTTCACTATTAATGTTTGTATAATTTTCTTAATAAGTAGTAATATCTAGCTTAGAAATGTGTCTTGTAAATATTTTATTTTATTTTTGTTGAGATTCCAAACCAATTACCAAGCCTTCAATCCACATTTGTATGTCACCATAGAAGTAGTATAATTATGGGAAGACATTAGTGAGTTAATGAAATGCAAGCACGATTGCTTAATTGTTGTCTTACCAATTATTGTCATTTCTATCTTAAAGGTACGTTATTAAACAAAGTGGTTTCTCTTCCATTTCATTTTAGTTCATTTTTTAGTTTTTTTTTTTCTCTCATTATAACGATCATCTTCGATTGCTTGTGAATGTAGTGTGATTTAACTTGAGTTATGCTATTTTTATTGATTTGTTACATTTTGTGATAATATTTGAGGAATGATACTAAAGTCATGCTTTCTTTTGGCTATGTATCTTTGATCCAATCAACTTCTTTATTAAGTTATTGTTCTATTTATTTTTTACTTTAGTTGCACTTCTAATGGTTTTAATTATGCTTAGATGTTTCATTTTGTTAAAGATCCATAATCTCATAGTTTTAGATCTATTTCTCCTTTTGTTTACAATTAATGTGTGTTTTGTTTTTTTAATAATTAATGATTTCCTACATAGAAACGTGTCTTATAAATATTATATTTATTTTGTTGAAACCCATGATAAATCGGTAAGCCTAGCATTTAATTTGCATTTACATGTGATCGCCGAGCAACTAAAACTATGGGAGGACATCAACATGCCGATGAAATGTAAAGACAATTAAGCTTTCATTGGTTTTGAGCATTAGTTGGTTGGCTGAATGTTATCATTCAATCTTAGATATGTACGCTACATACAAAACGATCTCTCTTCTATTTTATTTGAGTTTGCTCTTCAGTTTTTTGTTTTCCATAAATGTTTATCTTTGATAGCATGTGAATGTAGTTGGAATTCAATTTGATTTGATGCTATTTTCATTACTTTGTTGCAGTTATGAAAATATTTGAATATAGATTTTAAAATCACACATTCCTTTTTCTATGTATCTTTGATCCACTCAATTTTGCTACTAAGTTGTTGCTTTGTTTACATTTGGTTTAAGTGTTATCCTAATGGTTTCAATTGTGGCTAGATTTTTTATTTGTTGATGATCCATCATTTTATAGTTTTAGATCCATTTATCATCCTGTTTGTTATTAGTGTTTGTTTGATTTTTCATCAATTAGTGATTTCCTACTTAGAAAAGTGTCTTGTAAATATTTTATTTATTTTGTTAAAATCCCTGACTAGTTACTAAGCCTAACATTTAATTCACATTTGCAAGTTTCCATAAAGATAGCATGTTATCGGAGAGCATTGTTGGGTTGATGAAATGCAAAGATGATCAAGCTTTCAGGGGTCTCAATTGCGGCTAGCCAACGTCTCTATCATAGTGGTACTACAACACATATCGGTCTCTCTTCCATTTTGTTTTAATTTGTTCTTCTGTTTTTGATCCCTTCAATTTCGTTATTAAGTTGTTCTATTTGCATTTAGTTTAAGTGTACTTGTAATGGTCCTAACTGTGGTTAGATGTTTTATTTTGTTGTAGATCCATCATCTTATAGTTCTAGATCTATTTCTCATTGCATTTATTATTAGTGTTTGTTTGCTTTTTTAATAATTGGCAATTTACTATGTAGCAATGTGTTTTGAAAATATTTTATTTATTTTACTGAAATCCTTAACCAATCAATAAACTTAGCGTTTGATACGTGTCTATAAGTCGCCACCTAGTTAGTACAACTATGGAGGACATCTGTAGGCCGATGAAAAGAAGAAACGATTAAGCTTTTGTAGGTCTCAATCGCTAGTTAATTGACTATTGTCATTTCTATCTTAGGAGCACATCATAAATCATAATGGTCTTTATTCCATTTCCTTTTAGTTCGTTTGGAGTTTTTTTTTTTTTTTATATATCTTTGATTGTGTGTGAATTTAGTGGGAATTTAACTTGATTTGATGCTATTTTTATTGTTTTATTACATTTTGTGACAATTTTTGAGAAAGAACACTAAAATCATGCTTTCTTTTTGTTGTTTGTCCTTGATTCATTCAATTACGTTATTAAGTTGTTGTTTTGTTTAAATTTGGTTAAAGTGCAGTTCTAATGGTTTTAATTATGCTTAGATGTTTCATTTTGTTGAAGATCTATTATCTTATAGTTTTAGATTTATTTCTCAATTTGTTTATTATCAGTGTTTGTTTAAATTTTTTAATAATTAGTAATTTCCTGCTTAGAAATGTTTCTTGCAAATATTTTATTTGTTTTTATCAAAATCCTTGACCAATCATGTTGCATTCATAAGTAACCATCAAGCTAGTATGATAATGCAAGGGCATCATCAAGTTGATGAAATGCAATGACAATCAAGCTTTTATGGGCCTCGATTGTTAACTGGCTTATTTTCATCTCTTTTGTTACATAGCACAAAGGTTTCTCTTCTATTTCATTTCACTTTGTTCTTCATAGGAAAAAGAGCATGGAATCAAGTTAAATTCCCACTACATTCATCTCTAACATGTTTCTAACACTTGTTGACCATTACAATCTAACCATTAGTTTAAGGATGGTAAGTTATGGAAATTTTCAACTCTCCTCCTTGATGTTTAAAGAACTCTTTGCACAATAAATAGATGAATATAGGATTCGTATCCCTATTGACATTTTCTAGCATTCCATGTAATATAAAGATGCTCTCTAAGTACACTGAAGCCATATAGGGAGTTGTATAAAGGTGAGCATGTGCAATAATGTCACATCTTAGCATAGCACGGGATGCCCCCATTACGCAAGTGAACTTATTAAATGTAAGTTCAATTCTAATAAAATAACACTTCATTATATACTTGGCACATAAAAGAGTTCAACTGTAAGCTTTTGGTTACAAATATTTACATTATTCATAAACATCAAAAACTTAAACATTAAACTATAGTTAAACTTCTAGGTCTTTATTGTACTTGTTTAGTGATACTTTCACTTCCAAAATAACTAAATCTATCTAACGCCCTTCAAAAGTCCACCCCTATTGCTAGTGATGCTCCAAAAAGTTGCATCCTAACCTAAGGATAAAAGAAAATTTACCTCCTTAACTACTGTTGAGTTGAGTGAGAGTAGAAAACAAGTACGATACAACAAAGCACATAAACATAAATGCTTAAGTTTCATATTTAGTTAATATTCAACAGCAAATAAATTAATGCAAAATATATGTCATGCTTATGTACATAGCATGCATCAATACTGATATCTTAGCTAGCTTAGTAACTCATCTGGTTTGGTCGACTATAAATCCGGGCATTTGGAGAATATATTCGGGAACCTAGCAAAACATCCCAGCCTAGCAAAGACCTATGGAGCATGGTTGAAGTATTGGTTAATGCAAAACTATATGTACGAAATCCAGCTTTATAAACTTGTCTTAGCAAAATCATAAGTTTTAAAAAAACTAACCCATAAGTCCTTTTTGTGCTGTCTTGTACCATGCTATGAATGCATTAACCAATTTTCAATCTACATCAAGTATATCAACAAGGCTTATCATATTCTTTCTGTCTCTATGTTATCTTCTAAATTTGATTTTGAAATAGCTTCTAACTCATTATAGTACAATTCTTCATATGTTTTACTCATAATCAAGTGTAGAGTTTATCACATAAAACATTACTTACCCGTTATACAAAATACAACAACACCAAGTACCATCATTATGAATCTAAGCAATATTCAAACAATCACTCCATTTACAAACCAGAACATTCACAATTCACTAAGCATGTGTAAGTCACATTCTTTACATAACAGTTCTAAGTAGCCTTACTACGATCATGTGTAAAGACAATCAGATGTAAATCTATACTTTATATACTCAATTCCACTTACCTAGCTATTGGTATAATCCTAATTCACTTGTTAGTAAGAACTTCCTCATCCATGACTTCACTTAGTAAGAGGAAGTACTTCTATAGTTAATTGTAAGTCATGAGTATATATATACTAGTTAAATACTTGCTTGTTGGTTCTTAATTCGTTGTAAGTTGGTTCTACTTTAGCAACTGAATTTAGTTCTGAGTAACTTTGTAGTAACTTTATTTAGTCAAAAACCCTTTAAGTTACCATTTGAGCTATACATGGGTTATTTATGATATCAGTTTTATCTTCTAATACGGCCTCTAAATTTCTCCAATTTAAGGCCTTTACTAAATTATCCTCTAAGTTACCCTCCAACTCCACTATTCATAAAGTTTTTAAGAAAAATAACATTTGACTAAGCTTTTGAATCCGCTATTTTTGCATTTAACTTATAAGTTGCCTCTGACATATCCTCTAAGTATGATAATAGTGCAAAAATTTATTCCCAAAACCTTTAAACTATCCTTTGCCTTCAACTAATGTCTTAAATTTTTGTTGGTTTATTCACTTTTCTTTTAAGTTATAATTATAGGATCAATTTAATATAACAAGCAAAACTCCAAACAACCATCCCTAGCTTCATTACTTCTCAAACTCTTATGTATTACATTTCCAATTTACTAATTTTCCCTTAATCAACATATGGAGAAAAATAAGTATAAATATTTAGAAAATATATATTACTTAGTATTTTTACTTCATGAAATCCATGAAATACTTAGAAAATTATAATAATAATTTTTTTGGTCTAGAAAAATACTAAAATTGCATATTATATTATATATTGCATAATACAGATTAAGATCTATTTCTTCAATAAATGACTAAAAATAGGGAAATAATTATACTTAAATTTAAATTTAGAATATTATACATATCTCAATATTACTAATCTTAAGAAGTTAGGCTAAATTGATTTTACACACAAAATACCTTAAAATCCCCTTATTTTCTATAATCAGTAAAATTGTTAACAAGTACCAAATAAATTATCATAATTAGTAGCAATAATATTTTTCAAAAATTATTATTACCAAAATTTATCATATATTATAGGAGTGTTACATAAAATTTTTCAACTCAAAACAACATTGTTTATTATTTTAGAAAAATTAATGAAAAATCGTAATAATAGGGAACATTGTTAAGGAGGTACCATAAATCAATATCATTTCAAGAAAATAAAATTACTAGATTAAAGTATATATAAAATAACCAAGGGAAACTAAACTTCATAATTTTCTAAGCTTGTTTGGTATTTTTAGAAAATAAATCAAAATAAAATGGGAAATTAAACACTCACTAGCCACTAGGGTGTGTCATCCCACCTTGTCTACACCCTATAAGCTTAAGTCTAAAGCCCTATAATGTTAGGTTATGCATAGGTATTGGAACCCTCAATTCTTTGTTCTTGATTCAAATTGTCCTATTTTTTTGTAAAATTTGTGTGTTTACCTTCTAGAGAAAATTCTTGATGTTTGAGTGACAAAAAATGAGCAAGAATGAAGTTTCAATCCTTTTGTACAATACTCAGGTTGGTGGAGTGGGGAAAATGAATCACAAGTGTCAATTTTATAGATTATTTTGTGTTATTGCACTTGATTTATGTCATTTGCCTTTATCAATCCAAAAACCTAGTTGTCCTATTGCATGTGAGATATATTACGCCTAAATCCTTGGAGTCTAGGTGTTTCTAGTATTTTTTTACTATTTTCTATTAATTAATTACAATTTTTAGTAATTATTTGGTATATTTATTAATATATTTATGTATCAGGTATATAATTTATACACTATATGACTATATATTCACGTTATATGTCATAATATTATTTTTAAAATTTAAATAGTTTATCTCTAATGGCTCATTACGTTTTGAGACTTAAACATAGAGCTCTCAGTAATTTAACAAGTGTACCCAATAAAAATACACTTTATTGAAATTAAATATTATATATACACTATTTTGAGAAATTGATCCTACTATCTTTCTTTGTCTAACTTTTCTAAGCTTATATTAAAATTTAGCTTATTTCAAACAAAATTATTAAAAGGCCCTAAATTGTTTTGATTGCCCTAAACGCCTTAACTCATATTGGTTAGTTTAGCGACTAGGGTACTTAATCTCACAAATGAAATGCACATATTTACTTAACCTATCCATAACCACTAAAATAATCTCTTTTCTATCGGATTTATGTAGTTCTAATGTTGAAAGGAATTAGTTTCAAAATCCTTCACTTGATCCTAAGCAAGTGGTTTGCTAACTTGACCTATTAGATCCTTAATTGTCAACCAATGTTGTGGAGACCAACCAGATTTGCAAAGCCAACTTATTTGTGCATGTAAGCTCTTGAAGGGCATAGGGTATTATGTTGTCAAGACAAGATTAGTCCAAGTTGACGAGGAGTCCGAAACCAACCCTCCTAACTTATATTGTAAGTGACACTCTACTGAAATCTTAAACTTGCTTAGGTCATGACACTGAGCTATTCACAGGCCCTATTGTTTTCAATCTTATCCAGAGCAATCAACAATCGTTATTTGTAGAAGTTGCTAGCCTCTCTCATGTAGACACATATCCTACAAGCCTTGAATGTATAACCCGATTTTAAATATTCTCTTTCCAAAAGGGTTACAAATTTGTCCCTTCTCTTTTTGTACATTGCTATATTTAGTTTATACCCTTTTTAATAATTTTGTATAATATCATGTAACCTTAAGTATTCGATATAAATACCTTGCTATGGCATTTGTTGTAATAAAACTTTTCCTCTTTGATTAATGAAATTTTATTGAATTTTCTCTCTTCTCGTATGTTGAGAACCTTAACCTTAACTCATATCAAACCCTTAAGTAAGGTTTGTGCAATGAGCGACCCATTACCTTAGACTAGTGAGTCACATCTAGCAAGACATTAGTCGTGAGTGCTTGAGTAGCGCATCACATCTACAAGCAACTCACAAGTGTTTTTCCTTCCTGCCTACATTTTCATCCCAACCCATTCCCATTTTCTTCAATAGGCTCAAAGGAACCATCCACACTACTGTAAGACCTCATTAGAGGTACACCCGTAGTTTCCATAGCCTATCAATAGTGAAGTTCATGTTTTTCTCTATCTAACCACCTTTTGGAATTGGAAATGTCTGTAAGAGTCTTAAAGATACAGTGATCTTAAATTTATATCATTAGCAAATATTATACTCTCTCACATACTAAGTCACATCCTTCTCTAATTTTAGTTGATAGACAATTGTACTATTTAAGCTGCCATTTTCTACTACTAAATTCCCACGATACTTATGTTCTTTTAGACTGGTTCTACCACTACTCAACCTTTCTTCCTTAAGACACCATTTTCTACTATTAAGTTTCCACCATGCTTTCACTCTTTTAAATTGGCTAGCAAACCTTTATAATTCCTCCTATAGCTTGCAATTGCATTTAAGCTCTTCTATGAATTCTAGGATTGTGACAATTGCTTTCAAGGAATAAAAAGTAGCTCCTCCCAATTTGTACAATGCACGAGTGACTAAATTATCTTCGTTAGTCTTGTATGTAGTTTAATGAACCACTTATGTTGGCTAGAGGTAACCAACCTTTGCTCAAGTAAATCTTTCAAACTTTGTGATGGTTGGTGTTGACCATAAAGGGTTGACTCATCAATTCTTTTTAAAATCTAAGGCTAGTAGTTTCTTCTCATATACTAAAAAAGCTTGTTACCTAAGAGATAACATTTTTAGGTGTTGCTCTTGCATCAACATAACTCTTACACAATCTCCATTAGCATTTGTCTTAATAACTAATAATTTCATATCATTTAGTAATCATAAAGTAGTAGAACTTGCTAAAGTAGTCTTAAGTTTATTGAATGCAATTGTAGCATCTTGTTGCTAATCTTATTTTATTTTATTTTTTTTAGCATCAATGTTAGGAGTTTAACTATGGTGCTATAGTTACGTAAGAAATGATGATAGTAACTTATCAACTCTAAGAATACCCTTAGTTGTCGTATGTTTTAAGGTATAAGTCAACTGATAGTTGACTTAATCTTCTTTGACTTAGTAGATATCCCATTCTTAGTAATTATGTAGACTAAGTATTTAATTTGGTTCACTCTAAAAACACATTTACTCTTATTAAGATAGAGTTGTCCTCCTGTAATATTTCAAATATCATTTATGCTCTTACTATAGATGAAAATATCATAAAAAAGAGCAGAATATATTTTCTTAAATAGCACTTGAACATGAGATTCATTAAGCCTTGAAATGTTGAGGGCATTTATCAAATCAAGTCTTACAACTAAAAATTAGAATGCCATTTATGTATCTAAAACACAGCTTTGTAAACATCATGAATATGCATTTAGATTTGAGAGTAACCAACCTTAAATCTAGCTTGCTAAAACAAGTAATTCTATATAATATATTAAATAGGCCCTTAATAATAGGTATTGAGAACCTATCCTTGACTATTTTCTTGTTTAGTTCTCAATAATTAGGAGAAAAGCTTCAATTGTATTAACACATCAAGTAGATGGAATAATGGCAAGAAAGTGCTAATAAAATCCTAACATGTGAAAACATGTACTATGATTTTTTAAAAACTATGTACTATTATTAACACTTATACGTCATTCATCTGAATACATAGTGTATTAGTACTAATCAATACAAATATGTTGGTTATTATCCTTCTTTTTTACCAAAATTGGGAGATGTAAATGGATTATGACTTGGTTGAATAACTCTTTCACTATGTGATGTGCCTAAATTTGAAGATTGGATCTAAACACAATTAGGATCTATCGAGGTACATGCTTTAGATAAAATTATCACTAGGCCAACATAGGAACAAGTAACTAGAATAAGGCTTTAAGGAGAATTTAGCTACTCGACCAATTGAACAATGAAATTTATGTATTTTTCTAGAATAAGGATGAAATTGGAAAGATAAAGGGATATGAAGGACTATGTCAATAGATATGAGCATTAAGGGAAGTTCAAATTGCACATAAACCACTTGATATGATGCATAAGTGCATTGTGTGGTTTGTTTGACATAATCTTAAAGAAGACTGACAAGACCAAAAATATTGTATGAGAAAGAATTCACACAAAATGATAATATTGATTCGTTAATTTTTATGTCTTGTGGGGTTACGTAAACTATATATACTTGAATAGTTCTATGAATAGAAAATAATTGATAAGGAAACTATATCTTGATTAATTAAGAAATTGACTAGGTAAGAAAATAAATAAAAATTAAGCTAAGAAAGAAATATCTTGTAATATTTTGTAACATCTTCTAATTAACTCCTTTGATTCCTTGGTGTAATAAGAGTAACTTATATAGTTTGTTTGAGGACTATTCTCATTCAAATCTAGTTCTTGGTGCCTTCCTTAATTAGATTTGTTAAGCTTAAAATCTCATTTTTTCTTAATTTTAATTCACTTTAAGTCCACTAATAGGAATTACTTGACATTAAACAATAATTAATTTTTGAAAATTCTTTTGAAGGACAAATTTGAAATTAGAGTTGCCACCAATCGAAATTAGAAAATGGGAAAATAAATTTAATTGGATGGACTAAGTTCAATTTCAACCATTGGTCTAAAAATTTTCTTAAAAAAAAATTAACCAAGGGAAGTTAGATTCATGGGCTAATTCATTAAGACATAAGTCGAGATTTATATGAAAATTTCAAAAATTAAATTAAAAGGCATTTATTTTTATTTTTGCAAAGAAAATAATAAGAATAAAATAGAAAGAAAATGAAAAAAAAAGAATGATTTTTTAATTATGAATTTTCTAAAACAAAATATTTTTTTTTATTAAGGTTATCCCATAAGTGCATATGCATTCACTAGTTGGGATTAAACTTGCACAATTCTATTTAATTTATAAAACTTTAGCCTGTAGGTTAATTTTATTTATGAAAATAGGCCCAATTTTCATTTTTATTGGTTAATTTTTATTTGAAAAAAAAATAAGAAAACGTGGTTTTATTACGAATTTTGAGAACCCCTAAAATTCGACTAATTTTGAAAAGAGAATCTAATTAGGATTTTTTAATTTAAGAAAAAACTCATTGTGTGGCAAAACCCCTCTTTTTTTAATGATAAAAACACTAAGATTCATAAAAAAAAAAATGCAATTTTATGAAAAATGTAATTTTTTTTTGAAAATGCAATTTCTATATAAAAGATATGCAAGATTTAAGAAAGATGCAATTTGTGTTATAAAATTTGATGGTATGTAAATTTTATGGAAATTCATCATGTAAGTCTTCAAAAACATGATTCTTATGCAAATATGACATGAATAACTTTTATGAATTTTTTTATGAAATACTCAGCTAATTAATACATCAAGCATGTTACTACACTGATCACCTGTATCAAATCCACAAACATGGTAAGATCACAAAATATTTGTTACTTACACCTATCATTCTATCAATCATTATGCTAACACTAGATATATTAGTAGCTAAGTATGTAATATTACTACAATTAATAGCCATCCTAAGTTACAATAACTAAGGATGATCAGGGTTCCTAAACTTTTAAGATAACCAAAGTTTTTGAATGTAAGGATGACTATGGTTTCATGGATAACTAAAGTTCCTAAATGAAGGATTACTAAGGTTCCAAAACAATAAGGGATAACCAAAGTTCCTAGTTGTGAGCATAATTTTGGCTCATATGAATACTAAAGTTCCTAACGAAGGAATAATAGGATTCCTACATTTTCAAAGGAGAGACAAAGTTCCAAAGGATAACTAAGCTTCTTCAATTTTTAATTGATGACTAAACTCCCTAACTTATGGATAATAAAGACTCTTAAATAGAGGATAAATAAAGCTCCTAAGGTCTTATCAAAGGGTGATTAATTTTTAGCTTGCAAAAATCTCAAATGTCCTATTCTTTGAAAAAGATAAGGGTAAATATCTTTTTATTAAAAAATTATTCTCATATTTTTTTCATTGCTAATGGGATATTACAGATAAGTAGTATACTCACTCTTTTACCCATTGGCCATTTGCTCTTTTATCCTTGATTACTTGAGAACTTGCTATTAATTTAGAATAGGGAATAACTTTCACTCTGGCTTGTTCAACTTTGGGATAAATTCTTTCTCATGCCCCTAGGCATATTCATCTCTCTTGATTTTGCTTCATAATTTTCTATAGATAAAAGATATTGTAGAGGTTCAATTCGGTAATTAGGCTTTTGGCTCAATTTAATGTCATGGATCGGTTTAATGGGTTGGTGAAAGAGTTCAAGAAACCAAACTAAGATAAGGCTGTTTTAGGAAGATATAACTTGATAGGCTTGGAATAAGGATCATTGAACTAGAGATGTTGCTTTCAACCTTACTTGATTGACTTGTGCGCGAAAAGTAAGCTTAAAAGAGGCCTCTCTAGGCCTGTTTGGGCTTTGTTTAGTCTTAATATGAGTTATTTAGATTTAAATAAGGGTTATGGGCTTATATTATAATTGATGGGTTTCCCTCCTTATATTATAATTTGTTCATCTAAACTTAAGGCCTAAGCTCACGGTCCATATGAGAAAGAAGGAGTGAATCTTGACCTTTTGGACCATCTAAGTCAATCCAACGGCTATCAGTAATGCGAAATCTCAACCATCTATCTTAGAATAATCTAACTATTAAAGCTTACTCCTAAAATCTATAAATAAGAAGCTCTTCCTCTTATTTAGGGGGGTAGGTGGGATTCTAAAACATTGGCTAGCTTGAGATAAATGTGGAGGCTTTGTAAACTTACTTTATGAAAGATCAAATAAGCTACTCGATGAAGAACAAATCAAGAGTACTCAGAGACATAAGACTTCATCTTGAGTTACATACACGTACGAATGATCATGTTTGCTTGTTCCTCCTCCTACACATCTCTTTATTACATCTGTACATGTATCGTCAGATCATGTGATCTTGAAAATCTATCATCACGGGCATAGTACGTAATTGATCATAGGTAGCAACACCACTTACAAATATCTCATTTCTTTGAATAGTTTTGTTCAAGAGGACTTTCCTACACTCTCTAATTTCACTCTTGATATCGATTCCAAAAATTCTAGTTATACTTATAAGTGATACACTTTAATTGATCTTATATATCTTTGTCTCAGGATTGTAGTGTAAGCTTTTGGTCATTGGCTTAAGTGAAGAGGGACATTGATGTTTTGGCCAATTTTTGAAAGAATTAATTCTTCAATCTTGGTTTACTAGTCAAGAACTTTTAAGGGAAAACTAAAATAGGTTTGCCCCAGTTTCACAAGTACATTGTCTTAAAATAATTTGATTCCTCTAATTAGAAAAGATTATGATGAGTGGTATTATGTGTGGGCTTGATAACTTGTGGATTTTAGGCTAAAACTTTAGGGTAGCTGTTTAGAGGGAGACTTAGAGTGATCCTCTCACTTTTCTTTTTCTTTCTCCTTGTTTTTCTTTTCTTTTAGTCATCATTTTTTCCATTCTCCCTTTTATTTTTCAATGAAAAGATCACTCTCCATTATTTTTAAGCTCTTCTCTAAAGGAGTTTTGTAGCTCAAAGTGTTTGCAAGTGTACTAATTGGAGCAAAAGATCTCTCTCTCTCTCTCTCTTTAAATTCTTAAGGAAGTGATTATTTAAGGCATTGGTTACTACTGAATTGCCATGATTGAAATAAGTACAAATTAGTCTTCTTCTCTTCTCCTAAATTGATTTCCTTACCCTTCTCATTGCCTTAGTATGGGGTAGATCTTGATAGGTTTTGAATTTGAAAAATACTTTCCTTTGAAGGTTGAAAAGGAGTTAGAAAATGGTAAAAGTTTTTGGAATGGGAAATGATTGCCTCTTGTCCTTTCAACTTATATAGCAAGTGCAAGATAGACCTCCTTTAACAAATGAGTCTTAGTCTCATTTGAGTTTCTCTCATCTCTTTAGGTATTCAAAGGTCAGTGCTTAAGATAGAGGCTTGCCTCTTATCATTATAAACTGAAATAATGAGATACCTTCCCTCTGTTAGAAAAAAAGTGAAGCATTTTATGCATTTGTTATCTATATTGCCTCCACTTGTTTGAATAACACTTAGTAGTATATAATATCTTGTGATGCCCTACTGGGTTACATAGTTGATGGAGATTTGTACATTCAACATATGCATTAAAGCATAAAATTAGTCTAATAATTGTCTTTACAACCGTAGAAAATCCCCCTAATCCCAACAACTACTTGAGTTAATGGGCTTTGGTTCTTCATGATCTTAAGAAGTGTTGTTTATTGTAGACATTGGATTCCTTAGCCCTTATGGAACTTGGATGGACCAACCCAACATCTATTAAATCTTACATCTTGTTCTTTAATCTCCAGTCATTGTTAGTTAATGACCTTTCTAGCCCATATGGTAGTCGCAATGTGCATTTAGATTGACATTCCACAACTTATAGCTTGATTTAAGGGGCTCACAAGTCAAAACCTTTGCTTTTCTCAATTGATGAAAAGCTTAAGACAAAGGTATAAGAATTTTAGTGATCTATCTCTTATGTGTCTTAGAATTTAATTTGCTTGATGTGGGCCTTGGGCTATCACTTGACACATAGGGCTTGAGTACCATAAATGAGGGGATTATAGCGTGTTCTCTAAGATTCACTACATTAACAATGCCTCCCTTATCTTCATTGATGGCCTTAGGATATTAGCTTGTTCTTAGTTTGATCCAGCCTTATTAATCTTATAATGCATAAGGCTTCATTGATTCTACACCTAATTGTAATCACACTCACAAGTTTACATGTTATGTCTTAAGAGATGATCAAAGTTGGGCTCATCTAGTGTATTGATGAATGTGAAAGTCAAGTCTTTTCTGGAAGAGGGGGAGTTACCTTAGTCACCATGTTCCTCCATCTTTAGGCATATTCCTTAATGGTTTCATTACTTCTTTTTTTTCATAATATTTAATTCCTATATAGATGAGGCTACCTCAACATTAAATTTGTATTATTTGAGAAATACTTGAGCTAACTTATCCTACATATCAATCTCATTCAAGTCCAATTAGGCAAACCAAGTCACTGTTGGCTTAGTGAGGCTTTCTTAGAAAGTTTGGACAATCAACTTGTCATATTTGATGCAATGATTTATTTTGCATATATAAAGCTTGGTGAATAGCTTAAGGCAGCCATTCTTATCATACTTCTCAAGTTTTAGGGTTTTAAAATTTCTACGGAACTCTTCATCTTCATATGTGGGAAAATTTGAGCACACTTGTTTGCTTAAATTCAACAAGCTTTATTTATTTATTTATTTATTTTTTTAATTGAGTTCTTGAAGCATTTTTTTCTCCATGTCTCTAGTTTCCCTTTAAATTCTTTCTTTAAATTATCACAACTATCCCTAGATTCCATTCCATGCAATTCTAGAATTAGGCTTGTAGTTTGCTATGGCTAGTTTGTGGTTAGCCTATAATGCCACAACCTAAAAGTAGTTGATAACTAAGACTACAAATACTAATGGGCACATTTCAACTACTTGGCC
Organism: Lumnitzera racemosa; assembly: GCA_024138005.1. Taxonomy (NCBI): domain Eukaryota; kingdom Viridiplantae; phylum Streptophyta; class Magnoliopsida; order Myrtales; family Combretaceae; genus Lumnitzera; species Lumnitzera racemosa. The sequence continues at coordinate 52,263,015 of JAMXBC010000002.1, forward strand.
CAAAAGTTTCTAATTAGTGTTTACATATTATTCATTACTTAGCCTTATATACCATTACTCAATATCTCTCATAGACTCTATTCACATTCCATTAACATAAGGTATCACAATCTTCCTCTTTCCCCTTACTGCTCAAATAGGGATTAGCCTTCAAGATCCCTCATACAATCTTAAGTAAGAGGTTTGATTAACTTAATATATCAGATCCTCAATTGTCAACTAAGTGCTAAGGAAGCCTACTTACTCTATAGAGTTGACTTGTTTGGGCATCTAAGCTGTCGTGGTATACATATTGTCCTCTCAAAACAAAGTAAGTCCGAGTTACCTAGAATCCTAAAGCTAATCCTTCTAATCTATTCTGTAGACCACTTTCCACTTGTCTAGACTTGCTAAGGTCATGATTTGAGCTATCAAAGTGCCTTACTACTACTAGTTATATCTAAAATGGTTGGCAATTGTAATTCACAAAATCTGCTACCCTCAATTGTGACGACATGTGTCCTAGTCTCCACATATGTACAACTTGATAATGAATATCTTCTTTCTAGAAAGATGAAAAATTTGTCCTTTCTCTTTACTTTACAATTATATTTAGCTTTTACACTTTTAGGTAATTTTTTTCTAATAAAATGTAACCCTAGGTATTCAGTATGAATACCTTATTATGGCATTTTTTATAATTAGACTTCCTCTTAAATTAATAAAATTACACAAATTCTCTCTTCTTTGTATGTCGAGAATCTTAACCCTAGCTCATAGCAACTCTTAAGCAAGGTTGTGTGGCGAACGTCCCATTACCTCAATCAATGGGTCACATCTGGCAAGACACTGATCATGAGTGCTTGAGTGGTGTGTCACATCTATGAACAACACACAAATTACTTAACCTTTTATCTTAAATTCACCTTAACCTGTTTCCTTTTCTTCGTTAGCTTTGAAGGACCCATTTATGCAAGAAATAAGGACAATTGTTGCATGAAGGAATAAGGATGGAGTAAGGAGAGAAAGAGAAGGAATTTGAAAAAGGGCAATCCTCAGGAAGAAAGACAAGTGAGATAAAATGCTTTAATTATAAAAACCTTGGACTAATGGGTGTTTAGTATCCAAGCCAATGAACTATGGTAATTAAAGGAGATACTTCAAACTTTAAGGTGTACAACTAACAAAGAAGTTAGTGAAGCTGTAGAAGAAGTAGAAGAAGGAGTGAAGGTGGAATTTATGGGAGATAACACTTATCTCAAAGAAGACAATATGCTAACATTAGTTGTCTACCAAGCTATGAGCTTAGAGCCTGACAAAGAGAATGAGTAGCATGAGAATTTATTTTATACTACGTGTAATGTAAGGTACAAGATCAAATGTATGTTTTGATTATCGATAGCAGTAGCAATATGAATTTTGCATCCATGAGATTAGTTGAGCAGTTACATTTGTTGACCTCTTCATATCCTAAGTCATACAAGCTACATTAGTTAAATGAGAAAGGATCATTGCATGTTTAAAAACCAGTGTTGTTACTAATTTTTGTTGGGAGCTATAAGGATAAGATACTGTACAATGTGTTACCACTGTGTGTTTCACATATTTTACTTGTTTCACCTTGGTTATGTATGATGGCTATAAGAATACTTTTATGTTGGAGAAGGATTGCCGACCTAAAACCTGTACCTCCATGATACCTACTCAAGTTAGTAATATGCGGACCACGTTAAGCCATTGATCTAAGAAGACATTGGTTAGAAGTTCATTTGAGCTTAGAGAAGCCGTGACATAAGATGAATTAGCCTTCTTACTTTTGGGCAAAAAAAAAAAAAAAAGAACTAGCCTTCTTAGTAATCTAGAGGCAATTGGAATTGAAAGAATAGACTAACCTACCAACAAAGGTCAAGAAGTTGTTAGATGATTGTGCCAATCTATTCTCTAAAGAGCTATTAAGAGGATTACCACTAAAGTGAGGAATAGAGTATGGAATTGACTTGTAACTAGGGGCTGCTTTACTGAATCAACTAGCCTATCGGATGAATCTTAAGTAAGTCGTCGAATTACAAAGACAAGTAAGTGATCTAATTGATAAAGGCTATGTTAGGGATAGCTTGAGCCCATGCATTATGCCTACATTATTGGTCCTTAAGAAGGACAAAAATTGAAGGATGTGTATGAACAATTGAGCTATTAATAAAATCATTATTAAATATAGGTATCTGATCCTTAGGCTAGATGATATGTTGGATGAACTACATGGTGCAAGAATATTTTCTCAGATTGACTTGACGTCTAATTATTATCAAATATGTATATGAGAAGGAGTGAATATGGAAAATAGCCTTTAAGATGAGACATGGCTTATATAAGTGGCTTGTCCAATGCTTCGAACAAATTCATGTGATCGATGAACCATGCACTGAGGAATTAGATAAGAAAGTTTGTTGTAGTCTACTTTATCGACCTCTAATGTATAGCCTCAATTTATCAAGTCATGTGATTCATCTCTAAATTATTTTTAATTAACTACGAATTGAGAAATTATTTGGGAATTTGAAGAAGTGATGTTTCTATCAAGAAGAGGTTATATTTCTTAGGTATGTAGTTAGTAATGGAGGCTTAAGAATGGATGAGAAAAAGATCCGAGCTATTGTAGAGTGACATACACTGACCTCTTGTGCAAATGTATGAAGTTTTCATAGCATAGGATCTTTCTATTATAGGTTCATTCAAAACTTTAGTTCTATTGCTATACCCAATATTGAGCTCACTAAGAACATAGAATTTTGTTAGGGAAGTAAAGAGGAAGAGAGCTTTGCTGAGATGAAGAAGAGGTTGACTTTAGTCGCATTACTATCTTTGCCTAATTTTGGTAAGATTTTCAAGTTGGAGTGTAATGCATTTGACATTGGTATTGGAGTAGTTCCCATGTAAGAATGCTAACCTATTACCTATTTCAGTGAGAAGCTAAAAGGATCAACTTTGAACTATTTAGTGTATGAAAAGGAATTGTGCGTACTTATTTGAGCTTTATAGACATGGAAACATTAAGTGTTATCTAAAGAGTTTTTCGTATATTTTGATCAACAAACCTTAAGATATTTAAAGGGTTAACTAAAGTTGTCCAAGAGACAAGTTAAATGGATTGAGTATTTAGAGGGATTTTCATTTGTGATCAAGTACAAGCAGGGGAAAAAAATGTAGTTGCAAATGCCCTATCAAGATGGCATGTGATCCTTTTTGAGCTCTAGACAGGATTGGTGGGATTTGTAAGCATTAAGGAGCAATATTCCCAAGATCTATATTTTGGTCCAATCTATACCTGATGTATTGAGAAGATTGTTGGATGACTACTTTGTAGAAGAATGATACCTTTTCTAATTTAGAAAACTATGTGTGCCAACCTATTTAGTATGAGACTCCCTTGTTAGAGAAGCACATAGTAGATGATTATGTAGACATTTTAGAGATAGAAGAACATATGAGCTGTTGAATTTGAGGTTTTATTGGCTTAGATTGTTGAAAGTGCATTAAATTGTTGAGAGATGTGAGACTTGTAAAGAGGCCAAATGTCGACCTATATAAGGGAAGGCATGCCATTACTTATGCCACTTAGAAGATGGGTAGATCTGAATATAGATTTTGCTTTTAGTTAACTAAGAACAACACATAAGAAAGATGATGTAGTGGTTATGGTCAACAGATTTAACAAAATGGTACATTTTGTGCCATATCATAAGACTAATGATAATTCAGCTATTTCTTTTCTATTTTAGCAAGAGATCATGAAGCTTCATAGAGTGTCCCAAAGTATAGTGTCTAATAGAGACTCGAAGTTGCTAAGTCATTTGTGGAAGACCTTATGGTGACAACTAAGGACTAAGTTGCTATTCAGCACATCATGCCATCTACAAACTAATGTTTAGACAGAGGTTATTAATAGAACATTTGGTTCTCTTCTCTAATGTACTATTAGAAGAAATCAAGTTGATTAGGAAACCTACCTACCCATTATCGAGTTTGCTTACAGTAGATTTGTTCATTGCATGACAGGCAAGACCCATTCGAAGCTGTGTGTGGTTTTAACCTAAATCTACCCCTTAATTGGATAGTAGTGTTAGAGTTGAGTAAGTTGACCCCGAAGTTGAAGACTGAACTAAGACCTTGTAGTAGATCTACCAAAGAGTCATCAAGTGATAAGAATCTACCCCTTAGTCCAATCACTCGTATTTAAGCTAGAGGACTCTAAGGACTTGTGCAAAGAATACTAGCTCGAAACCAAAGTTGAGACAGAGATTCTTATTCTAAACTAATCTCCTGCCAACTTGGCTATTAGATCCTTATAAGTATTAAATCTACTCCTGCCTAACAATGATGCCTTATTTTAGAAGACAACCTAAGACTATTCGAGTTGAGCTACTGGATCAACTACAGACATCTGATGCCAATACAATTAACTTCTCTTTAGGATTGATTGACCCCCAACCTGATCTGGATTAGGTACATTATCCTGCTTTTGCTTACCTTGTATCATATTTCTTACATCCAACCACCAAGCAACACGTGTCTACTGATACAATATTCTAGAATGATTGTTTCTTTTCCATAGTGAATATTCTTTGCCCCTTTTGCCCCCTTTTACCATTTTTAGTATGTTTTATGTAACCTAATTATAGAATACCCATTAGTCTTTTCATGCATGTAAAGTAGTCCTAGTGGATGGGTATATAAAACCCCACTTTCTTGTATGCAGACAATCAACTAGTCAATATAGAATTATTCACATTGAGCAATGTTAGTGTTCTCATTATTATTCAATTCTTATCTATTCCCTTTAGCAAGAAGTAGTGGTGAGTGACCCTTTAATTCAGACTGATGTATCATATTCAATGGATTGTAAGTCGAGCAGGATTGAGTGGTGCGTTATATCAATTTGGTAGCTCCTCGGACTTTGCTAACTTTTTCCCTATTTGTTTTTGGTTGCTTTGTTGTGGTGCTTCTCTGTGTATTTGAAACTGGAGATACATCAGGTTTGTTGGTATTAGAGTACAGTTCCACGAGGGAGTGTATAAAGTTATAGTAAATTTTGGGTTTACCTTATTGTTAGTGGTTGTTTTGTTCCTTCTGTAGTTGTTGCAATATGTGTATGTAAGTGTAGTTTCATTATTACTCTATTTTTCATTATGAAAAACAGAGAAAGTTTGCTACTGATTTGTTCAAGTGATTATTAGGAATTGAAGTTGTTAGTGAATTATTAATTTGTCCGAGAAGTATTGCACCATATCAAATTTGAGTGTTCTGAGTGTTATTGATGATCATAGTAGTGGTGCTCAACCTAGTCATGGTCATAATAGTAGTAACACTATAGGGTCGGTTGATGACAAATTTGATAAACCGACTAACCTTATTGAAAGTCTAATCACAACAATGCAAGTTAACAGACAACAACCCTACGGTGTATAGCACCATAACCCACTAGAAAATTCCCCTAAGAGATACCGTGGCCAAGGTAATCAAATTACAATGAGCTGGAGGAGTAGCGTAATAAGATGGAGGACTAGCAAACTGAGCTGCTAGACGAAGACTAAAGTTAGAGGAGATTGAGGAAGATGTTGATGAGCTGGATGTTGAAGATTTTGGGGAGGAAGAAGAAGCTGACTATTACCATGTGCAGGGATAAATGCGCCGAGTCCCTTGAGGGTTAAATAATGTTAATGTCTAAATCCCGCCCTTTAGAGGAAGTGGAGATGCAGATGAATACTTAGAGTGGGAAGAGAAGGTCAATAAGGTGTTTGAATGTTATAGGTACATGGATGTTGTCAAAGTTTGACTTACTGTACTGGAGTTTACTAGATATGCCATTATGTGGTGAAAAAATCTAAATGCAGCCAAAACAAGAGATAGAAGGCGTGGTGTTAAAACCTGGGATGAAATGAAAAGGTTAAGAGGTAAATTTATACCTGATACTTACCTATAAGATACATTTGCAAAGTTGCAGGACCTTCGCCAACAGGAGCTTCACCAAGGAAGCCGATCTATTGATGACTACATCAGAGAGTTTTAGAAGCTTATGATCTGGACTGACGTAAAAGAACCCGAGGTTTGCACTGTGTCGAGGTTCATCACTAGACTTTGATATGAAATTCGCCACATCATGGAGGTATAGAGGTTTTATACCTTGGAAAAGACAACAAAGATAGCGTAAAGGGTTGAAAAATAGAGGAGAAGTGCTCCATGTCGACTTAAGCCAATATTATCCTGACCTCTAGTTTTACGCTGACTTGTTCAAGTTGAGTCGAGGAGGCCATACAGGGTCGAAAATAGAAATGACTGATTTGATGATAGCTAAGCAAGTTAGTAGGGTCGAATTAGTCAGAAAGGTTAAGCCGACCTCGAGGATATATTAAAAATGGTAGACCTTCGGGCAGAAGACCAGCGAAGTGAAATGCTTTAAATGCTTAGGCTTAGGACATATGGCTGTTGAGTGTTCAAATTGACATGTCATGGTACTTCGAGGAGATGTAGTGGATAGTACCGATGAGAGCGAGCTCGATATAGAAGAGGATGTTGGAAAACCCGAAGTCGAAGAGGAAGAAGAGACCTATGTCTATGTTGATTAGGGAGAAGTGATAACCTTAATCCTGAGACAAGTATTGAGTTCTTTGTTGAACTTTAAAGAGGATCAAAGGAAGAATCTATTCCATATTAAGTGTACCGTCAAAGGCTAATTGTGCACGATCATTGTGGATGGGGGAACTTATACTAATGTTATTGCATAGTCCTTTATGTAGAGGTTAGGTTTGTTGATGATAATGTTGTGCACTAATCCCTAATCTTAGAAGCTGCATTGGCTTCATGATAAGGGTGCTTTGTACATAATTGAACAAGTGACCGTACTGTTTAGTGTTCGGAGTATGTATAGGGACGAAGTAGTGTGCAATATCATCCCTATGGGAACTTCACATCTGCTGCTTAGGCGACCATGGTTATTTGACTAACGTATTACTCATGGTGGGTATAAAAACACCTATGCCTTTGTTAAGGATGGAAGGAAGATTGTTTTGCAACATATAACCTCGTCCTAAATAAATTAAAACCATAATTAGCTCACTTGAGCTAATAAGAAGAATGCCTTAATGATAAGCTGAAGAGGACTCTAAGTTATTGAAAAGGCTAAGGAATCTATGTTCTTATTGATTAGAAGATTGTTAGAAATGAGAGATTTGGAAGATATCCCTGATAAAATCCAAAGCTTACTAAATGAGTTTTCTGATCTGTTCCCTAAAGAACTACCTCTAATTCGATGCATTGAGTATAGTATTGATCTATAGCCAGGTGCTACCTTGCTAAATTGACCTCCATATAGGATGAACCCTGAGCAGGTTGTTGAGCTAAAAGACAAGTAGACAAACTCATAGAGTGAGGATATATAAGGGAGAGCATGAGCCTTTGTGTTATATCTGCTCTACTCGTCCCTAAGAAGGATGAGACATGGTGCATGTGCATTGATAGGCGAGTAGTCAACCGAATTATTGTCAAGTATAAATACCTGATACTGAGGCTTGATGACTTATTAGATGAGCTTCATGGTGCTAAGATATTTTTGAAGATTAATTTGTGAAGTGGCTACCACTAAATTTGCATGAGGTCGGGCGATGAGTGAAAGATTGCCTTCAAGACTAGGCATGGACTCTACGAATGGCTAGTTATGCCATTCAAACTTACTAACGCATCGAGTACATTTATAAGGTCGATGAACCATGTAATGCACCCTCTATTTGGAAGATGTGTGGTTGTGTATTTTAATGACATATTGGTATACGGTATTGATTTGAACGAACATGTTCAACATCTCCGTGAAGTATTTGACATTTTGTGAATTGAGAAGTTGTATGGAAATGTGAAGAAATATACGTTATGCTAGAAAGAGGTGATCTTCCTAAGGTTTGTGATATTAGGGGAAGGACTTCGGGTAGATGAAGAAAAGATCCAAGCTGTTCTTGAGTTGCCAGCGCCAAAGAATGTCATTAAGGTTCGAAGCTTTCATAGCCTAGCTTCTTTCTATAGGTGATTTATCAAAAACTTCAGTACCATAGCCGCCCCCTTAATCGAGCTAACGGGGAAGAATGAAGGATTTAGGTAGAATGATTGAGCTGAGCAAAGCTTTAGGGAGATCAAGGAGAAGCTCACGTAGGCGACTATCCTTTCACTACTAGATTTTAACAAACCTTTTAAATTAGAATGTGTTGCATTGGGAGTGGGAATTGGTGTTGTCCTAATGTAGGAGTGATGACCCGTTGCTTGCCATAGTGAGAAGCTTAGTAGTCTTGTCTTGAATTATTCTGTATACAAGAAAGAGTTGTACTCTCCTTACCAAGCCTTTCTTGTTTGGTAACATTAATTGCTACCATGAGAGTTTGTTATTTTATATAGACTATGAGTCTTTGAAGCATCTAGTAAGTCAGGCAAACTTTTGAAGAGGTAAGCTAAGTGGTTGGAGTTTATAGAAGGTTCCTCATATGTCATTCAACATAAGAAA